>OW052185.1:63734806-64934806 GCA_932526625.1 Rhingia campestris
GGACGGTAGACTTTTACAATGAAAAAATCGATCAAATCCGGTATTTTTTCTAACATCAGTTGGTCAGTAAGTTGGTTTTCCCGTAGAATGAAATTCGGTATTGTACTTTCTACCTACATCATTAAGCATCCTACCTTTCTGTGATATGCATCTAGATCCCCAGACTGTATGTTTTGCATCAAAGTCCCCTCCAATAACAAAACGTTGTCCAAGGGAATTAAGCAAGTTTTCAAAGTCAATTATCTCAACCTGCATCGTGGTGGGCAGTAAATAGACGATATCTTTAGAAAGGATTGTCTGCTTTGACTTGTATAGAGCTAACTTGCATTGTTTCGATTTCTAATTTAAGATCAATCGAATGTTTGATACACCTCTAGCCTTATTCGATGGATGTAGAGCATGATAGTCGAGGTAACCTTAAATCTTTAAGTTCGAATTACTCTTTGCGTGAGTTTCGGATATTAAACAGATGTCTATATCTTTTTCCTGCATAAATAATTCAAGTTCTCCATGTTATTGCCAAAGGCCATTGGCATTCCACGTCAGAATTTTAAGCAATATATTCATGTTAAAGGTGTGGTACTTCTATTGCGAATACTATTTTCAAGCTTAACGATCCTGTCAAAAATAAGTGTATTCGTTTTGCTTTGTTCCTCAAGTTTTGAAAGAATAATCGAAAATACATTTGAAACTGGGTCAGGTGAGATATTTTTTTGGGCGCCATTGGATACTGTAGCTTGAGCATACATTTGTACATTTGGTTTTGGATGTACCAGATCCGAACGGATATCTGATGGCCTCGCAATTTGTGAAAATTTAGGTTTTTCGATTATGGCCTGCTTTGTCTTCGACATATTTTTAATCGGAATTTTAGGCTTTTGCTTGATTAAAATTAATCTCTGTGAATTAATACAATTAAATTTCGTCCGTCTTTTTTGCAACTCGTTAGCTACTTTGCAGCCGCGATAATTTGCCGGATGATTGCCTTTACAGGTAATGCAGATAGCAGGAGTTTTCTTATCTGACATACAATCTACCGTCAGATGATTTCCGACACATTTTACACACCTCGGTTCTTTTTGGCAATAGCTTTGCGTTTGATTGTATCCTTGGCAGCGCTTGCACTGGGGAACTAGTTTGGAATCCTTACGCATACTATTTTTACAACAATATTAAGAATTGTTTTTATTTCATAAATATTTTGCTTTTGGTCTCGCTTGACAATGTTAACGGAATCTATGACTTTATATTGCCTGTTTTTCAGATCGGTGGGGGACGTTATTTTAGCTGTTTCGCTTTATTCATAATCTCTTTGTCGCGGTTTATTATTTCAGAAGAGGATGCAGCTTTCCTCTTTTTTACTGGTCTTTTCTTTAATATCTAGTCAGTTTCGCGACTGAGTTCTTCTTCATCCGTGTGGTATTCCGAATTGACGGGCCGTTTGAACTTGGTTTTGGCTCATTAGGTATTTTCAATGAACTCTTCAGAGTCATATTTTCTTCCTTTAGATGGAGAATTTCTTTACAAAGCTCTTCGCAGAGCAGTTCGACATTGTTAAGCCTTGTTCGAAGAACGTCGTTTTCTTCCTTTAGGCTCTTGTTTGTCATTGAGTCTCGTTTTTCGTGGGCCGACACTTCTGGTGTTGTCGAGCTCCTTAACACACATATATTTTTTTGAGATCCAGATGAAGTTGACCTCGTTACCCTTGAACTTTTCCCGAAAGGGTTACACATTTGCAATAATTGGCTCTCCCCAGAATCCGTAGAGCCGACCTCCGTAGAGGGTGGATTTCCAGTGAAATCCCTTCCTAACCCGAAGGGGGGTAACCCTGTTGCTGTTTTCAATTAAAACAACGGAAAGTATTCAAATCTTTGTTACTAGAATTTTTAATATTATTGCCATTTGTAGCATTTGGGTTTTTGAATTAAGTTTTATTATTTTGTTAACTGAATTAATTAAATTATTTTGTTCACTTTTGTTTTCTCAAAAAACCAACAATAAAGTACATTAGTATAAATAAAGCTCTTTTGATATGTACTATAATTAAGCTTTTGAAATGTAAATTAAGCTCTTTAAAAATATGAATTAAGCTCATTTGAAAAGCACTGTGTTGCCCATAATATTATAGTAAAAGATCTGTTGCCCATAATTTATTGTAAAAAACTCACTACTCAGCCACAAATTTTGATTTGGAGACATAGTCAGCGGTTTTTTCCGTTGGCGTGTTAAGAGATCATTAAAATTATAACAAGTGACTAGTATTAGTATACTTACGTTTATTTTTTTTCGAATAAAACTCTTCCAACTATAAGAAGAACACCCGCATTTTTTAATTTCTTAAGAAATTCCCCTCTACAATTGGCGCTCAACTCGTAGCCTTTTTATATGACAGAGGAATATATTCGGAGAAGCGAACGTTTAGCGAAGCAAAAATTAAGGATGGCGAATTTTTCCGAGGACCAGTTTACTCAACTGATTTCGGTGTTAGCAACATCGAAAACGCGGAATGGGTCATTTAATACGTCCACCGCACGTTTCCGTGGAGAGAGAGATGCCACGAAACCGGAGGAGTTTATCGCAGCAGTGACAACGTTCAAAGAGCTAGAAAACATTAGCTATGCCCACGCTTCTGGAAGACTATGCGGCGTCATGGTGGATCGGTGTAAAGTCCAACGTGAAGAAATTCGATGAATTAGTAAAGCTCTTGCGGACTGTTTTTTCACCACCTAAGCCCGACTGGCACATATTTCTGGAAATAATGGACGTCAAACAGCAGCCCAATAAACCGATTGATAGTTTTATCTGTAAGAAACGCGTCTTGTTTTCAAAACTTACAGACGAAATCAATTAAGGAATGCAACTTAATATGGTATATGGCCTATTACACCAAAGAATTCGAAAACGTGTGTCTATAGACGAAGTCTATTCTTATGGAAAACTTCTTTAGAAGGGAAGGAAAGCAGAACTCGGAATAGCAGAATGCTTTATGCCATTAGTTGCGGACCAAAAAAAAGAAAGAGAAAGTTTTAAAAAGACTCAGAGAGTTTAAACTACATGTGAACAAGGAGAAGTGTCGATTTTGTTGCAAAGAGGTCAAATATCTAGGTCATGTCCTGAATCTCAAAGGCATGTAGTGTGAACTATATTTTTATTTTATTTTAATATTTTTGTATTTTGTGCATAAGTGTGATGAGGCCTTTACATCGAAAATTTGACTCCACACATAGATGTCGTTTTATAAATTCAGGGCTATGTGAACATACCCATACGTTGCATGAGCTATAGGGCATACGAAAGGCATCTACGTCTTTCTTTTGCTTATCATCTTCAGAGCTAAGAAGACAAAATTAACTAAGTAAAATTTAAAACTCTTAATAAGAAACTACGTTACTCATAAAATTAAAGTACCTAAACTAAAACTTAAAATTAAATTAATATATCAGTAGTAAATAGTGCTAAAACACGAAAAAATAAAATAAAATAGAAGGTAAGGCCACATGGTTCTACACTTGCATATATATGTAACTGATGTAAATAAAAATCTCATAGGAAATAGGTGAGACAATTTCGGAGATTAGGACGTCGAATTTCTCTAATAGGCAAATAGCTTGCTCAGCAACATAAAGCAGAGAAACCTACAACATTTCCGAAGTCTCATCTTCCTACTTGGCAATTTGGCATACTCATCACGACAAGAAGACAACCAAGCGTTTTACGCCAGGCTTCAGTCGATGCATGTTATCGTCGCGATCAGATTCATGCTGTTCTGTGCGGAAAACTGCGAGCTAACGTCACAGTGTACACGAGTAACAAAAATAAATAGCAAAAGTGCCTAATCTTAGTTATAAATTTTAATAATTCCATCCTACCTTAATCTTGAGTTAAAGGGACATTTTCCTAATTATAATATAAAACTATTATATAAAACTAAATCAAAATCCACAATTTTAATTGTTTCAATACCTATATTATGTATATTGTATATAAGTACCAGATTAACATAATGAAGAACTCAAGTAAAAGAGAAATGTATATAAATAATTTGCTCAACGAATGTGTATATGTGAATAATGCAAATTAGTTTTGCTATTAAAAATCATAAAACTTCATCTAAACTAACCTAAGAAATTAATATTGTCTAAAAACTTAAAGTGTGAGATAGTGGATAGTGGCATTATATTTAATAATCATTTTATAAGTGAGGTACGAAACGGTATCCAGAGTCAGCGAATGCAGATCATCGAGACATGTCCCGAGTATCAGCGTCCGGATAAAAGGCACTTTCCTCTGAGATTTCTTGTGATATGATTATTTTGATTTGGATACATAGTCAGTGGTTTTTTCCTTTGGCGTGTTAAGAGATCATTAAAATTATAACAAGTGACTAGTATTAGTATACCTACGTTTATTTTTTCGAATAAAACTCTTCCAACTATAAGAAGAATAACCGCATTTTTTAATTTCTTAAGAAATTCCCCTCTACACATTTGAGTTTGAATATCTTAATGCTGTTATATCGATCTTCTCTTCAGATCATAAAATTCAATTTCATTAACATGTTTCTGTCTTATAAATCGAGTTTGATCTTGCGTTTAAAACAATTTTTTTTTCCGACAATCCGCTGTGCGGATCGTTGAATACCCTATCCCATCCCATCCTTAAAATTAATATCCTCAAAATATAGGCATACAGAAATGACATTGTGACAATATATTGCTCAGAAGTTTATCAAAATCTTTTGTGGTTCGACAAAAAACAACGTATTTCTATTGCTAATGCCTTGGGATGGGGTATACAAATGGTTTTTGTAAGAAAACGCCCCCAAAATGTGGGCGTAGGTGAAAATGATCTATGGAAAAAATGTTTATATTACCATTGCGAAAGTACTTGCATCAAAAATTTTTTTCGAAAGTTTTAAAATTTGGACAAAAAACGTTTTTTATTAAAAACGCCCCCAAAAAGTGGGCGTGGTAACAACTTTGTATGGACGAAATATATATATTTGGATTGTCTAAATATGCTGCTCAGACACTTTTTTTAAATTCCTTACGGTTTGGAAAAACTACGTTTTTCTAAAAGGGGGCGTGGCAGTGGGTGGATTTCAAAAATTTTTACACTTCAGCTTCGTCAGCCAGAGAGTTTATATACCAAATTTCAACACTCTAGCTCAAAATTCAAGGCCCAAAAATCGGTGACACACAGACAGACGGACGGACGGACGGACGGACAGACAGACATGACTTAATCGACTCAGCTAGCGATTTTGAATCGACCCATATACTTTGAGGTATATGTATCGAAATTATTTCTCTATGTTACAAACTAAGTATCAAAACTAATATACCCATATGGGATAGGGTATAAAAAACATATGAGAAGGCTACAATCTACTGTGCGGATCGTTGAATACCCTATCCCATCCGATCTGTAAAACGAATATCCCAAAAAGTGGATATGGCTTAAAACACGATGGGGATTTAAATATAGAAAATGACATTGTCAGAACAAATTTTACGGTTCTACAAAAGACAAGGTTCTTCTCCTGCATATGTTATAAGGTAATGCATAAAAATGATTTTTATATAAAAACGCCCCCAAAAAGTGGGCGTGGGTAAAAATAATCTTTAGACGAAATGTTCATATTAACAATGCTAAAGATTCTGCATCAACATTTTTTTCGAAAATTTTAAAATTTGACCGAAAAACTTTTTTTTATTAAAAACGCCCCCAAAAAGTGGGCGTGGCAAAAAACTTTATATTGACGAAATAAAGATAATTCGATTCGTGTATATTTATATATGCTGCTCGGACACTTTTTTAAAATTCTTTACGGTTTGGCCAAAAAAAAACGTTTTCCTAAAAAAGGGGCGTGGCAGTGGGCGGATTTTAAAATTTTTTACACTTGTTCTGGTGACTCGGACAAGGATCCCATATATCACTATCCTAGCTCAAAATTCAAGGCCCAAAAAATCGGTGACGAACAGACAGACGGACGGACGGACAGACAGACATGGCTAATTCGACTCAGCTAGCGATTCTGAGTCGATCCATATACTTTGAGGTATATGTACCAAAATTATTTCTCTATGTTACAAACTATGTACCAAAACTAATATACCCCTATGTTGCTCCCAGCAGAACAAGTGTAAAAATTTTTGAAATCCGCCCTCTGCCACGTCCCTTTTTTTGGAAAAACATAGTTTTTAGCCAAACCGTAAGGAATTTGAAAAAAAGAAAAAAAGAAAAAGAAAAAAGAAGCGTAGTTAGACAATTGTAATATCTATATTTCGTTCATACAAAGTTTTTTGCCACTCCCACTTTGTGGGGGCGGTTTTAATAAAAAACATTTTTCGGTCAAATTTTAAATATTTCGAAAAAAAAAAATTGATGCAGAATCATTAGTAATATTAATATGAACATTTCGTCTATAGACCATTTTAGCCCACGCACACTTTTTGGGGGCGTTTTCTTACAAAAACCGTTTGTATACCCTACCCGATAGCATATGCAGGAGAAAAACGATGTTTTTTGTCAAACAATAAAAGATTCTTATAAACTGTTTGAACAATATGTTGCGACAATGTCATCTTCTATATTATAGGCCCATAAAGCCCACATTTTGGAGATATTAATTTTAAGGATGGGATGGGATAGGGTATTCAACGATCCGCACAGCGGATTGTAGCCTACTCATATGTTTATACCCTATCCCATAGGGGTATATTAGTTTTGATACATAGTTTGTAACATAGAGAAATAATTTAGCTACATATACCTCAAAGTATATGGATCGACTCAGAATCGCTAGCTGAGTCGTTTGTATACCCTACCCCATAGCATATGCAGGAGAAAAACCTTGTCTTTTGTGGAACCGTAAAAGTGTTTTATAAACTGTCTGGATAATTTGTTGTGACAGTGTCATTTTCTATATTCTAGGCCCATAAAGCCCACAATTTGGGGATACAAATTTTAAGGATGGGATGGGATAGGGTATTATACGACCCGCACAGTGGATTGTAGCCTTCTCATATATTTTTAACGTATATTTAATTCAAATTTTGTAACTAGGATTAAGTTAGTTTGTAAGAAAACTGAATTAACATTTATTTAATGAATTATTGTAAATTTTCGTAAATATTGAAATCGAAGAAAGTGAATCCCATGATTAATTCACGATTATACGTAGGTGGGTAATTAAGCGGGAGGGCAATCGTGTGGCGCCCAATTTTTTTTATTTCCACCAGAACTTCACGACCATTTTCGGAAGTTGGTCAGGCATCCTCCCACTTAACGACGCAAAGAAGGGAAAAAACGTCGGTAACAAACGTTTCAAAGAAAACAATGTATAGCAATAAATCAACAACTTTTCAAATACATGCAACAACCAACAATAATCCACCTTACTCAGAACGTCTCTAATGGAAACCCAAAAACCATACCTGTCCGCAAAGTGCATATTGCACTGACGTAGTTAACGTTTTCCATTTCCTACCACAACATTGTGTCCCGACTATCGTTATAGCACGCCAACAGGTGGGGCCAATGCTCTCTCAACCCATCATGCGCACGATACAAAACACAAATGTATTCAAAAACTATATATTTCTTCTCATCCCAAAAAGATACACAAGCATATCTACAAAAAAAAAAAAAACTCAAAAATCTCAAATAACAATCTGTTGCTGATTTTCTACATCTCGACATATAAATTTCCAATAAATTTTGAATCCAACCAAAATCCGTTAAAATAAAACTTTCCTTCACTGATACCGCCGACCAAAAAAAGCCTAAAAACGATGAATATCGACCTTGCCCTTCAGACATTTTGCGCACGCATATTGATTGTGAAAAGCTCCATCGTGAATCACAATTGTTGGAGCTTTTATCTCTGCTCTTTGTAACTTAAAACTCGAAATGTTCACTCCAGCCTGATATAAAAAGCAAACGCCACAGTTGACAGGAAAGAGTCCAAAGTTGTTGTTCGTCCTTAACTAATCCTTAAAAATTCCAAAAATCCATAAAAAAAATGTTTTAGATTCTTGATAAAAAAAAGAGTGTTCATGGGCAACCCTTGAAAAAGACAATCAATTATTAAAAGTGAGTACTTACAAATAGTGATTCGAACAGTTCTCAGACCCTCGCGTTTGGCAAGTGATTAAATCGAAATTTGTGACGAAATTAAAGTGTTTTTTTTTGTCGGATTACAAATTGAAACCGTTCCCACCCTCCAGAAATTAGGTAAGACAGTATCTATATCTTTATTATTTTCAAATACAGTTCCCAAATTGTTTTACGATATCTAGCCAAACAATTAGCTGACCACAGAAACGTCCTTAAATCCTTATATGTACACATTTTGCAAAAAAAAATAGTAAAACCATCCTGACAATGGAAATGAAAAACAAACTCAGCCCCCACACCTAACATCAACATCATTCACCACCCGCATAATATATTTTTATGCGACACAGAACCCAACGTTTCACACAAAGTATCTGTGGATAAAGTATCTGTAACTGTACTGTGTTTTTCGATTTTTGTTCGTTTGTTTATACCCTATCCCATAGGGGTATATTAGTTTTGATACTTAGTTTGTAACATAGAGAAATAATTTTGCTACATATACCTCAAAGTATATGGATCGACTCAGAATCGCTAGCTGAGTCGATTAAGCCATGTCTGTCTGTCCGTCCGTCCGTCCGTCCGTCCGTCCGTCCGTCCGTCCGTCCGTCTGTACGTCACCGATTTTTAGGCCTTAAATTTTGAGCTAGGATAATGAAATTTGGTATATAGGATCCTCGTCTCTGCCTACAGAACAAGTGTAAACATTTTTTAAATCCGCCCACTGCCACGCCCCCTTTTAAGAAAAACTCAGTTTTTGACCAAACCGTAAGGAATTTTAAAAAAGTTTCTGAACAACATATTTAGACAATATTAATATCTATATTTCGTCCATATAAAGTTTTTTGCCACGCCCACTTTTTGGGGGCGTTTTCAATAAAAAACTGTTTTCGGTCATATTTTAAATTTTTCGACAAAAAATTTTGATGCAGAATCATTAACATTATTAATATGAACATTTCGTCTATATACCATTTTAACCCACGCCCACTTTTTGGGGGCGTTTTTATATAAAAACCATTTTTATACACTATCCCATAACATATGCAAGAGAAAACCTTGTCTTATGTAGAACCGTTAAAGTGTTTTGTAAGCAGTCTGAAGAATTTGTTGTCACTATATCATTTTTTCTATTTATCCACATCGTGTTTTTAGCCATGTCCCCTTTTTTGGGGATTTTAGTTTTATGGATAGGATGGGATAGGGTATTCAACGATCCGCACAGCGGATTGTAGCCTTCTCATATGTTTTTATATTTAAATTACTTAGAAGTTTACGTATCTTGTTACAGGCTGATGCCAATGTATTGTATCTTGTTGAAGTAAAAAACTCCTTCCGGAAAAAATGTACTTTTAATCATTTGTGACGTTTATGATTACATTCGGAGGTAAAGTTGTCACGTTCGTCGGATTTCCAAGTAATATATTATGTATACGTAATTGGCATCATATACCATCATCTACAGCTGAAGGTAACTTTTCGCCATAAATCAGGAATATAGAAGAAAATTCGACAGAGACAAAGTTTTTGCAACGTTTCTCCGTGTAGTCATGATGTGTAGGAAAAATTAATGCAATTAATGCCTTTTGACTTAAGGAATGGGATATCGAGCGAAGTCGATTGGAGCAAATACTTATACTTTTATGGGAAATGTACAAACATCCTTTGAGCTAGGTAAACCCGTACTCAATTTCTGCGAATATGTCAGCAGTAAACAATCCAAAAACCAGTTGATTCAATTGAAAAGTAATTGAACAAGATTTTTCGTATTATAGTTGAAAGAATATTTTCTCGGGAACGAATTGCATTGTTTAAGAAATTGAAAATGTTAGCAAATGAGATAAATTAAATTAATAATTAAAAACACTGACTGTCAAATAATGATTTGGAACTCAGCCCATTTATTCAATTCATAAATATATTTAGCTGTATATTTAAAATTTAAACTAAACAATCTTGAAAACAATTTATATTTATGCGCGACGAAATAAATCAACATACGCTTGAATAATATGAGGTCCTGAAATTGTAAAAATATATGAAAATGAGAACATATTTAAAATCCACACGCTAGAAGAGCATAATATGCATTATGAAAGTTTTGGCTGTTTTCTGTTGTTCTTGGAATGGCGTTATTATAGGTACATTTTTCTTTCAAGACGACGATGGAAGATACCTTAGAGTCAACGGAAGGCTACCGAGAACATTTTTAAATTTGGACTTGGGCCAGCTATGGTTCCAAAAATATGGGTACGTGCCACACAAGTGTCCTGGCATCCTGATCTTTTGAGTAGTTTCGATCCCGAAGGCTAGTGTTTGGTTTCTCTTTTTTCCTTAAAGGCATGAACGCCTTTACTGATTTCAACAATTTCCTTGGTCAACAGTAGGTGTTCTGTGGTTATGTTCTGATTGAAAAAAATTATATATAAATATATAAAGTAATAGGACCAAGATTCCATCTGGTATGAATTGTGACTCCCTCTATTGTTTCATTATAGGTCGATACAGTGCCTCAAACATAGCTTCCCCCTATTTTTGTGTATGCGAAGTTTTTAGTTTTGCATCAAAGAATACGACCTCCTGTTTAACGCCGAATTTGAGAAGCCTCTCACAGACAATTTAATAATTTTTTTTTATAACAACAAACCTTGTAATCTTCTTCAAAGAAAGAAATAATCCTCTTAACGAACATCAGGATTGTAGAAAAAATGTTTATACCCTATCCCATAGGGGAGTATTAGTTTTGATACATAGAGAAATAATTTAGCTAGATATACCTCAAAGTATATGGATCGACTCGATAGCTGATTCGATTTAGCCATGTCTGTCCGTCCGTCCGTCGTACGTCACCAGTTTTTGGGGCTTACATTTTGAGCTAGAATAATGAAATTTGGTATATGTGATCCTTGTATGTGCGGTTCGAACATGTGTAAAATTTTTCAAAATCCGACCACTGCCACGCCCACTTTTTAGGAAAAGCTTATTTTAAGTCAAACGGTTAAGAATTTTGAAAAGGTGTCTGAAGATCATATTTAGACAATCTCAATATCTATATAAAGTTTTCTGACACGCGCACTTTTTGGGGGCGTTTTTAGTACAAAACCTTTACCTAACGGTCAAATTATCAAATATTCGAAAAAACTTTTGATGCAAAAACTTTAATAAAATTCATTTCACCATTTTAATCCACGCCCACTTTTTGGGGGCGTTTTCCTACCCTACCCCAAGGCATATGCAATAGAAAAACGTTGTTATTTGTCGAACCATAAAATCGAGTTTCGTACAATTATTCACACTTGAATCCTACTGCGAATCTTATTGGCAGTGATTTAAAGATTTATATAAAACAGCCTATTTCACTTTACTTAAATGTTCCATATAAACAGTGATTATGAAATCGCCTAGATGCCGAACTAGAATTGTCCATTACACACTTCCATCTGCACCGCAATTAAGTGAAAGACTTGATGACGTTCCATTACAAAGTGCTGACAGTTCATTAACTACTGCCTGCTGACCAACAATCGCGTCTAAACTATGCTCACGCTCTCCTGAACCTCACCGATGGGACGCAATTGACGATTTTCGCAACAGTCTATAATTTGTTGATACGATTTTCTGACCAGTTAATGAATGTATCTATTTATACCCTATCCCAAAGGGGTATATTAGGTTTGATACATAGTTTGTAACGTATGAGATGGCTACAATCCGCTGTGCGGATCGTTTAATACCCTATTCCATCCCATCCTTAAAATTAATATACTCAAAATGTGGTCTTTATCGATATAAAGTATTTAAAATGACGTTGTCATAACATATTGTTCCGAATTAATCAAATTCTTTTATGGTTCGACGAAAAACAACATTTTTCTATTGCATATGCCTTGGGGTAGGGCATACAAATGGTTTTTGTAGAAAAACGCCCCCAAAAAGTGGGCGTGGGTTAAAATGGTCTATTGACGAAATGTTCATATTAATACTACCAACGATTGTGCGATAAATTTTGTTTCCAAAATTTTAAAATTTGGCCAAAAAAAGTTTTTTATTAAAAACGCTCCCAAAAAGTGGGCGTGGCAAAAAACTTTATATTGACGAAATATAGACATTACGATTCTCTAAATATGCTGCTCAGACACTTTTTTAAAATTCTTTACGTTTTGGCCAAAAAATACGTTTTTCTAAAAAGGGGATCCTATATACCAAATTTCATTATCCTAGCTCAAAATTGAAGGCCCAAAAATTGGTGACGAACAGACAGACGGACGGACAGGCAGAAATGGCTAATTCGACTCAGCTAGCGATTCTGAGTCGATCCATATGTTTTGAGATATATGTAGCAAAATTATTTCTCTATGTTACAAACTATGTATCAAAACTAATATACCCCTATGGGATAGGGTATACACATATGAGAAGGCTACAATCCGCTGTGCGGATCGTTGAATACCCTATCCCATCCCATCCTTAAAATTAATATCTCCAAAAAGTGGGCTTTATTAGCCTTCAATATAGAAAATGACATTGTCACAACATATTGTTCAAACAGTTTATCAGAATCTTTTGTTGTTTGACAAAAAAACATCGTTTTTTTCCTGCATATGCTATGGGGTAGGGTATACACACGGTTTTTGAAAGAAAACGCCCCCAAAAAGTGGTCGTGGCAAAAAACTTTATATGAACGAAATATAGAAATTACGATTGTCTAACTACGCTTCTCAGACACTTCTTTAAAATTCCCTACGGTTTAGCTAAAAACTACGTTTTTCTGAAATGGGGGCGTGGTAGTGGGCGGATTTCAAAAATGTTTACACTTGTTCTGCTTGGAGAAACAAAGAGCACGTGTACCGAATTTCATCCATATAGCTCAAAATTTAAGGCCCAAAAACTGGTGACGTCGATTCTGAGTCGATCCATATACTTTGAGGTATATGTAGCTAAATTATTTCTCTATGTTGCAAACTATGTATCAAAACTAATATACCCCTATGGGATAGGGTATAAAAACTTGTCTTTTGTAAAACCGTACAATTTGTTGTGACAATGTCATTTTCTATGTTTAATCCCCATCGTGTTTTAAGCCATGTACACATTTTGGTGACATTAGTTTTACAGATGGGATGGGATTGTAGCCTTCTCATATGTTTATACCCTATCCCATAGGGGGGTATATTAGTTTTGATACATAGTTTGTAACATAGAGAAATAATTTTGCTACATATACCTCAAAGTATATGGATCGACTCAGAATCGCTAGCTGAGTCGAATTAGCCATGTCTGTCTGTCCGTCCGTCCGTCCGTCCGTCCGTCCGTCCGTCCGTGTGTCCGTCCGTCCGTCTGTCTGTTCGTCACCGATTTTTGGGCCTTAAATTTTGAGCTAGGATAATGAAATTTGGTATATAGGATCCTTGGCCGAGTCACCAGAACAAGTGTAAAAATTTTTGAAATCCGCCCACTGCCACGCCCCCTTTTAAGAAAAACTCAGTTTTTGACCAAACCGTAAGGAACTTTAAAAAAGTTTCTGAACAAGATATTTAGACAATATTAATATCTATATTTCGTCTATATAAAGTTTTTTGCCACGCCCACTTTTTGGGGGCGTTTTCAATTAAAAACTGTTTTCGGTCAAATTTTAAATTTTTCGAAAAAAATTTTGATGCAGAATCATTAACATTATTAATATGAACATTTCGTCTATATACCATTTTAACCCACGCCCACTTTTTGGGGGCGTTTTTATATAAAAACCATTTTTATACCCTACCCCATAACATATGCAGGAGAAAACCTTGTCTGTTGTAGAACCGTAAAATTGTTTTGTAAGCAGTCCGAAGAATTTGTTGTCACTATATCATTTTTTCTATTTTATCCAAATCGTGTTTTTAGCCATGCCCCCTTTTTGGGGATTTTAGTTTTATGGATAGGATGGGATAGGGTATTCAACGATCCGCACAGCGGATTGTAGCCTTCTCATATGTTTTAATTATTCGGTTGCGGAAAATGTTCCTTTTTCATATATATTGAGATGTGAACAATGGCGAAGTAAGTCCATCCTGCCAAATCCCAATCGCAAGATTTTCAGCAAATTTCATCATTAAAAAAATATTTCATCATACAGCTGGATTTCTTTCATCATGCATTGTTACCACATTTGCGTCTTTAATGAATAATGTGGTGATAGTTTACAGTTGCCAGTATTGCATCATTAGTGCAGTACCACATTAATCATAGTTTTGTTGGTAAATGAATCCATTTAAATCGAAATTAATTTCATCTCTTATTTTTAGTGATCTAATCGCTTCAAAACGGTTGTCGTGAAAATGACTGTCTTAAAGATCAATGTATGAAATAAGGTCGTCCATTGTTTATATGCCGTGTCGAAGACACATAGACATACGTGGGCCTTTTAAATGTTTAATGTTTAGGTATAGTTGCTGTGTGTTGCTCCAGATGTCCTTAAGAGATAGTGGCTCTAATTCGATGTTCTGCAGAGGTGGAAGAGGGATGACAGACAGATCCTGTAGTTTAAGTTTCTCAGTTTCAATATGATTATTGTAAACCTGAAAAGGTTTCAAAACGACGTCATTTTAAACTTTTCAGCTCCTACATAATAAAAGAGTGTTTTAACTTCCTGTAAATGAACTCGTCGTCTCATCTACCCACATTGAACACAACAATAATTGCTATTTCTTTCGGCATGAAGGCCATCGTATCCATGTTTTTGGGCCCAGAAGTTTCATTCATTTTGAATTGTTTTCCAAATCCTCCTTGATTTACCCTTTTAAATTTATTTTGAAACTACTTGATCCTTTCTCGAAACAAAAACTTCACTAACAGATGTCGAAAATGTAAATTAATCGGAGAACACTTTAAACTCGTCTTTCAGCATAAACTTCTATTGAATTCTGCAAAGTTACAAATTTTACAAATGACAATCAAAACTGTCACTCAACACTTATCACATACAGACGCATGAACAAACTCAAATTTGTAAAATTCAATCTCCAATTCTCTATACATGTCCTCTTATTCTCAGATTGTAATCAGTGGTAGGATACCGACCGACTGGTAACCACAAGGAGAGATGGCGAGGAAATTGATTTTTCTCTTCGTACTTCATGTATGGCTGGAAGGGTCATTAGCACAGCATTCACCATATTCCCTACAAGCGGCGGTAGATGCACTCCACAGACGTGAAACACAATTGGCACTAAAGGATAATTATAATATGCCATCGCATTATGGCATTCCGCAGCCAGCCCCACAAGAACAGGACTACTGGGATGATGGTGAGTACTGATTATTTTCCTTCACATACACATATGAATAAATTGCGATATGTGAGTTGGGTGGGATATATCTTCAATTCATTATTTCATGACAATGCACTGCTTTATTTTATTCGTCTTTTGTGTATACAACATTAGATTCTGAAGCAGGACCCGGATCAATCACGTCATCGCGAACAAATAACCGTCACAGATTAAATAGAATCCTTGCCCGATACCTGAACAGGGAGGAGGATAACGCTCGAAATGGTGGTGGTCTTGGTCCCGCGGGTGGATATGAATTTGACGATGGAAACTATATTCCGGAGGAAAAAAAACGGTCATTCTTTCGGGAACGCGACGGTAAGGATGGTAGGTGTTTTTTTTATATTAAAATTGAAAGAATATTGCGGTATATAATGAAGATGGACCTTTTAATGTTCGTCCTTTCATTCTATTCAACCTTGGTTCGTCCGTTTACTTGTGTGGCAATCTACAGCGAGCACTAGTTTGCTAAACAGTGACGAGGAGCTTAAATACTACTACCTGATTATGAAGGCATCAGTCGCCATGTTGGCCCCATTCTTATGTAAATGAAGAAAATCTACTCAAACATAAAGCCATCACTATTTTTTTATTTAGTAGCTCTTAAACTATTATTGCTGTCAAGCTGCCTTATACGACAAGTTTAACATCCTGATTTACCTTCATAATTAAAATACGTTAGATCACTTTACTTCCTGCCACGAAATTTCCGAACGTACCTAATTGATTTGAGTGGAGTTTTCTCCTTTAGATTCAGACTTCTTCTGCGGAGTTTTTTCTATACCAAATATTAAGTTTCTTTTAACAAAATAAATTTAAATAAAATTTGAATTTTTTACATTTTTCGGCCATTTTCGGTGGTTTATCTCAATTGTTCTCAACTCTACCAACAGAACTAAATTTAATTTACATATCTACGTAGAAGGTTGATTAACAAAGATTGGTATATATATTATCTCTGTACGTTATCTTAGAGAAAAGTTATAACATAAAACATATATTATTTGGATTGTATTTCGAATACCATCAACGCCAAAGACGGTGCCCAAGTGGTAGTTATGTATGTATACATATATGTACGAACGCATTCATACTACTTGAGCTATGTTATTGTTAGTTTTGATGCTTTAGAGCACGGTAGTGATCACATTGTGTATAAAGGAATACAAATTAATACAAAATAAAAATTGGTATTTAACACAAGGTGGTTATTGTACCTAGATATATTATCGTTGTATGTATGTTTGCCTTTTATTCAAATCTGTTTTAGCCTAATTCTAATGAAATTTTGCACACTAAGGTCCCATTTAGACGATTAGTTTAGTTTGAGTTGAGCTTTCAGTTGAGTTCAGTTGTGTATATGTACAAGATGAATCACTGAAACTTAACCTGCAACTGTAACTTATGGAATTCCCATCAGTTTTCAGCTCAAATCGCTGTCTACATTAAACATATGAGTAGGCTACAATCCCGTGTGCGGATCGTTTAATACCCTATCCCATGCCATCTTTAAATTAATATTCCCAAATTGTGGGCTTTATGGTGATGAAATATAGAAAATACCACTGTCACAAGATATTGTTCGAATATTGCCACACCCCCAAAAAGTGGGTGTGGCGAAAAACGGATTTCAAAAATGTTTACACTTGCTCTGCTGGGAGCTACAAAGAGTAGGTACGTGTGTTGGATACCAAAAGTAATTATTATTTTGTTAACTGAAACTTTTCTTGTCAGCGACAGTGTAAGCTTAGAAGTAGTTTTCCAAGCTTACATCATACTATATCATTGAATACAACTGTATACGCTCTCTTACTCTTGGTATCGTACACCACTCCACTACACCAAAATAGGTGTAATGTAATTAATGTAATTTCGACTCCAATCGTCACTTGCAGACCAACCACTGTCGGGTAATATTAATTAATCCGTGTTGTTACATTATTTCGGTTAATTGAAAAATTGATTCAACAATTGTAGAACTAATTGTCGAGTGATACACAGCGTGTATAACATTTCATCATTCTAGCTCAAAATTTAAGGCCCAAAAACTGGTGACGTACAGACAGACGGACGGATATAGATGGCTAAAGCCAGCTCAAATGCTGGAAATCGAACTCAGGAGGACATGCCCAAATTCTACACAGATATCTGGGCTCAGCTGTATCCTCTGACTACATGCTGCCTCACCATGACTTTAAAAGACCATTCTCCTGTATCTTTCCAAGTAGAGATGAGTGGGAGAGAAACGAATTGGGCACCGAAACCATATCCATCTACACTTATGGTTCAAAAATGGATGTAGGCGTTGGAGCTGGAGTGTTTTCAGAAACACTAAAGCTCCTTTCGTCTTCCTGGCAGTAGCAGAGGCAGCCAAAGCGACCTTAATGGTGGCGATACCACCAGATGATATCACCATCTTTATTGACAGTCAGGCTGCAATAAAAGCTATCTCTGCTGTCGAAATAAAATCTCGGCTTGTGAAACGTTGTCGTGAAGAGCTAAAGGTTCTTGGCGTTCAACATAATGTTAAGCTCTGCTGGGTCCCCGGACACAGAGGCATACAGGGCAATGAAATTGCTGACCAACTGGCGAGGAAAGGATCTGCCTCCAGCATTGACCAAGCAGAACAGTCTGTCAAACCACCACTATGTGACCTCAAATCTCGGGTGGGACAGAAAACACTGATTACTGCCAAAAACAGGTGAAACTCCCTTCCCACCTGTAAAACTTCCAAAAGGATGTGGCCTGAGTATGACTAAGCCAGAACCCATAAACTACTTCTAAGAAACAGGAAATCTGTCTCGACGTAAGTTGAGATTCTTACTGGACACAACTTACTAAAAAGCCACCAACTGAAAATGCATCTCATAGATGAAGACATCTGTAGAGGCTGCGGTGATGAAGAAATATACGAGGATACCCTACACTTTCTGTGCCACTACCCAGGCCTCAGCCAATTAAGAATGAGAACCTTAGGAAATACTTTTTCCATGACCTCACGGATCTATCCGAAATCCCTCTCCCTAATCTTTTCAGGTTTGCAACAACATCTGGATGGCTGGAAAGCGGCTAACAACAATGGACAGTAACGGGACAATGAATGAACCAACCACACAAGTGGACCCCCAACGGGCATCACAATGGGTCTATATTGACCTGAGTGCGATGAGGGAAGACGCACACCGCCTTCCTCATAAAAAGTGTGAGGTTATTTATACTAAGTCGCCTACTTTGTAAGTAGGTTGTGGTCGTCCTTTTTTGTCAACGTAATGTTTGTTATGGTCTTGAGACTTTTCTGAAGCTTCTTTTGCGTTTTCTAATATATTCGCAAGTTTTAGCAACGTAGGCGTAATTTGTGTTATGACATTTGCTGCTTAAATGATGCTTCTCAAGACATGATTTACGTCGTCCAATGTTAGAAGTTCTCGACCAAATCAAGTCAAGTATGATGCGGTATATCCAGTTTTGCGAATCGAATTGAAGGTATATCCTCTGCCCAAGAAATATGGTTGTTTCCTACTAGGATGGCGAGCTGCGTCTTCATGTCCCTGTTCTTACGTTCAACTGGGTTAGATTCTGGATGGTATACTGGTGTAAGAGTTTGCTGTATTCCAAGGCAGTGAATAAGCTGCTGCATAAGTGCTGCAATGAACTGAGGTCCATTATCGGTTAAAGGCGTCGTGGTATACCGTAGCGAAGAAATACTTCACTCAGTAAGGTTAGTGCACAATTCTCATCTGTTGCCTCGGTAAGTGGGAATATCTCAACCCATCTACTGGAAAGGTCCTCGGCTATAAGAATCCATTAGAAGCCATCTGGAGCAACAGGTAAAGGACCAAGAAGATCGACTGAGAGTATCTCAAACCGTTTATTACTTGAAACTGTTTGTAAAAGTCCAGCTACTTTCATGTTGCTAGGCTTGTACCTATGTGTTTTGTAATATCGGCTCTCATTCCTGGCCAATAATATCTAGAAGGAAGCAGTACGAAATTCCCCAAAAAAAATCTCCATTGGACAAAATCTCCAAAAAATATAATCTAACTGGATATTATCTGTATAGAAAAAATATACATGGACAAATTCCTGATTGTCACATGAAGGTCGGGATAACATATCAGCCACTTTGTTTGTCCGTAATCAGTTTTGAAATTATACGGTTGAAACTGTAATGCCCACCGTGCAAGTCTACCAGTTGGTGATTTGAGGTTCATGAGCCATTTCAGAGGTTGATGATCGGTCATGAGCGTTACTTCACCACCCTCAACATAACCTCAAAATTTATTTGCGGCCCATACTATGGTAAAAGCTTCTCGCTCTGTAGTTGAATAATTACGTTCAGCTGTAGTTAAAAGTATTGAGGCGTATTCGATAGGGTGTTCGTTATCCTTCTCCCCCTGAACAAGAACTGCTCCTAACGCATTATTACTAGCTTCCGTTTAAAGATAAAATGATTTTTCATCACAAGCCTGTTAAAGGATTGGTGCGGTAGTGAGTAATGTTTTTAATGTGCCGAAAGCATCCTGTTCTTCCTTACCCCATTTCCACAAGGCACTTTTCTTCGTCAGATTGCTTAGAGGTTTGGACACTTTAGCAATGTTTTCAATAAACCTTCGATACAAAGAGCTGGTTTACAGAAAGGTCGGTTTTGCATAGACGAAATGTTGTCTAGATCGACTTGAATAACATGGTTCGTTATAAGATGTCCAAGATATTTAACGTCTGAAAAACAGAACTTTCATTTCAGTCTATTTACTTTTAATTTGAAAGTCTTCAAATGTTCCAAAATTCGTTTCAGGTCGACTAAGTGTTGTTTGAAATCGCTGGAACATATTATGATGACATCTAAGTAAGTTAAGATGAATATGTCAGAAAGTCCAATTTTAAATCTATCCATTAACCTCTGAAATGTGGCAGGAGCATTTCGTAAACCGAATGGCATACGTTGAAATCACAACATTCCAAATGGAGTGTTAAATCCTGTTTAATCTAAATCTTCTTCAGATATTTTGATTTGATAATATCCTGATTGTAAATCTAGAGTGGTTTTATGGATGCCCTCTTCGTAGAGTGTAGCAAATCGTCAATTCTAGGTAAAGGATACCTATCCGGAACTGTGATGCTGTTTAATTTTCTATAAAATATGCATACACGAATTCCTCCATCGTTCTTGGGGACCAAAACAACTGGGAGATTCGCATTCTTCGATAATGTCAGTCTGGAGCATTTTGTCCAGTTCTATTTGTAACTGTTGTCTTCGAGTTGGTGATAGTCTATATGGTGTAGTGGGTATTGGATTGCTATCTCCGGTATCAATTCTGTGTAGCGCGAATGGCGTTGCTTCCGATAGAGGGTCAAAAACAGTTTGTTGCTCTTTTAAAAACTCATTTAATATTTTCCTATTTGTATCACTGAGCTTAACTGCCTCGTCATCTCTAAGTTCAACATCGGTATAATTTATTTCCATAAAGTAAGAGTCAGGATCAATGTCTTCTTGACTATATACTGAGCTGAGCTGCGAATTGCCACTTTTTTATATAAATGTGGAGGGGTGTTAGTCCTATTAAGGCTTCTAAAGCCGCCGAGGGACAGGTACGCATAGCTCCGGTAATGCCCAGACAGGCAAGCCGTTGTACCTTGTTTAATTTATTTATAGTTGTTTATACCCTATCCCATAGGGGTATATTAGTTTTGATACTTAGTTTGTAACATAGAGAAATAATTTTGCTACATATACCTCAAAGTATATGGATCGACTCAGAATCGCTAGCTGAGTCGATTAAGCCATGTCTGTCTGTCCGTCCGTCCGTCCGTCCGTCCGTCCGTCCGTCTGTACGTAAAAATTTTTGAAATCCGCCCACTGCCACGCCCCCTTTTAAGAAAAACTCAGTTTTTGACCAAACCGTAAGGAACTTTAAAAAAGTTTCTGAACAACATATTTTGACAATATTAATATCTATATTTCGTCCATATAAAGTTTTTTGCCACGCCCACTTTTTGGGGGCGTTTTCAATTAAAAACTGTTTTCGGTCAAATTTTAAATTTTTCGGAAAAAGTTTTGATGCAGAATCATTAACATTATTAATATGAACATTTCGTCTATATACCATTTTAACCCACGCCCACTTTTTGGGGGCGTTTTTATATAAAAACCTTTTTTATACACTACCCCATAACATATGCAGGAGAAAACCTTGTCTGTTGTAGAACCGTAAAATTGTTTTGTAAGCAGTCTGAAGAATTTGTTGTCACTATATCATTTTTTCTATTTTATCCACATCGTGTTTTTAGCCATGCCCCCTCTTTTGGGGATTTTTGTTTTATGGATAGGATGGGATAGGGTATTCAACGATCCGCACAGCGGATTGTAGCCTTCTCATATGTTTTTTGGGTGACTTTGTTCCACCATACTATTGAAGCGTATGTTATAATGGGCCTGATCATGATCGTGTAGATCCAGTGTGTGGTCTTTGGAGAGATTCCCCAGGTTTTACCATACATGCTTCGGCAAGTCCAGAAAGCTTTGGTTGCTTTTTGAATTTTATTGTTGATGTGGGAGTTCCAGCTTAGTTTTTTATCGAGGATCACTCCAAGATATTTTACTTCGTTGGAATACTCAATGTATGTACCATTAATTGAAATTTGGGTAAGATTTAATTTCCTCCTTTTTGTAAAAGGGACGATGATAGCCTTGCTGGGGTTTATAGAGAGAGACTTTCTTTATTACACCAGTCTATGACTATCTTAAGTGCGTTTTGCAAACGTGTTTTAACTTCGTTTGGTTCTTTGCCCTTTATTATGATGACTAGGTCATCGGCGTATCCAATTATATTGAAACCTGCATTACTTGGGTCTTGAAGTAGGTTATCGATAACCAGAGACCATAGTAGGGGTGAGAGTACTCCTCCCTGAGGGCAGCCTTTAACGGCTGTTACTGATACTGAGGTAAGTGCTGATGAATCCGTTATTTTCCGACTTTCTAGCATCGCTTTGATCCATTTGATGGTGGGGTGATTCTTCTATGAGTCAAAGCATTTGATATGCGCCCTCTATGTATAGGAATGCACATAAAGCTACTTCTTTGTTTTCGTATGCACTTTTTATTTGTGATGTTAAACTTAGAAGTGCTCCTTCCGTAGATTTACCTTTTTGGTAGGCGAATTGACATGGGTGCAGAGGAGTGCTTTCATTTAAGCACTCTCTAATGTGTACGTCAAGTATTCTTTCCATTGTTTTCAGGAAAAACAATGTTAAGCTTATTGGACGGTACGATTTAGGTAGTTCTATTGGTTTGCCTGGTTTGGGGATAAATACCACGTTTACCTCCCTCCAGGTTTGTGGTATGTAGCCCCAATTGAAACTAAACCTAAATAAGGCGACCATAGTGGGTAGGAAAAAGTCCAAGCCCTTTTGTATAAGAGCAGGAAAGATTCCGTCTGGCCCTGGTGCCTTGTATGGTTTAAATGAGTTGATCGCCCATTTGACCTTATCCGGAGTGAAAAGTTTGCCGGATAAACTATTAATCCTTTTCAGGTTTATAGGGGTGAGTCATCTATCATGTGTTCATGAAACTCACTTGTGATTGTAGAGCCGGGAAAGTGTACCTGAAGAAGTGTAGTCAACGTTTCTTCCCGGTCGCATGTGATTTTACCGTCAGATTTGACTAGTAATCCCATGCAGTTTGTTTTATCTTTCGAGAGTGCCCTCTGGAGACGTGCCACCGCCGGAAGCTCTTCGAGTTCCTCACAGTATTTGCGCCAGGACGCTCATTTTGATTTTCGCAACTCTATGTTGTATTGGGTAAGTAGAGATTTATATTGGTCCCACTTACCGGTGCGTTTGGCTTTATTGAACAGTTTTCTTACTCTTTTACGAAAACTTTCTAGGTTATCGTTCCACCATGGTGTGCACCTCTTTGCCACAGTGCGTTTAACCTTACAGCTATTTGTAAAAGATGAGATGATAATGTCATTTAGTTGACATTGTGCGACTTCCGCTTCACTTACACATGAAGGTTTTTCTGGAAGTATGTCACATTTAATCGATAGATTTTCTCGATACGTTCTCCAATTTGTGAGTTTGTTGTCGTATTTTATCGGCGCATCCTCGGTGTTGCATCTTAATTGGAAACTTATGTGCATGTGATCCGATAAAGATGCCTCACCAGAAGCGTGCCAATTTTCGACGGTGTTTTGTACAAACGGAGAAGAGATGGTAAGGTCTAAAACGTCTTCTCTTAAAACGTTTCTAAACGTGGGTTTATTTCCCTTAGTACTGGACAAGTTCCTGTACTGGGCGAGGTGGTATTTCGTCATCTCCAGCAAAGTACGCCGATGCGCATACAATTTTTTGTAGCTCTCGGCCGTTGCGTCTTTCTAAAAGGACAGCCACCAGATCTTTGGTCATGAAACCTGGAATGGGAGAGAATTTTACATCTTTTGCAACTAAAAGAGCTGCCCTTGGTCTAAAATTTCCCCGGGCGAAGATGAGCTCTCAGGTTTTACTTTGTAAACCAAATATCTTACCCTCTGTTGCCCATGGCTCCTGGATTAAACCTAGAGCGATGTTCCCTTCGGCACATCTTTGGTTGTAGGTGTCCGAGGCACCTATAGCTCGGTGCAAGTTTGCCTGCAGCATTTAGTAGGATGGTCATCGTTTCCTACCGTGCTCAGTATATTGTACCCTATAAGGCTTGTTATCGCCTCTTCTACGTACGATACCCTGTTGAGAGCGACATTCGTGTCTGTGTTTTTGCCGTTCACGCGCCCGTTCTGCAGCTAGCTTTGGTCTAAACTGTTGCTGGCTGATGTTTACGTTGCTCGTAAATAAACGATACTGTCGTAGGCAGTGAACCAGTCTTCTTTATATCATTTCGGCGGCAGTACTAATACTGGCTGCTGGTTGCGACGAGCTGGCGCTTGTTTTTTCTGACGACTTCTTCTTTGTATCAGTGTCAGTGTCACTATTTTTTCGGGCCTGAATTGCAGACTTGTCGGATCCCTTAAGGATGATCTTGATTTGTCCAAATCTATATGATACCATACCCTTTAGCTCCGCAAGCCTACGCATCGCACTCTCGTTTATTGCAAAGACCATGTGGGCGACGTCTTTCTCGTCCGATCTTTGCAGAACTCTCCAAGTTCTCGTATTCAAGTCTCTGTTTTGACCGTCTAGTATTGCCAGTATTCTCTCATTTGTAACTCCGGTCCTCTGTGGGAAGAAAGCTCTGACAATATGTGGTTTCGGAAAGTCTTCCTCTCCCACAAGCATTACTTCCAACTCATTCCAACGCATTTCTCCTTCAGTCTGAGGAAGTTGGTTTTCATCCACTCTGAAGTGGTGATGTCCGCACATACTAACAAGAGCCATCCGGCTTTGAAAGTTGTCCCGCGGAAAGCTGGCTTTGCATCCCCGTCGCGCAGTTCGATCGTGATGTCCATAATCCTCTCTTGTATATGAACCATTTGTTCATTTGCGAGATGATTGCGATCGATATCGACTGGTACGACACCCAATCTGACATAGCTCGCTATATCTCTATAGGTGGTTCTGTCAGCAGTTGTTTTGCCAGTGCGAGCTCGTTTCGCTTCGGACTGAGGTGGTGTGTTGTCCTCAGATCTCATGCGTTTGGCTTCTTGAGCATCATCTTTTGTTTTTGCAAAGATGCGGGCTTGCTCTATGCTGCTACCCTGTTTCAGCGCTCTATTGAAACGACGCTGTCCCGCTGGCGTGAACCTGATGCGCTTGGAATCAGTTTGAGCCGTTTTGCCAGGGGTCCTTGGCGCTTCTGTATATTCCGGATGCAATTCATCCGAGAGTATACTGATGCTGTATACAGTACTTAATTCCGAGGCCGAGTCGCTAAGATAAGACAATTTCTCTTCTAGGCTCATCATCTCGAAATCACTGATTTGTGACCCTTCCCGATTGGCAGGTGTCGTGTCGGTATCGACAGGGTGTTCTAAAACATCCCTAGTTGTTGATGCATTTGTAGAGGCATCATACTCTATGTTTTTTTCTTTTGGTACTTCAATTTTTCCCACTAGTAGGCGGGATTTATTGGTCGCCCGTGGTCTACCCGTCTAACCACAGGAAGGCTATCTTGAGATCGGAGGTAGCCCGGTATCCGAAATTCGCAAACTAGCGGCTAAAAACTCCCTTTTTAGCAATGCATCCTTCGGCGTTTGCTGTTCCACCTTGGATTTGGGTTTACGGGTTTTCTCCCACCTCAAACTTATGGTTCCCGCTTGTACATTGATCGTGCGTTGCAACGTGTTACAGCGCATGGTCAATATCTAAGTGGGACCCTTGGCTGACACTAAACAGGCATGCCGATTTCAGGTGGGCGCCCGAGAGAAGGACTGAAAGATGAGGATTTTGCCCAACATGGTAGGCTGGCATAGCAGGCGCATACGCGTTACGTAGGAGAGTAAGGACATCATGGCATGTTGTAGCTTCTGTCTTTACACCTTACCACCAATTGATAGCACTATCGGTTAATAATAGTGGGAATCCTTTTATTGCATCGGAGTCGCCAATACGTTCGACGTCCTTATAGACATTAATTGTCGCAATAAGTCCTTCTACAATGTTGCTGAAACTTCCTTTCGTGTTAGGTTGTATTGCTGCAAGAAGTTGCATTAGCTGGTCATCTGTAAACTGAGTACTGAGCCATCGTATCGTTCGATAGAGGAAGTGTTTGTTTAACTGACGCAATGCGTGCACTTCTGCGTAAAATGTTTCCTTCCCTTTTTGCTAATAACTTATTCGCTTCTTCCAGAAATAGGCCCCACGTTGGGCGCCAATTGTAACCGTGGTTGTTGTTGGTTGGTCGGGTTGTGAGAAGGCTTTCAACTTTGGAGGAAGAAGAAAACTCGCTGAGAAAAAAAATTGTTCTCCTCTCCACCACGTGTATGCGAATAGCAGTACACGTTGAATAGGCAGGTTGTGAAGTATATGTAACCGCAAAGGAGCGGATGCTAATCGAAAAGGAATGAAAAGAAACAATTTAGTTTTGGAAAAACAAAATGCTTTTATTCGATTTCTTATAAAAAAATGTCTTTAATAATATTAATAGTGTTATTTTTGAAAGCGACGAGACGTCTACAATCCGAAATACCAAAGTCGAGTGATTTGAATTGAGTTCTGTGCCTCCTTTTATACTTATTTTTGTTTGACAGTTTTTAAAATGCAGTAATGTTATTTTGAATAATTTACAATTTTTTTTAAATTTCAAAGGTAACTATGGTTGAATGTTTTTTTTATAAATGAAATTATAAAATAATATCTATATATAAAAATGAAACCCGTTTTCCGTTGTCACGACATAACATGAAAACGGCTTGACCGATTTGGCAGATTTTTTTTTTGTAGTTTTCTAATACTCTGTACAAGGTTCTTACGGAAAAAAAATATTGAGAAAATCTCTCGGTCAGCTTTGAGAAAATAAATACTACTAACACTAAAATACTATTACGGACCCTAAAACGAAACAGTACCCGGGCGAAGCCGGGCCGGGCAGCTAGTGCTTTATAATTAATGTTGTTATAAGGTTATGTAAAGTTTTAATATGCCAGCTGCCGTTAGTAAAATGGCTAAAAGTAAAAAAAAATATGAGACGGCTACAATCCGCTGTGCGGAACGTTGAAAACCCAATCCCTTCCCATCCTTAAAATTAATATCCCCAAAATGGGGGCTTAATGGCGGATGAAATATAGGAATATTGTTCAGACAGTTTATCAAAACCTTTTGTGGTACGACAAAAAACAACGTATTTCTCTTGTTAATGCCTTGGGATGGGGAATACAAATAGTTTTTGTAGGAAAACGCCCCCAATTGGGCGTGGGTGAAATTGATCTATGTTTTTTCTAACTTTTTAAAATTTCGACAAAAAGCGTTTTTTACTTAAAATGCCCCCAAAAAGTGGGCTTGGTAAAAAACTTTATATGAACAAAATAAAGATATTCAGATTGTCTAAATATATTGTATAAAAAATGTTTATACCCTATCCAGGACGGACAGACAGGCGTGTCTCAATCGACTCAGCTAGCGATTCTGAGTCGATCCATATACTCTTTGAGGAATATCTAGCTAAGTTATTTCTCTATGTTACAAACTATGTATCAAAAATGATATAAAAAATAATAAAAAATAGTATACATTTACGGATATACGAACAAGCGGACGGAATTCCAAAACCACTTTTCAAAATCTCGCTGTCGAAAATGTTTACGAAAACAATACATTTCTCTTTCTAAGAGAAAGTTAATAAATTTTCAATGCCAAATGCATCAGATATAAGTTACACATTTATTTAAACTGCTAAATGCGGCGGCGCAAGGCGAGCATTGTTCATAATATTAGTATCTATAGGCATTAGGCAATTATAGTAAATGGATTGCCTTCCGTTCCATTCCTGTACGTGCAAAGCATACTTTGTAGATTTTCACTTTTGTATTATCATTATCCCGTCCATTGGTACGACAATCATTAAAATGTGTTCCTCTATTGTTAGAGACCTTTTAGGCGAACAACCATTGACATGCCTAGACCAGAGAAAGGGAAGAATCTCTTTACTTCCCTTATCTCTGGCCTAGACTTAACAATAGTGTCGAGACAAAGAGGAGCAGTGCTCACATAAAAGTTTTAAAAGCATTTTCCTGTTTCCGAATAAAAAAAAAACCCTTCTCTCTCACATTTTATCTAATTGAGTGGAAAATATTATGCACATACATATTGATGCGATTTGCAAAAGTGGTTAACACCTTTGCCTTGACCATGCGGGCATAAGTAATGTCGTCTCGAGCTCGGATACGGTGGATGATGGTCATTAAGTGGCTGAATTTCTGAATTGCGGCTACGTGTGAATTATGTGTAGCACTTAGCAAATGAAATCCTTGATTTATGGTTAAAAGCATTCAACTTGACGGGTTCGGAATGATCTGGGTCTGCGGCAACAAGAATTGAGAAAAATAAATTACCAAAATGGCTTTCCGGACATTTGCCTCAATCAGATGTCTGATCATACTTAAGGATATGGTTGCATTATGGAGCTAGTAGGGAGTCAACACACAATGGAAGAAATTATTAGGGAGAAACAAGTAAAGGGAGAAACAAGCATTTTGGGGAGGTTTTTCAGTGTTATGGTACGGCACTCAAGAGGGTGGTGTATATATAACAAATTTGGACTGACTCTGGGTATCAACCAAGCTTTTAAGACTCTTAACGAACTGTCTCCAGTTGTATACTCTTAATTTAGTTAAGGAGTCATGCTTTTGCGCATCCACTAAGGTGAGGTCTTCTTGTGCAGCATTGACCACCTGAATAGGATTCAGGAACGTTTTTATCCATTTGGATTAAGAACGATTATATCCATTTGGTATACACGTTCTAGAAAAATTGTATTCCGATAGGTCGCCAACGATAAGCAAGAATAACATTTCAGAGTCTTATTGCCCAATTCGTTGATTTTCGATAGTTCATTCTCTTATTCAAATCAAACCAATAAATTTATTATGTAGGTATATAGTTCACGGTTAAGGCTTTGAGTTTTGTAAGCATGACTCTACGCTAATACTTTAATGGTCCCAGGCTATAATGTCGATTGATAGCACATCCAAAAGGTTCCAAAGACATTTATTACCCCAAAGTAAAAGCTGTCAATTTTGGCATTCCTTCTATTTTTAACTTTCTCTTACAAAGAGAAAGATATTGTTTTCGTGAAAATTTTCGACCTCGAGATTTTGATTGATTCTAACATTACGATGATAGCGGAGCCTAAAAAAGTGGTTTTTGGAATTCCGTCCGTCGGTCCGTCGGTCTGTCTGTCCGTGATGGTCTCCCCAGCCTAAACGGCTAGACCGATTTTCTTCAAACTTCGTATACAAGCTAGTTGTAGTCATAATTCTAGGCCATTTTTTTTGTTTGCTTTTAGCCATGTTAATAATGGTACCTGCCATATAAAAATTACACATAACCTCAATTTTCTCGAAAACGGCTCTAACGATTTTGATTAAACTTTATATATTCTATAACCACATTAGCTTCAACAAAACTGCATACCCAGTTTTTTCGAAAAAATCCATATAACGGATTTTGTCATTTAGGCCATATAAGGAAAATTGATAATTTCTCGCAAACTATTATGTCAAATTGAATGAAATTCAATATATATACTACTATTACAGCTTGAAGCAATTCCACATAATTAGTTTTAGCCCAAATATCACTAAGCGGAATTTTCAGTTTTGGCCAATAACGGAAAATCATTATTATTCACATTGACATCGATTTCTTCAAATATCGGAGTAAACGTTCGTATAAACTCATTTCGACATTATTTATGTCATTAATCAAAATGCGTACTATTTGATCTAACGCCTAACTCGCTGTGAAAGAGAAAGTTGCGTACGACCCAGTCGTGCACCAACCACTCGTTTATGTTGCGTGTGATTTCTTGTTGACTCTTGGCTAAGGGTTCATATATTACAGACAATAGGGTCTTTCAGGCGATGTTGAGGCAAATAATGTCTCTGTAACTTTGCCCATGTTCAGATAGTTTAGATGACCTTTTTATACCCCTATCCCTATCCCATAGGGGTATATTAGTTTTGATACATAGTTTGTAACATAGAGAAATCATTTAGCTAGATTTACCTCAAAGTATATGGATCGACTCAGAATCGCTAGCTCAGTCGATTTAGCCATGTCTGTCCGTCCGTCCGTACGTCACCAGTTTTTGGGCCTTAAATTTTGAGCTAGAATGATGAAATTTGGTACACGTGCTCTTTGTCGCAAATTGTAAATATTTTTGAAATCCACACACTGCGATGCCCCTTTTTTAGAAAAACGTAGTTTTTGGCCAAAACGTAAAGAATTTTAAAAAAAGTATCTGAGCAGCATATATAGAGAATCCTAGTATCTATATTTCGTCAATATAAACATTTTTGTCACGCCCACTTTTTAGGGGCATTTTCTATAAACCACTTTTTTTGGTACATTTTTAAAATATTTGAAAAAACTTTCGATGCGAGATCATTAATAATGATAATATGAACATTTCGTCCCTAGATAATTTTAACTTGCACCCACTTTTTGGGTACGTTTTCCTACAATAACCATTTTTAGATGTAATGCATATGTAATAGCAAAACGTTGTTTTTTGTCGAACCATAAAAGATTTTGATTGTAGCCTTCCCATATGTTTAGACATAATGTTCGCAACGAACACTGCTTTCATAACTCGATGATTTCGAAACAAACCTGTCGCGATGAAAGGAGAGTGGCTGCAAGTATTCGTCAGCATACTTAGACCATTTTGGTTCATTGTGATACCAATTGATCACAATCTTAGCTGCCATTTGCTTGCTGAAATATCTACGGGTGTTAGGTGAAAAGGAATGTCTAGTGTTGCTGAGGGTGTTGTACGGAGTGCACCATCGATACACAGACACTCAGTTCTTTGCACCTTGGCTAGTTTTTTGCTGTTAAAAGCTATCTTTAGGGCTATCCACCATACTACTACTCCATATAAAGTATCGGTCTTATAACCGATATTTAGAGCTAATGCGTGATACGAGTTTTCATTACCCATTTCAAGCCTATGGCTTTCTTGCAGGAATAAAGTGCTACTGTCGCTTTCTTTACTCTTTCTGTTATATATTTAGTTTTCAGTTATGCTTCCTGTCCATAATAAGCTTTGTCTGAGAAGACTAGTTCAGTTCCGTTTAGTGACGGGATATATTTCCTAATGAATAGGACCAGTTCAGTCTTATGGGGGTTGACACACAGTCCACAACTGACTGCCCGTTTGGAATGTTTATGTAGTGCGTTGAAAAATCTCCTTGAGTATATTCAGTTGCTTCCCTGAGAAAGTGATAGCAACGTCATTCGCGTTGGCAATACACGAGGCATTCCTCTGCTTCCAGGATAAGTAAAAGCTCGTTTACCACTCAGTTCCGGAGAAGAGGGACAGGACCCCACCTTGCGGGGTCCCTCTACTGACATGTCTTCTGGTTGAAGTACCACCCAGTGCGGCTATTTAATAGAAAATTAATCAACATAACAAGTGAGTGTTCGACTTTCAGACATGTTACAGCCTTATTTATCGCTTCCGAATGAACGTAAAAGCACCTTTAATGTCCAGGAATGTAACCATAGTATACTCCTTGCAGCATAACGACTTTTCGATAATAATAAGCACTAATGTATGTAGGGCAGTTTCTACAGATTTTCCCTTGCAGAACGCATGTTGGGATGCCGATAGCTGATTTACATCAATGCTACTGCGAAGGTGAAAGTTAAAGATGTCCTTTAGGAGGACTCCAAAAAAATTCGAACGCCCGCCGAGGGGCGGGCCTAACGGTTCGACTTACAATAAAACAAACTTATTAGCACGTTATAATAGATATGTTTATTCCGACCGTACAGGATGAGTTCAAAATCTAGACTAACAATAATTTAATAAACCCTAAACCAGCTCTCCCTCCATCAGCATTGGTTCCCACCAATTTTTGCTGATCCGTTATTTCTTGCAATGCGCGTGCATTCGATTCGGTGTCAATTACCTCGCGCGTGCATTGGGGTAAATGCCCCAGCCAATAGAAAGCTGACTCATCTGAGAACATGTTTGTTCATGTCGATACAGGTTTCGGGTGGCACATATGCGGTCGTGTTAACTCCTCCCCCTTTGAAAATCTACGCCCCGTAGATCTAAGGTCCTTTCAGGATTAGACTGGATTGTGTGGTAAGTATGTGGATGATATTGTCGGTATGTCCGGTTTTGCGTAGATCTTCCGCCAGATAATGGTAACAAAGGATGCCATCAATATGAAGATTGCAGCATCTGTAATTACAGAAATATCTATTTTTTGGTTAAGATTACCTAGGCGTCTAACGTTCTGTATGCTGATGCCATGTACGAATCCGAGGTCAATCTCGTGCTTTTGCGTAGTGATGTTTGCCAATGCAGGAGGAAGAACCTGTAGTGCTGTAGCAACAGAGCTTGTGAACATCCTGTCATTCAGACTTATAGTCTCATTATAAATCTGAATAATGTAAGTGCCTGAAAGAGATCTTGATACATTGTTAGAGATTAATTGACCCTTGAAATTGGTAATAAAATGGTGTCCTCTTTGATGAGCTCAATGACCTCTTTCGTGTTTGTCCGAAAGGTACATGTAGTTGGCCCACCCTTTAGCAGTTTGGCGACGCAGTCATCTTCAGGAATTTTTTCCAGTGCTTTGTCTTCGCAGATTGTTGAGTTACCTATGGAAAGACAATTGGCGACGATGCCGTATGTGTTCCTATGGTTCACCAATATTTTTCGAAATTTTAGGTCGCTTTGTTTTCCTTCGTTTATCGATGGTCTTGTTACTAGTAAATTGTAATCCTCCAATCCTACTTTCGGCATTGAAAGGATATATAGAAACATTGAACCATTCGTAAATATAGATGGTTTGACATATTCGATTGCTTCTATTTCGTTAGCATACGGTAGCGTTTCCAATTCATCGATGATCTTATTAATCTCCTCTGTGTCTAGAAGATTCGTGTTGAATAAACCATTTTTAGCCATTTGACAGGCTCGGACAACCTCGCTTACTTCGCCCTTGATGACAAGAATCTCATCTAAAATATCTTGTTCGATTTTTCCTGCAATCGTATCCTTAATCCCGTTCTCAAACCGGTCCATCATTAAGTTGATCTTCTGAGTTATGTCGTTTGTGACACCCAATAGCTTCTCATTTATCTTGTACTGTTGGTTGTTATTTTCGATAATGGTTTCTTCACTTTGTAGGATCTGGTTCCAATCGGCAGCATCAGGGTTGCCTGCCACCCACTTCCAGGCCGATCCAATCCAGTCGATGTTATTGAACTAAAAATTAAAATGCTAATTATTTCTTATTCTGCAGGTTTATTATAGGTGCATTGATTTGTTACTTGTGCAAAGCGTTTAGCATACACCCCCTCTTTTTTAACTTTCTCTTACAAAGAGAAAGATATTGTTTTCGTGAAAATTTTCGACCTCGAGATTTTGATTGATTCTAACATTACGATGATAGCGGAGCCTAAAAAAGTGGTTTTTGGAATTCCGTCCGTCGGTCCGTCGGTCCGTCTGTCCGTAATGGTCTCCCCAGCCTAAACGGCTAGACCGATTTTCTTCAAACTTCGTATACAAGCTTATTTTAGTCACAATTCAAGGCCATTTTTTTTGTTTGCTTTTAGCCATGTTAATAACGGTACCTGCCATATAAAAATTATACATAACCTCAATTTTCTCGAAAACGGCTCTAACGATTTTGATTAAACTTTATATATACCATAAGCATATTAGCTCCAACAAAACTGCATACCCAGTTTTTTTCGAGAAAATCCATATAACGGATTTTGTCATTTAGGCCATATAAGGAAAATTGATAATTTCTCGCAAACTATTATGTCAAATTGAATGAAATTTAATATATATACTACTATTACAGCTTGAAGCAATTCCACATAATTAGTTTCAGCCCAACTATCACTAACCGGAATTTTCAGTTTTGGCCAATAACGGAATATCATTATTATTCACATTGACATCGATTCCTTCGAATTTCGGAGTAAACGTTCGTATAAACACATTTCGACATTATTTATATCATTTTTAGCATCAATGATCGAAATGCGTACTATTTGATCTAACGCCCAACTCGCTGTGAAAGAGAAAGTTGCGTACGACCCAGTCGTGCACCCACCACTCGTTTTTTATATTTTGAATGTGGGTCTTATGGACCTTTTTACAAGTAGCGGTGGTAATTGTAACTCTATTATTTTTCTCGACTGTTTCTTTTCAAAAGATAGGTTTATTTTTAGCCTGAATGCCTTTAATTCTCGCGTAAATAATATCGCCCTTAACGTAAGACTTTGGTTTCGTTCTTTTTTCGTTACGTTTGGCATTGGCAGACTTTTGTTTGCGCGCGATTTCTCCTTTCAACTCCTTATTCACTCTACTTCGGAAGTCTATTAAATTCTGATAGTTTATTCTCTGATATCTATTAAAAAATATATCAGATGGTTTCTTTCCGGTAACAGAGTGAATTCAGTTGTTGTATCTGTCAACGGCTATATTTATGAATTCTTTGAGTCGCAAAGATTTATACTCAACTTTCAGACACCTGAAAATTTCAAGTATCGTCGAGTGGAACCTTTCGACTTGTCCGTTCCTCACTTCGATATACTGGGGTACGATAGAGCTTAATACCGAGCATGCTTATGAAGTTTAGCACTATAGAGCTCAGAAAACTCCTTTCGTTATCGGTCACAAGTATTCTTGGAACCGTGAAGTAGTGTAATGTTTTGGTTATTTTGTCCCTAAGGTGAAGTACTGCTCTGCTTTTGATATGGAATAGCTTTGCAAATTTAGAAAATTTATCAACGCAACTAATAAATTTCTCATTTTGGATCTCTACAATATCCAAATGAAGAATCTCGCAGGGGTATGAGGGAATAGGGGTTGCCTGAAATTCAGGACTAATAGGATGCCTATCATACTTATTGAGTTTGCACACCTCGCAAGTTTTCGTGAACTGCTTTATGAGGCTGTTCATTTTTGGGAAGTAATACTTCTCTAGAAGTTGGTCCTTATTTTTCCTGGCGTTTCGGTGTGCTCTTTTGTGCTCTTCCATGATAAGCGTGGCTGCACGGTTTTCGTCGTTAATGTCTTCCACAACCCTCTGCGTAATTCGCAATTTGTAGGTGACGAAATTTTCTAAGTAAGTTTCTTGGAGCAAGGTCAAGTGTGATTCCGGCATCTTAATTCCGTTCAGGATATTGGGTCTCAATTTTTCTTTGAGAACACGTGCAAGGTCCTCCTTGGTGGGATTTTCCAATGCGATGTAGTGGCGTGCATAGCCAGGATGAGGGTTCTCATAGATTTCAAGCCCTTTTCCTATTTTTATGAAAATTTGGTTGCGAAACACATTGATTGGGGCCTCTTCATGGAGTATCAGGTCAGTGCTATCCTGATCAGCACTATGGGCTGTAACTATTGATGACCGTTGCTCGCTGGCTGTGGCAGTCATTGAACCGCCTTGATTGTACCGAGCGGTCTACATCCATCTTTTCATGTGGTTTTGGACCACTCGGCCTAGGGGGTGTATCATTGGGAGAGTAAGCAAAACGATTGGGGAATGGTCTGGGAAGAGGCCTCAATGGGGGAAGATGAGGTCTTATTTCTCTTTTGAATGACTGGTTGAGTGGGGCTGTCACCGTATTCGTAGAATTTGTCACATGAATGGTGTGGTTGCGGAAATTCAAATTTTGAATCTCCAGGCATGAAGCATAAGCTTCTGGAAGCGTTTTTGGTTTTTGGACAATTAGCATCCTAGACAGATCACCGTTAAGGCCTCTTATAAAAACATCAAGCGCACGATTGCGATACGTTTCAACTAGTGCGCAGACAGATTCTTGCGTATAAGTTTCTGTCTTTATCTTATTAATAATAAGAGAAAATTGGTGATTTACATTTGCATAAAACTCGTCCAATCTCGATCCCTTTTGTAAAAGTTGGTTGAGATGATGCTCAAGAGTCCTAATGTCGCGTTTGTCCGCATAATGCAAGGACAGTATTCGTTTTATATCCTCCCAATCGTCGTCGAAAATATTGTAGGATAAAAGAGCAGAATCGGCTTTCCCCGTATTTTCTGCCTTATATGCTGCAATATCGCACGATAAATGGGTTTGTCTCTAACGATACTAAAATCTTTGAGGATACTCTCTACGTTGTGTATCCACGAAATATATTGCGTAGGATCGCCCTCAAATGTACGTAGTTCTTTTACACAATCAGGAAGACGGCTTATTTGCTTTAAATCGTCCTCCGTTCGTGGTTCGCGAAGGGGCAAGCTACCAAGACCACCGACATTAGTTTCAATGTGGTAGTTTCGTTCGATTGCTTTCAATCGTCCGTCCATATCTTTCAACTGGGCCAGTATATTATTTACTGTCCCAGTCATTTCAGTCATCTTTTGCGCAAGAACGTCCATTTTATATTATATGTATGTATGAACAAATAGATATGTTTTTTTTTGTTTTTTTTTATAAATTTGAACGTGTAAATGAGTATAAAATATATATATTTTTTTTTTTACAATTTGGGGTGTATGAATGCACTTGGTTATATGGTTATATGATTGGAACAATGCACCTTACCTGATAATTTTTGTTTTTATATTAAAACAACGTCAGCTTAATAATTCTAAATTAGGCAGGATCTCTGCTACACTGCTACTCGGCTTACTCGGCTTCTCACTTTCCTTTGTAGTTGATGAATAATTAATCGCTGAATTTGTCTTTTTGCACTATCATTCGTACTTTAAATGTTCTAAATGCTTTTTTCTTTATTGTCGACCTTTATTTAAAGTTTTTTTTTCGTTTGCTAACACTTTTTTGATTTTGTTTTTAAACGATTCGGATTTTTAATTAAACTGTGAATTCCTTGCGCTCACACTAGATTTGATTTCTTAAATTTCTTTTTTTTTTTTGTATTCTGACTGTCTTCACACTTCCGGCTTCACACTTCACACATACTCACAGAAGTAGTTTCATTTTTTGTATTGTCGGCTGGATTAATTAATTTCTATGCGTTGAAATAATTTTATATTTTTTCACTGTAATAATGAAAAAAATATTACATTAATTATGGTTCTAAGAAACTGGTTTTTGAAGAGTTGTGTTAATCCCTTTTAGTCTCAAGCGTTTATAATTGCAAGGACCTACTCGTGGCACAATCAACTTCTTAACCGTATCCTGTCCTTTGACGATGACCATTGTGTTCCCATGGGTACAATAGTATTTGTTGCTTGGAGAATTAGAAGGATTACTGTGTTCCCATGGGTACAGCAATATGAGCTCAGTAGAGCTTTCTAATCTCCTGTCCTCTATTAAAGGACACAACAATTCGCACGGAGAGGAAGGATACGAATTTAAACCAGTTCCTGCTCGGGCGCCAGTTAAAGATGTCCTTAAGAGGACTCCAAAAAAATGCGAGCTTGACACCTTAATCCGACTCAGTGGTGGTTTCCGACTTAGTGGTGGTTTGCGGGTTGGATGAGGGAGGATGATAAGGAAGGGGCAAGGTAGAAAGTCTCGTATGAGAAGGAGACAATTCAAAAGAATCAAATTCTATCAATACTAAAAATCGTCGCAACAAAATTAAGTATAATGTCAAAGAATCACTTGCTGAGTCGATTTAGCCGTGTCTATCTGCAAGTCCGTCCGTCTGTTCGTCACCGATTTTTGGGCCTTTAACTTTGAGCTGGGATAATGAAAAATTTAGATACTATCTGAATAAAATGTGGGGACAATGCGATTTTCTCTATTTCATTCCCATTCAGTTTTTATTCACGCCGAATTTTTATGGATATTAATTTTAAGGATGTGACAATGTCATTTTCTTTGTTTAATCCCCATCGTGTTTTAAGCCATATCCACATTTTGGTGAAATTAGTTTTACAGATGGGATGGGAATAATGGGATAGGGTATTCAACGATCCCATAGGGGTATATTAGTTTTGATACATAGTTTGTAACATAGAGACATAATTTAGCTAGATATACCTTCAAGTATATGGATCGACTCAGAATCGATAGCTGAGTCGATTTAGCCATGCCTGTCCGTCACCAGTTTTTGGGCCTTAAATTTTGAGCTAGTGTAAAACAAAAAAAAGCAGAACAAGTTAAAAAAAATTTTGAAATCCGCCCGCTGCCACGCCCCCTTTTTAGTAGTTTTTGACCAAACCATAGGGAATTTTGAAAATGTTTCTGAACAACATATTTAGACAATCTGAATATCTATATTTCGTTCATGTAAAGTTTTTTGCCACGCCCACTTTTTGTAGCGTTTTTTTTAATAAAAACGTTTTTCGGTCAAATTTTAAAATTTTTGAAAAAAGTGTTGATGCAGAATCATTAGTAATATTAATATAGACATTTCGTCTATAGATTATTTTAACACACACCTCCTTCGGGGGCGTTTTTACATAAAAACCATTTTTACACACTACCCCCGTAACATATGCAGGATAAAAACCTTGTCTTTTGTAGAAATGTCAAAATGTTTTATAAACTGTCTGAACAATTTGTAGTGACAATGTCATTTTCTCTCTTATATCTACATCGTGTTTTTAGCCATTTCCACTTTTTGGGGATTTTAGTTTTACAGATAGGATAGGATAGGGTATTCAACGATCCGCACAGCGGATTGTAGCCTTCTCATATGTTTTTATTGGCGTTTTCTTTTATTGGCAACTCGCCAAGTATATAAGGCTTACTAGCAAAAACATAATTTCATCTAGAATAAAAAAAGAGTGCGAAAAAATGAAAGAAGACATAATCGTAGCGAAGTCTATAGTCTCGCTTGAACTGCAATAATATTTCCTGTTCTGGCTTGACTTATCTTTACTTTAACATTAAACTATCAATGCAACGGAAGTGTCAATCATACAACAATTCAGCCCCTTACATTATATGCCTTGAATGATAATCAGTTTCTCCATTATGTTTTTCTTGAGAACTATGTAATTTATATTACAATGTTCCTTTATATACTTTCAGAACTTCCCGTCACACTATTCCGTGAACGTGAGAATCAACCCTACAATCATGCTGAGCTAACCGATCAATTCCTTAAGGAAATAGAAGAGTCCCGCGAGCTTGATCGTGAAGAACGGTACAAAGAAGCTCTGCGTCGCATCTGGGAGAAATACCAAAAGCAGGAAAACGAACTGGAGGGTGATTTCTTCGAGGATCAGAAACGTATGGCACCACAGCCAAACTACTACATCGGACCACTGATGCAAAAGAAACGAACCTACCCCGTCCTACCTTGGTTGCCAATGTCTCGTCGCAAGCGTTTTCCAGTTGCAAAACGATCACCCAAAATGCCATACGATGACTCCAAAGTGAATGCTGAAGGCGTTCCAGAAGAACTGCGCGAACTCTTTGGAAAGCCCGGTGAAGAGAAGAAAAAACGTTCAGCTGATGAATCACAGTCCACAGAGGCACCAGTAGAAAAGAAAAACGAAAAGACCACAACCAACGCGACCATAGAACCACAAACTGAACATCCATCCAATGGAGGACACCATCACAAAGAGCACAAACACCGCAAAAGAAGTGATCATTCTCATGAAAGTCAAGAGGAAGAAGAAGAGGAGTCCGAGGAACATGAACCGGAACATGAAGAGCACGAAGAAGAAGAGGAGGAAGAGGAGCACGATCATGACGACTTTGAAGATGAAGAGGAAGCACAGAAGAAGAAACGTGAAGCCAATGAAATTCGCATGCAAAAACGCTCGAATCTAGAAGTCGTAAAGGAGGATCAAATTTTACCCGGCGATCTGTCCAACTTCCGCAAGAAGAAGTCCGTCGACTGGTCAAAGTATTTTGGCATTGATCGAAGGAAAAAATCAGGATACGATAAGTAAGTCAATTCAATTGGGTCTAGGCATAAGCACATTTTTATCTGCTCATTTCAGTGGCGTTAAAAAACAAAATCCAATGGACGACGACGACGATGAAGAAGAAGAGAAGCGAAAGAAGAAGAACATTGATCCCGATAGGCTAAGCAACATGGGTAAGAAGTTGCAATCGATCGAGGATCTTATCATTGATGAGACTGTGAAGTACACCGGCGCTCATGAAGGTATGTATTTGTATATGTTCTAAAAAATAATTTCATCATGTCAATGTGTCGTTGAACTTCTTAAGGCATCGATAATCCAATTGAAATTGCCCGCTTAAAGGACCACGTTGTCGCAAGATTAGCAACCGCCTACAGTTTGGAAAAAATGCGACGAGCTCTGGAGAAATTACGTCAGTCCGTGGAAAATGAGAATCATTTGTTGCGAAATGTTGTCGAAGGTGATTCCAAGCAAGACGATGAGACTGACATCGACAACCAGAAGCGTCTTTCAGTGAAAAAGGAAAAAGTCGAATTCCAAGGAATACAGTAAGTTCATGAAAACCAGACTTTGGCAATTCGAGGTTGACATTTGTTTTGTTCTCACAGTCACTTCATTAACACACCAAACAACGAAAAATCAAAGGACCTGCAGGGAAACTCAATGACCTCCAATGCCGATGAGGATGATGAGGATAAGAAGAAGAAGAAGCACAAGAAACGGAACGGATATCAACGATATCCACAGGTGCCCAATGATGTTAGTGAATTTGAAGAGGAACTCGGTGCCGGACACTACGAGCCACTAAATGACGCGTATTTGGGAAATAAAAACTACATCGCAGGAACGAGCCAATGCCCACTTATTGATTCGATGGCTGAGCGCTGCCGAGGTGTGGATCTTTTGAGTGGTGACATTAATCAGGAGCTCTTGCCTATTTGTGGAGTTCATCAGATTTGCTATTTATGCGTAAGTTTTTGCTTGTTGTGTATGTGTGTGTGGGGAGAGGGTTTTTTTAAAAGAGTATCATCCTACGGGTTCATGACCCATTGAAAGTAGATAGGAACAATACCTGGATTTGGATTAAATCTCTATAAAGATTTAGCTTGTTTAGCGTCACGCAACTTTTAAGTCACAAATGTTTGGCGTAAGAGCCACCAGTCAGTCAAATCTTATAGCAAATATTACGGTTATGAACTTATTCTACTAGACTGGAGAAATTTTGTTGTCAGAAAGGAAGTGTGGTGATCGGAAATGGATTATTTCTTCATAGTCTCGAGATTGTATATCCACCAGTGGTGTGGATTGATTATTTTATAAAGGGAAGCCGGGCCAAATTATTCAAAAGGGTCTGAAGCTTCAAATTGGAAGTTTGGATTTTTTTATAAATTTGTTCCTGTTCAATTGTAATTCCAAATTCGATGAAATTATTTACATAAAAATATGATTTTAGAATGGGAGCCGATTGGAATTGGCTTTTGTGACCTCTACGCCACTGATACGCATCTTATATCGGAGAAAAAATGAAAAGATCATGCTTTGTTCTAGTCAACATTTCCGCTTTTTCACCACCTCTTGATGGTCTCATCTTGTAGCATATTGCAGCTGAACTTTGGTGGCGTTTCTTTGTTCTCTATAATAATACTTTTTCGAAGTTTTGAACATTCATTGCAGCAGTCAAAATCAAGACTGATTCTTTATACTGGATAAGAATACTTAAATAATAATTAATACAAGCAAATACGTAACAACATAACATACAAACAATTATGTGTGTTTTGCGGGAACCACAATTTTATGAAATGCTGTTGTATGCGCCTTTAAATCCGATGATTATGTGAGGGGGGTTTGATTTAGTTATTAACTTATGAGGTGTAAAAAACGGGGTTAACCTGTGTCTCAACCTATATGCCAATAAGGCCGATATTTAGTTAACTGCCTCCAGTTGGCTGAATTTGGTTTCTACTTGTACGCCCAACTTAAAACGAACAAATAAACAACGATTGGAAAAAGTAGTTCTTCATTTGTAAGCAAAAGTAATTCTTGATTGATTTCAGGATATGTCATTGTCAGAGTTAATGTCGTAGCGGAGGTAGAAAGAGTCTACTGCAAAGTTATATCTCTCGATTGTGACGATTTGCATATGAATTGTCAAATACGATTTTAAGTCAATTTAAAATGTTTACCAGAAGAGACGGCTCACGATCAAAATATAGATATTAAGATTCTCTAAATATGTTGTTCAAACACTTTCTTTACGGTTTCGCCAAAAACTACGTTTTTCTAAAAAGGGGACGTGACAGTGGGAGGATTTCAAAAATGCTGGGAGCAACAAAATTAAGGGCCCAAAAACTGGTGATGTACGAACGGATGGACGGACAGACATAGCTAAATCGACTCAGCTATCGATTCTGAGTTGATCCATATACTTTAAGGTATATCTAGCTATATTATTTCTCTATGTTACAAACTATGTATCCAAAATAATATACCCCTATGGGATAGGGTTGTCGAACTGCTCTGCAAAGAGCTTCGTAAAGCAATTATCCACCTTAAGGATGAAAATATGACCCTAAACAGTTTACTAAAAATATCTAATGAGCAGGGCCGGCCCCAGCCAAAATTACGCCCTGTACCTACAAGATTTTTAACAGTGCCCTTTTTATATTTGCGCAAATACATAGACATACATACACACACTGATACACAAATAAAATCCCTTCCACATTATCCACGAGGTAGACTTTCAATGCGTTTTTTTATTGAGGTATCCCACGTAGGCCTAATCCTCACTAACAAACAAATCATTTTACATATCTACTTGTAGATAAGATTAGATTAGATTAGATTTGATTTTTATGCCCTATCCCATAGGGGTATATTAGTTTTTATACATAGTTTGTAACATAGAGAAATAAGTTTGCTACATATACCTCAAAGTATATGGATCGACCCAGAATCGCTAGCTGAGTCGAATTAGCCATGTCTGTCCATCCGTCTGTCTGTTCGTCACCAATTTTTGGGCCTTAAATTTTGAGCTAGGATAATGAAATTTGGTATATAGGATCCTTGTCCGAGTCACCAGAACAAGTGTAAAAATCCGCCCACTGCCACGCTCCTTTTTAGGAAAACTTTTAGGCCAAACCGTAAAGAATTATAAAAAAATGTTCGAGCAGCATATTTAGAGAATCGAATTATCTATATTTCGTCAATATAAAGTTTTTTGCCACGTCCACTTTTGGTGGCGTTTTAAAAAAAACGTTTTTTAGTAAATTTTTAAATTTTCGAAAAAAAAATTGATGCACAATCATTGGTAGTATTAATATGAACATTTCCTCAATAGACCATTTTAACCCACGCCCACTGTTTAGGGTTTAGGGCGTTTTCTTACAAAACCCATTTGTATTCCCTACCCCAAGGCATATGCAATAGAAAAACGTTGTTTTTTGTCAAAACATTCAAGAATTTGATAATCCTTCTGAACAATATGTTGTAACAACGTCATTTTCAATACTTTATGACCATAAAGACCACATTTTGGGGATATTAATTTTAAGGATGGGATGGGATAGGGTATTAAACGATCCGCTCAGCGGATTGTAGCCTTCTCATATGTTTATACCCTATCCCATAGGGGTATATTAGTTTTGATACATAGTTTGTAACATAGAGAAATAATTTAGCTACATATACCTCAAAGTATATGGATCGACTCAGAATCGATAGCTGAGTCGATTAATTAAGTCCGTCCATCCGTCCGTCCGTCCGTACGTCACCAGTTTTTGGGCCTTCAATTTTGAGCTAGAAGGATGAAATTTGGTACACGTGCTCTTTGTTGCCCCCAGCAGAATAAGTGTAAAAAATTTTGAAATCCGCCCACTGCCACGCCCCCTTTTTAGAAAAACGTATTTTTTGGCCAAACCATAAGGAATTTTGAAAAACTTTCTTTACAACATATTTAGACAATCTGAATATCTGTATTTCGTTGATATAAAGTTTTTTGCCACGCCCACTTTTTGGGGGCGTGTTTAATAAACAAAGTTTTTCGGTCAAATTTTAAAATTTTCTAAAAAACTTTTGATGCAGAATCATTAGTAATATAAATATGAACATTTCGTCAATAGACCATTTTAACCCACGCCCACTTTTTGGGGGCGTTTTTATATAAACAAACATATGAGAGGCTACAATCCGCTATGCGGATCGTTGAAAACCCTATCCCATCCCATCCTTAAAATTAATATCCTCAAAATATAGGCCTTATGGCGATGAAATACAGAAAATGACATTGTCACAATATATTGCTCAGACAGTTTATCAAAATCTTTTGTGGTTCGACAAATAACAACGGTTTTCTATTGCTAATGCCTTGGGATGGGGTATACAAATGGTTTTTGTAAGAAAACGCCCCCAAAATGTGGGCGTAGGTGAAAATGATCTATTGACAAAATGTTTATATTACCATTGCGGAAGTATTTGCATCAACATTTTTTTCGAAAGTTTTAAAATTTGAACAAAAACGTTTTTTACTAAAACGCCCCCAAAAAGTGGGCGTGGCAAAAAACTTTGTATGGACGAAATATAGATATTAGGATTGTCTAAATATGTTGCAAACACACTTTTTTGAAATTCCTTACGGTTTGGCTTAAAACTACGTTTTTTTCTAAAAGGGGGCGTGGCAGTGAGCGGATTTTAAAAATTTTTACACTTGTTCTGGTGACTCGGCCAAGGATCCTATATACCAAATTTCATTATCCTAGCTCAAAATTTAAGGCCCAAAAATCGGTGACGAACAGACAGACGGACGGACGGACACACGGACGGACACGGACAGACAGACATGGCTAATTCGACTCAGCTAGCGATTCTGAGTCGATCCATATACTTTGAGGTATATGTAGCTAAATTAATTCTCTATGTTACAAACTATGTATCAAAACTAATATACCCCTATGGGATAGGGTATAAACATTTTTATACACTACCCCATAACATATGCAGGACAAAACCTTGTCTTTTGTAGAACCGTAAAAGTTTTTTATAAGCAGTCTGAAGAATTTGTTGTCACCATGTCATTTTCTTTATTTTATCCACATCGTGTTCTAAGCCATGTCCACTTTTTGGGGATATTAATTTTACAGATGGGATGGGATAGGGTATTCAACGATCCGCACAGTGGATTGTAGCATTCTCATATGTTTATACCCTATCCCATAGGGGGGTATATTAGTTTTGATACATAGCTTGTAACATAGAGAAATAATTTAGCTACATATACCTCAAAGTATATGGATCGACTCAGAATCGCTAGCTGAGTCGAATTAGCCATGTCTGTCTGTCCGTCCGTCCGTCTGTCTCTTCGTCACCGATTTTTGGGCCTTAAATTTTGAGCTAGGATAATGAAATTTGGTATATAGGATCCTTGGCCGAGTCACCAGAACAAGTGTAAAAATTTTTTAAATCCGCCCACTGCCACGCCCCCTTTTAGAAAAAACGTAGTTTTAAGCCAAACCGTAAGGAATTTCAAAAAAGTGTGTAAGCAACATATTTAGACAATCCTAATATCTATATTTCGTCCATACAAAGTTTTTTGCCACGCCCACTTTTTGGGGGCGTTTTTAGTAAAAAACGTTTTTTGTCCAAATTTTAAAACTTTCGAAAAAAAATTTGATGCAAATACTTCCGCAATGGTAATATAAACATTTTGTCAATAGATCATTTTCACCTACGCCCACATTTTGGGGGCGTTTTCTTACAAAAACCATTTGTATACCCCATCCCAAGGCATTAGCAATAGAAAACCGTTGTTTTTTGTCGAACCACAAAAGATTTTAATAAACTGTCTGAGCAATATATTGTGACAATGTCATTTTCTGTATTTCATCGCCATAAGGCCTATACTTTGAGGATATTAATTTTAAGGATGGGATGGGATAGGGTTTTCAACGATCCGCATAGCGGATTGTAGCCTCTCATATGTTTTGTTTCATCTTTAACCGCGGGAATACACAGATCTCTTCGTTCCTTACGTACCACGGCACATTGACGAATGATCTTAACATTTTGTTTTCAAAAGTTTGTAAAATGTTTTGATTCGTTTCACTGGTACAACCCCATAGTTGTATACCATATGTCCAAACCGGTTTTAGCACTTGCTTGTATAATAGCAGCTTGTTATCAAGGTATCGTTATCGAATATTTGCCGAGCAACCAGTACAGTATTCTATATTTATTTTTAAGTTCTTCGCATATCTTTTTTATATGCGACTTCCATTTTAATTTTGCATCGAGTGTCATACCGAGATATTTCGCTTCATTTGCAAACGGGACACGAACCGTATTTATAAATACAGGCAAATTGTTTGTCCGTTTATACGAAAAATCTACATGGATCAAATTGCTCTCATTAAGTGCAATCCACGTCTTGTAAATTGATATCAGTTTCCTCTATTGTTGTGCCAACTGCTAGTATAGCAGTATCGTCAGCAAACGTTGCAACTGTTGTATCGTTTGTTTGTGGGATATCACGAGTGAATAGAAGGTACAGGATTGGTCCAAGGACGCTTCCTTGCGGTACACCTGCCATTATTTCTTTGAACTCTGAATATTCGTTTTCAAGTTTCACACGGAAGAGTCTATGCTCAAGATACGACACGAGTCTTTTATATAATTGTTCTGGCAGAACTTGACTTAATTTATACTTAAGGCCTTTGTGCCACACCTTATCAAAAGCTTGGAACACGTCAAGGAATACGGCTGAGCAAATTTTCTTTTCATCAAAAGCTTTCTCAATTATAGCTGTAATTCGATGAACTTGGTCCACCGTCGAATGTTTACTTCTAAACCCAAATTGATGGTCAGGTAAAAGACGTTTCTGGTCAATTATGGGGTGTAAGCGACCGAGTAATATCCGTTCAAAATTATTAGAAGAAGTGAAATAGGCCTGGAAGATTTTATTTCATTCGGTGATTTTCCTGGTTTTAGGACCATAATCACTTCCGCGAGTTGCCACTGTCTTGGTATGTATTCTAATCTGATTGCCGCATTTATAGTAAAAAGAAGCTTAGTTAATGCTTTCCGAGGCAACATTTTAAGAAGTTCTCTTGTAATCAGGTACCCGGAATTTTTTAGGCTTTAGTTTCTGTATTTCCCGTTTAAGCTCATCATTACTTTCATATATATAAAATTGATGTTACTGATGTCTATTGACGAAATGTTCATATTAATACTACCAATAATTGTGCATCAATTTTTTTTCGAAAATTTTAAAATTTGGCCAAAAAACATTTTTTTATAAAAAAAAAAACGCCCCCAAAAAGGTGGCGTGGCAAAAAACTTTATACTGACGAAATATAGATATTACGATTCTCTAAATATTCTGGTCAGACACTTTTTTTAAAATTCTTTACGGTTTAGCCAAAAAATACGGATTTTAAAAATTTTAACACTTGTTCTGGTGGCACGGACAAGGATCCTATATACCAAATTTCATTATCCTAGCTCAAAATATAAGGCCCAAAAATCGGTGACGAACAGACAGACGGACGGACGGACAGACAGACATGGCTAATTCGACTCAGCTAGCGATTCTGATCCATACTTTGAGGTATATGTAGCAAAATTATTTCTCTATGTATCAAACTATGTATAAAAACTAATATACCCCTATGGGATAGGGTATAATAACGGAAACAGTACATAGTGAAATTTCATCAACAAGAATAATTAAAACAATAGAATTAGAAACCAACTTGTAATATCCAGGTCTGACCATAATCATAAGTACAAAAAATTTATTTCAGAAATGTATCCGACACACAATAAGCTTTAGTACTGATTCCGTACTAATGCAATATTTTCGTGTATGTCTAAATCCCAATGTGGTGAACGCAGTTCACTGCAATCTTCCAACGCTGGACCAAGTTCAAAATACTCTAATGCTAAATTTTCCAAGCGTTAAATTTGTTCACACTGAAAAACTATTTATTGATCTCATAACAGAGATGACCAATTAGAGACAGTTACAACAGAACATAATCGTGCCCATCGATCCCTTCAGAAAAACTTTCAGCAAATTCTCAATGACTGCTACTTTCCCGATGTTAAGAAGATGCTCAAAACTATTATTATGAATTGTAAAATATGCTTTGAAAGCAAATACCAAAGGAAACCTCCTAAACCAGAGATAAACAGTCTGCAGAATTGGCTCTTCCATATCCTCAGCATCGACTGTGTCTCAACTACGATATTTCCTTGTTCATCTCGACAGGATTCTGTTCGAGCCTTGTATCCTTGGCTTTGACGTTTTACACCTTGGTAAAACTTGCGAACATCGTTCCTGGAGTGGCACCTCTCTATATCCTGGAACGCGCGCTTTTCTTGCTCTTCCCTTCTTCTTTGCCTATAGAGCCCAATGGCAGCTCTCATCTTCACCTATAGCTTAGCATTGTAGGCCTCGTTTTTTGTTTGTTTAATGGTTTGTTGCATCGTTGCCATTGTTCTTAGACATTAAATGCTGGTGGTGTGGTGTGAATCGAGAGATTAATGGATAAGGGCGTTACGCGAAGGTCTTGGCGGTTTCTGGCGATTGCAGTCTTTCGACATTGTGGAGTGGTGGATATCCGCATCCTTACTTTGGCTGCAACAAGGTAGTGGTCCGAGTCGATGTTAGCCCCTCGGAATTTTCGGACATCATAAATACTTGATGCGTGCCTCTTTTCTATCGCAATGTGATCAATTTGGTTGACTGTTCGTTGATCTGGAGACCGCCATGTCCCCTTATGGATATCGAGGTGAGGAAACCGTGTGCTGGCTATAGTGGCATTTCGTTCCGTAGCGAAATCAATTAGCCTAAGTCCGTTGCCAGACGTGTTGTCGTGTTAGCTATATTTTCCGACAGTACTGCTAAAGATGTCTTATTTTCCTACCTTTGCGTTAAAATCTCCCAGCACGATTTGAACATCGTACTTTGGTAGTCGCTCATAGGTTTTGTCAAGGAGCTCGTAGAAGCAATCCTTAGTTATATCATCTTTTCGGAGCATGAGCGCAAATAAGACTTATGTTGGCGATTTTGGTCTTGATGCGGATTGTAAAAATGCGTTCGATAATGTTTTGGAAACATAAGACTTCTTGCCTAAGTCTGGCACTTATAACAAATCCGCATCCGAATAGTCGCTTTTACTGCTCATTATAACACGGTCCATAGTAGATGTCACAGTTTTTCATCCTTTTTTTGCCCGGCCCATCGCATCGTATTTCCTGTATGGCAGTAATGTCTGCTTTGTAGCAGTTTAGGGCTTCCGCTAGTTGTTCGCCTGCACATCTCTGTTTAAAGTGCAGATACGAACGTCGTTGTCCTTTTTTCGTTTAGCATGGTCATCAACAATAATATCAGTCCTTTCCGAGGCTATTGGTTGCTTCGTTACAATAGTTTTTTCCATTGATGGGTAGTTAACCTAAAGCACAACCCCCAACATGGAGGGCCAGGCCCTTATTTTGACCCTAGGACAGCGGGCCGGAAATACCGATGTCAGTAGCCCATTTTGGGATATGAGCGCTGCCGCTGACCTATTGAGGGCTCATTCGCCACCAACTCTTTTCCAACACCCTGGCTCAGTATTGAAAAGCCCTATAGACCTGGTGTTCAAATATTTCGAAGCAGCTCATATAGAGATTACACTACCAGTTCGATCAAACTGGTGCTGTAGGCGCCACCGTTGACTCCATCTAGGGAATTCCTCCGCTTCCGCCTGAGAGTGAGTGCCTTAGTGAGAGGACACTCCTCCCTCCTCTCTCGTTTGCTGCCACCAACGACCTTTCACAGGGGTTTATTACCCTATCTCCAGTCGAGGTACTATGCCAGCAGTCACCAGCGTGGAGGTGAGAGTAGGAGTTGATAGTGAGAGGCTAGAGTGAGAACGCTTGTGTTCTCATGTAATCGCATCACTATCCTTTAACACCGGTAAGAGTAATAGACAAACAAAAATAAATTCTCTAATACAAGACAAAATTAATGAATTAACAAATCATATCAATGCCACAGTTACACAACACAGCGATATAAGCAAGTCTTCAGGATCAGAATTATTACTTTTGGGATATCTATCTTTAAGAAATAATCTTTTAATTAGCCATTTAAATATTATAGCATTATCAATCGTTATAGCCAAAACCTCTGTTCTAAGGATTCTGTTTGAAATAATTTCATTTGTAATTTTATTTCGTTATTTTTATGAAAGTTTATGTGGGTGAAATAAAGACAAAGTCATCATATAATTATTTTGTCTAGACACTTTCCCAAAATGCCTTATGGTATGACCAGAACTATGTTTTTTTTTTTCAAAGTAGGCTTTGCAGTGTAGAAAATGATACAAATTTAAATATCCTAGCTCAAAATTAATGATGCCAATGCACTATGACCAGCTACACGATTGGGCAGCACGTCCAAATAATAAAACTTCATTTTACCGAAATGAGTTTATTGGATAGTGCAAAATTTTGCAACCGTTGGGCAAATATTACGAAAGAAGCACTGGCCTTTCAAAGTCGACTTCCAATACTTGATTGTCAAATTCGACACAACTTTTTCGGTAACGAATTGTAAGCACTCGTATACCAAAGGAAATTGGCCAAAAACTTCGTTGCTGTTCGTGATTCGTAGCGGGCAACAGGAGGCAGTCGATTCCTTGGGTTTTGGCATTTTTCACACTTCAAGTAGCGAATTTTGTGTCAGTAGCGAGCGGTACAGATAAATGACAACTTATTTATTTTGAACAATGTGGACGTGGATGATAAGTAGTCCTAGCAGGACAGACAAAACGACACCATGGCCGTAATCGACCTATGCTTTAAAATAAACACAACCCAGGGCATTGCTTAAATTCATCAGGGTTTTTGCGGGGAAAGTCGTTGAAATTGGATCCGTATTAATATGAAAGCTGTCACATTCTCTACATAATGGCATACAATGGCTTTATTCCACCCTTATTAAAAAACCATCACCCTTGAAGTAATCTAGCATAGGTGTTTGCATTCAAAAGATATTTTTTCTAACAATATGCCGAAATTAATCAACACGATCGACAAACATCAAGTCGATTATCGATTGACAATCACAATAATAATTGTAGATTTATTGAACTATTTTTTTCCTATTTACAGTTCTTTTAACAAACACATGAATGGACGTCTGATTCTAATGTTATAACATAATAAACCCATTAATCTTGGATAGTATAGAAATAAGTCACTTAATTGATTCTCAATATCTTCCGATTAGTATAAGTAACTTACTTTCCGCTGCTCAAATTAATATACTTCAAAATTCAGATGTAATAAATTATGTATTAACAATTCCTAAAATTGAAAACTTTTGTGATTTTATCAAAATTCATTCTGTAGTTCATAATGAAACTATTCTTAAGCTAGATATAAGGCAGGCTGCAAAATGCCATAAAAGAATATGTCCATACGCCAGAATTCAACATTTGCAAACCTACAACCTCTGAATGTATCATGCAGTTGCTTAGTAATAATTTAGCTCTATGCGCCTCCCAAAACTCACACCAATGGTTAAAATGGTCTAACGACGAAACGTTCATATCAATTTAATTAACGTTTTGCCTTCAAAAGTTTTTTTTCGAATATGTGAAAATTTGACCAAAAAATGTTTTTTGATTAAAACGCCCACAAAAAGAGGGCGTGACAAAAAACCTCATATTAACGAAATATAGATTTTTCAAAATTCTTAACCGTTTGAACAAAGGTTTTTCTAAAAAGTGGGCGCGGCAGTGGGCCGATTTTGAAAATGTTTTGTTTGTTCGAACAGCACGTACTTAGCTATATTATTTCTGTATGTTACAATCAATGTATCAAAACTAATATACCCCTATGGGATAGGGTATAGTTATGATTTGACCCTCCTAGCAACATATAACGGCACGATCTACTTATCTATTATGAATATTAATACAGTTGCAGAGTTACATTCTAAATTGGTAAAAAATTGATAGCGTCCAAGTCTTAAAATGATCCGCTTTATATCATACTACTCTTTTTTTTTAGGGTACATCACAAGTCGCCTGTGACTTCCAGTATCTAGCCGAAGCTGATTCTGTCTGTGGCCACAACAACGATTGTCAAGCTGCAGCTCGATCCGTTCTAATGATACTTCGAGGATCACCAGGGCCACAACTTGGCCCAAAGGAATGCATCAAAAATCCATGTCTCAACCGTGCAATGAGAGAGATTGGACTCTAAAGTGTCCAACAAAAATTCACATTTGAAAGTACACATATATAAATCTACAAACAAAACCTAACACAATATGTATCTGTTCCCCCAACCCATGGATATAAGATATTTTTTAGATACATTTTACAAACTAAAAGGAAAGTCAAGCAAAATAAACCCAAACATTTAAACTTAAATATACTTATAATTGTGAATAACAAAAAGGAACATACAAACTAACTCACAAAACAAATGCAAATGGCAGCTATTCAATTTTGTTAAAAATAAAAACTGAAATGTTTGCTTCTTCCAAAAATCACAACTGAATAAGATCCAAAAGTATGCCAAGAAAATTCGGCACGAACATAAGTCTAACTTAATTTTGAAGATAATGCTAAATATGCATATAAAAACATAAAAAAATATTTATATACTATGTGTTGTACGTTTAATATAAATACATAAACATACACCCTCCTATATAAGAATGACATGAACTATTTAAGTAAAATCATATTTGTTGTTGAATGTGTTGTTTATACTGCAGGAACTATGCAGAATTATTCCGTTTATATAGATAGTTGATGTTTTGTTTTTTATGTAAAAGAAATATAATATACAAATGATCGGATCTTTGGAGGGTAGAAATTATTTAAACAGTTCGTTTTGTATAACTCCATTGATTTAAATTTGGGTTTATATTTTATCATCCATAGTAGAAGATATTCAATTTTATGTTCATAAATGTTTATCTGACAATAAAACTAATAAAAATCGTAAATCAGAATAAGATTTTTTTTATACTTTTAATATTTTTTTGCTTAACCAAGGAAAAGGATACTTTTTGTACATCCCTGCATATATTGTGTGGACGTAATGATATTTGGAGTTATATTAAAATTTAAATTTACTACTTAAGCATACATACACATATTTTAAAAATATTTCATAAATACATTATATATAAATTGTATACAGTATGAAATTTACTTATAAAATTGAAGATATAATAATTAGAGTTGACTTTCAACTTTAGAGATATAAATATAATTGAATAAGATATATTTGGTGTAATTTACAGATGCAGACAATTGGCTGACAAAATAAAATAAAAATAATAAATATGTATGAATGTAAGAAAACAGAAAATAAATAATGTTATTTAAAAACAAAATAAATCTATATATATATATATATCATTTTAAAAATAAAATAAATATTTCAACAACGAGGGGAAATTTGGTAATACTGTTATTTTCAGTGATACTGGGGATGCTTGGCAACGTTACTTCAACCAGATAAAGATAAAGCAGGTGAGTACAAATCAATTATTTTTCCAATAGATCACAATAGTAATCTGTCTTATCGATGTACACTAAATGCTGTTAGAAAGACGAGATTACTTCTCTGACAGTTTTGTTATTTTTGAGATATTCACGAAACATTCACCCTTATTCCAAATGGCGTTTCTATTTAATAACAAATGGCGTTTTTTAGTCGAGCCACTTTAGTGTCATTAATGAGTCGGTTTTCTATTCTCTGAACGCCTCCGCTCTTATTATACCATATCCCATAAAGGTAAATAAGTATTGATACATAGTTTGTAACATAGAGAAATAATTTTGCTAGATATACCTCAAAGTATATGGATCGACTCAGAATCCCTTGTTGAGTTGATTTAACCATATCTTCCCGTCCTTAGACCATTTTAACTGACGCCCACTTTTTGGGGACGTTTTCCTACAAAAACCATTTGTATGCCCTACCACAAGGCATTTGCAATGAAAAACGTTATTTTTTGTCGAGCCATAAAAGATTTTGATAAGCCGTCTGAACACTATGTTGTGACAACATCATTTCATGTTTTTTAATGACATATAGTTGTTTCCCAAATTTTCTAAAATATGTAGCGAAGCGCACTGAGTTACATCTACTATAAAATAAAAAGTACAAAACATAAATTATTGAAATGTTCTTTTATTTTTAAATAATTTGAATCCGAAACTAACTTTGGCGCAGTCGGTAGGATTCCAATAAGAATTGCCAACGTAAATTATAATTGTCTAAGAACGAGAATCACACAACAACAAATCGCAAACATTGGAAAACATCATCCTATCATGAAACTAGCTCTTCTTTATACCCTTTCCCATAGGGAAATATTAGTTTTGACATTAAGTTTGTAAAATAGAATAGATAGTCGATCTACCCATGGCTGTCTGTCCGTCCGTCCATCTGTCTGTTCGTCACCGATTTTTGGGCCTTAAATTTTGAGATAGAGTGTTAAAATTTTGTGTATAGACTCTCTGACCGACGAAGCAGAACAAGTGTAAACATTTAGAAATCCGCCTACTGCCACGCTTCCTTTTTAGAAAAACGCAGTTTTTGGCCAAACCGTAAAGAATTTAAAAAAAAGTGTCTGAGAAACATATTTAGAAATTCTCAATGTCTATAATTCTTTCATACAAAGTTATTTTCCTCGCCCACTTTTTGGGTTCGTTTTTAGTAAACAAACGTTTTTCGGTACATTTTTAAAATATTTGAACAAACTTTTGATGCAGGGTCGTTAGTTTTGATAATATAAACATTTCGTCCCTAGATAATTTTAAACCACGCCCACTGTTTGTATACTATTTTTATATTATATGCCCATTAAGCCCACTTTTTGGGGATATTAATTTTAAGGATGGGATGGGATAGGGTATTCAACGATCCGCACAGCCTTCTCATATGTTTATACCCTATCCCATAGGGGTATATGAGTCTTGATACATAGTTTGTAACATAATGGAATAATTTAGCTTAAAGTATATGGAAATGTTCAAATTAATACTACCAATGATTGTGCATCAAAATTTTTTTCGAAAATTTTAAAATTTGGAGAAAAAATTTGGAGAATTAAAAACGCCCACAAAAAGTGGCCGTGGCAAAAAACTTTATATTGACGAAATATAGATATTCTGATTCTCCAAATATGCTGACCAGACACTTTTTTAAAATTCCTTACGGTTTGGCCAAAAAATACGTTTTTCTAAAAAGGGGGCGTGGCAGTGGGCGGATTTCAAAAAAAATTACACTTGTTCTGCTGGGAGCAACAAAGAGCACGTGTACCAATTTTCATCATTATAGCTCAAAATTTAAGTCCCAAAAACTAGTCACGTACGCAAGGACAGACGGACAGACAGACATGGTTAAATTGCCTCGATTCTGAGTCGATCCATATACTTTGAGGTATATCTAGCTAATTTTTTTTCTCTATGTTACAAAATATGTATCAAAACTAATATACCCCTATGGGATAGGGTATAAAAACGCCCCCAAAAGTGGGCGTGGCAAAAATATTTATACGAAATATAGATATTACGATTCTCTAAATATGCTGCTCAGGCACTTTTTATACCCTATCCCATAGGGGTATACTTAAGGTGACCACCTGTACCGAAATGACCAGTACAGTACAGAAATTAAACGCTGTGTACCGGTGTACCAAAAAAAATCCTCGGTACACACAAATATACCGAAATAGAAAAACGAAATCATGTGTTGTCATTTCGTCACATTGATCACAGATGCATCCAATCATGGAAACATAACAATGTTTCCGGTTCTGGTTCGCTACTTTTCAGAAACAGAAGGGGGCAAAATTGCTGCGTTCTGTGGAGACAACGCACCATGCGTAGTGGTACTGATAATACATTCTACAAATTGAATCAGCTGTACCCAGGAATGTTTGGAGTTGGATGTCCAGCACATATAGTACACAACACACTGAAGAAAGCCTGTGATCAAGATCCAGTGATATTGTGACAACTGGAAGTTGAAAATCCACTTTCAGAAATCGAAAACTATCCTGTTTAGGACACCGTTGTCTAGGGCCTCTAGGGATACGAGAAAGAACTGGCGCAAGCTGGTGATCGTTGGACCAAACGGACATCCACTGGCGAGTAAAAGTGTAGTAAAGTACTTTGGCATCTGGATCAGTATCTATATTTCGGAAGACATGTAGATGCTGCTCTGGCGAGAGCTAGGGGAGCGTTTGCCCTGACAAGACGATTGTTTTATAGCGGCCGTCTTGACAGCAGGGTGGAGGTGATTTGCTACATGTCCCTTATCATGCCGATGATTGCCTATGGGTTCCCGGTGTGGTTCAACGTCCCATCTCAAATGGAAAAGATACGGGTGTTTGAGAGTCAGTGTTTGAGAAGCTGCCTTGGACTTCACAGGACACCAGTATCTGACTACACAAAATATTATTCCAACCAGGTAACAGGTCCTATACAACGAGGCCAACAAAACAGAATAGACAATTTTCTGATGAAACTCATTCGGTTTTACGCGGCAAGAGCGATGACCTCGAGCAATAGTCTCTTCTTTGGGGCCTTCTACCATAATGATGAATATTTTGAATGTGCGCGTTTAAGCGGCTTTATTCCGCCTGAAGCTTTCCTGTTTTTGGATAGTCGAGGGGTGATACAGAATATATCGGCGGTTCCGCTAATCTACCACGTCTTCCGACGGAGAGCGGAGGAGAGCGCCTGCGGTTCAGCAGGAGTGTGTCTGACTGGGACCGTCGGAGTAGATGGCAACAGGAGAACCCGTTGTGGTGGCTACAAGATTTGTTAAAGATAGTTGACTTACAAAAAGAAAAAAAATATGTATATACAAAAGAATATACAAAAAAAAGCTTGCTGTGGTTGTTCTAGTTTTTAAGTTATTTTTAGGTAGTTTTAATTAGTTTCTAAGTAGTTTTAGTTTTAAATTTTTGGTAAAAAAAATATATTATATATATATTAAAATAATTAAATTAGATTATAGGCCGAAAAGCATTCGATTTAAGTTGTTATTGTTTAATTTAAGGCGCCCGCAGAGGATCAGTAAGTTAGTTAAGTTAGTAGATATGTAGGCTAGTTTTTCATTAATTGTTGTCGAGCATGTAAGTTAGTTCTAAGTTGAATTAAAATAAAAATGAATTTAAAAAAAAACCTGTGATCAAATTCCATATGACGTAGAATGTGTCGTCGTAAAAATATATTCCTATTTCTACCTGTTTACTTTGCGCGTGGCAAAGCTTGAGGCATTTTGTGATTCAGGTAAATTAATTGAAAGTGACACCGTCTCGGCGATGGAAGTTGGACATGTACTCAATATTTTTATAGAATCACTTGAATCGCGACGAAAAAATGATATTTTGTCCACAGCTGTGCAAAAGGCTATTGCAATTGATGATGACCACGTAACGAAATAACAAGTACTCTTAATAGCTCGAGCATTTTACGGTTCGTTTAAACAATATTTTATTACCATAATATAGCGATTTAGCTTTTATTTTTATTTTAATTAACTTATTAGCGGAGTGCGTTGAATATATCATGAAACGGACTTTTCATTATGAACATCTTTCAATCCACGTTTGGTCCGCACTCGACCAACTACCAAAATGGGAATATGTTGAATCTTCCGCAAGTTCATTGCATTGAAGAATCGCTTTGACGTCGACTCATGTGATATTGAACTCTTCGATAAATTTACATTTTTAAACAAATATGTAACCGTTGAAAAGATTCAATCATGTGAAGAAAACAGTGTTCCAACTGTCAAACGATGGGTGGAATTTTTCAACATTTTTAAAAAAGAAACATTCCTTACAATTATATACTTAGGATCGTTGCACACATTCCTTGTTTACCAGGTACCAGGCAAACTGATAAAAGCCGGTTTAGCATTGCAACTTTAAAAGACCTTCTGTACGTCAGGTACAATATAAAAATATCATGTCTTGAGTTCTTTGAATTTTTAAAGGGGAAACCAAAAATGTTTGAAGAAATAGGATCTGATGGAAAATATACCTTAAAAAAACGTGACAATAATAAATAAAAGATTATGTCTTTAAATAATACATTAAAATAATATGTGCATAGCTATTTAATAATGTATTAAAAAATAATGCTATGACTTTAAAAAAATTATTTTTGTGTACCGAAATTGGCTTTGGAAAAGGTGGTCACCCTAGGTATACTAGTTTTGATACTTAGTTTGTAACATAGAGAAATAATTTAGCTACATATAGCTCAAAGTATATGGATCAACTCAGAATCGCTAGCTGAGTCGATTAAGCCATGTCTGTCTGTCCGTCCGTCTGTACGTCACCGATTTTTAGGCCTTAAATTTTGAGCTTGGATAACGAAATTTGTTATATAGGATCCTCGCCTACAGAAGAAGTGTAAAAATGTTTGAAATCCCCCCACTGCTACGCCCCCTTTTTAGAAAAATATAATTTTTGGCCAAACCATAACGAATTTTTAAAATGTTTCTGAACGATGTTTTTTGTCAAAATACAAAAGATTTTGATAAACTGTTTCAACAATATGTTGTGACAATGTCATTTTCTATATTATATTCCCATAAAGCCCATTTTTTGGAAATATTAATTTTAAGGATGGGATGGGATAGGGTATTCAACGATCCCCACAGTGGATTGTAGCCTTCTCATTTGTTTTGTGTTTTTATACCCTATCCCATAGGGGTATATTAGTTTTGATACTTAGTTTGTAACATAGAGAAATAATTTTGCTACATGTACCTCAAAGTATATGGATCGACTCAGAATCGCTAGCTGAGTCGAATTAGCCATGTCTGTCTGTCCGTCCGTCCGTCCGTCCGTCTGTCTGTTCGTCACCGATTTTTGGGCCTTAAATTTTGAGCTAGAAAATGAAATATAGGATCATCGTCCGTGCCACCAGAACAAGTGTAAAAATTTTTGAAATCCGCCCACTGAAACGCCCCCTTTTTAGGAAAACGTATTTTTTTGGACAAACCGTAATGAATTAAAAAAGTGCCTGAAGAGCATGTTTACTTACTTACTTACTTAAGTGGCGCTACAGTCCGGAATGAACCTGGGCCTCAACCAACATGCCTCTCCAATTAGCCCGGTCCTTAGCTAACTGCCTCCAGTTGCGCACTCCAAGTTGGTTGAGGTCGGTTTCCACTTGTGCGCGCCACTTAAGGCGAGGTCTTCCTCTACTGCGTCCGACGTCTGGCTGGGAATCGAAGACTCTGCGAGCCGGAGTATTGGTGTCCATTCGTTCTACATGTCCTAGCCATCTTAAACGTCCAATGCGGAGTTTTTTGACCAGGGGCATGTCGCTGTACAGCTCGTATAGTTCTTGGTTGAATCTTCGTCTCCATAGCCCGTCAACGCAAACGGGACCGAAGATTTTTCGAAGAATTTTCCTCTCGAATCTACCAAGGATTTCTTCATCCGCTTTTGATACGGTCCATGCTTCAGCGCCGTAGAGCAGGACTGGGATGATCAGGGTCTTATATAGGATCTCCTTAGTAGTTCGAGTGAGGGCTTTACTACTAAATTGCCTTCTTAGCCCGAAGAAACAGCGGTTGGCAAGAGTAATTCTTCGTTTAATTTCTGACGAGATGTTGTTGTCAGAGTTAATAGCGGAGCCGAGGTAGACAAAGTCCCGTACTACCTCAAAGTTATATCTGTCAATGGTGACGTTCTGTCCAATTCGTCGATGTTGTGTGTCCTTTCGTGTTGACAGCATATACTTAGTCTTACCCTCATTTACTGCTAAACCCATTTTCGCCGCTTCCTTCTCTATACTAGCAAACGTGGCTATGACATCACGTTGAGTCCTACCAATGATGTCAATATCGTCAGCGTATGCTAGTAGTTGCACCGACTTTTGGAAAATTGTGCCTCTGGTGTTGGCTTTGGAGTTTTGCACAATTCTCTCAAGAATCAGATTAAAGAAGTCACATGACAGCGCATCGCCTTGCCTAAATCCTTTTTTGGTATCGAATGTGTCGGTGAGGTCGTTTCCGACCCTGATGGAGCAGCGAGAATTCTCCATCGTCATCCTACACAAACGGACGAGTTTGGGCGGTATACCAAAACTAGACATGGCTCTGTACAGTTCGTCTCTATAAATGCTGTCATATGCGGCTTTGAAATCGATGAATAGGTGGTGGGTATCGATTTGGACTTCTTGAGTTTTTTCCAGGATCTGCCGAAGTGTGAAAATTTGATCGGTTGTGGACTTTCCTGGCCTAAAACCACACTGATAAGGGCCAATCAGGTTGTTGGTAAACGGTTTCAGGCGTTCACATATTACGGCAGATAGGATCTTGTAGGCGATGTTGAGGAGACTTATGCCTCTGTAGTTGGCGCAGTTCAGAGGGTCTCCTTTTTTGTGGATCGGGCAAACGATGCTGAGGTTCCATTCTTCAGGCATATTTTCATCCGACCAGATTTGGCTTATGAGTTGGTGGATGTTACTTACCAAGTCATCTCCGCCGGCCTTATAGAGCTCAGCGGGAAGGCCGTCATTTCCGGCAGCCTTATTAAGCTTGAGTTTAGATATTGCTATCCTCACTTCACTCAGGTCGGGTGGTTGGCAGTTTTCGCTGTCGTTGTCAATATTGAATGGTTCGTTCTGCCTGACAGCGGAATGTTGTTCGTCATCGCCGTTTAACAGTCTGCAGAAGTGGTTCTTCCATATCCTCAGCATCGACTGTGTCTCAACTACAATATTTCCTTGTTCATCTCGACAGGATTCTGTTCGAGCCTTGTATCCTTGGCTTTGACGTTTTACACTTTGGTAAAACTTGCGAACATCGTTCCTGGAGTGGCACCTCTCTATATCCTCGATCGCGCGCTTTTCTTGCTCTTTTTTCTTTTTGCTGAAAAGCCGATGTTCTTCCCTTCTTCTTTGCCTATAGAGCTCAATGGCAGCTCTCGTCTTCACCTGCAGCTTAGCCTTGTAGGCCTCGTTCTTGGCTGCGAGCATCTGTCGGCATTCCTCATCAAACCAGGGGTTTCTTGCTGGTGGGCGCGAGAAACCTAACACATCAGTTGCGGCTGATCTAATGGCCTGTTGGCATCGTTGCCATTGCTCTTCGACATTCGATGCTGGTGGTATGGTGTTAATCGAGAGGTTAAGGGATACGCGTTGTGCGAAGGTCTTGGCGGTCTCTTGCGATTGCAGTCTTCCGACATTAAATTTTTTCACAGTATTTCTGGATTGTTGTGGCGTGGTGGATATCCGCATTCTTACCTTGGCTGCTACAAGGTAGTGATCCGAGTCGATGTTAGCTCCTCGGAATGTTCGGACATCCAAAATACTGGATGCGTGCCTCTTATCTATCGCAATGTGATCAATTTGGTTGACCGTTCGTTGATCTGGAGACCGCCATGTCCCCTTATGGATATCGAGGTGAGGAAACCGTGTGCTGGCTATAGTGGCATTTCGTTCCGTAGCGAAATCAATTAGCCTAAGCCCGTTACCAGACGTGTTGTCGTGTAGGCTATGTTTTCCGACAATACTTCTAAAGATGTCTTCTCTTCCTACCTTTGCGTTAAAATCTCCCAGCACGATTTTAACATCGTACTTCGGTAGTCGCTCATAGGTTTTGTCGAGGAGCTCGTAGAAGCAATCCTTAGCTATATCATCTTTTTCTTCCGTCGGAGCGTGAGCGCATATAAGGCTTATGTTGGCGAATTTGGCCTTGATGCGGATTGTTACTATGCGTTCGCTAATGTCTTGGAAACATAAGACTTCTTGCCTAAGTCTGGCACTTATAACAAATCCGCATCCGAATAGTCGCTGTTTCTGCTCACTATAACACGGTCCGTAGTATATGTCACAGTTTTTCATCCTCTTTTTGCCCGGCCCATCCCATCGTATTTCCTGGATGGCAGTAATGTCTGCTTTGTAGCAGTTTAGGGCTTCCGCTAGTTGTTCGCCTGCACCTCTCCTGTTTAATGTTCTCACATTCCAGGTGCAGATACGAACGTCGTTGTCCTTTTTTCGTTTAGCAGGGTCGTCAACAATAAAATCCGTCCTTTCCGAGGCTATTGGTTGCTTCGTAACCATGTTTTTTTTTCTGTGGGTGGGTAGTTAGCCCAAAGCACAACCCCCAACCTGGAGGGCCAGTTCCAATTTATTAGATACCCCTAGGACACGGGGCCATCAGTATCCACTACGGGATTGAGCGCTGCCGTTGGCCTTTCGGTTCATCCGCCACCATCTCTGTTCAAGGGGCCTGACTAACCCTTGAAATTCCTAGACAACCTGTTGTCCGAATATGTCAGAGCAGCTCATCTAGGTTCGCCTGGGACAGCAGGCCGGGTATTCTTCCGTGCCATTCTCACCAGGGTGTTTATAGTGTTGCTGTTTTTCGTCGTGTTATCAACACTCGCACTTATCGTTTAGCAAGTCAAATCCGGTTGGATGAGACCAGTACCCGATGGTTACCACTTGGAGGTAAAGATAAGCACATTTGATGTGTAGTCAGAGTTGCAACACTGGGCATTGCCAAGTTAACGCCAATCAGAGTCTACCCTCGTTCTACAGCACCCAACCATCCAGAGCATGTTTAGAGAAGGATAATATCTATATTTCTTCAATATAAAGTTTTTTGCCACGCCCACTTTTTGGGGGCGTTTTTAATAAAAAACGTTTTTTGGCCAAATTTTAAAATTTTCGAAAAAAAATTTGATGCACAATCATTGGTAGTATCAATTTGAACATTACGTCAATAGACCATTTTAACCCACGCCCACTTTTTGGGGGCGTTTTTATATAAAAACCATTTTTATACACTACCCCATAACATATGCAGGAGAAAACCTTGTCTTTTGTGGAACCGTAAAAGTGTTTTGTAAGCAGGCTGAAGAATTTGTTGTCGCTATATCATTTTTTCTATTTTATCCACATCGTGTTTTAGCCATGCCCACTTTTTTTGGGGATTTTAGTTTTATGGATAGGATGGGATAGGGTATTCAACGATCCGCACAGCGGATTGTAGCCTTTTGATATGTTTATTGTCTTATTTGGTTTACTATAATATGTGTATGCATTTCTTTTTTTTTTGTATATTAAATAAACTGTATGTGACTATGTACTCGAATATTTAAGAATCTTTTACTATGGTATCGTTGTCGTGGTTAGAGTAGAAATTATTTTATTTGTTCATATTTGTTTAACCACTCATATATTCGAACACCAAACTTACCCCTTTAGGGATTATACTTGCTTTCTATTAAGTTCCCGTTCTCCAAGGTATTGGGGATGAGGTGCATCGCATTCCTTCCTTGGGAATTTGTTCGTTTGCAATTTCTTGCAACGCGCCGCTGTTTGCTGTTTATCTGATACACTATTCGAAAAAAAGAGTAAAACGCACTTGAACAGAAAATGGTTTACAACAGACATTCAAAAATAATAATTTCAACTTACCGGATTTTATTTGTTCCTTTAGTGATTTTGTTATTCACTTGCCTCTAGGGGCTGATAGCTGTACTAATGGCGTCTGGGTTTGGTCAAGCGGTCGCGGCGAATGTGGGGTGGCTGCGTATGTGGTGAATTTGGCTGCGTGTCTCGTGGTGGAAGCGTAGAATCGATTTATTGATATTTCTGTGCCGATGGTTGCGATCTATACTTGGGTGTATGAGCTTATACGTTTGATGAGCTACAACGCAATATAGGCACCCACATGTCAGGCGTGCCGCGTGGTGGATTGCGGAGCGACAAATGGTCGACGGATTTATCTCCGACAAGAGTCTATGCAGCCAAATGTCAGGCCTGCCGCGTGGTGGATTGCGGAGCGAGAATAACTCACCGGGGTCTCTCCCTGTCTTAGTACGAAGCTAAGCGGAGGCCGGAGAACCCACCACTTGTGCACTAGTTCACTCTTCCTCTCGGGCACTTGTTTTTGGTGTATGCGTTGCGTCGATTGGTCTTCGCTTTCGGCCTGACATACGTATGTTACGATGAGTTGTAACGAAAGTTGTCCCCCATCTTACGGATGTATGAAACCTCAAACCAATCTCATCCTTACAACAACAGGAAGTTGTAAGAGTTCAAAGGGTCATAGGATAGGGTTGTCCTTCTAGTAAAGCGCGGCTATAGCTCGCCGGAGGCGTGGGTTCTTGTATACCTTACTGTTGGACGGTCGTTCACTTGTACATGCCTATGTTAATATAAAAAAATTTAATAGGACCACGAAACTATTACTAGTAAATTACGTAAGATGACAAAGTTAGTTGAAACAAGAATAATCCTTTCGGAAACCATAGATGGAATTGATTTCCGAAGCGTATCCCACCCCTAATCGACCATCGTGAAAATGGCGATCAACCTTGGTTATCGCGCAGCTAAACAATTACGATAACCCCTAATTAAAGGCCGTATCATTGATTATGATTCGGTTATTTCTAAGTCGACGTATCCTCTTTCACACATTTCACTTCCCAATTGCACTTTATTTTCAATTAAAATTCATTTTAAAAATTAAATGTATAAAAGATTGATTTTATTTCATTGGGTTTCATATCAAGGTTTAATTTCAATCAAAATCATTAGGTAAGATGTATATAGGTATGTAGGTAAGTATAATATATTAATTAAGTATCATTATGGTAGTTCATCTAGATTTATTCACTGTTGGTATCTTAGGTCAGTAGGTATATATGTAGTTAAATTTATATTATCGTAGATTGAAAATTAGGTATTTCAAATATTGTTAAGAATTATAGTTTGTTAGTCATATGTATAGCAATTAGTTTGTAATATGTAATTTAGGTAATTTTTAACATAAGAAATTCTAGAAAAATTAAAATTATTTAACCGATATCATGTGCTTATGGTATTGCATGTGAATTTAAGGAAATTGATCTTTTCTGTATATTTATGTGTGTGTGTGTCAGACAGTATTTTTTTTTTATAATATGTTTTCTTCAAACTGTTTACAGCATCTATGGTAGACCGTTCAAATATTATATAAAAAAAATTAGAGAGACTCACCGGTATTTTATGTATTATTATGTGTGTGTATTGGCCTGCGATCTCCGATGATGATGTGCGCACAGCAACATAGAAGCGGCGTGGTTGTTGTTGTTTTTAAAACCTGTACACTTTGATATATTAATTTAATTAATTGAACGATCTTTACACTATATGTTGTACAAAAAAAATTATCTTCAATTGATAGCTTAACACATCACAATTAATTTGTTTTACCTTTTTTTTTCTATGATTTTGATACCATTTTCTTTTCCTTTTTTTTTTGTTATTTTTTTATGGACATCACATTTAGGGGATACTATCTGGAGAGGGATAAGGGGGGATCACTGGGTTCGAACAGATGGATAACGCGGCGGTGGGGAAGGTTTTGTGCACTCGATATACGGGTAGCGATGTTGGCTCGATGGTAGGTGGTAGCTTGCGCGGCGCTCTCGATGTGACTGACTTAAGACTTCGCGTGTGTAATCAGACGAATGTAATTTTTGTCCTATTCGGAGTAACGGCTGTGACTATGATTTTTTTTGTCTCGATCGCTAACCAATATGCATGAGCTATGCACTGTGCGATGAGCTTGCGGTTTTTTTTTGACACCAACTTCTGTAGCTTAGGGACTACACTTTTCGTCTTAATTTATGAGGGATCGCAGCCGATATCCTCTAAGTAGAAGGATTACCTAGTTCTGAAAAGAACTTTTTATGTTGGCCGCAAGGCCGGAAAATAATCAAACGCGTGCTAGTGCATTCAGGTCGTACAACATAAGATTTATTGCACGATATCACGCACGAATGTTGTTCACACGCCTAAATAAAATAAACCCTTAAGTTTTTTGTTGTTAAAAAGAATTAAAAACTCACGTTTGATATTTTAATCCAATCACTGAGATACGCTTTCTGCCACGAGTAATTGTCGTCCTCCGAAACAAATGCATACGCATAAGCAGAGTTTATTGGATTTTGTTCTATTAATTTTATAAATGAATACTTTTATCACAACCTCGTATTGATAGAAAGGAAATTATTTTGCCACCTTGTCACTTATGTAACAATTCTATATTTTGCACTATTAACTCTTCAGCGAACTTCTTCTTGGTGGAGTTGAAAGTAAAAAGAAAGACCTACTCTGGGTTACATTAGAGAAAAGCTTTATGGTCTAAGATGAACTTCCGCCATTCTTCTCAGCTGATCGTTGTCGGAATTCCAAGCGTTGTGGTTCGAATATTAACTAAGCAATTTATTAAATTTTACCGGGTGCTCGTAAATTCATGAATGATTGATTGTCTTTGCAAACAAAAAAAATATTTTAATTTTTTTCGTAGGTCCCCCACAAAACAATTCAATTTCTTGAACTCTAGTAAATGAAAGTGGAATGAAAAAGGACCTTTTAGCGTTAGACTCACAAATTAATATTAATATTTCAGGATTCATCGCTACTTGTGTATATCTTTTGCATGAAAAATGCCTATGTTGTTACCTTTCATATCTACAAGTTCATAGAGATTCTGACTAGGTATACTTTTTATTTTAGCTTTCGTAAACTTAGGACATAGTTTAGCACTTCTTTGTTTTGTTGCATCACTGAGCACAAAGTTCCTTTTATAAACGATTTGTCCTATCACATATCGAATGTTCCTCCGAATTTTTCCAAAGATTCTTTAAGACGCGTGTGAATTAAATTCATTTTTAAGGCTTTTGGTAAAATGTCTATCTCGGCGTTATTTAGACTATTAAGCTTCTTAAGAATAACATAATCGTGACCATGTTCAACTTTGGACTGACCAAAGAGGGCTTCGTGTGGCGACATTCCTATTGCCGAATGTTTTGTCGAACGAAGTGCACTCGCAATGGAGTGAATGTTTCTGTCCCAATTCAACTGGTTTGCTTCGCCGAGTATATAGGACCGAATAGCTGCTAAAATGGAGCGATTCACTCGTTCACTTGCATTTGCTTGTGGTGAATAGGCAGCAGTCCTAACATGATGAATGCCATACGCAGTCATCAATTTTTGAAACTCTTTTCCAGTGAACTGTTTTCCGTTATCGGAGAGTAAGGATTCGGGTATACCAAATATTGAAAATACTTGTTCTTCAATGAATTTTACAGCTTCTTCGCTTGTGGCTTTTCGACATGATTTGACTAGAACAAATTTCGTGAGCTGATCGAGACATACAATCATATAAGCATTTCCTTGCTTTGATCGGGGATATGGACCTAGATAATCCATGTAGATGTGTTGAAATGGCCGCTCTACAACATACGCTTGTCCCATTTTTGGTCTTAAGGTTGAGTTGGGAGATTTTGATTGCTTGCAGGCGCTGCACTCAGCGATAAACGCTTTTACTTCAGCCGCCATATTTGGCCAGTAAAACCGTTCACGCAGGCGATATAATGTTTTCGCAATACCACCATGCGAAGCTTTTGGTGGATCATGAGCCAACCGAACCAAACGACTCGTTGATGATGATGGAATCCACAGTTTCCACACACGGTCGTCATCCTGTGGATTCCCTGTGCTGTATTTGACCTTCTTGTAAACAAAACCTTCTGAAACTTGAAGGTCAGGCAGCTGGTGTTTATTGTTCTCAATTGTTTCAGTCAATCGTGCATACTCATTCGATTTAAAACTCGGATCTGCAAGATCGACATGAAGAACATCGAAAGGAGTCGCATTTTGTTCAGCATCGGGTGCTATCTCATCGACACAATACACTCGTGAGAGTGCATCCGGTACAACATTTTGCGATCCCTTTCGGTGCTCAATCTCAAATGTGAAACCTTGGAGCTTTAAACTCCAACGAGCGAGACTTCCGCTTAGGTCTTTTTGGTTCATTAGCCACTTTAAGCTCGCATGGTCCGTTACGATCTTAAACTGTTGCATTTCGATATATGAGCGAAATTTCTCAACTCCTAAAACTGCTGCGAGGCACTCTAACTCTGTAACGCTATAGTTGCGTTGCGCTGAATTTAGCTTATGCGAGTAATAATAAATTGGCTTTTCAACTCCATCTTCATCATTTTGGCAGAGAACACATCCAATCCCAGATGTGGAAGCGTCGCACAATATTATAAACGGCTTGTTGAAGTCCGGATTTACCAGAACTGGTGCTGACGTAAGTGCTAATTTAAGTCCCTCAAATGCTGCTATAGCATCAGGACCGAACACAAAAGTTTTACTCTTCTTTAACGTATCTGTTAAAGGACTAGCTCGAGAGGAATAATCATTGATAAATCTCCGATACCAGCCTGATAATCCCAAAAATCGTCGAACTTGACGTTTTTGGTATTGGGAAATCTCGTATGGCTGAAACTTTATCAGGATCCGTTCTCAAACATCCTCCTCCTACAATATAGCCTAGGTATTTTAATTGCTTAAAGCAAAATTTTGATTTTTTTAGGTTTATTGTTAGCCCAGATGATTTTATTTGCGAGGCTATTAGTTTCAGCAACTGAAGGTGTTCTTCGAATGTACTCGAAATAATCAGCAAATCGTCAAGATACACAAAAACATTCTCTTTCAATTTATGCGGTACAACTTTATCCATCAGCCTGCACATGCGTTGAGCCGCATTACAGAGGCCGAAGGGCATTACCTTAAATTGGTACAGGGGTCTGCCAGGCACTGTAAAAGCAGTCTTTTCCAGTGACGACTTCTCCAGCGGAATCTGCCAAAAGGCGTCCTTCAGATCCACACTACTTATGTAATGTGTCTCTGAAAGGCGACTCAGCAGTCCCTCTATATGAGGAAGTGGATATGCATCCTTCTTAGTGACTTGGTTCACTTTTCGCGAGTCAAGGCAAAGGCGATTTTTCCGGGTTTTCGCACCAAGACCACTGGTGAATTGAGTAACGAAATTTTGCACATTTTCGCTAAATTCGTGTGCATTGCCTTGATTGGGTGGATTGATTTGCCTTGCTTGACGTTGCACATTCTGATTAGACCGATTCGCAGTGCTTTGATTATGTTGGCGACGATTAACATCGTATTCATCTGAATTATTTGGCGCTGGTGTATATGCCTTAAGGGCTTCATGCACCGTTTTAGCGACATCCTTGCGAATAATATTACGTTCAGATTCAAACTCTTCGCGTCTTCTTCTCAGATCCGCTGATCTATTCAAACCGATAGAGGCATTAACAACCTCTTGTACATAAAGCGTTAAGCTTTCGTTTCGAATCATAGTTGAATTTGAGTTATCGATTTGATCGGAAGGATCAACTCGGCGAATAGGTTCTTGAGAATTTGTATCACTGTCTGGTTCACTATTTTGATTATCTTGACTGATGGATGGCAAATTTTTAGAACGTTGTTTAGAGGATTCATTGGACACCATGGGAGTTCCATCGTGTTCTTTATTGCTCCTCAAATTATGGGTACTATTTTTTTTCAGAGGCATTTTTATCTTTCAATTAAGGTATGGGTAAAATTAAAAAACATATGAGAAGGCTACAATCCGCTGTGCGGATCGTTGAATACCCTATCCCATCCCATCCTTAAAATTAATATCTCCAAAAAGTGGGCTTTATAAGCCTATAACATAGAAAATGACATTGTCACCACAATATATTGTTCAAACAGTTTATCAGAATATTTTGTTGTTTGACAAAACACATCGTTTTCGTCCTGCATATGCCATGGGTTAGGGTTTACAAACGGTTTTTGTATGAAAACGCCCCCAAAAAGTGGGCGTGGGCTAAAATGATCTATAGATGAAATGTTTATATTAATATTACTAATTATTCTGCATCAAAATTTTTTTGGAAAATTTTAAAATTTGACCGTAAAAGGTTTTTTATTAAAAACGCCCCCAAAAAGTGGGCGTGGCAAAAAACTTTATCTGAGCGAAATATAGATATTACGATTGTCTAACTACGCTTCTCAGACACTTTTTCAAAATTCCTTACAGTTTGGCAAAAAAATACGTTTTTCTAAAAAGGGCGCGTGGCAGTGGGCGGATTTCAAAAATTTTTACACTTGTTCTGCTGGGAGCAACAAAGAGCACGTGTACCAAATTTCATCTATCTAGCTCAAAATTTAAGGCCCAAAAACTGGTGACGTACGGACGGACGGACGGACGGACGGACGGACGGACGGGCGGACGGACGGACAGACATGGCTTAATCGACTCAGCTAGCGATTCTGAGTCGATCCATATACTTTGAGGTATATGTAGCTAAATTATTTCTCTATGTTACAAACTATGTATCAAAACTAATATACCCCTATGGGATAGGGTATAAAAAAAGTTTTCTAGGAATATATTAGTAAACTAATATTCAAAGTGACCGAGAGAAACATATGCAGTATAAATTACTTCTCTTTGTATGCACTTCATTTTTCGTTTCTATACAATGCTTTACAAAGATAAAATATATTTAGTTGAAATTGTTTATCCTTTATACGTTGATGTACTCATATTTTTCACGTTCACAAACCCATGCACATATAATTATATATAAATTTAATCTGATCTATCATTAAACCTACCTTATATTCATTTTTTCATATTTAACATAGACTTACTTTTTATACCCTATCCCATAGGGGTATATTAGTTTTGATACATAGTTTGTAACATAGAGAAATAATTTAGCTACATATACCTCAAAGTATATGGATCGACTCAGAATCGATAGCTGAGTCGATTTAGCCATGTCTGTCCGTCCGTCCGTCCGTCCGTCCGTCCGTCCGTCCTTCCGTCCGTACGTAACCAGTTTTTGGGCCTTTAATTTTGAGCTAGAAGGATGAAATTTGGTAAACGTGCTCTTTGTTGCTCCCAGCAGAACAAGTGTAAAAAATTTTGAAATCCGCCCACTGCCACGCCCCCTTTTTAGAAAAACGTGTTTTTTGGCTAAACCATAAGGAATTTTAAAAAAGTGTCTGAGAAACATAGTTAGAGAATCGTAATATCTATATTCATTCATAGAAAGGTTTTTGCCACGCCCACTTTTTGGGGGCGTTTTTAATAAAAAACGTTTTACGGTCAAATTTTAAAATTTTCGATAAAAATTTTGATGCAGAATAGTTAGTAATATTATTATAAACATTTCGTCAATAGATAATTTTAGCCCACGCCCACTTTTTGAGGGCGTTTTCTTACAAAAACCGTTTGTATACCCAACCCCATAGCATATTCAGGAGGAAAACGATGTGTTTTGTCAAACAACAAAAGATTCTGATAAACTGTTTGAACAATGTGTTGTGACAATGTCATTTTCTATATTGGGATATTGGGATGGGATAGGGTATTAAACGATCCGCACAGGGGATTGTACTCTTCTCATATGTTTATACCCTATCCCATAGGGGGGTATATTAGTTTTGACATTAAGTTTGTAACATAGAGAAATAATTTCGATACATATACCTCAAAGTATATTATTAATATTTCAGGATTCATCGCTACTTGTGTATATCTTTTGCATGAAAAATGCCTATGTTGTTACCTTTCATATCTACAAGTTCATAGAGATTCTGACTAGGTATACTTTTTATTTTAGCTTTCGTAAACTTAGGACATAGTTTAGCACTTCTTTGTTTTGTTGCATCACTGAGCACAAAGTTCCTTTTATAAACGATTTGTCCTATCACATATCGAATGTTCCTCCGAATTTTTCCAAAGATTCTTTAAGACGCGTGTGAATTAAATTCATTTTTAAGGCTTTTGGTAAAATGTCTATCTCGGCGTTATTTAGACTATTAAGCTTCTTAAGAATAACATAATCGTGACCATGTTCAACTTTGGACTGACCAAAGAGGGCTTCGTGTGGCGACATTCCTATTGCCGAATGTTTTGTCGAACGAAGTGCACTCGCAATGGAGTGAATGTTTCTGTCCCAATTCAACTGGTTTGCTTCGCCGAGTATATAGGACCGAATAGCTGCTAAAATGGAGCGATTCACTCGTTCACTTGCATTTGCTTGTGGTGAATAGGCAGCAGTCCTAACATGATGAATGCCATACGCAGTCATCAATTTTTGAAACTCTTTTCCAGTGAACTGTTTTCCGTTATCGGAGAGTAAGGATTCGGGTATACCAAATATTGAAAATACTTGTTCTTCAATGAATTTTACAGCTTCTTCGCTTGTGGCTTTTCGACATGATTTGACTAGAACAAATTTCGTGAGCTGATCGAGACATACAATCAAATAAGCATTTCCTTGCTTTGATCGGGGATATGGACCTAGATAATCCATGTAGATGTGTTGAAATGGCCGCTCTACAACATACGCTTGTCCCATTTTTGGTCTTAAGGTTGAGTTGGGAGATTTTGATTGCTTGCAGGCGCTGCACTCAGCGATAAACGCTTTTACTTCAGCCGCCATATTTGGCCAGTAAAACCGTTCACGCAGGCGATATAATGTTTTCGCAATACCACCATGCGAAGCTTTTGGTGGATCATGAGCCAACCGAACCAAACGACTCGTTGATGATGATGGAATCCACAGTTTCCACACACGGTCGTCATCCTGTGGATTCCCTGTGCTGTATTTGACCTTCTTGTAAACAAAACCTTCTGAAACTTGAAGGTCAGGCAGCTGGTGTTTATTGTTCTCAATTGTTTCAGTCAATCGTGCATACTCATTCGATTTAAAACTCGGATCTGCAAGATCGACATGAAGAACATCGAAAGGAGTCGCATTTTGTTCAGCATCGGGTGCTATCTCATCGACACAATACACTCGTGAGAGTGCATCCGGTACAACATTTTGCGATCCCTTTCGGTGCTCAATCTCAAATGTGAAACCTTGGAGCTTTAAACTCCAACGAGCGAGACTTCCGCTTAGGTCTTTTTGGTTCATTAGCCACTTTAAGCTCGCATGGTCCGTTACGATCTTAAACTGTTGCATTTCGATATATGAGCGAAATTTCTCAACTCCTAAAACTGCTGCGAGGCACTCTAACTCTGTAACGCTATAGTTGCGTTGCGCTGAATTTAGCTTATGCGAGTAATAATAAATTGGCTTTTCAACTCCATCTTCATCATTTTGGCAGAGAACACATCCAATCCCAGATGTGGAAGCGTCGCACAATATTATAAACGGCTTGTTGAAGTCCGGATTTACCAGAACTGGTGCTGACGTAAGTGCTAATTTAAGTCCCTCAAATGCTGCTATAGCATCAGGACCGAACACAAAAGTTTTACTCTTCTTTAACGTATCTGTTAAAGGACTAGCTCGAGAGGAATAATCATTGATAAATCTCCGATACCAGCCTGATAATCCCAAAAATCGTCGAACTTGACGTTTTTGGTATTGGGAAATCTCGTATGGCTGAAACTTTATCAGGATCCGTTCTCAAACATCCTCCTCCTACAATATAGCCTAGGTATTTTAATTGCTTAAAGCAAAATTTTGATTTTTTTAGGTTTATTGTTAGCCCAGATGATTTTATTTGCGAGGCTATTAGTTTCAGCAACTGAAGGTGTTCTTCGAATGTACTCGAAATAATCAGCAAATCGTCAAGATACACAAAAACATTCTCTTTCAATTTATGCGGTACAACTTTATCCATCAGCCTGCACATGCGTTGAGCCGCATTACAGAGGCCGAAGGGCATTACCTTAAATTGGTACAGGGGTCTGCCAGGCACTGTAAAAGCAGTCTTTTCCAGTGACGACTTCTCCAGCGGAATCTGCCAAAAGGCGTCCTTCAGATCCACACTACTTATGTAATGTGTCTCTGAAAGGCGACTCAGCAGTCCCTCTATATGAGGAAGTGGATATGCATCCTTCTTAGTGACTTGGTTCACTTTTCGCGAGTCAAGGCAAAGGCGATTTTTCCGGGTTTTCGCACCAAGACCACTGGTGAATTCCAAGCACTAGAACTCTCCTCAATAACGCCCATTTCGAGCATCCTATCCAATTCCTCATACATAAGGTTTTGTACCGCTGGAGAAACAGGATAGTGTCGTTGTTTTACAGGCTCAGCATTGCCTGTATCAATGTTGTGCTCTTCGAGGTTTGTCCGCCCTAGGCCAGAATGAGCATAGCACGGAAACAAACTGATCACATTTTGGAGTTGTCTTGATTGATCTGCTGACAATTCGTGTGCATTCGAATCGCCGAAATTTTGCAGTGTACTGGACGAGATTTCCGAAAGTATTTGAGGTGCAATCTCAAAAAGCTTCCAGAAATTTACCCCCAGGTACAATTGCTGATCTAAAGAAGGGACGAGAAAAAGCGAAATCTTTTTCGTGGCACCTTTATAAGTAATACTGGTGCTAACTACACCAACTATTGACTGCTGCTGACCGCAAGCAGTTTTGACATTAGATTTGAATCTTTTTATAGGAACATTTAAGTTATTTAACATCTCTATACACCCAGATCCTAGACAGCTGATGCTAGCACCACTATCCAAAAGACCAAGCATTTGCTTATCAAAGACAGTTACGTTCGCATAGGGACGTGGATCATCTGATACACATAGATGTGTTGCAGAAATAGCTTTATGAGTGTAACGTTTTTCACGGAATCTCTCTCTGAGTTTACGAACTCGGTTTGATACTGTAGAATTGAATATTCTAGCTCGAACTTCGTAATAATTAAGAAGTCTCTCATGAAGGGATTTCGGACATCTAAACATCTTGGGTGATTCTATTTTATTGTCGCTATTTTTCAAAATACATACACTATCTTTCGTCTGTTTGGGTGTTATATTAGAAGGTGAGTGAATGTCAGGTAAATTTGGTACGTCAGGTGGGGTAAGTAAGAGCAGTTTTGCATTTAATTGCGTTCCGGGTTTCTTGTTTGAGGACAATTCTCCCCGGTCTTCGGAATGCCTCGTTTCGGGTTTCCCGAACACCTTGGACAGTGTGGAGTGGTGGTATTTTCGAAGCCACATTTATAGCAAAACAAATTCCGTTGAGGATTGCTACAATCAACGAACGAGTGTCCTTTTTGCTTGCAGTTCCAGCATGTATACGAACTTGTATCTGGTTTTATATAAGGAACATTCAAAGCATCTATATCATGTGATTCCTGTTCTACAGGTTCAGCGTCTAGTTCGCTTACTTGTCTACGAAAGTTTGGCTGAAGAAATGGTTTCGACCGCAAACCATCACTCTGATTAATATATTTTTCTATGGTTCTGCAAATGTACACCATTTCAGGTAGACTATTGGTGTTGAATGTTATTAGATGTTCTCCTATCCGACGCTTCACGTTTTGTTTTAACAAATCGATGAGCTCTTTAGGAGTCTTGGGACATTCAAGCATTCATTAATACCTTGACGACGATCAAACATTGTACGAGACAATTCCGAATCTGTTTCTAAGCTCCTAAATTGCTCGAACAAAGCTATTTGAAAAGTTAGCCACTTAACATTTGGGTTGGCTTTTAGGTACATCCAATACCAACTTTGGACTGGTCCTGCAACAAATTGGTGAAAATGGCTAAAGATTTCGTCCCAAGTTGCACCATAACATTCTCTTAATTTCTCTAGTCGAAATATGAAATCATCAACAGTCATATTGTGATTGTCAAATTTTAGTCCCCATTTATGAAATTCTAATGTGCGATATGAATTGCTGGATGATGGAATATTCCGTACGTTTGGGGTACCGTCATCCAAATGAAGTGCGTTCAATTGAGTAACGAAATTTTGCACATTTTCGCTAAATTCGTGTGCATTGCCTTGATTGGGTGGATTGATTTGCCTTGCTTGACGTTGCACAGTCTGATTAGACCGATTCGCAGTGCTTTGATTATGTTGGCGACGATTAACATCGTATTCATCTGAATTATTTGGCGCTGGTGTATATGCCTTAAGGGCTTCATGCACCGTTTTAGCGACATCCTTGCGAATAATATTACGTTCAGATTCAAACTCTTCGCGTCTTCTTCTCAGATCCGCTGATCTATTCAAACCGATAGAGGCATTAACAACCTCTTGTACATAAAGCGTTAAGCTTTCGTTTCGAATCATAGTTGAATTTGAGTTATCGATTTGATCGGAAGGATCAACTCGGCGAATAGGTTCTTGAGAATTTGTATCACTGTCTGGTTCACTATTTTGATTATCTTGACTGATGGATGGCAAATTTTTAGAACGTTGTTTAGAGGATTCATTGGACACCATGGGAGTTCCATCGTGTTCTTTATTGCTCCTCAAATTATGGGTACTATTTTTTTTCAGAGGCATTTTTATCTTTCAATTAAGGTATGGGTAAAATTAAAAAACATATGAGAAGGCTACAATCCGCTGTGCGGATCGTTGAATACCCTATCCCATCCCATCCTTAAAATTAATATCTCCAAAAAGTGGGCTTTATAAGCCTATAACATAGAAAATGACATTGTCACCACAATATATTGTTCAAACAGTTTATCAGAATATTTTGTTGTTTGACAAAACACATCGTTTTCGTCCTGCATATGCCATGGGTTAGGGTTTACAAACGGTTTTTGTATGAAAACGCCCCCAAAAAGTGGGCGTGGGCTAAAATGATCTATAGATGAAATGTTTATATTAATATTACTAATTATTCTGCATCAAAATTTTTTTGGAAAATTTTAAAATTTGACCGTAAAAGGTTTTTTATTAAAAACGCCCCCAAAAAGTGGGCGTGGCAAAAAACTTTATCTGAGCGAAATATAGATATTTCGATTGTCTAACTACGCTTCTCAGACACTTTTTCAAAATTCCTTACAGTTTGGCCAAAAAATACGTTTTTCTAAAAAGGGGGCGTGGCAGTGGGCGGATTTCAAAAATTTTTACACTTGTTCTGCTGGGAGCAACAAAGAGCACGTGTACCAAATTTCATCTATCTAGCTCAAAATTTAAGGCCCAAAAACTGGTGACGTACGGACGGACGGACGGACGGACGGACGGACGGACGGACGGACGGACGGACAGACATGGCTTAATCGACTCAGCTAGCGATTCTGAGTCGATCCATATACTTTGAGGTATATGTAGCTAAATTATTTCTCTATGTTACAAACTATGTATCAAAACTAATATACCCCTATGGGATAGGGTATAATAAACATATGAGAGGCTACAATCCGCTGTGCGGATCGTTGAATACCCTATCCCATCCCATCCTTAAAATTAATATCTGCAAAAAGTGGGCTTTATTAGCCTATAATATAGAATATGACATTGTCACAACAATATATTGTTCAAACAGTTTATCAGAATATTTTGTTGTTTGACAAAACACATCGTTTTCCTCCTGTATATGCTATGGGATAAGGTATACAAACGGTTTTTGTAAGAAAACGCCCCCAAAATGTGGGCGTAGGTCAAAATGATCTATGGACAAAATGTTTATATTACAATTGCGGAAGTATTTGCATCAAAATTTTTTTCGAAAGTTTTAAAATTTGGACAAAAAACGTCTTTTACTAAAAACGCCCCTAAAAAGTGGGCGTGGCAAAAAACTTTGTGTGGACGAAATATAGATATTAGGATTGTCTAAATATGCTGCTCAGGCACTTTTTTGAAATTTCTAACGGTTTGGCTTAAAACTACGTTTTTCTAAAAAGGGGGCGTGGCAGTGGGCGGATTTCAAAAATTTTTACACATGTTCTGCTTCGTCGGCCAGAGAGTCTATATACCAAATTTGAACACTCTAGCTCAAAATTTAAGGCCCAAAAATCGGTGACACACAGACGGACGGACGGACGGACAGACAGACATGGCTTAATCGACTCAGATAGCGATTCTGAATCGATCCATATACTTTGAGGTATATGTATCGAAATTATTTCTCTATGTTACAAACTTAATGTCAAAACTAATATACCCCCCTATGGGATAGGGTATAAACATATGAGAAGAGTACAATCCCCTGTGCGGATCGTTTAATACCCTATCCCATCCCAATATCCCAATATAGAAAATGACATTGTCACAACACATTGTTCAAACAGTTTATCAGAATCTTTTGTTGTTTGACAAAACACATCGTTTTCCTCCTGAATATGCTATGGGGTTGGGTATACAAACGGTTTTTGTAAGAAAACGCCCTCAAAAAGTGGGCGTGGGCTAAAATTATCTATTGACGAAATGTTTATAATAATATTACTAACTATTCTGCATCAAAATTTTTATCGAAAATTTTAAAATTTTTTTATTAAAAACGCCCCCAAAAAGTGGGCGTGGCAAAAACCTTTCTATGAATGAATATAGATATTACGATTCTCTAACTATGTTTCTCAGACACTTTTTTAAAATTCCTTATGGTTTAGCCAAAAAACACGTTTTTCTAAAAAGGGGGCGTGGCAGTGGGCGGATTTCAAAAATTTTTACACTTGTTCTGCTGGGAGCAACAAAGAGCACGTGTACCAAATTTCATCCTTCAAGCTCAAAATTAAAGGCCCAAAAACTGGTTACGTACGGACGGAAGGACGGACGGACGGACGGACGGACAGACATGGCTAAATCGACTCAGCTATCGATTCTGAGTCGATCCATATACTTTGAGGTATATGTAGCTAAATTATTTCTCTATGTTACAAACTATGTATCAAAACTAATATACCCCTATGGGATAGGGTATAAAAAGTAAGTCTATGTTAAATATGAAAAAATGAATATAAGGTAGGTTTAATGATAGATCAGATTAAATTTATATATAATTATATGTGCATGGGTTTGTGAACGTGAAAAATATGAGTACATCAACGTATAAAGGATAAACAATTTCAACTAAATATATTTTATCTTTGTAAAGCATTGTATAGAAACGAAAAATGAAGTGCATACAAAGAGAAGTAATTTATACTGCATATGTTTCTCTCGGTCACTTTGAATATTAGTTTACTAATATATTCCTAGAAAACTTTTTTTATACCCTATCCCATAGGGGGGTATATTAGTTTTGATACTTAGTTTGTAACATAGAGAAATAATTTTGCTACATATACCTCAAAGTATATGGATCGACTCAGAATCGCTAGCTGAGTCGATTAAGCCATGTCTGTCTGTCCGTCCGTCTGTACGTCACCGATTTTTAGGCCTTAAATTTTGAGCTAGGATAATGAAATTTGGTATATAGGATCATCGTCTCTGCCTACAGAACAAGTGTAAAAATTTTTGAAATCCGCCCACTGCCACGCCCCCTTTTAAGAAAAACTCAGTTTTTGACCAAACCGTAAGGAATTTTAAAAAAAATTCTGAACAACATATTTAGACAATATTAATATCTATATTTCGTCCATATAAAGTTTTTTGCCACGCCCACTTTTTGGGGGCGTTTTCAATTAAAAACTGTTTTCGGTCAAATTTAAAATTTTTCGAAAAAAATTTTGATGCAGAATCATTAACATTATTAATATGAACATTTCGTCTATATACCATTTCAACCCACGCCCACTTTTTGGGGGCGTTTTTATATAAAAACCATTTTTATACACTACCCCATAACATATGCAGGAGAAAACCTTGTCTTTTGTAGAACCGCAATATTGTTTTGTAAGCAGTCCGAAGAACTTGTTGTCACTATATCATTTTTTCTATTTTATCCACATCGTGTTTTTAGCCATGCCCCCTTTTTTGGGGATTTTAGTTTTATGGATAGGATGGGATAGGGTATTCAACGATACGCACAGCGGATTGTAGCCTTCTCATATGTTTTAAATACAAAATCAATTTTAAATGCCGGAATTTGACCGTTATAATTGTTTTTAAAAATTAGAAACATATAAAAAGGCTATTGATAGCTTTAAAAATCATGAAATATGCTTTAGCTGTCCTTACAACATCCAAATTGATGCAAGACGAGACCTCATGAGCACTCGCTCAATAATGGTCTGTGATTTGACGATTATTGTTTTACGCGAAGCAAATAAAGTGATATCGCCGACAGCAAAAACGATTATTGATCTTAAGTGATGCAAGACTACTGTCGAAACGTTATCGTCAAACGATAATCACTTTACGGAATGAGGGCCCTGGTCCTTAGCTAACTGCCTCCAGTTGCTCACTCGAAGTTGGTTGTGGTCGGTTTCTACTTGTGCGCGCCACTTAAGGCCAGGTCTTCCTCCACTGCGTCCGACATGTGGCTGGGAATCGAAGACTCTGCTTGAAGGAGTATTGGTGTCCATTCGTTCTACATGTCCTAGCCATCCAAAACGTACAATGCGAAGTTTTTTGAAAAGGTATGTCGCTGTACAGCTCGTATAGTTTTTGGATGAATCTTCATTTCCATAGCACATCAACGCAACGGGACCGAAGATTTTTCGAAGAATTTTCCCCTCGAATCTACCAAGGATTTCTTCATCCACTTTTGATCCAGTCCATGCTTCAGCGCCATAGAGCAGGACTGGGATGATAAGGGTCTTATATAGGATCTCCTTAGTAGTTCGAGTGAGGGCTTTACTACTAAATTGCCTTCATAGCCCTAAGAAACAGCGGTTGGCAAGAGTAATTCTTCGTTTAATATCTGACGAGATGTTGTTGTCAGAGTTAATAGCGGAGCCGAGGTAGACAACGTCCCGTACTACCTCAATGTTATATCTGGGAATGGTGACCAATTCGTCGTGGACCAATTCAGCAGGGTGTAATTCGTGATGACAGCATACACTTAGTTTTACCCCCATTTACTAGCAAACATGGCTATGGCATCACTTTTGGGTCCTACCAATGATCTGCCTCTACCAAAATTGTGCCTCTGGTATTGGCTCGGGAGTTTTGCACAATCCTCTCAAGAATCAAATTGAAGAAGTCACATGACAGCGCATCGCCTTCCTTAAATCCTTTTTTGGTATTGAATGTGTCGGTGAGTTCGTTTCCGACCCTTATGGAGCAGCGAGAATTCTCCTACACAAGCGGACGAGTTCGGGCGGTACACCCAAACTAGACAGGGCTCTGTATAGTTCGTCTCTATAATGCTGTCGTATGCTACTTGAAATCGATAAAAAGGTGGTGGGTATCGATAGGGACTTCTTCAGCTTTTCCCAGGATCTGCCGAAGTGTGGAAATTTGATCCGTTGTAGACTTTCCTGGCCTAAGCCCACACTACTTTCAGGCTCCGGCCCCGGAGCGCCAGTAGTGCCGAGAATATTGCCGATGTTTCCGAGGATGTCGAGCTGTCGTCGGAAACATCGACCAGACGCCGTGCCTCGCAATAAGCCATCAGCCGGTCGTCTCTAAGTCGAATTTTGGTCAATGACTTGCGCATATTTCCGTACATAGTCCAGTCCGTGCATCAGCTGCTGCCTGTGGAACCGCCAAACGCGTGTAACCTATGCCCAAACCATCCTCAATCTCGAGGACGAAGAGGATGATTTTTCGACCAAAATCATAATGAGCGATGAGGCTCATTTCCACCTCAGCGGGTAGCAAAACTCAGTTGCAAGCAAAACTATCGCTGCTGGGGCACCGAAAATCCACGAGTAATGCACGAGGAGCCATTACACCCGCTAAAAGTTGCTGCATGGTGCGCTGTTCCCGCTGGAGGAGCCATCGATCCATTTTTTCGAGAAAGCCTATGGTCAAACGACAACAGTTGACGCTGCGCGCTATAGGGCCATGCTAACCGAGTTTTTTTATTGTGCCGCAATTGGACGAATTAGGACTGGAGGACATGTGGTTCCAACAGGACTGAGGAACGGCACACACTGCGCGAGCCACAACCTTTATTCTGAAAGGCCAAACAACATCGGATGACTTCTTTTGGCCCACCATGCAAAAAAATAGGACCACGTGAATCGTCTGGGACCTACACATTTGTTACTAAATTTAAATGGTTATATAAACGATCCAGATTTTGGAAACAAATTCATTTTTAGCATCATATTATTTACCTCAGCACCAATAAAATGCTGCCAGACTGTCATATTAAGGTTTAAATGATTCAGAGGTTTATATTTATGGGCAAATCTTTTGGTTATATCTTGCACCAAAAAATTGCAGCGGGCTCTTATACCATTAGCTGGATTGTTCCTTGAGAATCGCACTTCTGATGTGTTCGACTGTCAAAGCAAAAAGGAAGTAAAAAAGCAGTTTGCGTTTCCAAAGAGGTATATAACTATAGAGTTCCCATCACAGCTTAAAATGTTGTAGCTGTTTCAGAAGCGGGCGGTAAGTGCGAAGGGGAATTTCCGTCGTTCGTATGCATCGGCTATGCTGTTGCTTGATGCTAGAATTGCAATGTGCACAGTACCCCTCATAGTAAATTTTCGTTGTATGAGATGCGCACTCTTGTAATACTCATTGGCGTTACACATTGGAACCTAAAACTCGCTATAATCGAATAATAAGATGGCGACTACCGGCACTTTATGACTTCATCTATGTGTGGAAACCAGCCATATCATACTGAATCATAAAGAATATCAAGCTAAAGGCTCTATGACATTTACATTTTTTGGGTTAAACACCCGCTCGCATAGAAATCAACCAACTTGATATAGCTTGTATTAAGCACGCTGCGACACAGATCGTATTTATTTCCGAGCACATGTACAGCCGTGTACAGCCTCAGTTGAAAGTTAGCTAATAGCGACATTGGCCCTAAGTTTATTACTACTTAACTCCTTGGTTTCTGGTTTCGAATTTCATGGAAAATGGAAATGATGATAATGATGACGAACAAAACATTGCAATTCTTTTTAATTTTCTCTTAGAAAATATTGTTTTCGTGGAAAATTAACGATCATAGCGGAAACCAATATTTTTTTCAAATTTCGTATCCAAGTTTGTTTTGGTCATGATTTTAGACCATTTTTTGCTTTTAGCCATGTTATTAACAGGGCCTGCCATATAAAATTTATACATAACCTCAATTTTTTTCGAAAACGGCCCTAACGATTTTGATTAAACTGCATGCCCAGTTTTTTTTTCGAGAAATTCCATATAATGGATTTTTACATTTTGGTCATATAAAAAAATCGTCAATTGCAAACTATTTTGTCAATTTGACTGAAATTTAATTTATATACTACAATTACTATTTGCAACAATTCTATAACAATTCCTCAACAGAATTTTCAGTTTTGGCCAATAACATAAAATAACATAGACACCAATTCCATCAAATTCCGGAATAAACGTTGGTATAATCACATTTCGACATTATTTATGTCATTTTAAGCAACTTATGAAAGTCATTCTCTAATCACAAGCAGATGCGTACGACCCAGTCGTGCGCCCACCACTCGTTTCTGTTGTGAATAAAAAACACAGAGTACTCCCCCAAGAAACATAGATCCTTTTATGCAACACAAATCAAATGATCAAATTTGGTTGCCGTCTGCTACAAGACATCGTATTTAATTTATAGCTCCATTAAAAAAACGTTCGAAATACGTTTTATTTTGGGCAAAACAATCCTATTGACTTTCAAAAATGGATTCATTGGAAAGCCGCATCTGCTTAATTAGAACAGTCTTTGGGAGAATTAATTCGATTCGATTGATTGAATGTGTTCCACCGATAAAATTCTGACGCAAGCCGATTCGAATGCAAACAATTTTGGTAAATTGCGATGGCATGGACTTGACATGACGTTGGCACATATTCAGGAATCCACTGTCACTTGGCATGTTATCGTAGGTCGTTGTATTTACTTCCGTTTAGTTTGTTTTGCTTCTGCAAATATGTATCTACTATCTGAAGTAAACATTTAATTTTACCGTAATATGCACGAGTGGAGTCCGGTCGTTTACTAAAAATAAATAAAGTTGTAGATTCATCGCGTACCGATAGCTTTGAAATAGAAACGCGCCAAAATATGTTTCTAGAATATTAAGATTAGTTGAGGTTATTTTAAATCTTGTCGAAGACAGTTCTTGGAAGACATTCGCCGCGTTACATCAAGATTTTCGAGATGAAGTGATGTTAACGAGCGATAATTGGCTGTGAGACATATCGCACACCTTACATACATTTTAGGAATGTTAATTGGGTGCTAAAGGAAAACAATGCAAAGGAAGAAGCTAGCTTGGAAAACATCGTATTTACCACAATTTAACAATAATAGCGAGTGTATAAACAAAAATTTATAATATTAGCAATTGTTCAAACTAGGTTATGTTTAATTTGAATCGGCCGACTTTTGATAATTTAGTATCTATAAAGTCCATAGTGAACAACACAGGTTTACTCTTATCGCACATATTGCTAATTATCTTTCTACCCTAACCCATAGGGGTCTATTAGTTTTCACATTGAGTTTGTAATACAGAGAAATAAGTTCGATACATATACCTCAAAGTATATGAATCGATTCAGAATCGTAGATAATATGTTTGGCAGGTAAATTTCCTTTGAGAGTTCCAGTTTTTCGCAATTTATAGCGCGGTTTGTCATTATCGGGCCAAATCTTAGGGTTTAGTTCTTTGAAGACGCCGCAATATATTTGTTTCGTCAAGAATTTGGAGGACTGTTGTGTTAACGTGTTCTAATAAACGTTTTTTATGTTTTCGTGCAAAATTTTTATACCCTATCCCATAGGGGGGTATATTAGTTTTGATACTTAGTTTGTAACATAGAGAAATAATTTTGCTACATATACCTCAAAGTATATAGATCGACTCAGAATCGCTAGCTGAGTCGATTAAGCCATGTCTGTCTGTCCGTCCGTCCGTCCGTACGTCCGTCCGTCTGTACGTCACCGATTTTTAGGCCTTAAATTTTGAGCTAGGATAATGAAATTTGGTATATAGGATCCTCGTCTCTGCCTACAGAACAAGTGTAAACATTTTTGAAATCCGCCCACTGCCACGCCCCCTTTTAAGAAAAACTCAGTTTTTGACCAAGCCGTAAGGAATTTTAAAAAAAATTCTGAACAACATATTTAGACAATATTAATATCTATATTTCGTCCATATAAAGTTTTTTGCCACGCCCACTTTTTGGGGGCGTTTTCATTTAAAAACTGTTTTCGGTCAAATTTTAAATTTTTCGAAATTTAATTTTTAAATTTTGATGCAGAATCATTAACATTATTAATATGAACATTTCGTCTATATACCATTTCAACCCACGCCCACTTTTTGGGGGCGTTTTTATATAAAAACCATTTTTATACACTACCCCATAACATATGCAGGAGAAAACCTTGTCTTTTGTAGAACCGCAAAATTGTTTTGTAAGCAGTCTGAAGAACTTGTTGTCACTATATCATTTTTTCTATTTTATCCACATCTTGTTTTTAGCCATGCCCCCTTTTTTGGGGATTTTAGTTTTATGGATAGGATGGGATAGGGTATTCAACGATCCGCACAGCGGATTGTAGCCTTCTCATATGTTTATACCCTATCCCATAGGGGTATATTAGTTTTGATACATAGTTTGTAACATAGAGAAATAATTTAGCTATATATACCTCAAAGTATATGGATCGACTCAGAATCGATAGCTGAGTCAATTTAGCCATGTCTGTCCGTCCGTCCGTCCGTACGTCACCAGTTTTTGGGCCTTAAATTTTGAGCTAGAAGGATGAAATTTGGTACACGTGCTCTTTGTTGCTCCCAGCAGAACAAGTGTAAAAATTTTTGAAATCCGCCCACTGCCACGCCCCCTTTTTAGAAAAACGTATTTTTTGGCCAAACCATAAGGAATTTTGAAAAACTTTCTGAACAACATATTTAGACAATCTGAATATCTGTATTTCGTTCATATAAAGTTTTTTGCCACGCCCACTTTTTGGGGGCGTTTTTAATAAAAAACGTTTTTCGGTCAAATTTTAAAATTTTCTAAAAAAAATTTGATGCAGAATCATTAGTAATATAAATATGAACATTTCGTTAATAGACCATTTTAACCCACGCCCACTTTTTGGGGGCGTTTTTATATAAAAACCATTTTTATACACTACCCCATAACATATGCAGGAGAAAACCTTGTCTTTTGTAGAACCGTAAAAGTTTTTTATAAGCAGTCTGAAGAATTTGTTGTCACCATGTCATATTCTTAATTTTATCCACATCGTGTTTTTAGCCATGTCCACTTTTTGGGGATTTTAGTTTTACAGATAGGATGGGATAGGGTATTCAACGATCCACACAGTGGATTGTAGCCTTCTCATATGTTTTTTTTTCGTTTGGTGTTAAGTACGAATGTGTTAGCTTCTTTAAATTTACTTGTGGAAACTTTCTAAAATTCGATTATAGTACAGCTTACCAAAACAGAAAGTAGGCGCAACTGACGGAGTGGTGATATCAAATGTATCGATTTCTCCCGGTCGTCTAACAAACTCCTTTGGCTAACAAATCATCAGTAATATCTACCAAATATTCCAACGCTTCAATGAGGATTAGTTTCTAACCGAACTGAAAATTCATGGTCGATGGGAATACTGCAAATAGATACTTTTTAAGGCGAAGATATCGCTGCAACATTTCAGACACACGTTTGATAATGTTGTATCTTCTGGACAACCGATATTCTTAGTCCTTTTTCAAAAGTAAAACTGGATGAACTTAAAAATCGTTGTACTAAAATCAATTTCAAAAATATACGTTTGGTAATAATTATGCTTAGATGTTTCGGGCCCCACGTTGGGCGCCACCTGTGTAACGAAAGTTGTCTCCCATCTTACGGATGTATGAAACCTCAAACCAATCTCATCCTTACAACAACAGGAAGTTGTAAGAGTTCAAAGGGTCATAGGATAGGGTTGTCCTTCTAGTAAAGTACAGCAGGCATGCTTGCACAAGCGCGGCTATAGCTCGCCGGAGGCATGGGTTCTTGTACCTTACTGTTGGACGGTCGTTCACTTGTACATGCCTATGTTAATATAAAAAAAATTTAATAGGACCACGAAACTATTACTAGTAAATTACGTAAGATGACAAAGTTAGTTGAAACAAGAATAATCCTTTCGGAAACCATAGATGGAATTGATTTCCGAAGCGTATCCCACCCCTAATCGACCATCGTGAAAATGGCGATCAACCTTGGTTATCGCGCAGCTAAACAATTACGATAACCCCTAATTAAAGGCCGTATCATTGATTATGATTCGGTTATTTCTAAGTCGACGTATCCTCTTTCACACATTTCACTTCCCAATTGCACTTTATTTTCAATTAAAATTCATTTTAAAAATTAAATGTATAAAAGATTGATTTTATTTCATTGGGTTTCATATCAAGGTTTAAGTAATTTTATTTCAATCAAAATCATTAGGTAAGATGTATATAGGTATGTAGGTAAGTATAATATATTAATTAAGTATCATTATGGTAGTTCATCTAGATTTATTCACTGTTGGTATCTTAGGTCAGTAGGTATATATGTAGTTAAATTTATATTATCGTAGATTGAAAATTAGGTATTTCAAATATTGTTAAGAATTATAGTTTGTTAGTCATATGTATAGCAATTAGTTTGTAATATGTAATTTAGGTAATTTTTAACATAAGAAATTCTAGAAAAATTAAAATTATTTAACCGATATCATGTGCTTATGGTATTGCATGTGAATTTAAGGAAATTGATCTTTTCTGTATATTTATGTGTGTGTGTGTCAGACAGTATTTTTTTTTTATAATATGTTTTCTTCAAACTGTTTACAGCATCTATGGTAGACCGTTCAAATATTATATAAAAAAAATTAGAGAGACTCACCGGTATTTTATGTATTATTATGTGTGTGTATTGGCCTGCGATCTCCGATGATGATGTGCGCACAGCAACATAGAAGCGGCGTGGTTGTTGTTGTTTTTAAAACCTGTACACTTTGATATATTAATTTAATTAATTGAACGATCTTTACACTATATGTTGTACAAAAAAAATTATCTTCAATTAATAGCTTAACACATCACAATTAATTTGTTTTACCTTTTTTTTTCTATGATTTTGATACCATTTTCTTTTCCTTTTTTTTTGTTATTTTTTTATGGACATCACATTTAGGGGATACTATCTGGAGAGGGATAAGGGGGGATCACTGGGTTCGAACAGATGGATAACGCGGCGGTGGGGAAGGTTTTGTGCACTCGATATACGGGTAGCGATGTTGGCTCGATGGTAGGTGGTAGCTTGCGCGGCGCTCTCGATGTGACTGACTTAAGACTTCGCGTGTGTTATCAGACGAATGTAATTTTTGTCCTATTCGGAGTAACGGCTGTGACTATGATTTTTTTTGTCTCGATCGCTAACCAATATGCATGAGCTATGCACTGTGCGATGAGCTTGCGGTTTTTTTTTGACACCAACTTCTGTAGCTTAGGGACTACACTTTTCGTCTTAATTGTAGCCTTCTCATATGTTTATACCCTATCCCATAGGGGTATATTAGTTTTGATACATAGTTTGTAACATAGAGAAATAATTTAGCTATATATACCTCAAAGTATATGGATCGACTCAGAATCGATAGCTGAGTCAATTTAGCCATGTCTGTCCGTCCGTCCGTCCGTACGTCACCAGTTTTTGGGCCTTAAATTTTGAGCTAGAAGGATGAAATTTGGTACACGTGCTCTTTGTTGCTCCCAGCAGAACAAGTGTAAAAATTTTTGAAATCCGCCCACTGCCACGCCCCCTTTTTAGAAAAACGTATTTTTTGGCCAAACCATAAGGAATTTTGAAAAACTTTCTGAACAACATATTTAGACAATCTGAATATCTGTATTTCGTTCATATAAAGTTTTTTGCCACGCCCACTTTTTGGGGGCGTTTTTAATAAAAAACGTTTTTCGTTTTGGGTTCGAACAGATGGATAACGCGGCGGTGGGGAAGGTTTTGTGCACTCGATATACGGGTAGCGATGTTGGCTCGATGGTAGGTGGTAGCTTGCGCGGCGCTCTCGATGTGACTGACTTAAGACTTCGCGTGTGTTATCAGACGAATGTAATTTTTGTCCTATTCGGAGTAACGGCTGTGACTATGATTTTTTTTGTCTCGATCGCTAACCAATATGCATGAGCTATGCACTGTGCGATGAGCTTGCGGTTTTTTTTTGACACCAACTTCTGTAGCTTAGGGACTACACTTTTCGTCTTAATTTATGAGGGATCGCAGCCGATATCCTCTAAGTAGAAGGATTACCTAGTTCTGAAAAGAACTTTTTATGTTGGCCGCAAGGCCGGAAAATAATCAAACGCGTGCTAGTGCATTCAGGTCGTACAACATAAGATTTATTGCACGATATCACGCACGAATGTTGTTCACACGCCTAAATAAAATAAACCCTTAAGTTTTTTGTTGTTAAAAAGAATTAAAAACTCACGTTTGATATTTTAATCCAATCACTGAGATACGCTTTCTGCCACGAGTAATTGTCGTCCTCCGAAACAAATGCATACGCATAAGCAGAGTTTATTGGATTTTGTTCTATTAATTTTATAAATGAATACTTTTATCACAACCTCGTATTGATAGAAAGGAAATTATTTTGCCACCTTGTCACTTATGTAACAATTCTATATTTTGCACTATTAACTCTTCAGCGAACTTCTTCTTGGTGGAGTTGAAAGTAAAAAGAAAGACCTACTCTGGGTTACATTAGAGAAAAGCTTTATGGTCTAAGATGAACTTCCGCCATTCTTCTCAGCTGATCGTTGTCGGAATTCCAAGCGTTGTGGTTCGAATATTAACTAAGCAATTTATTAAATTTTACCGGGTGCTCGTAAATTCATGAATGATTGATTGTCTTTGCAAACAAAAAAAATATTTTAATTTTGTTCGTAGGTCCCCCACAGAGTAAATGATGTTTATACCCTATCCCATAGGGGTATATTAGTTTTGATACTTAGTTTGTAACATAGAGAAATAATTTAGCTACATATACCTCAAAGTATATGGATCGACTCAGAATCGCTAGCTGAGTCGAATTAGCCATGTCTGTCTGTCAGTCCGTCCGTCCGTCTGTCTGTCTGTTAGCAATATATTTAGACAATCCTAATATCTATATTTCGTCCATACAAAGTTTTTTGCCACACCCACTTTTTGGGGGCGTTTTTAGTAAAAAACGTTTTTTGTCCAAATTTTAAAACTTTCTTGCAATGGTCATATAAACATTTTGTCCATAGATCATTTTCACCTACGCCCACATTTTGGGGGCGTTTTCTTACAAAAACCATTTGTATACCCCATCCCAAGGCATTAGCAATAGAAAACCGTTGTTTTTTGTCGAGCCACAAAAGATTTTGATAAACTGTTTGAGCAATATATTGCGACAATGTTATTTTTCTGTATTTCATTGCCGTAAGGCCTATATTTTGAGGATATTAATTTTAAGGATGGGATGGGATAGGGTTTTCAACGATCCGCATAGCGGATTGTAGCCTCTCATATGTTTTTTTTTTTCGTGGTGGATCTCGGTTTCGAATCGCGCTAGCCTCGCATGCAGCGAATCTAATTGTCGACACTCGTGAATTAAGGCGTTGGACTTACGAAGTGTCGTTGGTTTTAAACCGCTTTGTGATTTGTTTTTCTTAATTTATCTACTCAAATTACTTAAACATGCGCTCAATAAAAATTACGTGCAAAAAAAAAAGAGGAACGAGTTGCGTATCGTCACTGGCGTTCTGCTCGATTTTCTGCGAAAATCAACCCACCATCATGCCATTTCGCTCCGAGTAGATCTCGCTCTCAAACATTGGTGTTAAGAGTAAGTTTTTAAACGCTTCTAGTTCGCTAGATTTTATTCAGAAAAATCAGTTGTTGGTTTTAAAAATCATATCCCGATTATATGTACCAATGATTAAATTTTATTAAATTCTGAATAAAATCCAGCGAACTAGACAATTCAAAAAATTTGGCGCCATGAATTCAGCGAAAAATGGCAGCCACACCATCGTCCACCACACACATACGTTCGCTCATATCATCGAAATAACATCGCAGAAATCACATTGCAGCCACTAATTCCAATCGCCACCGCATACCAGGCGACATTTCCGGAACGTTATTATTTAAAAATATGCAAAAAATAAAAAAAAATACATGGATTTCTTACAAAACATGACATTTCCCTAAGCTCTTGCGAAGGAAAAGGTCATGGAAAAGAAATAAATTATATTATGTACCTAAATTATACACGCATTGATATATACCTATCGACCCACACCTGAGATGCAAAGCCTGGGTATCTTATATTTTAGTTATGTTGCCTACTGCGTATACGTAACATAATAATAATTATTACAAAAAACAAGGTGTTGTTGAAAATTAATGTTTTGGGACCAGTAATTCAATGTCTTTAGAGTGTGTTACGCCGAGCCTTTTACCTGATGTATCGACCAGATGGTAGAGATTACTCCCGACTAGTTTGCTTACCCTAGCCTTTGTAAATATTGGGCAAAGTTTAGCGTTTATGCCTTTAGTAAAATCGCTTAATACAAAGTTGCGCCGGTATACTCCATTTCCTACTTTATATGTTACGTTAGAGCAACGTGTGTTGTAAACCTTAGCATACATATTATGCGCTTTTCTAGCGAGTTCTTAATGAATGCAGGATGCAAAATCTCTATTTCGGAATTATTTAGACCGCCTAATTCTTTTAACAGTTTATAGTCACTTGCGCGCTCCACCATTCGCTGACCAAATACGCCTTCATATGGTGACATACCTATAGCGGACCTGCAGACCTAAGAGCACAGCATATTTGTGGAATATTTACATCCCAGTTACTTTGATCCCCATCAATATAGGATCTAATGGCTGCGAGTATTAAACGATTTACCCGCTCACTCGCGTTTGCCTGTTGAAACGAACGGGATGATGATGTTCATACTCGTCCTAGAGTATTGTGCGCACAATCCTCGATGTTTCTTCTAGGTACCTAAATAACTTCTACCGCGACACTAAAAAAACTGGTTATTAACATATCAAAAGATATAGTAATATATAACGGGTGATTTTTTAGCTGGTTTGGTTTTGGCAATACTGGTTTTGACAGCTGACGTGTGTTTAGTACCTTGTGTCACTGTCAAACAGCTTCAGTTTGGTTTGCAATTTAACCATGGATCGTCTTACAAATGAACAACGCTTGCAAATTATTGAATTTTACTATCAAAATTCGTGCTCGGTTCGAAATGTTCATCGCGCGCTGCTTCCATTTTATGATCGGCATTCTCGACCTTCTGAGCAGTCTATTCGGAAGATTGTGACCAAATTTCGCACCAAATTTACTTTGTTGGACATTAAACCACCAACACGTTTACGTACTGTGCGTAGTGAAGAAAATATTGCGGCCGTATCAGCTAGTGTGACAGAAGACCGCGAAATGTCGATTCGGCGCCGTTCCCAGCAGTTAGGCCTTTGTTACAGCACTACGTGGAAAATTTTGCGGAAGGATTTGGGCGTAAAGCCTTTTAAGATACAGCTGGTGCAAGAACTAAAGCCAGCCGACCTACCACAACGCCGAATTTTTGGTGAATGGGCTCTTGGAAAGCTGGCCGAGGATCCGCTTTTTTATCGAAAAATTGTGTTCAGCGATGAGGCTCATTTTTGGTTGAATGGGTACGTAAATAAGCAAAATTGCCGCATTTGGAGTGAAGAGCAGCCAGAATCATTGCAACAGCTACCAATGCATCCCGAAAAAGCCACTGTTTGGTGCGGTTTATGGGCCGGCGGCATTATTGGGCCATATTTCTTCAAAGATGATGCGAATCGCAGCGTTACTGTCAATGGTGAACGCTACCGAGCGATGATAACAAACTTTTTTTTGCCCGAAATGGAAGTTCTTGACTTGCATGATATGTGGTTTCAACAAGACGGTGCCACATGCCACACAGCACGCGAAACAATGGCGCAATTGCGAGGCGAGTTTGGTGAACAGTTAATTTCACGTTTCGGGCCGGTCAATTGGCCGCCTAGATCGTGCGATTTGACACCATTAGATTATTTTTTTGTGGGGGTATGTCAAGGCTAATGTCTATAGGGACAAGCCCGCTTCGATTGACGCACTGGAAGCCAACATCCATGCATTCATTCGTGAGATTCCGGCCGATATGTGTGAAAGAGTATGCCAAAATTGGACTCAGCGGATGGGCTACCTGAGACGCAGCCGCGGTCAACATTTGCATTAAATTATCTTTAAACATTAAATTGCAAGGTTCAAACTATCGATTCAAATAAATATTTTATTCATTTTTTCGAATTTTTTGTGTTTTTTTTTTTAAAGTTATAAACCTCTTAAAAATCACCCGTTATAACCCAAATAGGCACTGTTAATGACTTTATCACAAGGATCACTATACATAATATGTGTACACTTTTATAAACTTATATGATTTTTTATACCCTATCACATAGGGGTATATTAGTTTTGATACTTAGTTTGTAACATAGAGAAATAATTTAGCTACATATACCTCAAAGTATATGGATCGACTCAGAATCGCTAGCTGAGTCGATTAAGCCATGTCTGTCTGTCCGTCCGTCCGTCCGTCTGTCTGTTCGTCACCGATTTTTGGGCCTTAAATTTTGAGCTAGGATAATGAAATTTGGTATATAGGATCTTTATCCGTGCCAACAGAACAAGTGATAAATTTTTTGAAATTCGCCCACTGCCATGCCTATCAATTGAACTTTTTTTTGTGGTATGAGGTTTGTATAACTGCACGCGCAAATGCTGATACGCCACGCGACGGTAGCAGTACGTTACGACACTCTCGAATTTCATTCAATACTGCAAAAACCCTAGATCGGTAAAGCTTAACTGCATGCACTTGTTTTAGCTCAAGTCGAGCTAATGGTCTACGGGACCCTTCCAGAGTAATTCCCAAAACAATCGATCTTGCTCACTATCGGTAGATTTTGTGAGGGATCTGGCTAGAGTCGTCACTGGTTAGAACGGGTAAAACAATTTTGTTATTGTTAGCTTACAAAATAACAAGGTATAGAAGCAGTAATTCCATGTTTTCCATATGTACCTATAGATGTCTATGGGTGCTACTCAGCACGTTGAGGGTAGATATTAAAACAACGTCTAAGTAAAGGGTGGTGAAGGTTTTCGGGAAGAAAACCAGAGCAACATGGTTCCTAAGACCGTTATACGTGGCGAAGAACCACATCCTGCACGAGGTGCCACTGCTGTAGACGAAATATAACGGATCTAGAGGGGAAACACTCGAAAAACCCTTAATTCCCGGTGTCACACAACCGTGCCGATGGGATGTATGGCACTACGTTATGTTTCTTCTAACGGTGAACTCTAGATACCTGGGGACCTCTAGTTTCAAGTAATTCCCCTTTTCTGTGCACAGGGGGTGAATACAGAATGACTTGTCCTTCCCCCGTACTCGTGGGTCCAAAATTGAACAACAAAAAACAACAAAAACAGGGACTGGTGCTAATGAATCGGGCACCACGAACCTTAAAAAAAAGCGATTCTAAAGACACGACCATGACGGAGGAAGAAGAAAACCTTCTACTCCAAGAACCAATGCCTAGTAAGACAGTTTCGGTTGAGGGAAGCGAAGGAACGGTAGACATTAACCTTGGGAAACTATTTCTTGAGGACGATGACAACCGATCCGTCGCCAGCTCATCGAAATTCTCAATATCGTCAACGACGTCAATCAGGAAAAAAGTCCTGAATTGTAAAATGACGATAAAAAAGTTGAAAAGAAAACCCTTACTAGAGGACAATGACAAACGGAGGCTTCAGAACGCCCTCAACTTTCTGGAGAGTCGAGCTTTGAACCGCGTGCCTTGTGCTAACGCCCCACCAAAGGTTGCTCTCCCCGAAGTTGAGAGCGAGGAAGATCTCATGCGACCACCAGTGTCTCTTGTATGCCTCAGCCTATCTGAACACGGGTCGGTAGCATTGGATCCCGAAAAAGAAGCAGACAAGACGACGTCACCGGGAGAGGCAGACTCGACTCTTAACAGTACATGTACAGTTGTTGACAAGCTGAATAAGTCGGAAGACAGTACAAGTTCGGACTTTACCGAAGTCGCTGCTGTCACGAAGACAAAACCGATGAGCAACACTGTAGAGCAGTCAGACAGGGTGGAGGACCCACTAAAATTACGCAGGAAAGCGCGGCGACTGCTAGGTAGGTTTAAGAACCGTGAACCCAACTCCTAAACGGATAGGGAAACGGTTAAGATAAACAGGGCTCGGGAGATTGTCAAATCAACCGAGACAGCTTGGCGCAGCAGCCTTAAAAACAGGAAGCAGAACCAAACCGGTGATGGGAGCTTGACCAGACCAAGGAAGGAATGTACATCACAGTCCGCCTGGAGTAGGTCAAACCCCATGAAAGCGAGTGTCATCCCAGCCAAGGACAAGTCCAAAGCTGACCCGATACCCAGCTGCTCCAAAACGGTTCTGCGAGGCAGAGCAGGGACCAGCTTAAATAGGCATCTGGAGGAGACGGCGCAGGACTGCCCGCATCGAGGAAGAAAGGTGTCATGCTGTTCACCTCGAATGCGGCCACTCTAAAGCGATCTGGAGCTGTCACACATAAGGATTCGTCTACATATGTGAGAGCTCCTGAAGTCTCCAAAAGAGGTCGGCATGACGACACTGTCTCCCCGAAAGTAGGTAGGGAACCGAAAAAAATGAAATTCTCTGACAAGGTCAAGGAGAGTCTTCGTGTCGCAGTAGTCGACCTTGGAAATCCAAAGCGAAAACTCACCGAAGACCAATGGAAACTGTTGGAAGTAAGAATCCTGGATGGCGTCAATGACGCTATCCTTAAGGCAGACGGCACGGTTCCACTTTCTGGACAGCTAACTACCTTCAAAGGATTCAAGATAATTGAATGTGACAATGATCACACCTTGAGTTGGTTCAGGAATTTCATCGTCAACACTGACGCACCTTGGTCAAATGCTAACCTGCGCGTCGTTGACAGAAAAGAAATCCTCAACCTCACCCGACCAAAAGGTCGTATACACATACAAGGACCTTATCTACCCGTGGACAGGATAGAACGCAACCTGCAGTTCCTTAACCCAAAACTAGAAAGCAGGGAGTCGAAAGTCCTCGAAACGGGAGAACACACTGAAAGTGGTATGGAAGTCCTCGTACTTCTAAGCCACAAATCACTGCCGCTACTCCGCAAGAAAAGCTTCAAAGTCCGTGTGGGTATTACACGATGTAAGCTTCGGTTGGTAGCGGCAGACTACAAGATAGAAAGCAGAGAGTAAACTGGCCGTCATGAAGATAATGCAGATAAATCTTCATCACAGTAAGGCGGCCAGTGCCAATCTTGCTCTCCACATGACAAAAACAAATACTGACGTCGCCCTTATCCAGGAACCCTGGACTATTCGGGGGGAAATAAAAGGGCTGAAGTCAAAGGACCTGGTGGTCTATAACACCAATATACCAAATACCAGTAAGATTCGCACATGTATTGTTGCTAGAAAACAGATTAACCTATTTCTCTTATCTAGCTACAGCAATACAAACCAAACAGTGGTTAAATGGGAGAGAAAAGGGAAGTGTCCGCTGATACTAGCAGCAGTGTACATGCCGTTTGACTCTCCAGACGGTCCACAGTCCGAGCTGACGCGCTCTCTTACAAAGAAAGCAGAAAGGGAAAGATGGGACCTTATTCTAAGTTGCGATGCCAATTTTGAATTCATTATTGAAAACAATTTGTTGATTGCCAATAAAGGTAACGAACCAACCTTCATAGTTAGGAACAGGCGTGAGGTCTTAGACGTAACACTCTACAACAACTCACAAAGTCTTACTGTGCGAGAATGGACTGTTTCCCAAGAAGCATCATTTTCAGCCCACAGGATTATTGAATTCCTAATTGAAGCTAATGTTGAAATAATAAGCAAATGCAGGAACCCCAGAATAACAAACTGGGAAATATTCTTCACCGAAGTCAGGAAGAATAAACAAAAACTGCAACAAAATACGCTAGATACCCCAGAGGAGATCGACGCAACCACAGAAACACTAAATAAGATTCTGAACAATGCGTACGAAAAAGCTTGTCCTCTACGGACCCCAAAGAGCAAGAAATCTCAACCATGGTGGACGAAAGAGCTCCTCGAAATCAGGAGAAAGACTAGAGTGCTCTTTAACGCAGCCAAAGTAACAAACTTACAAACTGACTGGGATCTATATAAATCCAGCCAGCGAAAGTTCAAAAGTGCCTGGCACACGTTCTGCAGTGACATAGAAAACACCACAGAATCAGCCAGGCTCAGGAAAATCTTAACTAAAGAATCTACAGTTCCAACGTATCTTAAAGATAGCGATGGTAACTGGACACAATCCTGTACGGACACACTCAACCTCCTACTAAAAACCCATTTTCCGGGATGTACCCAGAGTCGAAACAGTAATCAGGTGACCCTTAACCCTTCAACGACTCTCACAGCTCCAGAAGAAGTCATAACTGAAATAAAACATATGAGAGGCTACAATCCGCTATGCGGATCGTTGAATACCCTATCCCATCCCATCCTTTAAATTAATATCCTCAAAATATAGGCCTTATGGCGATGAAATACAGAAAATGACATTGTCACAATATATTGCTCAGACAGTTTCTCAAAATCTTGTGTGGTTCGACAAAAAACAACGTATTTCTATTGCTAATGCCTTGGGATGGGGTATACAAATGGTTTTTGTAAGAAAACGCCCCCAAAATGTGGGCGTAGGTGAAAATGATCTATAGACAAAATGTTTATATTACCATTTTGGAAGTCTTTGCATCAAAATTTTTTTCGAAAGTTTTAAAATATGGACAAAAAGCGATTTTTACTATAAACGCCCCCAAAAAGTGGGCGTGGCAAAAAACTTTGTATGAACGAAATATAGATATTAGGATTGTCTAAATATGCTACTAAGACACTTTTTTGAAATTCCTTACGGTTTGGCCAAAAAATAAGTTTTCCTTAAAAGGAGGCGTGGCAGTGGGCGGATTTCAAAAATTTTTACACTTGTTCTGGTGGCACGGACGAGGATCCTATATACCAAATTTCATTATCCTAGCTCAAAATTTAAGGCCCAAAAACCGCTGACGAACAGACAGACGGACGGACGGACGGACGGACGGACGGACGGACGGACGGACAGACAGACATGGCTAATTCGACTCAGCTAGCGATTCTGAGTCGATCCATATACTTTGAGGTATATGTAGCAAAATTATTTCTCTATGTTACAAACTAAGTATCAAAACTAATATACCCCCCTATGGGATAGGGTATAAAAACATATGAGAGGCTACAATCCGCTATGCGGATCGTTGAATACCCTATCCCATCCCATCTTTTAAATTAATATCCTCAAAATATAGGCCTTATGGCGATGAAATACAGAAAATGACATTGTCATAATATATTGCTCAGACAGTTTCTCAAAATCTTGTGTGGTTCGACAAAAAACAACGTATTTCTATTGCTAATGCCTTGGGATGGGGTATACAAATGGTTTTTGTAAGAAAACGCCCCCAAAATGTGGGCGTAGGTGAAAATGATCTATGGACAAAATGTTTATATTACCATTTCGGAAGTATTTGCATCAAAATTTTTTTCGAAAGTTTTAAAATTTGGACAAAAAGCGTTTTTTACTAAAAACGCCCCCAAAAAGTGGGCGTGGCAAAAAACTTTATATGAACGAAATATAGATATTAGGATTGTCTAAATATGCTGCTCAGACACTTTTTTTAAATTCCTTACGGTTTGGCTAAAAAATAAGTTTTCCTAAAAAGGGGGCGTGGCAGTGGGCGGATTTGAAAAATTTTTACACTTGTTCTGGTGGCACGGACGAGGATCCTATATACCAAATTTCATTATCCTAGCTCAAAATTTAAGGCCCAAAAACCGCTGACGAACAGACAGACGGACGGACGGACGGACGGACGGACGGACGGACGGACGGACGGACGGACGGACGGACGGACAGACAGACATGGCTAATTCGACTCAGCTAGCGATTCTGAGTCGATCCATATACTTTGAGGTATATGTAGCAAAATTATTTCTCTATGTTACAAACTAAGTATCAAAACTAATATACCCCCCTATGGGATAGGGTATAATAAACGGGCAATTGATACATTCTCTCCCTTCAAATCCCCAGAAGCGATGGAATATTTCCAATTATGCTCCAAAAGACAATAACCCTGATCATACCAGTCCTCACACGACTGTTCAAAAGCAGTATAATGTGTGCCTATGTTCCAAGGGCTTGGCGAGAAGTAAAGGTCGTCTTCATTCCCAAAGCAGGTAAATCTATCCATACAACTGCAAAAGATTTTAGGCCTATAAGTCTTACGTCCTTCATTCTGAAGACTTTTAAAAAACTAATGAACATATACATTCGTGAAAAACTTAATTACAATGACATCTCCCCAGCCCAACATGCTTATACAAAGGGCAAAGAGGTTGAAACAGCACTGCACGACGTTGTTAGTGCTATAGAAAAGTCTCTAAAAGACAAAGAATACACACTCGCAGCATTCCTTGGTATTGAAGGAGCTTTCAACAATGTGAAAACATGCGCAGTGGAAAGGGCATTGCAGAATTCCAACGTTGACCAGGCACACACTAACATGATTGTAAGTCTTCTCAAAGAAAGGAATATCAAGGCAAAACTGGGCGACACTGAACTAAAAGTAAACGCCTCAAGGGGCACACCACAAGGAGGAGTCATCTCCCCTCTACTATGGGTTCTTGTCGTTAATGAAATACTAATGAAATTCAAAAACAGGGGGGTTAAAGTAATTGCGTACGCAGACGATATAATATTGCTTGCGACAGGCAAATTCTTACCAACCATAAGTGAGCTGTTAGAAAACTCGCTCCGGACACTCAACACGTAGGCAAAGCAATGCGGCCTTGGGGTCAACCCCCAAAAACCCGAGCTTGTGCTGTTCACAAATAGAAGATCAATACCACACTTCGAACCACCAGCTATAGAAGGAATACCCCTTAAAATAGCGGAAAGTGCGAAATATATGGGAATAATTCTAGACAGGAAGCTCAATTGGAAACTTAATGTCAATGAAAGAGTTAAGAAAGCAGCAAATGCTTTCTACGCATGTAACCGAATATTCGGCAGAAAGTGTGGACCTAGCCCCAAAATAATCCTGTGGATGTATACAGCTATCGTGCGACCAATACTCACATATGGCAGTATAGTCTGGTGGCAAGCCACAGACAGAGCAACCAACTTGAAGCAAATGACAAAAATACAAAGACTAGCGTGTATAGGGACAACCAGTGCGATGAGAACAACCCCAACCTCTGGATTGGAGGTGATTCTGAATCTGCTGCCCTTGGATCTATACATGCAGGAATCAGCTGCCAAAAGCTCCTCGAGGATCAGCCAAACAAACAGCTGGATCCCGAGCCTCGCTGGGCATGCGCAGGTCCTAAAGAAATACGTAGGGAGCGTAGTAAACTCTGACTATCTATCTCCCTATCTAGACTTCGATCGACCCTTCACCTGCTCGTTTCCGAGCAGAGACGAATGGGACAAGAATGAACCCACAAAAAGGAAATCGATATTCATCTTCACAGATGGATCAAAGATGGACTGTGGAACAGGTGCTGGCATATTCTCAGAGGAATTAGTAATACACAAATCAATCAGGCTTCCTGATCATAGTAGTGTGTTCCAGGCTGAGGTGCTAGCAATTGCTGAAGCGGCTCATTTGGTGTCAATAATGGAAATACCACACAGTGATATCACCATATTCATTGACAGCCAAGCGGCTATAAAAGCAGTATCTGCTATCGAAATTAAATCAAAGCTAGTTCGCCGCTGTCGCGAAGAGCTCAAGGTTCTCTGCTCACAGCATAATGCTGATCTCTGCTGGGTTCCTGGTCACAGGGACATAGACGGCAACGAGATGGCCGACGAACTGGTAAGAAATGGATCTGCTACAGATCATGATCAGGCACTACAAACGGTCGAACCACCACTCTGTAACCTCAGAGAAAGAGTGGAATACAAAACCCGAATGAAAGCCAATACCAGGTGGAAGTCATTGACTACCTGCGAAATATCTCGGAAGCTCTGGCCAGAATACAACGGAAACCGAACCAAAAAACTTTTGCGGTACGACAGGAGCTCCTTATCTAAACTGGTAGGGGCTCTAACTGGTCACAACTTTCTCAGAACCCATACAATGAAATCAAATCTCAAGGATGACGATATCTGTAGAGGCTGCGGGGATGAGGAGCCCACGAGGATACACCTCACTTCCTCTATCACTGCCCGAGTCTCTGTCACCTGAGGAACAGAACACTTGGAAGCTACTACTTCCAAGACATCCAAGAGCTATCCGATATTCCATTACCCTATCTTTGCAGGTTCCTACGAACATCAGGATGGCTGGATAGAGTGGAGTAACCCATAGTAACGATAAGGAAGGACGTAATCCCACCAAGGGTATCACAATGGGTCCACATGGACCTAAGTGTGGCGGAATAGAGAATCCTCTAATCCACCAACCCGTAAACCTAACCTAACCTAACTAAGTAAAGATGTATGAGCACACCGTGCGTAGGGCAACAGATGCGAAGCAACAAGTGGCAATATGGACTTTTTTTTCTTTTAACTTATGTAGTTCGGCATACCCTTTATATGTTTTAGCACAGTGCGGGCGTTAAGGAAATTCGGGATAAGAAGAAAGGAGGTACCGATGTACATTGATTTTAAATGCCTGTAGGTTATAATGGAAAGGGAAAACAGAGTTTGGTAGAGCATTCCACATTCGTGTTGTTCGGTTTATGTACGAATCTCTATATTTCAGCGTTCGTTCGAAGATAGGCTTAAGGGTAAACTGATTTGCATTCATAGCGTAACGAGTATTGCGGCTGAATTGTTGAATGTGGGGAATGCAGCTGGCTATTTCATTTGAGCATTTGTTGTTAAGATAGCGATAAAACAGTGTAAGGCAGGAGATATTTCGACGATGTTCTAGCGAAACTAAAGAGTTCGCTATTCTAATGTCTCCTATAAGTTTTTTCGCACGCGTTTGAATCCTACCTAGGAGGTGCAATGTTGTTTTTGGTGCACCCGACCAGACGTGGGCGTTGAACTCAAGTTTAGGGCGTATAAACGCTTTGTATATTGTGGCCAGATCAGAAGGGGTGAAATATTTCTTACATCGGTTAAGGAAACCTAGACATTTCGCTGAGTTTTTAGCGATTTGAAATATGTGGTCGTTCCAACGTAAGTCGTTACTAACACACGTACCTAGCATGGAAAGTTTTTCGGTTTCTTCGATGTAAGTGCCATTCATGGATAATGGCTCTAGATTTTGGTTTCGCTTTAACGACAGAAGACAGCATTGTGTTTTGGAAGCATTGAATTCTACTCTGTTGGTTTTACCCCATTTTATGATGCTGTCAAGGTCGGAATTCAATGAGCTTAACATATTTTGTCGTTTGGAGTCCACGTTCGAAGAGAGGGACGTGAACCTGAAAACGAGTATGAGAAGCTGAGAGTACTGTCATCAGCGAAGGAATGAATTGGATTAGAAGTTGCAGACAGGAGATCATTTATAAAAATGAGAAAGAGAGTCGGAGACAAAACTGAGCCTTGAGGGACACCAGCATTTATTTGGTGAGTTGCAGACTTGAAACCATCCAAAACAACTTGAATTGAACGTTTCGAAAGATAATGTCTAATCCATAGAAGAAGTTTTTCATCGATTCCAAATGCACGTATATTCGACAAAAGGGCTTGGTGCCAAACCCTGTCAAATGCCTTTAAAATATCAAGCGCAACAATCTTGCTTTCGCCACCATGGTGGATTGATTGGTTCCACTTTTCGGCGAGATATGTCATAAAATCACCAGTAGACCTGTTGCTGCGAAAACCATACTGCCGGTCATTGAGAAGTTTTCGTGTTTCAAGATATTTCATAAGCTGACGATTTATCAGCGTTTCCATGACCTTGGAAAGAAGGGACGAAAGTGCAATTGGTCGGTAGTTGGAGAGAGAAGAAGATTCGCCTTTTTTTGGTACAGGCTGGACAAATGCTGTTTTCCATCTACTCGGAAAGAGTCCTGATGAGTAGGATAGATAGAAAAGCTTACGCAGTGGTTTTGCTAGCGTAGAAGAACACCTCTTCAGAATAATGGGGGATATACCATCTGGACCAGCGGATTTGTGAATGTCAAGATCAGATAAAACTCTTGCAACTGTACGAGTACGAAAGTGAATTTGTCCCATGGAATGATTTACGTTCTCAAGTACAGGAGGAGACTGAACACAATCTGGCAATGTTGAATTGGCTGCGAAATGCGCAGCAAGCAGATTGGCTTTGTCTAAAGTGCTGACAGCTGGAATGTCATTGGGAATGAGCGTCGGAACTGATGATGAGGCCGAATTTTTTATATTTTTAACAAATGACCAGAAGTTTTTACTACCTCTGGGACATTGTAGAATTTTTTGCCTCAACTTTTGGCCATAGAGGAATTTGACACGCTTTAAATGGGCATTACAGTCATTTCTGGCTTGTTTGAACTTTATTCGGTTTTCCTCTGTTGGGTTGGTCTTGTAGAACCGAAAGTTTGTCTCTCTCAACCTGATAGCTTCTTTGCAGCTCAAGTCATACCACCCTTATGCCTTTGGTCTGATACTCTTAATTCTGTTGGGAATAAAAGATCTCATACCAAGGAGAATGATGTTTGATATCATATCAGCAGCAGCATCCACGTCACTATCGAGGAAACATAGTGACCAGTTAAAATTCCTAAAAAAACTGTTTAATGCTTCCCAATTGGCTTTCTCGTATTGCCATATATTTTTTTTGGGAATATGCTCTTTAACTGTGTGGTTGGAGTACGAGAAATTTGCTGATATGATACAGTGGTTTGACGAACCTAGAGGCGATAATACATTGATGGTGTTTTTATCAGGGTGAGAGGTAAGAAACAAGTCCAGGGTGTTGGCGGCTTGACTGTTAATATCCAGTATGCGTGTCGGCTCATTTACAAGCTGAGTTAGGTTGTTTACCTCAGCAAAGATCTCAACATACCTTCCTTCGGGTGTTGTCTGTCCAGAATGTTGAAGCCACGTAGAATTGTGTACATTGAAATGGCCCGCAATGACGATTTCAGTGTGAGGATGCAGGGATACAATTCTGGAGATGGAGTCAGACAGCGCATCAAATTCATTAAAAGTTGAATGGCTGTCAAGGTTTGGGCTTCTATAAATGAAACAGTAGTGGATTAATTGCCTACGGACATGGAATTTCAGCCATATAAAATTAAATTCCGGAGTGGTACATTGGCCGTATTGAGTTTGAATTTGGTAGGCTACGTCACTACGTATATAAATGGCGAGACCGCGGTGAAAAAAGAATAATGGCACCAAATTATATCCAGGAAGGGTTAATTCTGATAGGTCAGAATTCACCCCCACCTGTGTTTCACTTAGTGCCAAAACAGCTGGTTTGTATTTGGAAATGTGGACGTAAGCCGAAAAAAGATTAGACCTTAACCCACGAATGTTACACACGTCCACTCTAAGTTTCCTTTCCATTATTTCCACAGACATAAAAGATACAACACCGACGACAAATTAAGCTGAGAAGTGAAGTGAAGATTCAGTATAAAAACATTCAATACAACTTGTCATAGGTGTTATGCCCTTACGACAATTTGTTTTGAATGTTTAACAGATCTTCATTCACGACCCGCTATTCATCGGTTATTGATTCGTCTTCCTGGAATAGCACAGCGCCAACACCTGTTGACGAGGCATCGCAGAGGATGATGACTCCCTACTAAAATCCGGGTTGACTAAAACTGGTTCGGTTACCAACATCTCTTTAATGGCATTAAACGATTCTACGGCATTCTCACTGAAGTTGAACTTTAATCCCTTTTTCAATGTGTCTGTAAGATGGGAAGACAGAGAAGAGAAGTTTGGGACAAAGCGACGGTACCAACCAGCCATGCCCAAAAACCGCCTAACCTGACGAGGATTTTGCGGTACTGGGAAGTCTTTGATGGCCGTGACTTTACTCGGGTCTACTTTTATTATCCCATTTCCAACCAAGAACCCAAGATATTTCAATTCTCGGTATCAAAATTTGGATTTTTTTACGTTTATTGTTAAACCGGCTGCATTCAGCTTACCTGCGACAAGGGTGAGTAGTTTGATATGCTCTTCAAAGGTCGCCGCGAAGATTAATAAATCATCCAAGTAGACGAACACCTTCTCTCTCCATTCGTGAGGAATGACCTTATCCATTAGCCTGCTAAGGCTTTGGGGCGCATTACATAGGCCAAAGGGCATCACCTTGAATTGATAGAGCGGCCTACCAGGGACGGTAAACGCAGTCTTCTCTCGTGAACTTTGCTTCAGCGGTATCTGCCAAAAGGCGTCTTTCAGATCCACACTAGAAATGAAGAATGTATCTGAAAGGCGACCTAGCAACCCATCAATATGCGGCAGTGGGAACGCATCCTTCTTTGTGACCTTATTGAGCTTCCGAACGTACAAGCACATGCGGTTATTCTCCCCTTCTCGTACAAGAACGACAGGAGAGCTCCATGAGCTTGAACTTTCCTCAATAATACCCAAAAATAGCATTCGGTCCAACTGCGCATAGAGAAGAGTTTGAACCGCTGGAGATACGGGATAGTGACGTTGTTTAATTGGCGGCGCGTCCCCGGTATCAATTTCATGTTCCAGTAGCCATGTTCTCCCCAAGCCCATATTGGCAAGGATGGAAATAGGTCAACGGTTGTGGCAGGCAGGGTTGAGGTGTCTTATACCCATGTGACAAAGTGGCACGCTGGCGATGCTCGGCATAAGCTCGTCGGGAATGGTGGGGTCGTTGTCACCTACCTACACATAAAATAATTATCGTGCCTACAGAATGAGAAACGCGAACCGAATTTTTATACACAAAAGTCAGATATCGTTGACGGAAAAGACGATCCTTATGGTCTTTTACTAACAGGACTTTCCCTCCCTGTGATACACTTACGTTAGTGCACCTTGGTTACTTTGCCTGCACTGTTCGTCAAGTAATTGATTACACCTCACATCACCTTATTGGATTACCTGCCTCACTTCACGCCAAAATTAAACGATTTAACCTCGCATAATAGTTTTATACCAATTTATTCACTTTTTTCAAAATTACGTCGAATAAAATCATTCTTCTATGTTTTGGTTAATTTTCACCATTCATGCATCCAAAAAAATTACTTCAATTTATAAATTCAAAAAAATATTAACAATTAAATATATATATAGGAAAAAGTTATATATGTATAAATAAAGATTCAATAAGGCAATTCAACATTAGGAAATTGCAAATTATAACTCCTATCATACATTTATAGGTAGAATAAAACGTAAAATATAAGCTTACCCAAAAAAATTATCGCTGACCAAATGTGCACACTGGATCGCTGGTGTTGTCGCTTGTTGTTGTATTTCTTTTTATACTGTTAAAAACTCGCAAGTTCCTTGTTATAATTATGTATACATATATAATCACACTTTTTGTAGCAAATTACGTTCGATTATACTATTAGAAAATTAAAGATGATTTTGGACGCTATGTCTATGGGCATAGAAAAATAACCTCTTCCTCGGTGAATTTGGTTGATCGATGCATTTAAACATACGTACTTCCACGCTGGGGTCAATCGTTTGCTGATTTGCACGTTTAATCGGTGCCTCGTGCTATGAGATATCGATGTTTCGGTGAGAGTGATGAACCTCGGTCAATGTTATTGAAGGTCAATGCAAATTTCAATAAGTTTGGTTAGCAGACTCCTCTAAATACGACAAGCGCTTATTTAGAGAGATGTCTGCAGGTTAAGAATTGCATAGGCCTATGGATGACCAATTTATGGATATGCGTTACTTAAATACACAAATATATATATATATACTAAAAGGCTTACCTCAATTAATATAAAAGAATTCTTCGGAAAAGAATTTGCCACAATAGACCTCACAATCACTCTCACTATTGAGTGTAGGTTAATGCACAGTCGATATAAACATTTGCAGAACCCTCGTAATAAGGTTTGTGCTTTTTGTGAAGGATCGTAAAGATGAACAAACACAAATTAGCCAGTGCCTACGGGAATCGCTGATTTACACATAGATAGGCATTATATATACTGCGAAGGCTTACCTCGATTAAATTGAGTGATATTATTAACACATGCGCGATTTATCACGTAATTCAATAATAATTTATTATTACACCGCACTCACGCGTTGTTCTCTATTTCGAAAAATCTTTACTGCCAAACTTCAGTTAAAGAAAATTACATTAAGTGTCCAACACACTTTAGTTTGCGACCGTTCTGTAGGGCTCTCTAATAAAGAAGAACTAGAGCAGTCAGAAAAAAGAGTCAGGAAGTGCAGCAGATGAAACTGAGCACAGCTGTACATAACTGAGCAACAGAGTTACACACATGGAATACCACAACTACTAAGGGAAGTGATGTTTGCTCTCTAAGCAGATCGTTACTTTTTGAAAATTCTTAATTCGTGGTGAGTTACGAAAAAAAAATTACTAATGCATATAAATGACTATATTTTTGTGTGTATTTATGGATGATAGAAGTCACAAGGTATCGCTATACAATCGATTAATTGGTTTGGCTATGTCATAACCAACGAATCGAGAAAAAGATCACCTTGATGTATACGACTGCAATTTCGAAATCGACACGTTCAACTTTTTAAGGTTTTAAATCTTTCGCGTGATATACTGCGATCTTTTTCCCACTGAAATCTTCAACCTCATAAAGAGACTTTCCTACTGAATTCAGAATTCGACATTTTACAAACTTCAGGCATAGTTTTGCACTGAATAGCTTTGAGGAATCACTTTACACGAAGTTTCTTCGAAAAACTTCATCTCTTGGTTTAAATTTTCTAACTACACAGCGAAGATTGTAATATTTTTCGTTACGTTCATAGGCCTTCTCAAGATTATTCATGGCCTTCTCCCTTATTAAAGAGAGTTTGTTGGCGGAAGGTAAATAATCAATGTCATTGTCATTCAAGGCTTTCAAATCCTTTATAACTTTATATGCGTTTGCGTGTGCAACTATGTTAAATCCATATAACGTATAAAAAGGAGACATTCCAGTTGATTGGTGAACCGAAGTGTTTAACGCATACTGAATTTCGGGTAAGTATACGTCCCAGTGTCTATGGTCATCTGCTATATATGTTCGTATCGCAGCAAGTATGGATCGATTTATTCTCTCCGATGCATTCGCTTGCGGAGAATAAAACGCATTTCTTATATGAATTGTACCATAATTAGTTAGAAATTTTCCGAATTCTTTAGCAATAAATTGTTTCCCATTGTCTGAATGAACGAACTCTGGTACTCCAAATTTTAGAAAAATTTCATTATGTAAGAAATCAATAACAGCTTGGGATGTAGCTTTGCGCATTGATTTCAAAAATACGGCTTTAGAAAATTGATCTAATACTACGAAAATATATTGATTACCTCTTTTGGTTCTCACATAAGGACCCATAAAATCAATAAAGATTTTTTGAAACGGTCTATCTATTGAGTGTGACTTTCCCATTGGTGGCCTAAGTATTTGGTTTGCAGCTTTGTGTTTCTTGCAATCTTCACATCGGTTAGCAAAATTTTTGACTTGTACGGTCATATTTGGCCAATAGTACATTTGACGTACTCTTTCTAACGTTTTTTTAATTCCGCCATGTGCATAATTAGGAGGAATGTGAGCTTTCTCAATTACTGCTTCAGTTAGAGCCGAAGGGATCCATAGCTTCCACTGAAACTCATAATTTATGGCATATTCCTCGTTAGGTAACATCCTTTTGAATACTAAGTCCTTTTGAACTTTAAGGTCAGGTAAGTTAATTTGATTCTTAATGATCGTATCGATGAGGTCTTGGTATTCACTTGATTTGAATTCAGGAGAATTCATATCGACTAAGTCAGGTGAAATTGATAATGATAAATTGTCCATATATGCCCGAGAAAGTGCATCTGAGACCACATTCAGTGTACCCTTGCGGTGTTCTATGTTGAAGGAATAAGCTTGTAACTTAAGTGACCAACGCGCTAGCCTTCCACTTAGGTCTTTTAGGCCCATAAACCATTTGAGGCTAGCGTGGTCTGTTATGACTGTAAACTGAGTACCCTCAATGTAAGGTCTAAACTTGTGGATAGCAGTAACCGCAGCCAGGCACTCCTGTTCAGTAACACTGTAGTTATTCTGACACTTATTAAGTTTTTGAGAGAAATAAGCTATCGGTTTTTCGCTACCTTCCTCATCATGCTGGAATAATACTCCCCCAATTCCATTATAACAAGCATCACATTGGATGAAGAATGGTTTTGAGTAATCCGGATTGCTTAGTAGTGGCGCGGTGATTAAAGCAGATTTTAAAGCTTCAAATGACGTAAGAGATTCTTTTGTCATTGCAAATTTCGTTTTCTTTTGGAGAGTGTTCGTTAGTGGAGCTGCTATGGAAGCGAAATTTCGTATAAATCTTCTATACCACCCGCATAACCCTAAGAATCGACGGACTTGCTTCTGAGATGAAGGGATTGGAAAATTTTGAATTGCGACGATTTTGTTTGGATCAGGTTTTATATTACCTTGTCCAACTATATAGCCCAAGTATCTAAGCTCTTTAAAGCAAAAATGAGATTTAGCAACATTGATAGTAAGATTAGCATTTTTTAAACAATTGGCAACCTTACTGAGGATCTCAAGATGCTGGTCAAATTCCGCCGAAATGATCAAAAGATCATCAAGGTAAACAAAAACACGTTCCCTAAGTGCACTGGGGATCACTTTATCCATAAGCCGACACATCCTTTGGGCTGCATTACACAGTCCAAAAGGCATGCGAGCAAATTGATAAAGTGGTCGACCTGGCACAGTGAACGCAGTTTTTTCTTTTGACTTCTCCTCTAGCGGGATTTGCCAGAATGCATCCTTGAGGTCGACACTACTGATATAGTGAGTTTCACTGAGCCGGCTTAACAAACCCTCAATGTGAGGAAGAGGAAACGCGTCCCTCTTTGTAAGTGAGTTCAACTTGCGTGAGTCCAAACATAGTCTGCTTTTCCCGTTTCTGCGGACCAAAACTATCGGAGAACTCCAGGAACTCTCACTTTCCTCTATGACTCCCAAAGAGATCATTCGATCCAATTCCTCGTACACTAATCTTTGAATCGGTGGTGAGACCGGGTAGTGTCGCTGTTTTACTGGCTCTGCGTCACCTGTGTCAATTTTATGATGCTCAACTGATGTTTTACCTAAACATAATTCTGAATAGGCAGGAAACTTATTAATTACTTGTTGAAGCTTAATTCTCTGCTCTGGTGTAATTTCGTGCATAGGGGGATTGTGTTTTAGTTCGTCCTCCTCTTCTACCATTTCTACATTTTCTGCAACAGCGGAAATCTCGTTAACCATGTGAGGAGCAATGGAAAACTTAACCCAAAAATCGATACCTAAGTATAATGTTTGCAGTAAACTAGGTACGAGATAAAAATCCATCATTTCCGATAATTCTTTATACTCCACCCTTATGTTAACGCGACCAACGATGTTATGGCTTTTTCCACCAGCTGTTTGCACAGAAGCATTGTATTCGAGAATAGGAATGCCTAATTTGTTTACTATCTCAAGACAGTTTTTTCCTAGACATGATACTGAAGCACCACTGTCGAGTAAACCTTTCATTTCGGTATCTTTAATTTTAATTGTAGCATATGGTCTTTGATCATACTGTTCATCTAATGATGTCTCACTTATAAGTTTCTTATAAGCTCGACGTGTTTTAGCTCTTTTACGTGCTTTTAAAATTTTAAGTGGTACTTGTTTTGATTTTAATTCAGATAATTTAAAAATTCTAGTTTTTACTTCATTGTAATTATTTAATCTTTGTTCATATGTTTTTTTATAAAGTGGTATGTTTAAAAGATCAGTGTTCACTACAGATGTATCTGAGAATTGAACTATTAAATTATCACTTAAATCGTTTGTTGCATAACACTCATCTTCCAGACAAGTGTTAGTGGAAGCATCTGATTTTATTGTTCCGGACCTGTTTGCGTCGAACGACACCTTCCGGGATTGGAATCGTTCGTCTTCTCGTTTTCCTTACTATTATTGCAATTTGGACAACTTAAGACAGTAACGTTATCTGTACCACATCGATAGCAGAAAAGATTACGCACTGCGGCTTGGCAATGAATGAAAATATGGCCACGCATCTTGCATTTAAAACACACGACATTATTTGGTGAAGACTTCTCTGATATTCTACTATCTTTCATTCGAGATGATTGATGAAACGCCGAAATGTTATTTGGTGCATTGCAACACTCAACTTCATCATTCTCTTCCAACGAGAAGTCTACCTCGTGGACATTTCGAACATTGAACCGCTGTTGTGTAGCATATCTAGTTTGTAGCATCTTTTCAGCGCGTCTACACTCATCTCGAAATTGCTCCAAAGATTCGATTTTCATTGGATATATAAAATTCATAAGTCTCGAATTTATATTACCACGTAAAATTTTAATTAATTCAATTTCATTAATTGGATCTCTTAACTGACGTCTTAGATGGTCAATTGTTTTAAAATAATCGTCAAATGTTTCTTTAGGCATTTGACGGCGATCCATAACTTGCTTTAAAATTTCAAAGTCACTTTCAAAAGATCTAAATTGCTTTATAAAAGCACTTTTAAGAAGATTCCAATCACCTCTAGGATTCAATCTTAAAAACTCCCAATACCAGTCTTGTGCAGATCCGGCGAGTAATTGGTGAAAATTCTTAAGGACCTCCGTCCATGGACAATTATAATTATTTTTCAAGACCTCCACACGAAAGATAAAATCTTCGATACAAATGCTTTTAGCTGAGTCTTCAAAACGAATACCCCATCTATCTAATTCAAATTTACGATGATTTTGTCTATTATTGTTGCGAGTATTAGATCTATTTGCAAACGAATGTTGTGGCTCTTCACTTATAAACATTTGTCTATTTCTAACGCGAGTGCTAGTAGAAAGATTATCAGAATATAATGCTAAATTCTCTACTGACGCTCTGTTATTGGATTGAACATTTTGTGTGTTTTGCTGTCGAGGGTTGTAGTTTCCAATTGGAATTTGTTCCGTTTGATTCTTAAATATGCCCTTGACACAACTATCAACATTATCTTTAATTATGTTTGGAAGTTCTCTGAATAACGCATTCTGCAACTCATCTAAACTAGACCGCACTACACCTTGTATGTGAGAATGAAGTGGGCTATTAGACAATACACCTGTGCGATGGTTACTCTCTATATTCAAAGGAAAGTTTTCTGATAAGAGATCATTGGAACGAATGTTCTGTGAAACAGCAGGTTCCAGTTGAGCAGCTGATTCACTTCGCAATGTTGACATAATTGGTTTCGAGGCAGTGCATGTTGTTGCCGTCACAACATGGCTAACGGCACTAGTTGTAAAAGCTACATGCAAGGGAGTATGAACAACTGTTGGTGTAGTAAATGTTGTTAGTGGTAAGTAAGCCGCATTATCAGTTGCTTTACTTCTACCAGAAGATAAGTTGTGGGGAGAATGTAGGTTATTGATATTTGATTGTAAAAATCTGCTCTGTGCGGGTGAGTGACGAACTGGATCGTTTCTCTCATATGTTAGACTCTTTTTTGCTTCATTTCGACTAACAGCTGATCTGGTATTGTAATCACTCTGCACAGCAGACTTGGTTTGTTTACTTTTGGGAATAGTCCCTGTAGTGAAACTATTGTTGAAACTCATTTTGATTAAATGATAAGGATGATTCAAATAAGATTATTAATGATGAAAATTCTTTTGTCTGATTTTTTTTTTTTTTTGATAACCTACCAAAATGATAAAAGATCACTTTGATAAACGATTTTTGTTTTCTCTAAGAAACAATTCATATAAACTTTTGGCGATCGATGAGACAGTACTTTAAATCAATGAAGGTGATGGCTAGGTGTGAGTAGGTATGTGCGTATTTATTCGTGTTCGCGTTTCAGCAGCAACATAACAACGCATCATTTTATCGCAATTTGCTTCCTTATCAAATGATTGAATTGCTGCAAAGACTGATAAATGAACTTCGTCGTTATAATGTAGATGCTGTAATTTGGTAACTTGTCGATACAGAAACGTATTCTAGTTCTAGTGCAGCTATAAGCAAACATAGTAGCTATATCTGGTGATAGGACTCCTAGAAACCAGACGTTAAAGATCTGACAAGTCGTTGAAAAATTTTTATTTTAAATTTTATGTTGAAACATAAGGTGAAATAAGTAAAATCTTTTGCGTTTATAAATGCTAACAACCGTCGACTGTCGTCAACATAGAAATGAATGATTTATGTTTCGTTTAGGGCTATTTTTGTCGAGGCCCTACGTTGTTGAGCGCCAATTTTGTGGCAGGCAGGGTTGAGGTGTCTTATACCCATGTGACAAAGTGGCACGCTGGCGATGCTCGGCATAAGCTCGTCGGGAATGGTGGGGTCGTTGTCACCTACCTACACATAAAATAATTATCGTGCCTACAGAATGAGAAACGCGAACCGAATTTTTATACACAAAAGTCAGATATCGTTGGCGGAAAAGACGATCCTTATGGTCTTTTACTAGCAGGACTTTCCCTCCCTGTGATACACTTACGTTAGTGCACCTTGGTTACTTTGCCTGCACTGTTCGTCAAGTAACCCCCTTAATTGATTACACCTCACTTCACGCCAAAATTAAACGATTTAACCTCGCATAATAGTTTTATACCAATTTATTCACTTTTTTCAAAATTACGTCGAATAAAATCATTCTTCTATGTTTAGGTTAATTTTCACCATTCATGCATCCAAAAAAATTACTTCAATTTATAAATTCAAAAAAATAATAACAATTAAATATATATATATAGGAAAAAGTTATATATGTATAAATAAAGATTCAATAAGGCAATTCAACATTAGGAAATTGCAAATTATAACTCCTATCATACATTTATAGGTAGAATAAAACGTAAAATATAAGCTTACCCAAAAAAATTATCGCTGACCAAATGTGCACACTGGATCGCTGGTGTTGTCGCTTGTTGTTGTATATCTTTTTATACTGTTAAAAACTCGCAAGTTCCTTGTTATAATTATGTATACATATATAATCACACTTTTTGTAGCAAATTACGTTCGATTATACTATTAGAAAATTAAAGATGATTTTGGACGCTATGTCTATGGGCATAGAAAAATAACCTCTTCCTCGGTGAATTTGGTTATTAGATGCATTTAAACATACGTACTTCCACGCTGGGGTCAATCGTTTGCTGATTTGCACGTTTAATCGGTGCCTCGTGCTATGAGATATCGATGTTTCGGTGAGAGTGATGAACCTCGGTCAATGTTATTGAAGGTCAATGCAAATTTCAATAAGTTTGGTTAGCAGACTCCTCTAAATACGACAAGCGCTTATTTAGAGAGATATCTGCAGGTTAAGAATTGCATAGGCCTATGGATGACCAATTTATGGATATGCGTTACTTAAATACACAAATATATATATATATATACTAAAAGGCTTACCTCAATTAATATAAAAGAATTCTTCGGAAAAGAATTTGCCACAATAGACCTCACAATCACTCTCACTATTGAGTGTAGGTTAATGCACAGTCGATATAAACATTTGCAGAACCCTAGTAATAAGGTTTGTGCTTGTTGTGAAGGATCGTAAAGATGAACAAACACAAATTAGCCAGTGCCTACGGGAATCGCTGATTTACACATAGATAGGCATTATATATACTGCGAAGGCTTACCTCGATTAAATTGAGTGATATTATTAACACACTCAGAGAAAAAAGCACGTAAAATCATTAAAAACAACTTTAAATCAAAGTAAAATCAATATGATTTGGCTCTAAAGTTGAAAATCGTCAAATCAAAGTCATGCCAATTTAAAACATATGAGAGGGCTACAATCCGCTGTGCGGATCGTTGTACACCCTATCCCATCCCATTTGGCTTCAAACACGATGGCGATTAAATATAGAAAATGAACATATGAGAAGGCTACAATCCGCTGTGCGGATCGTTTAATACCCTATCCCATTCCATCCTTAAAATTAATATCCCCAAAATATGGTCTTTATGGTCATAAAATTTTGTAAAATGACGTTGTCACAACATATTCTTCCGAAGGTTTATCAAATTCTTTTATGGTTCGACAGTACACAACGTTTTTCTTTGCATATGCCTCGGGGTAGGGCATAAAAATGGTTTTTGTAAGGAAACGCCCCCAAAAAGTGGGCGTCGGTTAAAATAGTCTATTGACGAAATGTTGGTACTAATACTGCCAATGATTGTGCATCAAAATTTTAAATTTTGGCCAAAAAAAGTTTTTTATTAAAAACGCCCCCTAAAAGTGGGCGTGGCAAAAAACTTTATATTGACGAAATATAGATATTATGATTCTCTAAATATGCTGCTCAGACACTTTTTTAAAATTCTATACAGTTTGGCCAAAAAAATACATTTTCCTAAAAAGGGGGCGTGGCAGTGGGTGGATTTCAAAAATTATTACACTTGTTCTGGTGGCACGGACAAGGATCCTATATACCAAATTTCATTATCCTAGCTCAAAATTTAAGGCCCAAAAACTGGTGACGTACGGACGGACGGACGGACAGACATGGCTAAATCGACTCAGCTATCGATTCTGAGTCGATCCATATACTTTGAGGTATATGTAGCTAAATTATTTCTCTATGTTACAAACTATGTATCAAAACTAATATACCCCTATGGGATAGGGTATAAAAAGCAGCATATCTAAAATTCTACATACTTTAAATTTAAATCAAGTCAACTTTGAAATAAAGTGGTAACATAATGAATTTCAAAATGTTTTTCATAACCTTTTCAAATTCCAACGTTACTTTAATCGAACTTGATATTTAAAGAAAACAGGTATCAGCATTATTTCAACTAACACCACAGTTTAAATTAAATTCTAACCAACGTTGAAGTAAAGTGGAATATATTATGTTCAAACATTGTAAGAATTAGTTATTAAGCGTATCAGCCTTTAGTTTGAATATTGTAAGCATTTAAATCAAATATAAGTTCACATTAAATGGAAGTAGAAGACATTTAGGATTTAATATCTTGTATATTTGAACGAAAGTATAAATACTGATACATTTAATTACGTTTTCAACGTCAAATTAATGTAGTTAATTCTGTATTGTAAACACTTTTAAACACACTGTTTAAATGTTTCGACAGTTCAAATCAAATGCCTTTCAGTATTGACTTTAATTAGAAGGCATTTGGAATTAAACACGTTTTGTATTGAAATTAAAGTAATAATATAATACATTTAATTTAGTTTCACGAATTATTTCTAATACATCCCGAATTAAAAGTAATTTGGATTGTCCTATAATTTAAGAATTATGCCATTAAATAAATGTGAAAACACGTTTATTGAAATCACGATCCATATTGAATTGAAATAAGTGTCTTAAAACAATTTTGTACTAAATAAAATGTGTTTCAAATTCGACGATGTTTGTATATATTACCACAATTAGTTTCTTTATTTTCATTTCGATCGATACCTGTAATGAAAATTTAAAAAAAAAAAAAAAAAGATACAAAACAACGTTTTTTGCAACATATAATGTTTTTTTTTTTTATTGAAAGTTACAAATATTTATTTCGTAGAAAAGTTTTTCCATTATTTATTTGATATAAGTGAAGCGGAGGGCTTGTAAAGAACGTAATATTTTTAAAAAGTAGATTACCAAATTTTTCTCCAACTTCATATGCTTGAAAATGTTTGTTAAACAATTTAATTTTTATTTCATAGCAACAAATTAACAATTTGTTATTATTGAAAAGCAAATCAATTATTTTGAATAATTTTAATGAAGAATCAGCAACAGCTAAGTAATAATTTTTTTTGTAAACAATACCCTCATACGTCACGCAATCCGAAGCTCTAATATTTGCTAAATTTATGTCAAGGGAAACTAGTTCTGGATAATAATCCTTGCTTGACAAATCCTCGCTTTTGTAATGACTTTCGCAAATGTCGGATTTTATCCCTTCTTTGTATTTTGTTAAAAAATAAGAAAATTGTAGTGAGGCCTTAATTGCAAGCGAATGAGGTGCATTTACCCTAGATGTAATGTTATTTAAGTAAGCTTTTCCCTCCTTGTGTTTGGCTTCAAATCGCATCACCCATACATACTTTAAGGGTCCACACTTTTTAATTGCTGTAGGGTAATGTAACAAAAAGTGGTGCTTGGGTTTCAGTGTTGGTCCATATAGCCTTACATATTGGGAATGGTGTTCTGCTATTAATTCTTTTAATTTTGATAATTCCTCCTCGCAATAGTGAGTTTTAAATAAAAAATCAAAAATTTGTATTAGTTTTGTCAATAATCTCCAATGTGGGTTTTTCGTATCAATCAGATCGCCAATCATTAGTGGCAAGAAATGAAGAAAGGATAACGCTTCACTAGCAGTCATTTTTAAATTATAACATTTCAATCTTTTCATATCAATCGGACAGGAAAAATTCCCTATTTCTGTTTCTCCGTAATGAAAAAGTTGCTTTCTGCTATTCAAAATTTCTAAAGAAGTCACATCCTCTTCAATTAAACCCATCAATACATTGCATATATCATACACAGCAACCCCTTCGAGAACATCGTGCATTAAATCGAAATAAAAGTTCTGACTGACATGAAAGCTCCCTAAACTATTAAAAACACAATTGCTTCTGATGCCTGTTTCTAAGAAGTCATTTAGCAAAAGATCATTTTCATATTTTTCTTGTGTCCTTAACTGCAACTTAAATTCTGTGTTATCGGCTTTCATTTCAGGACGTGTCCTAGTACAAGCACGACAAAATCGTTTTGCAGTAAAGGACTTAACAAACCCGAAAAGGCTATTAAGACCTAAATTGTCACCTACAATTATTCCCAATACGAAATGCACCCGAAATTTACCTTGCTCGGTTTGTATTTCTATACCGTTTTCTAAACACTGTAATGCTTCAATCAAGTGATGGAAGGCTATTTCATTTCCACACTTATTTAAATTATTTGATGAAATAAAAGTCGCATGGAATAGAAAATCTAATTTAGATAGCAAATACTGTGGAAGTGTTGGAAATGTGTAATAACCCGCACATATTGAAGATGTGTGCGTTCCAAGGGGATTATTTATTTGAAAATCGTCAAAATATAAGTTATATGGTATTATTATATTAGATTGAAACATTTGTTTTTTTTGTTTAAATATTTCACCATTAATGAAGTTTTTTATTTTATCCTGATTTGAATACCTTTCTTGATTTTTTAAAGTCATTTCCAAAACCCCTGGTAATTCAAAGAGTGATTGAAATTGAAACTGAAGCGACATCATATAGATACTAATGGGCTTAGCTTGAAAAGAAGGATTTCCCTTAACTATTTTTTCAGATATTTTATTTTCTATAAGAAACGATTTTGGTGCCTCAAATATTTTCAATGCACTTAATGTTTTAAACATTTTGTGTTCAGTTTTCAGTTCTTCGTATGGATCATTGCAAAAAGATAGTAAACTTTCTAACTCATTAATAATTTCGTTAGGAATTCTCCCTAAAGTAATTAGTTTAATTGAACTACTTATAGCTGATAGAAAGCTTGAAATCATTTTCTGAATTTCAAGAACCTCTTTACGAGGCATAAAAGTCCTTGCATAAAGCTTTAGGGATAAAGTTAAAGCCTTACTTCGTAACTCATTAATGATTTCGGCAATGGAATAACTGCTAGCGACTTCGATATCGTCTTTTGTCTGGTTTGAAACTATAGGTACATTGTAGATTGATTGAGCCTGATTTGATACGACTTGACTTGAATTTTCGTTTTGTACGACTTTATGTAAATTTTCTAAATGCCGACGGAAATTTTTGTAATTTGAAAATTTTTGATAACAGTTATTTTGTTTACATTGTAAATAGCTATTTTGGTTAATTAAATGGTCGTATTTAAGGTGACGTATGAGGTTATCTGAATTAGGAAATTTTTTTAGACATTTAAAGCAAATATACATGATTTACTCGAATTTACTGTTGCTAATTACAAGACTTATTTTTGCGAACTTAAAAAACTCAAAAGTGATGTTACGCTACTCGATTTGAAATCAAACTTGCTATTAATTTCGAAAAAATATTTTTGCAAGAACAACCAACACGGCTGACATGCCAAAGGGTATTGTAACGAAAGGACTTGAAAAGTTTTAAAACAAATATCAAGGGCTTCTATAAAGCTATCAAATTTATACAAAATTTTGTCTAAATAAACATAATATTCTTCAAGATGATAATCATCTTGTCCAACACAAATAATAAATGGTTGGATTGTTAAACCAATATTATAGTATGTATTTACCAATTCGCCAATCTTTTCAAAATAATTATCGATTGATGGAAGTCTCAAAACAAAGCTCTCCTGAGCATCAGCTATTGTGACCTTGCGTTTGTTGCTTCCGCTTTTATCCTTAAATCTTGCCACAGGAGGAAGAACTGAATTAAGCAGGATAGCCAGAACAAAATCTTCCGAATCTAAATATAAGAAAATATTATAAGCTGTCTCCTTTATATTTACTTAAAATTATCAAACCTTTTTCCGTCACAGCAGATCCTAATTGAATTATTGAAGTGAATTGTTTCTTACAGTAGGCGTTATGAATATTTAATTCATAGTATCTTTTGATAAACGTTTTAAACTGCTCCCACTTACTAAATAATAAGTGCTGCCTTCCAGGGTACAAAAGATCAAAATCAATTTTAATCTAAAAAACGAAAAGTTAAGAAGCGACAAAAATTATTTAACTTATATATTACCAGATCTGGAGCCCTTGCGTCTGCAAATTTTGGCCAAGATTTTAAAAAATCAGACTGGTTGCGTGTTGTTATCAGTTCTCGCTGACGAAGTGAAAATGTTTTTTTCCACTTGTCGCAAACTAAATTCCAGTCAGAGCTATCTCGACTCAAGGAAGTTTTCAGTGCCAAAGCAATAGAATCATCAACTTCGTCCAATAACGGTGGATCTACCTGCTTCTGCGTTATGTCATCTTCAACCGAATTCCTTACGCGCTTTGACCTGGAATTCCCGTACCTATTGTACAATTTGCCACCAGGATTTTTTTTTCCTTTCCGGGCAATCAAATAGTAGTCCTAAAATAAGTAAATTCAATTTTAATTTATCAAACAGATGTACAAAAATGTCAAAACCTTATTCCTTTATCCTAATAACTTATAATATAATGAAAATTTTAGATATAGCAACCTTTCATCGACATTCCAAAAACATTTAATAAATGCGACGTGTTTAAAAGCATAACTGAGGCACTTTACACATTTTAAAAAATTTGAAATGTTGCAGAAAGTTTTCTTTTAGTCCCGTTTCATTGACCTTACCTCAACGTCCTTTTCGTTTGGAAAAACGGATAATATTTCCTTGACTATTCCCGGGAAATCGCTTGGCTTTAAAAATATACTCGAACAATTTGCTTCCTCGATAATTATTTGTATGAGTGCATCTCTATGCACGTTTTCCAAACGTTGGTTGTTTGAGTAATATTGTGCCAAACACTTCCCTTTTGATGATGAATTTAACAGGTGTAAAATATTCTAAACAGCGCGTCATGTTACAAACTTATATTACTTAAATATCTACTTAAAACTTAACCGAATTATACTTACAATTTTACTGCTTAATTTGAAGCTTGAAGATGGTGTTTCTGTCCCTGAATTGCAGTTTTGATTTTGCCAATTTGCTACCTTTGAATTTATGGATATTGTATCGTCATCGATTCCATGCTAAAATGATTGTTTAACATAAAACATAGATTTCTATACAAAGAAAAGTTTTCACTTACCTGTATCTTTCTCCACATAAAAAGTTTTTCGCGGAATTCAGCGCGCAATCCAATGTCGCTTATAATATCGATAATGTCTTCCTTTGACAAATACTTCAGGGACCGAAATGTTATATTTTTTTCTAAATTGAACACCAAAGCAAAATAATTACATCCTAATAGGTAGACTAGTAATTTACTTACCTTTAAAAACTGCAGATAAATTTTCCAAATCAAACTCTTTCAATAAATTGTTCAGTTTAATGGCGTCGTCATCATCATCCCTTGAAAAAAGTACGTTTAAAATCTGTCCGCTTTCATCAACAAATTGCAAATCGTTGCTCAAAATGTTATTCATGCTCATCATGTCTTCGGAACACCATATTTTAGCATTTATTATAAATGAACTCACTATTTACACTGCACACACGTCTTCTTGAATCCTACGCGCAAATGGTAGAAGTATAAATACGAACATATTGCAATTGCAAACCCGAGACGAGACAGAAGGCAGATGTTCTTCTTTGCAGTTTCAACTTAATGAGTTGACACTTTGTTGTTATGGGTTTTCAGTTTGAATCAAAGTGAATTTTCACGTTTCCACTTTGATTTAAAGTGAAAACGTAATGAGATGTCTTTTTCATCGAAGTACGAGCTAAAATCAAAGTGAAAAAGTAATTGAATCATTATGGAAGTATTTTTGTTTGTATGAAGTTCACCTTAAAAAGATTTATTGTTGCCACTTTTTGTTTATTTGTACCTTAGTCTTAAGCAAAAAAAACTTGACCTTTATAAATGCATTCAAATATACTTGTTAGTTTGGAAATTATTATGCGAGGCTTTCTAAAACATACGCTGGTCAAGATTTATTTGCTTGCTGCTTAAAAGTTTAATGCGCAAATGCTAAATAAATATGAAACTAAAAAATATAATAAACCCACAATTTTATGTTCCAACCTATTCGATGTAGCGAAGACTTATCGTTTAACTACATATTTTCGACCATAATCTCCCAAGATTATTTCGACGTCATTCATTACATAAGCAAATGATCTCACATGATTTAAAAACTCAAAAGTGTAGGTGCTTACTGAAAATTTCACATTGTATACAATTATTTTAAAAAAAATTATACTTGGGCTTTTTAAGTTTGGTTGTTAAAACTTAAATTTTTGAGAAAAAGTTAGGGGATAATACGAGACTGTTTTATTATCGACTAATGTCTCATACTTTTTTCATTCCTACTAAGAAAATAAATTTGTGATTGTATTTTTGAATATGTACATATAACTCAAAATTACCACAGTCTGGTCAGATTTCTGATTTAATAAGAACTTTGTATTCAAATAGAGGAAGTCACAACGCACGGTAATAATAATCATATATAGTGTCCCACTGTCGTCAACTACAAAAGCTAAAAATGCTTATTTTTATTATTATTAGTAACGTCCTACATCCTTTTCTGCTTTTCTATTACCTTCCCAAAACAAAAAAAAAAAAACAAAATGTATTATTGTAATTATTCATAATATCCTTGAAAAACAATAAGGAGCAATTGAAATAAAGTGGCAACTCTGTAGTTGTTTTTTTATGAAAAAAAAACGAGGCTGACCAGCCGGATCGTATTATGAATGAGATCGTTAGACATTTGAACTGAATGCGTTTTCACTTTGATAAAGATACAAAAATAACGAAATGGCAGAGAGCATGATTACATTTACAATCCAACGGAGGGTAGGTATTCTAAAGGAGCGCGTCAAAGGATTAATTGAAATCCGTTTTTACTTTGATTTCAGCTATTTTAACTTTGATTTCAAATGAAGTGTCTACCTTAATTCAAATTATTTCATAAGTTTAATTGAAAACGTTGCCACTTTGATTTAAAAGAGTATTTAGTGTTTCCATGATTTTAATCAACAAGATTTTTAGTTTGATTTTAAATGATTCACTTTTGAAACATACATGAACAATATTTGCTTCATAGTAAAATGGTTTTGTATTTAAAATAAAGTTGTTTTTAGCTCATTTGATTTTTTTGATTTGATTTTACATTTTTAAGGCATTGATTCAAATAACTTTCTCATTAATATGACTATTTTACCGATTTTTCTACTTAAATCAAAGTGATTTTAGTTAAAATCCAATACGTTTTATCAAAAATGAAACAGCGTAGATATTAATGCGATTCTATTTAAATTTACGATGTTGTTTTTCTCTGGGTGCACATGCGCGATTTGTAACGTAATTCAATAATAATTTATTATTACACCGCACTCACGCGTTGTTCTCTATTTCGAAAAATCTTTACTGCCAAACTTCAGTTAAAGAAAATTACATTAAGTGTCCAACACACTTTAGTTTGCGACCGTTCTGTAGGGCTCTCTAATAAAGAAGAACTAGAGCAGTCAGAAAAAAGAGTCAGGAAGTGCAGCAGATGAAACTGAGCACAGCTGTACATAACTGAGCAACAGAGTTACACACATGGAATACCACAACTACTAAGGGAAGTGATGTTTGCTCTCTAAGCAGATCGTTACTTTTTGAAAATTCTTAATTCGTGGTGAGTTACGAAAAAAAAATTACTAATGCATATAAATGACTATATTTTTGTGTGTATTTATGGATGATAGAAGTCACAAGGTATCGCTATACGGTTTTGTCTAGCTTGGCTGATTCTTCGTCTGTTAAGTCGTGGGCCAATGACAGGACATCACTTTTGGACGGTACGTCAGTGGATAATTCTCGACCCACCGAAATACTTCCTAAGTCGCAAGTTTTACCGGAGATTTCGGAAATAACATGAGGCGCTATTTCGAACTTTTTCCAAAAATCTACTCCGAGATAGAGATCCTTGTTTACGATGGGACAACACAAAACGAAATACTTTTAGTCTGACCTTTAAACTAGCATCAACAATATCCTAACAATATTTCTCGGTTTGATTTAGAAGTTCGCAATCGGGAATTCAATTGTAATAAATCCCCGAAGAAATCATCGAACGACTCTTAGGCACCCTGTCTTCTATCTGACATTCTGCGAGACAACTCAAAATCAGACTCAAGGCTCCGATATTGCTCAATAAGAGCAAGTCGAAGGATGGATGTATAAGCACACCGTGCGTAGGGCAACAGGTGCGAAGCAACAAGTGGCAATTTGGACTTTTTTCTTTTAACTTATATAGTGCTGCGGAATTTAGGTATACTTTTCTATTTTCCTATGTAAAATTAGGAAATGATTTACTTTAGTAATTTTGGCAATTTATAAAGTTACTTACCGCCAAATTAAATATTATCATTACTTATTCACTAGTTTATTTTTCTTTTTGGTACTAGTTAACACGACCCGACACGTGCATGACCAATCGTATCTATTCACACGACAACAGAACCTATAGCGTACGTCAGCACTTTCCCACGATCAGCAGTGCAACGACTGGATACCCGATACGAGCGGATACACGCGCTGCGTATGATTTGGCGACTCAGCAGATTGGTCATGCGAAGGCGAGGTTACCTGGTGCAATAATTAGATTGGAAGAGTTAGTTGTATTTTTGGGGTGAGACATTAAAGATAATTATAACGAGCTAAAACGTGTGTTTTATTATAAGAACAAGTTGGCCAACTGCTAGTTGGTGTTCAAATATATTTTTTTATAAAAATAATAAAGAACAATTTAACTGGCGCCCGAGCAGGGACCCTGTCAAAAAGGACGAAAGGATAAATGAAGTGAAACCATAGTTTAATGCATAAAAAATTAAAAAAAGTGCAAGAAAATTAAATAAACACGTGAAATCTAAGTTTAATGCACAAATATTTAAGAACGAGTGAAGACAAATTGAACAACTATCCAGTGCAGTAATAAATTTATTTTTATAAATCAGAAGTGAACAATTTTATAAATCAGAGGCGAACAATTTGAGAACGAGTGAAGACAAATTAAACAACTATCGAGTGCAGTAATAAATTTATTTTTATAAATCAGAGGTGAACAATTTTATAAATCAGAGGCGAACAATTTAAGGACGAGAGGAGACAAATTATTAAAATTACGAACCCGGTGCAGTAGTAAAGGAACTTTAACAAACAGAATCATCAAAGACCCGACTACATTAGAAGCGTATGCAGCAGAATCATGCACTGGGAATTTTAGTAAGATATTTCAATTTGTCCACATCTTTCACAATCCACGTCTGTCGTTACACAAATTCTCTTAAATTTGGGAAGTAATATCTATAAATTAAAATTAGTTTTTGCTACGAAAATACATACTCTCGTGTACAATGGATGAGCTCAAAAATTCGGTTACTCAAATGACTGGGGCAATTAACACTGTCCTAGAGCAAATTAAAGTATTGGAGGCTAGAATGGGTCGTATAGAACTACGCAATCCAATGGAGGTAGTTCAGTCAGTGAAGAATCAACTGGTAACAATCACGAGTCGCACTAGTAACTTAGAACAATCGGGTGTCTCAAGAATCCCTGATGATTTTTACGCGACGGTGAATCATCAGTTTTCGCTGATCATTAACAAGATTAGGGCTGAAGTTTATACCACAGAAACCATGAATGCTTTGATTGAAACCTACAGGAACCGCGCCCTTGACGTATTCTTACGAGGACTGAAGGGGGACCTCTCAAGGCTTTTGATCATTCAACGGCCAAAAACTCTCCCTGAAGCATATTCAGCGTGTCTGGAAATGCAAAACCTCAATTTCCGGAGCAATTTGGTCCATGTAATGGCTCCCAACACAATAACCGCCCCAATTAATCACAACTTCAGGGATAACGCAGTTTCCCCAAAGAACATTGGTAGGCCATTCGTCGCTAGAAACAACTCTACCCAGAGACCCTACCCATATTGGAATTCGGGTCGCTCATAACAATATCCGCCACAAAGACCGTTGGCCCCAAAACCACCTATCAAAATGGAGGTGGATAGTAAAGTTCAGTCGAGACATGTAAATTACATGAATCGGCCCAACCCGTTCAAACGTGAACCAACCTCGGAGAGTTATAACCCTCGGAAACAACAGAGGCTGTACCACGTTACAACCGCAGAAGCTGGGACACCTGGTATGGCAGAATCTTCCGAGCTTCCAGAGGAAGAGACACCACCGGGAAATTTTATGATGGAAGCCTCGTTTCCAGCGTACCATACATAGAGTATGCTACGCGGGATGGGGACATTCTAAGTTTTTTAGTGGATACCGGGGCTAATAAAAATTTCATTCAACCAAGATTAGTTCCGCGTCCTGTCCCTGTCCAAAATCCATTTTTTGTCCTGCTGGGAAGATTTGCATTAGAGAAAATTACTGGTAAATTCTTTTATTCTCTGGGGTGTGACTTAAACATAACATTTTTTATTCTCCCGAGCCTAACGTCATTTGATGGCATAATCGGCGATGACACGCTGAAAGAATTGAAAGCAGTCATCGATAGGGAAAAAAATATACTAAAAATCGAATCCGATAAGGTCATCATTTTAAAAAACCGACATTCAACCGCAGTCCACCAGCTGATCTTAAACGGGAACATATCGACCCATTCGAGATCAAGGTTGGAACTTATTTCCAGAAAATTCTGTAGTCTTTTCGGTCCAGTTGTTAATGAAAAAGTAAGAACCAACGTAAGAGCGAAGATTCGTAAAAACACTGACGGACCAATACATGCCAAAAGCTATCCCTACCCGAGTTCCATGAGAGAGGAAGTCGACCGACAGATTAAGGACCTCCTGTCGGACAATATTATACGTCCATCGAACAGTCCATATAATTCACCAATATGGATTGTTCCAAAAAAACCGAAACCGGACGGTGAAAAGCAATATAGAATGGTCATAGATGTTAAGCGTTTAAATGCTGTGACCATTCCAGACACGTATCCTATTCCGGATATCAATAGCACATTAGCAAGTCTGGGGGATGCAAAACTGTTTACCACGCTCGATCTGACATCAGGATTTCATCAAATCCTGATGGACGAAACCGATATCCCAAAAACGGCCTTCTCTACTATGAACGGGAAGTACGAATACCTGCGACTTTCTTTCGGTCTAAGAAATGCCCCTGCTATCTTCCAGAGGATGATAGACGATGTACTCAAGGAATTGATAGGCAAGGTTTGCTATGTATATATTTACGATATAATCGTTTTTAGCAAAACCGAAGAAGACCACTTGAGGGACATCGAAACCGTTTTCGCTAAATTAAATGAGGCTGGCTTGAAGGTTAATCTAGAGAAAACTCAATTTATGACCACCAGCGTCGAGTTTCTCGGATATCTGGTTACTCCCGAAGGCATACTTCCAGACCAAGGGAAGGTTAAGGCTATTGAAAATATCCTCCCACCGGCGAATTTAAAAGAGTTAAAAAGCTTCCTCGGATTAACTTCTTATTACCGGAAGTTCATTCGGGATTACGCCAAAATAGCCAAGCCCCTTACAAACATAACGCGTGGCGAATTCTCACATGTTAGAGCTAATCAGTCTAAAAACGTTGCAATTTCTCTTGACGATGAAGCGCTAAAGTCTTTTAAAAGCCTGAAGGAACTGCTCACATCTGCAGATGTTTTAGCATTCCCTGATTTCCAGAAGGGCTTTAACCTAACTACAGATGCTTCCAATTACGCCATTGGTGCTGTGCTATCTCAAGGTGAGCATGGCAAGGAAAGGCCGGTGGCATACATCTCCCGTACTCTTAACCGAACGGAGGAGAATTATGCGACCAATGAGAAAGAAATGCTTGCCATAGTGTGGGCCTTGGATAATTTGCGAAATTATCTGTATGGAGCCAGGAAGATACGGATTTTTACCGACCACCAACCATTGACATTTGCGTTGAGTAATAGAAATCACAATGCAAAGCTCAAACGTTGGAAAGCGAGAATAGAGGAGTATAACTACGAGTTGATTTATACTCCTGGTAAATCAAATTACGTGGCTGATGCTCTCTCGCGGCTCAAGACTGAAGTCAATCACCTCTCAGATGCTAGCAGTGAAACTGTTAGCGTGGGTCATGTAAGTTCTCCTTCAAGGGAAAGTACGGATACGGCAAGCGAACGCAGAGTTGACTGTGCACGAACTGAGACGGCTGATGAAGGGCTTTGCGAACTCTCTCCAAGTGATACTGATTCATGCACTGCACACAGTGCCGACCAGGATAGCTCGGATCTAGTACCACACGTGGAAGCACCAATCAATGTTTTTAAAAATCAACTCATTTTTAAGATTGGAATCGATCTACGCTCCCACGAAGAACCACATCCTGGCTATCATCGCCACTACATCTCCACGAGAACCCTACACGATGACGATCTCATAGAGATACTGAGGGAAAAACTCAGGCCAAATATCATAAATGGAATTAAGATGCCAGAGAACTATCTCGGTATGCTTCAGAGGGTTTATCTGGAAACCTTCGGAAATTACAAATTAAGGGTGGCTCAGAGGAAGGTCGAAGATGTTGGTAACGAAGATAATAAATGTCTTATTATTGAAAAGGAACACAGGAGAGCCCATCGCTCTCCTAAGGAGAATAGGGAACAGATCTTGGAAAAATTTTATTTTCCCCACATGATGGCTAAAATCAGGAAATTCTGTTCTTCATGTGAAATTTGTAATGCAAACAAATACGATAGGCATCCGGTAATCCCCGAACTCCAAGTTACTCCACTCCCAAAGTATCCCTGCGAAATACTTCACATGGATATTATGGAGATCCAGAATATGAAGTTTTTAACTGTGGTGGATAAGTTTTCAAAATTCTCAAAGTTTTTCCACATAAAAGAAAAATCGGCAATTTACTAACTAATAAAACTAATAAAAATCCTGCACTACTTTACGGTACCGCAGGTGTTAGTTACAGATAACGAGAAGGGCTTCCTTAGTCCAATCGTTTTAAATTTTATCAAGACTCTGGGTGTAAAACTTTACTTAACCCCATCTAATAGAAGCGAGGTAAATGGACAAATAGAACGGGTCCATTCTACCGTATTGGAGATCTACAGGTGCCTGAAGGTCGAGTACCCGGATATTAAGCCCAAGGAACTTGTCTCCATATCGGTGGATCGTTATAATAATACAATACACTCGGTCATCAAGAGGAAACCTACTGACATCTTCTTCAATACGTCTCAGAGGGTTAATTACAGTAACCTTCTGAACATTCGTTCAAAAATTAATAAAGATCTCAGGGGAATTATAAAACGTAACATGGAGGCAAGAAATGTGAGGCTGAATCGAAAGAGAGTTTTGCCCAGAAAGTATCACGAGGGTGATGTAGTTTACGTTGCAATAAAAAAGTAAAAATAAACCCCTGTATAGACGGGAAATTGTCGCAAAGGACAATCGTGTAACGGTAACGACAGCTAGTGGTAAGAGAGTCCATAAGGCTCACTTAAAAAATATGAAAGAATTACAAATATAATTAAATGCCCAGGGCCAACTCTCGCGAAAAAAGGGGCCGGTTTACTAAAGTATCAATGATATTTTCGGTGGTGAAGACCCTCGTACCTTAGTAGGTCGCTGCGGATATAATCGAATTAACGACTAAAGCGGATTCATACGAGCCTTACGAACCAAAGTAACTACCCCGAAAGTTAAAGAGAGCGCCTAATAGGCATTAAAAAAGAAAAAAAAAAAAAAAAAGGAAGAATGATTCCCTAGCCTATAAAAAATGTTTTTCAATTTAACTTAACAAAAGAACTAATGAAGAATTTTATATTATAACCTCAATGAAACTCAACAAAAGAATTAATTAAGAATTATATGTTACTAATAAAGTCATGAAACTATATTGCAGTCTAGCTTTTTTAGTTCCCGTGCATGCTCTGCATATTTTTGCATACAGATCACCAATTGTGACCGTAAGGGAAGGCAACGCTTGGGTTATAAATGGCTTCTTTAAGTTGGTCCATGTTATTGACCTAAGCAAATATAACATACTCATTGAACAAACTGAAATGCTGGCTATGAAACATATAGCAGACAAAGAGATGCGGCTGGTACTAGATTATCATCTGAGCCAGGTAAAAGACCGCATAAACGAACTGAGTGAACCACGGACAAGACGGACTAGATCTATCGACTGGATAGGTTCTGCCTGGAAATGGGTAGCTGGATCTCCTGACGCAACTGACTGGAACAAACTTTTACAAACGCAGACAGACATAACTGAGAACAACAATCATCAATACAAAATTAACAAGAAACTTTTTGACTCAACACATGAAATTATGAATAACATTAATAAGATAATTGATCACTACAATAAGGCCGTACAAAAAGAGGAAATAGACAGACTTAGAGACGACCTACTTAACAAAGTTCTAATACTAAAAGAAGGGATAAACGAAATAACAAGAGCCTGTCAAATGGCAAAGACCGGAATAGTTAACAGTAACATACTTGACTTTGAAGAGGTTTTTTTTTTTTTTTTTTTTTTTAAATTCTGACCTGCCTAAGCAGTAATATACACATCGACCTAAAAGATCTATTGTGCTTGCCGTCAGATGCTTTTTAGGTTAGTAGCGCTTCTACTTTCCTAATGTAGCTGATAATACTTTCAGCCGAAGATTTCCTCAATTCTTCGGGACTTAAGAATTCCCTGAAGAAAGATTCTCTTCTCATACCGTAAAGAGCCGGGCATTCACATATGATATGCTCGGCTGTTTCGTCTTCTTCTAGACATAGTCTGCACTCCGGTGAGTCGACTAGACGCATTTTGTTTAGGTGATATCGCAGACCGTGATGACCAGTTAGGTAGCCTACTAAGTTTTTGATATCGTGCCTGCGAAGATTTAGTATCTTGTCGGCATCTGATTTGAAGGGCTGAATAGCTCTTTTGGCCTGTCTTAGGCCTGGGATGTTTCCCCAGTATGAAACACATCTGTTTTGTTCCCAGTTTTTTTATGACTAGATTTATGGCTGATTTGGGGATTGCACAGAAGGGTTCAGGTCCAATGAAGGGGGTTTCGGAACCTTTTCTGGCTAGTTCATCAGCTTTTTCGTTACCTTCAACTCCCTTATGTCCGGGGACCCACCATAGTTTGGTTTTGTTCCTGGAACTGAGTGTTTGGAGGGAGTTGAAGCAGTGTAGTACTGATTTGGAGTCAATGATGTGTGAGCTAAGGGCTTTAATAGCTGCTTGACTGTCCGTGAATATATGGATGTTTGCGCCTTTAATACCTGAGTTGTGTATTAGGTTTGCGCATTCTTTTATGGCATGGAGCTCAGCTTGGAATACACTAGGGTTTTTTCCCATAAGTATTGAGATGTTTTTATTTGGTCCATGTATGCCAGCTCCTACCCCTGAGTCCATTTTAGAACCATCCGTATACCACTTTAGGCCGTTTAGGCAGTTTGGAGGGTTGTTGCTACACCATGCTTCTCTGGTTGTGATCTCCGTTGAGAATCTTTTGTCGAAGCATAGTGTCTTTGGTAAGCGGTCTGTAACCGCACAGATCATGTCAAGTTCTGGAAGTTTGGATAGAAGTTCAATTAGTTTTAGATGTTCACTAATGTTTAATTCGTCCGCTTGTGTCAAACTTGCTGAGCTGCGAATTGCCACTTTTTTTATGTAAATGTGGAGAGGTGTTAGTCCTATTATGGCTTCCATAGCCGCCGTGGGACAGGTACGCATAGCTCCGGTAATGCCCAGACAGGCAAGCCGTTGTACCTTGTTTAATTTATTTATAGTTGTTTTTTGGGTGACTTTGTTCCACCATACTATTGAAGCGTATGTTATAATGGGCCTGACCATGATCGTGTAGATCCAGTGTGTGGTCTTTGGAGAGATTCCCCAGGTTTTACCATACATGCTTCGGCAAGCCCAGAAAGCTTTGGTTGCTTTTTGAATTTTGTTGTTGATGTGGGAGTTCCAGCTTAGTTTTTTATCGAGGATCACTCCAAGATATTTTACTTCGTTGGAATACTCAATGTATGTACCATTTATTGAAATTTGGGTAAGATTTAATTTCCTCCTTTTTGTAAAAGGGACGATGATAGCCTTGCTGGGGTTTATAGAGAGACTTTCTTTATTACACCAGTCTATGACTATCTTAAGGGCGTTTTGCAAACGTGTTGTAACTTCGTTTGGTTCTTTGCCCTTTATTATGATGACTAGGTCATCGGCGTATCCAATTATATTGAAACCTGCATTACTTAGGTCTTGAAGTAGGTTTTCGATAACCAGAGACCATAGTAGGGGTGAGAGTACTCCTCCCTGAGGGCAGCCTTTAACGGCTGTTACTGATACTGAGGTCTGTGCTGATGAAGCAGTTATTTTCCGACTTTCAAGCATCGCTTTGATCCATTTGATGGTGGGATGATCTATTCTTCTATGAGTCAAAGCATTTGATATGGAGTCATATCCAGTGTTGTCAAAAGCGCCCTCTATGTCTAGGAAGGCACATAAAGCTACTTCTTTGTTTTCGTATGCACTTTTTATTTGTGATGTTAAACTTAGAAGTGCTCCTTCCGTGGATTTACCTTTTTGGTAGGCGAATTGACATGGGTGCAGAGGAGTGCTTTCATTTAAGCACTCTCTAATGTGTACGTCAAGTATTCTTTCCATTGTTTTCAGGAAAAACGATGTTAAGCTTATTGGACGGTATGATTTAGGTAGTTCTATTGGTTTGCCTGGTTTGGGGATAAATACCACGTTTACCTCCCTCCAGGTTTGTGGTATGTAGCCCCAATTGAAACTAAACCTAAATAAGGCTACCATAGTGGGTAGGAAAAAGTCCAAGCCCTTTTGTATAAGAGCAGGAAAGATTCCGTCTGCCCCTGGTGCCTTGTATGGTTTAAATGAGTTGATCGCCCATTTGACCTTATCCGGAGTAAAAAGTTTGCCGGGTAAACTATTAATCCTTTTCAGGTTTATAGGGGGTGAGTCATCTATCATGTGTTCATGAAACTCAGTTGTGATTGTAGAGCCGGGAAAGTGTACCTGAAGAAGTGTGGTCAACGTTTCTTCCCGGTCGCATGTGATTTTACCGTCAGCTTTGACTAGTAATCCCATGCAGTTTGTTTTATCTTTCGAGAGTGCCCTCTGGAGACGCGCCACCGCCGGAAGCTCTTCGAGTTCCTCACAGTATCTATTTGCGCTAGGACGCTCTTTTTTTTTTTTTTTTTTTGAAGAGGTTAACACTATAATAAATGAGTTGGAAATCCTTCCCTATCAAAATTTTGTAGAAGCCGTTGAATACGGGCGACCGTCTGTATATAGCAATGGAACTCTTTTGTTATACGTACTCTCGATCCCAAAGGTCGGGACCAAAGACCGCTCGCGCTGCAATCAAAGACGGAAAACAATTTGACCTAGACTACACAAGACTACTCATTAATCACGATACGACCTACGGACTTAAGGGTGATTGCTTTCATATAGGAAATACATCGGTATGTGAAGAAAGCGTTTTAAAGAAATTACCCGAAGATACATGCTTACCCAAGGTACTCAAAGGAGGTACTGCAGCATGTGACTTCAGAAACACAAATGAAGAGGTCATTGAACTAATTGGGGAAAATACGGTCTTCATAACAAATTTTAACGGGTCAATTCTAAACAAAAAATTGTCTATCCCTCTAGAAGATACTTATCTCATCCAACTGGACAATGATACGATCAGCATCAAGGACCAGATATACTCCAGTGGGACGACCACGAGGTTACAAGCACTTCCGGCTGTCTTGGTCAACATAACCAGTAAAAGGATCAAGCCTAATCTGCAACATCTGCACGACATCAGTGTCAAAAATATCGAACTAATCAAAACCTTAAAAGATAACCTTAACTCTTCTATCATTACAGACATTTTAGTAATTATAGCCATAGTCACCTGCATCTGCTTCCTGTGGAAAAAGATATATGGAAGAGCAAACATCCCGGAGCTTCATTTGTCTTTCCGTCGGAAGAGCATCCCTCGTCCAGCTAGACGTAATATGGAAGTTCAACAATCCGGCAGTAATTTAAGCCACTACATATGTTCAGCTATTGATCTGCGGGACGCAGATATTTAAAGGGGCAGCAGTTAACACGACCCGACACGTGCATGACCATGGCCAACTGCAAGTTGGTGTTCAAATATATTTTTTTATAAAAATAATAAAGAACAATTTAACTTACTTTACCAAGTTTTACTTTTCTTCCTTTTTTTGATAGCACAAGTATACTTCGCTTCACAGTTGAAATACAAAGCCTTACGACCAGGCGTCATACCCAGTTAGCGGTAAGGTTATGTTTTCTCCTTTTCTGTACTTCCGTTTTCGCTGTTACGATTTTTTTTTTTTTTTTTGAAACAAATGTTTCAAATGGCTAGTAGTACGTTCGTTAGTTGAGTTGGATAAGGAGTTCCACATGCAAATTTTTGACATCCGCAATATGTCACCGTGTAATTTCGCTGCGCACCGTTCAACTTGTGAGAATAGTAAAATATCGGTCGTTCCACACCAGATTCGTCTTCCTGGAATAGCACAGCGCCAACACCTGTTGACGAGGCATCGCAGAGGATGATGACTCCCTACTAAAATCCGGGTTGACTAAAACTGGTGCGGTTACCAACATCTCTTTAATGGCATTAAACGATTCTACGGCATTCTCACTGAAGTTGAACTATAATCCCTTTTTCAATGTGTCTGTAAGATGGGAAGACAGAGAGAAGATAAGTTTGGGACAAAGCGACGGTACCAACCAGCCATGCCCAAAAACCGCCTAACCTGACGAGGATTTTGCGGTACTGGGAAGTCTTTGATGGCCGTGACTTTACTTGGGTCTACTTTTATTATCCCATATCCTCACTTCACTCAGGTCGGGTGGTTGGCAGTTTTCGCTGTCGTTGCCAATATTGAATGGATCGTTCTGCCTGATAGCGGAATGTTGTTCGTCATCGCGGTTAAACAGTCTGCAGAAGTGGTTCTTCCATATCCTCAGCACCGACTGTGTCTACGATATTTCCTTGTTCATCTCGACAGGATTCTGTTCGAGGCTTGTAGCCTTGGCTTTGTCGTTTTACACTTTGGTAAAACTTGCGAACATCGTTCCTGGAGTGGCACCTCTCTATATCCTCGATCGCGCGCTTTTCTTGCTCTTTTTTCTTCTTTCTGAAAAGCCGATGTTCTTCCCTCTTCTTTGCCTATAGAGCTCAATGGCAGCTCTCGTCTTCACCTGCAGCTTAGCCTTGTAGGCCTCGTTCTTGGCTGCGAGCATCTGTCGGCATTCCTCATCAAACCAGGGGTTTCTTGCTGGTGGCCGCGAGAAACCTAACACATCAGTTGCGGCTGATCTAATGGCTTGTTGGCATCGTTGCCATTGTTCTTCGACATTAGATACTGGTGGTATGTTGTGAGTCGAGAGGTTAAGGGATACGCGTTGCGCGAAGGTCTTGGCGGTTTTGGCGGTCTCTGGCGATTGCAGTCTTTCGACATTAAATTTTTTCACAGTATTTCTGTTTTTTTGTGGCGTGGTGGATATCCGCATCCTTACTTTGGCTACAACAAGGTAGTGGTCCGAGTCGTTGTTGGCCCCTCGGAATGTTCGGACATCATAAGTACTGGATGCGTGCCTCTTTTCTATCGCAATGTGATCAATTTGGTTGACTGTTCGTTGATCTGGAGACCGCCATGTCCCCTTATGGATATCGAGGTGAGGAAACCGTGTGCTGGCTATAGTGGCATTTCGTTCCGTAGCGAAGTCAATTAGCCTAAGTCCGTTACCAGACGTGTTGTCGTGTTAGCTATATTTTTCGACAGTACTGCTAAAGATGTCTTATCTTCCTAACTTTGCGTTAAAATCTCCCAGCACGATTTTAGCATCGTACTTTGGTAGTCGCTCAAAGGTTTTGTCGAGGAGCTCGTAGAAGCAATCCTCAGTTATATCATCCTTTTCCTCCGTCGGAGCATGAGCGCATTTAAGGCTTATGTTGGCGAATTTGGCCTTGATGCGGATTTTTACAATGCGTTCGCTAATGTCTTGAAAACATAAGACTTCTTGCCTAAGTCTGGCACCTTTAACAAATCCGCATCCAAATAGTCGCTGTTTCTGCGCACTATAACACGGTCCATAGTAGATGTCACAGTTTTTCATCCTCTTTTTGCCCGGCCCATCCCATCGTATTTCCTGGATGGAAGTAATGTCTGCTTTGTAGCAGTTTAGGGCTTCCGCTAGTTGTTCGCCTGCACCTCTCCTGTTTAATGTTCTCACATTCCAGGTGCAGATACGAACGTCGTTGTCCTTTTATCGTTTAGCATGGTCGTCAACAATAATATCAGTCCTTTCCGAGGCTATTGGTTGCTTCGTAACAATATTTTTTTTCCCTGGATGGGTAGTTAACCCAAAGCACAACCCCCAACCTGGAGGGCCAGGCCCTTGTTTTGACCCTAGGACAGCGGGCCGGAAAAAAAAATACCGAAGTCAGTAGCCCTTTTTTGGGGTATGAGCGCTGCCGTTGACCCATTGAGGGCTCCTCCGCCACCAACTCTTTTCCAATACCCTGGCTCAGTATTGGAAATCCCTATAGACCTGGTGTTCAAATATGTCGAAGCAGCTCATATGGGGATTTCACTACCAGTTCGATCAAACTGGAGCTGTAGTCGCCACCGTTGACTCCATCTAGGGAATTCCTCCGCTGCCTCCTGAGAGTGAGTGCCTTAGTGAGAGGACACTCCTCCCCCCTCTCTCGTTTGCTGCCACCAACGACCTTCGAAAAGGGGTTCAATACCCCATCTCCAGTCGAGGAACTAGGCACCCACCAGTCACCAGCGTGGAGGTGAGATTAGGAGTTGATAGTGAGAGGCTAGAGTGAGAACGCTTGTGTCCTCATATAATCGCATCACTATCCTTAAGCACCGGCTTTGTCACGTCCAGAGTCGCTAGCTGAGTCGATTAAGCCATGTCTGTCTGTCCGTCCGTCTGTACGTCACCGATTTTTAGGCCTAAAATTTTGAGCTAGGATAATGAAATTTGGTATATGGGATCCTCGCCCGTGCCTACAGAACAAGTGTAAAAAATTTTGAAATCCGCCCACTGCCACGCCCCCTTTTAAGATAAACTCAGTTTTTGGCCAAACCGTAAGGAATTTTAAAAAAAGTATCTGAAAAGCATATTTAGAGAATCGTAATATCTATATTTCGTCATTACAAAGTTTTTTGCCACGCCCACTTTTTGGGGGCGTTTTCTATAAACTTTTTGGGGGTGTTTTCCTACAAAAACCATTTGTATGCCCTTCCCCAAGGCATGTGCAATACAAAAACGTGGTTTTTTGTCGAACCATAAAAGAATTTGATAATCCTTCCGAACAATATGTTTTAACAACGTCATTTTCAATACTTTATGACCATAAAGACCATATTTTGGGGATATCAATTTTAAGGATGGGATGTTATAGGGTATTAAACGATCCGCACAGCGGATTGTAGAATTCTCATATGTTAGTTTTGATACATAGTTTGTAACATAGAGAAATAATTTAGCTACATATACCTCAAAGTATATGGATCGACTCAGAATCGATAGCTGAGTCGATTAAGCCATGTCTGTCCGTCCGTACGTCACCAGTTTTGGGCCTTAAATTTTGAGCTAGAAGGATGAAATTCGGTACACGTGCTCTTTGTTGCTCCCAGCAGAACAAGTGTAAAAATTTTTAAAATCCGCCCACTGAAAAACGTGTTTTTTGGCTAAACCATAAGGAATTCTAAAAAAGTGTCTGAGAAACGTAGTTAGAGAATTGTAATATCTATATTTCGTTCATATAAAGTTTTTTGCCACGCCCACTTTTTGGGGGCGTTTTTAATAAAAACACGTTTTACGGTGAAATTTTAAAATTTTCGAAAATAATTTTGATGCAGAATAGTTAGTAATATTAATATAAACATTTCGTCCATAGACCATTTTAGCCCACGCCCACTTTTTGGGGGCGTTTTCTTACAAAAGCCGTTTGTATACCCTACCCCATAGCATATGCAGAAAAAAAAACGATGTTTTTTGTCAAACAACAAAAGATTCTGATAAACTGTTTGAACAATATTTTGTGACAATGTCATTTTCTATATTATAGGCTAATAAAGCCCACTTTTTTGAGATATTAATTTTAAGGATGGGATGGGATAGGGTATTAAACGATCCGCACAGGGGATTGTACTCTTCTCATATGTTTATTCTTTAACTTTCTTATTGCCATTCGAAGCTCGGACAGGGATACGGCTTAACTTTATAGTTGTCGGGTGCCATATTAGCATTCAGTTCTCCGTTCAGGGGTCTTCCATCGAACGGCTTGAACGTTTCTTCTAGATGCTCGGCAAATAAATCCGCTTTCTCTTTGTCTCCTTTTGCCCATTCGCCGTTAGCTTTTCTTATTGGTGGCGAGTGTATTTTGGGTTTCCTTATGGACTTCAAAGCTTTCCATAGTGAGTAGTTTGAAGTCTTATCAGCAGTCAATCCCTCGAGGTATGTAGAAGTCTCGCAATTTCTTAAATCCTGTAGCTCATTCTTGAGATTGTTACAGAGATAGTTCTGTAGATAGAGTGACTGCTGAGTGGTCTAAGCATAGATCATAACATTCTTCGACTTCCGTCAGATTTTTAGTTAGCCCTTTTGCGATAAATAAGTCGACTAGGTCAGGGATTTTATTTTTGTCAGTTGGCTTTCCCGTCGAATAAAAGTCCACTCTACGCTTCATACAGGCTTTGTACAGTAGTCTGCCTTTCGTTGAAGTACATCTTGAACCCCAAAAAATGTGTTTTGTATTAAAGTCCCCACCGATGATAAAATTAGACTCGAATAAGTCAAATAGGCGATCGAGGTCGTCGTCTACCAGTCTTTATCCCGGGGGGAAGTAACTAGATCCGATGAGGTAGTCCAAATGGTTTACCTTTACAGAGACTGAAATTATTTGCATAGAATCGAGTTATATTTTAATGTTTTCAGACTGCTTCATACATTCATTGATGTAAAGAGAGGATCCTCCTCTCGCATTTTCCGAAGGATGATGCGCGTGATAATCACTGTAACCTTTTATTTTGGGTCCAGCTCCCTTTTTTAAGTGAGTTTCCGATATCAAGCATATACCAATATTGTTTTTCCGTAGAAAAACTTCTAGTTCGTCAATTGGGGTGGATTTTCCAGTATAACTGGTCTGCCACCTGGGGTAATAAAATCAGTTGTTTGTTCCATTGCATGTCTTCTATTTATTTTTTGCATTTTATACCTTCTGCCAGGTTTTAGCAATGCCGTCCTTCTAGGATCAGACGCAGACCAAGGAGCCGCCTACTATAGATCAGCCGCTTTTGGATTTGGGTTTGCCTTCGGATTTGCCCTTCAACTATGACCTGTCTGCCTAGGGTTTCCCTACCAGGAGAATACTCTCCCGACAGCATAGCTTAAAGCATCATGTAGGCTACTCCCTCGGGCGTTAGATTTTAGTCGCCTTTTACGACAGGCATACATTACCTCAAGGCTATTCTAACCCCGTCTTTGCTGGGGGCGTTTTATGATAATAATTTATAATTTATGATAATTGGGAAATCTAACGAACGAATTAGAAGACGAGGCTGCCTGCGTAGTTGGATTCATAGATGGTATTGGATCATGCAAATTCATCGTACTGAATTGCATTAGGAAGTTATCGACATTGCTGCTTCGAGCCATCTGAACGGGATGAACGACCGAGTCAAGTGGAGGCGGAATAGCTCGTGCTTCTACGGGATTCACGAAGTCGGAACTTCATAATAAATTCATTGGGATTTGCGGAGTATGGTTGGCGAATGCTTCGCGCATGATTTGAGAAGGGGCTGGAGCTTGAGTCGGTGTATGTGCTGCTAAGGCAGCTCTAACCAATGAACCAACTTCTTGTTGTAGTGCTAGCCGGTTTTTCTCCAGTTCTTCTCTTATAAACCGAAGTTCGTCGGTGCGATTAATGCCAACCGTAGCAGATACAACGTCTTGAATGTATTGCTCACATTGCTCTGAATCGCTTGTATCCGTAGGCTTTGGAGTTTGAGGCAAGGTTATAGAAGTAGAGGGTTAATGAAGGCTACTTTCCTGTGGAATAGTAGGATTCAACGGTAAATCGACCCTATCACGACCTTCCTGTGGAATGGTAGGATTCGTTGAGGGAATGGCCAGATTACTAGGCTTTGGCTTTTTTTAAGGTTTTTTTTTAAAGCTTTCTCAGCTTTTTCTTTAGATACAACTGAGCTACGGGTAAATTATGAACTGGTTGTCTCATTAGGTTCGCTTGGCCCTGCTTCTGACATTTGAATATCCAGTTAGAAGCCCAACAACAAAACCAGTATCCAGTAGAAATGGAAAACCAAATAAAAATTAAAATAACTAAATTTAGGACTATAGGTAATTCAGTTTCTAATCGTAGCTATAATGGAACTAAAGTAACTACTGCTACGAAAGTTACAAAAACAATGGTTATTATATTTATACCCTATCCCATAGGGGGGTATATTAGTTTTGATACTTAGTTTGTAACATAGAGAAATAATTTTGCTACATATACCTCAAAGTATATGGATCGACTCAGAATCTATGTTACAAACTAAGTATCAAAACTAATATACCCCTATGGGATAGGATATAAAAAGGACCATTTGTTCATATTTGTTTAACCACTCATATATTCGAGTGGCCGCGTGGTGGATTGCGGAGCGAGAAATGGTCGACGGATTTATCTCCGACAAGAGCCGTCTATGCAGCCAAATGTCAGGCGAGAATAACTCACCGGGGTCTCTCCGGGGATTAGTACGAAGCTAAGCGGAGGCCGGAGAACCCACCACTTGCGCACTAGTTCACTCTTCCTCTCAGGCACTTGTTTTTGGTGTATGCGTTGCGTCGATTGGTCTTCGCTTTCGGCCTGACATACGTATGTTACGATGAGTAAATGATGTTTTTTCCGTGGTAAATCTCGGGAGGTGATGCTAAATGGCCGCCTCTGTGTGCCTCATAAGACACACACATTCGAATCGCGCTAGCCTCGCATCCAGCGGATCTAATTGTCGTTCCTTTTTGCTGTCGTCGTCTCGGGCACTTGTTTATACCCTATCCCATAGGGGTATATTAGTTTTGATACTTAGTTTGTAACATAGAGAAATAATTTTGCTACATATACCTCAAAGTATATGGATCGACTCAGAAACGCTAGCTGAGTCGATTAAGCCATGTCTGTCTGTCCGTCCGTCCTTCCGTCCGTCTGTACGTCTGTACGTCACCGATTTTTAGGCCTTAAATTTTGAGCTAGGATAATGAAATTTGGTATATAGGATCCTCGTCTCTGCCTACAGAACAAGTGTAAAAATTTTTGAAATCCGCCCACTGCCACGCCCCCGTTTAAGAAAAACTCAGTTTTTGACCAAACCGTAAGGAATTTTAAGAAAATTTCTGAACAACATATTTAGACAATATTAATATCTATATTTCGTCCATATAAAGTTTTTTGCCACGCCCACTTTTTGGGGGCGTTTTCAATAAAAAACTGTTTTCGGTCAAATTTTAAATTTTTCGAAAAAAAATGTTGATGCAGAATCATTAACATTATTAATATAAACATTTCGTCTGTATACCATTTTAACCCACGCCCACTTTTTAGGGGCGTTTTTATATAAAAACCATCTTTATACACTACCCTATAACATGTGCAGGAGAAAACCTTGTATTTTGTAGAACCGTAAAAGTGTTTTGTAAGCAGTCTGAAGAATTTGTTGTCACTATATCATTTTTTCTATTTTATCCACATCGTGTTTTTAGCCATGCCCACTTTTTTGGGGATTTTAGTTTTATGGATAGGATGGGATAGGGTATTCAACGATCCGCACAGCGGATTGTAGCCTTCTCATATTTTTATACCCTGTCCCATGGGGGGTATATTAGTTTTGACATTAAGTTTGTAACATAGAGAAATAATTTCGATAAATATACCTCAAAGTATATGGATCGATTCAGAATCGCTAGCTGAGTCGATTAAGCCATGTCTGTCTGTCCGTCCGTCCGTCTGTGTGTCACCGATTTTTGGGCCTTAAATTTTGAGCTAGAGTGTTGAAATTTGGTATATAGACTCTTTGGCCGACGAAGCAGAACAAGTGTAAACATTTTTGAAATCCGCCCACTGCCACGCCCCCTTTTAGAAAAACGTAGTTAAAAGCCAAACGGTAAGGAATTTAAAAAAAGTGTCTAAGCAGCATATTTAGACAATCCTAATATCTATATTTCGTCCATACAAAGTTTTTTGCCACGCCCACTTTTTGCCACGCCACGTTTTTAGCAAAAAACGCTTTTCGTCCAATCTTTAAAACTTTCGAAAAAATTTTTGATGCAAATACTTCCGCAATGGTAATATAAACATTTTGTCAATAGATCATTTTCACCTACGCCCACATTTTGGGGGCGTTTTCTTACAAAAACCATTTGATTGCCCCATCCCAAGGCATTAGCAATAGAAATACGTTGTTTTTTGTCGAACCACGAAAGATTTTGATAAACTGTCTGAGCAATATATTGTGACAATGTCATTTTCTGTATTTCATCGCCATGAGGCCTATATTTTGAGGATATTAATTTTAAGGTGGGATGGGATAGGGTATTAAACGAGCCGCACAGCGGATTGTAGCCTCTCATATGTTTGGTGTATGCGTTGCGTCGATTGGTCTTCGCTTTCGGCCTGACATACGTATGTTACGATGAGTAAATGATGTTTTTTTTCGTGGTAAATCTCGGGAGGTTCGTGATGATCTGACAAATCATCCGAGTAGTATTAATTGTCAAGAATAGCTTATCTCAACTTAGCCGTTCGGAGTCGGCATAAAACAGGAGGTCCCGCCATCGTGCAAGAAGTACACACGCACACATGAATGGTTGTGAGAAAGCTAGGCCCTGGGTACTAACGAGCCTGTTGCGCCAAAAAATTTGTAATTTAATAAATCTCGGGAGGTGATGCTTAATGGCCGCCTCTGTATGCCTCATAAGACACACACGTTCGAATCGCGCTAGCCTCGCATGTAGCGAATCTAATTGTCGTTCCTTTTTGCTGTCGTCGCAACTCGTGAATTAAGGCGTTGGACTTACGAAGTGTCGTTGGTTTTAAACCGCTTTGTGATTTGTTTTTCTTAATTTATCTACTCAAATTACTTAAACATGCGCTCAATAAAAATTACGTGCAAAAAAAAGAGGAACGAGTTGCGTATCGTCACTGGTGTCTGACTCGCTCGGCGGTTTAAAATGTTCTGCTCGATTTTCAGCGAAAATTAACCCACCATCATGCCATTTCGCGCCGAGTAGGTCTCGCTCTCACACATTGGTGTTATGAGCAAGTTCTTAAATGCTTCTGGCTCGCTAGATTTTATTCAGAAAAATCAGTGATTGGTTTTAAAAATCTTATCCCGATTATATGAACCAATGATTAATTTTTATTAAATTCTGAATAAAATCCAGCGAACTAGACAATTCAAAAAATTTGGCGCCATGAATTCAGCGAAAAATGGCAGCCACACCATCGTCCACCACACACATACGTTCGCTCATATCATCGAAATAACATCGCATAAATCGCATTGCAGCCACTAATTCCAATCGCCACCGCATACCAGGCGACATTTCCGGAACGTTATTATTTAAAAATATGCAAAAAATAAAAAAAAACATATGAGAGGCTACAATCCGCTATGCGGATCGTTGAATACCCTATCCCATCCCATCCTTTAAATTAATATCCTCAAAATATAGGCCTTATGGCGATGATATACAGAAAATGACATTGTCACAATATATTGCTCAGACAGTTTCTCAAAATCTTTTGTGGTTCGACAAAAAACAACGCATTTCTATTGCTAATACCTTGGGATGGGGTATACAAATGGTTTTTGTAAAAAAAACGACTCCAAAATGTGGGCGTAGGTGAAAATCATCTATGGACAAAATGTTTATATTACCATTGCGGAAGTATTTGCATCAAACATTTTTTCGAAAGTTTTAAAATTTGGACAAAACGCGTTTTTTACTAAAAACGCCCCCAAAAAGTGGGCGTGGCAAAAACTTTGCATGTACGAAATATAGATATTAGGATTGTCTAAATATGCTGCTCAGACACTTTTTTGGAATTCCTTACGGTTTGGCCAAAAAATAAGTTTTCCTAAAAAGGGGGCGTGGCAGTGGGCGGATTTCAAAAATTTTTACACTTGTTCTGGTGGCACGGATGAGGATCCTATATACCAAATTTCATAATCCTAGCTCAAAATTTAAGGCCCAAAAATCGGTGACGAACAGACAGACGGACGGACGGACAGACAGACATGGCTAATTCGACTCAGCTAGCGATTCTGAGTCGATCCATATACTTTGAGGTATGTGTAGCAAAATTATTTCTCTATGTTACAAACTAAGTATCAATACTAATATACCCCCTATGGGATAGGGTATAAAAATCTTTCTCACATCAACATTTGTCTTGATTCAACGAACATTTTTATACCCTATCCCATAGCGGGGTATATTAGTTTTGATACTTAGTTTGTAACATAGAGAAATAATTTAGCTACATATACCTCAAAGTATATGGATCGACTCAGAATCGCTAGCTGAGTCGAATTAGCCATGTCTGTCTGTCCGTCCGTCTGTCTGTTCGTCACCGATTTTTGGGCCTTAAATTTTGAGCTAGGATAATGAAATTTGGTATATAGGATCCTCGTCCGTGCCACCAGAACAAGTGTAAATTTTTTTTAAATCCGCCCACTGCCACGCCCCGGTTTTAGGAAAACTTATTTTTTGGCCAAACCGTAAGGAATTTTAAAAAAGTGTCTGAGCAGCATATTTAGAGAATCGTAATATCTATATTTCGTCAACACAAAGTTTTTTGCCACGCCCACTTTTTGGGGGCGTTTTTTATAAAAAAAACTTTTTTGGCCAAATTTGAAAATTTTCGAAAAAAATGTTGATGCAAAATCATTGGTAGTATTAATATGAACATTTCGTCCATAGACCATTTCAACCCACGCCCACTTTTTGGGGGCGTTTTCTTACCAAAAAACATTTGTATGCCCTGCCCCAAGGCATATGCAATAGAAAAACGTTGTTCTTCGTCGAACCATAAAAGAATTATATAAACCTTCTGAACAATATGTTGTGACAACGCCATTTTCAATACTTTATGCCCATAAAGACCACATTTTGGGGATATTAATTTTAAGGATGGGATGGGATAGGGTATTAAACGATCCGCACAGCGGATTGTAGCCTTCTCATATGTTTTAATTTTTGGTGTCAATGTCAAGCTGACAGCTGAAATCATCCCTGGAAACAGAATTTCCCTGTAGGATATTGTAAGCAGGAGTTACCAGCAAAGAGAATGTTGGATAGGTAGCCAAATTTGTGAGTGGTACTCGAGAGAACTGAGTAAGTCAGCAATTTGGTATAGACGATAGAAGAGGACAAATGTTATCTTTTAAACGGGTCTGCGAAGGCGTGAATAGAGAAATGAGGCAGGTCGGGATATAAAAAAGGGAGATTTTGGCATTGGTGTTTCAAAGGCGATAGTGTTCGGACCGGTACGGAAAGTGGCCAATACAATATTGGCATATATATCAAGTTTTTTTTTGTTTAACGTCAGTGTTTGAGGGGGTAAGTTTTGTTAAAAAATAAATAAATCACAAACATATAACTAATATTTGTTGGGGGTAGATATGAAAAAAACGGCGATCACAAAAAGGTTTGTGATCGCCACACAAAAAAATTGCCGGCGCCGAAAACCGAAAATGTGAGTCTAATGGTAGTTTATGTTGTGCTGGTGGATGTGTTTTGAGTGTGCTAAGTGTTTTATCTGCAAAAGAATTAAAATAAAATCATACAGAAAACGTCGCATATATAAATATAAAATAAAATACGTTCGCCCTTCGATTTTGACCTCGTGTCATCGATGAGGTAGGGGCATATATATAGGTATATATATGGGCTACAAGTGCGACAAATATATAACAAAAAAAAAATTATTTATTTATTTATTTATTCATTTATTTATTTATTTATTTATTTATTTATTTATTTATTTTTTTATTTATTTATTTATTTATTTATTTATTTAATTATTTATTTATTTATTTATTTATTTATTTATTTATTTATTTATTTATTTATTTATGTATTTATTTATTTATGTATTTCTTTATTTATTATTTACATTATATGTAATTTTTTTTTATTATTTATATGTCATATTATTTATTTATGATTTATATTCCGTGTTATTTATTTATTATCTCTTTGTGCTTAGTTTTAATTTGCCATTTATTTATTAATTTGTTTATATATATTTTTTTTTTGTAATTTAGTATAATTTTGTTTTAATTTTATATAAATTTATAATTATTTTGTTTACAATAATCTTTCATAATTTTCTATTAATGTTATTTACTGTTTATTTTATTTGTTATTTATTTAATTTATTATCTATTATCTATATTTTTTTTTTGTTAATTAATTTATTAGTAATTTTGTTACACATATTTAATTTTTTTTTTGTTTGTTAGTAATAAAGAACGTTTCGCACAATAATGAATTTTTGATGCAAATACTTCCGCAATGGTAATATAAACATTTTGTCAATAGATCATTTTCACCTACGCCCACATTTTGGGGGCGTTTTCTTACAAAAACCATTTGATTGCCCCATCCCAAGGCATTAGCAATAGAAATACGTTGTTTTTTGTCGAACCACGAAAGATTTTGATAAACTGTCTGAGCAATATATTGTGACAATGTCATTTTCTGTATTTCATCGCCATGAGGCCTATATTTTGAGGATATTAATTTTAAGGTGGGATGGGATAGGGTATTAAACGAGCCGCACAGCGGATTGTAGCCTCTCATATGTTTGGTGTATGCGTTGCGTCGATTGGTCTTCGCTTTCGGCCTGACATACGTATGTTACGATGAGTAAATGATGTTTTTTTTCGTGGTAAATCTCGGGAGGTTCGTGATGATCTGACAAATCATCCGAGTAGTATTAATTGTCAAGAATAGCTTATCTCAACTTAGCCGTTCGGAGTCGGCATAAAACAGGAGGTCCCGCCATCGTGCAAGAAGTACACACGCACACATGAATGGTTGTGAGAAAGCTAGGCCCTGGGTACTAACGAGCCTGTTGCGCCAAAAAATTTGTAATTTAATAAATCTCGGGAGGTGATGCTTAATGGCCGCCTCTGTATGCCTCATAAGACACACACGTTCGAATCGCGCTAGCCTCGCATGTAGCGAATCTAATTGTCGTTCCTTTTTGCTGTCGTCGCAACTCGTGAATTAAGGCGTTGGACTTACGAAGTGTCGTTGGTTTTAAACCGCTTTGTGATTTGTTTTTCTTAATTTATCTACTCAAATTACTTAAACATGCGCTCAATAAAAATTACGTGCAAAAAAAAGAGGAACGAGTTGCGTATCGTCACTGGTGTCTGACTCGCTCGGCGGTTTAAAATGTTCTGCTCGATTTTCAGCGAAAATTAACCCACCATCATGCCATTTCGCGCCGAGTAGGTCTCGCTCTCACACATTGGTGTTATGAGCAAGTTCTTAAATGCTTCTGGCTCGCTAGATTTTATTCAGAAAAATCAGTGATTGGTTTTAAAAATCTTATCCCGATTATATGAACCAATGATTAATTTTTATTAAATTCTGAATAAAATCCAGCGAACTAGACAATTCAAAAAATTTGGCGCCATGAATTCAGCGAAAAATGGCAGCCACACCATCGTCCACCACACACATACGTTCGCTCATATCATCGAAATAACATCGCATAAATCGCATTGCAGCCACTAATTCCAATCGCCACCGCATACCAGGCGACATTTCCGGAACGTTATTATTTAAAAATATGCAAAAAATAAAAAAAAACATATGAGAGGCTACAATCCGCTATGCGGATCGTTGAATACCCTATCCCATCCCATCCTTTAAATTAATATCCTCAAAATATAGGCCTTATGGCGATGATATACAGAAAATGACATTGTCACAATATATTGCTCAGACAGTTTCTCAAAATCTTTTGTGGTTCGACAAAAAACAACGCATTTCTATTGCTAATACCTTGGGATGGGGTATACAAATGGTTTTTGTAAAAAAAACGACTCCAAAATGTGGGCGTAGGTGAAAATCATCTATGGACAAAATGTTTATATTACCATTGCGGAAGTATTTGCATCAAACATTTTTTCGAAAGTTTTAAAATTTGGACAAAACGCGTTTTTTACTAAAAACGCCCCCAAAAAGTGGGCGTGGCAAAAACTTTGCATGTACGAAATATAGATATTAGGATTGTCTAAATATGCTGCTCAGACACTTTTTTGGAATTCCTTACGGTTTGGCCAAAAAATAAGTTTTCCTAAAAAGGGGGCGTGGCAGTGGGCGGATTTCAAAAATTTTTACACTTGTTCTGGTGGCACGGATGAGGATCCTATATACCAAATTTCATAATCCTAGCTCAAAATTTAAGGCCCAAAAATCGGTGACGAACAGACAGACGGACGGACGGACAGACAGACATAGCTAATTCGACTCAGCTAGCGATTCTGAGTCGATCCATATACTTTGAGGTATGTGTAGCAAAATTATTTCTCTATGTTACAAACTAAGTATCAATACTAATATACCCCCTATGGGATAGGGTATAAAAATCTTTCTCACATCAACATTTGTCTTGATTCAACGAACATTTTTATACCCTATCCCATAGCGGGGTATATTAGTTTTGATACTTAGTTTGTAACATAGAGAAATAATTTAGCTACATATACCTCAAAGTATATGGATCGACTCAGAATCGCTAGCTGAGTCGAATTAGCCATGTCTGTCTGTCCGTCCGTCTGTCTGTTCGTCACCGATTTTTGGGCCTTAAATTTTGAGCTAGGATAATGAAATTTGGTATATAGGATCCTCGTCCGTGCCACCAGAACAAGTGTAAATTTTTTTTAAATCCGCCCACTGCCACGCCCCGGTTTTAGGAAAACTTATTTTTTGGCCAAACCGTAAGGAATTTTAAAAAAGTGTCTGAGCAGCATATTTAGAGAATCGTAATATCTATATTTCGTCAACACAAAGTTTTTTGCCACGCCCACTTTTTGGGGGCGTTTTTTATAAAAAAAACTTTTTTGGCCAAATTTGAAAATTTTCGAAAAAAATGTTGATGCAAAATCATTGGTAGTATTAATATGAACATTTCGTCCATAGACCATTTCAACCCACGCCCACTTTTTGGGGGCGTTTTCTTACCAAAAAACATTTGTATGCCCTGCCCCAAGGCATATGCAATAGAAAAACGTTGTTCTTCGTCGAACCATAAAAGAATTATATAAACCTTCTGAACAATATGTTGTGACAACGCCATTTTCAATACTTTATGCCCATAAAGACCACATTTTGGGGATATTAATTTTAAGGATGGGATGGGATAGGGTATTAAACGATCCGCACAGCGGATTGTAGCCTTCTCATATGTTTTAATTTTTGGTGTCAATGTCAAGCTGACAGCTGAAATCATCCCTGGAAACAGAATTTCCCTGTAGGATATTGTAAGCAGGAGTTACCAGCAAAGAGAATGTTGGATAGGTAGCCAAATTTGTGAGTGGTACTCGAGAGAACTGAGTAAGTCAGCAATTTGGTATAGACGATAGAAGAGGACAAATGTTATCTTTTAAACGGGTCTGCGAAGGCGTGAATAGAGAAATGAGGCAGGTCGGGATATAAAAAAGGGAGATTTTGGCATTGGTGTTTCAAAGGCGATAGTGTTCGGACCGGTACGGAAAGTGGCCAATACAATATTGGCATATATATCAAGTTTTTTTTTGTTTAACGTCAGTGTTTGAGGGGGTAAGTTTTGTTAAAAAATAAATAAATCACAAACATATAACTAATATTTGTTGGGGGTAGATATGAAAAAAACGGCGATCACAAAAAGGTTTGTGATCGCCACACAAAAAAATTGCCGGCGCCGAAAACCGAAAATGTGCGTCTAATGGTAGTTTATGTTGTGCTGGTGGATGTGTTTTGAGTGTGCTAAGTGTTTTATCTGCAAAAGAATTAAAATAAAATCATACAGAAAACGTCGCATATATAAATATAAAATAAAATACGTTCGCCCTTCGATTTTGACCTCGTGTCATCGATGAGGTAGGGGCATATATATAGGTATATATATGGGCTACAAGTGCGACAAATATATAACAAAAAAAAAATTATTTATTTATTTATTTATTCATTTATTTATTTATTTATTTATTTATTTATTTATTTATTTTTTTATTTATTTATTTATTTATTTATTTATTTAATTATTTATTTATTTATTTATTTATTTATTTATTTATTTATTTATTTATGTATTTATTTATTTATGTATTTCTTTATTTATTATTTACATTATATGTAATTTTTTTTTATTATTTATATGTCATATTATTTATTTATGATTTATATTCCGTGTTATTTATTTATTATCTCTTTGTGCTTAGTTTTAATTTGCCATTTATTTATTAATTTGTTTATATATATTTTTTTTTTGTAATTTAGTATAATTTTGTTTTAATTTTATATAAATTTATAATTATTTTGTTTACAATAATCTTTCATAATTTTCTATTAATGTTATTTACTGTTTATTTTATTTGTTATTTATTTAATTTATTATCTATTATCTATATTTTTTTTTTGTTAATTAATTTATTAGTAATTTTGTTACACATATTTAATTTTTTTTTTGTTTGTTAGTAATAAAGAACGTTTCGCACAATAATGAAGCGACCGTCTTTATACCCTATCCCATAGGGGTATATTAGTTTTGATACATAGTTTGTAACATAGAGAAATAATTTAGCTTCATATACCTCAAAGTATATGGATCGACTCAGAATCGATAGCTGAGTCGAGTTAGCCATGTCTGTCCGTCCGTCCGTCCGTCCGTCCGTCCGTCCGTCCGTCCGTCCGTACGTCACCAGTTTTTGGGCCTTAAATTTTGAGCTAGAAAGATGAAATTCGGTACACGTAGTCTTTGTTGCTCCCAGCAGAACAAGTGTAAAAATTTTTGAAATCCGCCCACTGCCACGCCCCCTTTTTAGAAAAACGTATTTTTTGGCCAAACCATAAGGAATTTTGAAAAACTTTCTGAACAACATATTTAGACAATCTGAATATCTGTATTTCGTTCATACAAAGTTTTTTGCCACGCCCACTTTTTGGGGGCGTTTTTAATTAAAAACGTTTTTCGGTCAAATTTTAAAATTTTTGGGGGCGTTTTTATATAAAAACCATTTTTATACACTACCCCATAACATATGCAGGAGAAAACCTTGTCTTTTGTAGAACCGTAAAAGTTTTTTGTAAGCAGTCTGAAGAATTTGTTGTCACCATGTCATTTTCCTTATTTTATCCACATCGTGTTTTTAGCCATGTGCACTTTTTGGGGATTTTAGTTTTACAGATAGGATGGGATAGGGTATTCAACGATCCGCACAGCGGATTGTAGCCTTCTCATATGTTTTTATACCCTATCCCATAGGGGGGTATATTAGTTTTGATACATAGTTTGTAACATAGAGAAATAATTTTGCTACATATACCTCAAAGTATATGGATCGACTCAGAATCGCTAGCTGAGTCGAATTAGCCATGTCTGTCTGTCCGTCCGTCCGTCCGTCCGTCCGTCCGTCCGTCCGTCCGTGTGTCCGTCCGTCCGTCTGTCTGTTCGTCACCGATTTTTGGGCCTTAAATTTTGAGCTAGGATAATGAAATTTGGTATATAGGATCCTTGGCCGAGTCACCAGAACAAGTGTAAAAATTTTTGAAATCCGCCTACTGCCGCGCCCCCTTTTAAGAAAAACTCAGTTTTTGACCAAACCGTAAGGAACTTTAAAAAAGTTTCTGAACAACATATTTAGACAATATTAATATCTATATTTCGTCCATATAAAGTTTTTTGCCACGCCCACTTTTTGGGGGCGTTTTCAATTAAAAACTGTTTTCGGTCAAATTTTAAATTTTTCGAAAAAAAATTTGATGCAGAACCATTAACATTATTAATATGAACATTTCGTCTATATACCATTTTAACCCACGCCCACTTTTTGGGGGCGTTTTTATATAAAAACCATTTTTATACCCTACCCCATAACATATGCAGGAGAAAACCTTGTCTGTTGTAGAACCGTAAAATTGTTTTGTAAGCAGTCCGAAGAATTTGTTGTCACTATATCATTTTTTCTATTTTATCCAAATCGTGTTTTTAGCCATGCCCCCTTTTTGGGGATTTTAGTTTTATGGATAGGATGGGATAGGGTATTCAACGATCCGCACAGCGGATTGTAGCCTTCTCATATGTTTGTTTTGTATGTTTATTCGTGTGTGATTTAGCCATCATGGCGTGGTAAATTACCTATTTGGGGTGTTTGAGGTGCTGAATCTGGCGGAGATGAGATGATCCGGCGATGAAAATATTCAAGTTTGGGGAAGTTCAAACATGGCCGTCGAACTTCCAGGTTGGGAGGGAAAAATTGGCCCGCTGAATTTCACCATCAGCGCCTGAGGTGTCCCATCCTTAAGTCCCATCCACATCATCATCTCCTTTCCACTTTCTGCTCCCAACGCCCTCTATATCCCTCTGTGCTACCTATTACAAGCCACACCCAGTCATCAATCGTTTGATCGCAAACAATTGGACCAACCCAAGAAAAATTATCACCGAGTGCAACATGGGGCAGAAGCTATGGGTGGAATATCGCAGTGCGCTTTTTGCGATAAATCACATCAGGGAGGAGATTGTCCAAGACTTTCTTCGCCGTAGTGTTGACGATCGTTGGATTATTGCGAAGCGCAATCGGTTATGTTTTTGCTACCTAAAAAGGGGACAAAATACCTCAACTTGTCACACTTGCCTAAAAAGGGGACAAAATACCTCAACTTGTCACACTAAGAAAGTATTTTCTTACAAAGACTGTGATAGATTCCATAACCCACTACTGCATGCAGATATGGACAGAAATCTTAACGTTAAGACGCCAAAATTCAACCGCAAGCCATTGCTAACTAATCCTGATCCAGATCTTTCGCCAACAACGAGCAGCAGCGTAGCCTCACAGTCTGATAAATTTGAGTACTGTTTCGAGTTGTGCCGGTTACATTGTAATGCCCCAAGAACGAAGTGAATACCTACCTGGTGATTGGTATAGATAACTGTCGACTTGGGCCGGCGAAGAAAACACACGAGAGTCCTAACGACGGACCTGTAGTTACAAAGACAAAATTGGGTTGGGTTACATTTGGTCTTACCAACCCCAATGATGTTAAGATCTGTGGGCATACTCGAGCTGTGTCTATGCATGTAAGGCAACAAAAAGACGATACATTGATGCAAATTGTAAGAGAATACTTCACCACCGAAAACTTTAGCACGAAGGTGTTGAAGTCACCACTAGGATCTGTAGCAGATCCTCGGGCACGTCAGATTGTTTCCGATACTACAATCAAGGTTGCAAACAGATACCAATGTGGACTCTTATAGAAATCGAATGATGTGGAACTGCCAGATAGGTTCGAATTGGCGGAGGTTGGAGAGCATCGAAAATAAGATGAAAAGAGATCCGGATTTCGCCGCAGCGTACAATAAACTTATCTCTGAATATCTAACGAAGGGCTATGCAAGAAAATTGATGGGCAAGGAGATCAACACTATCAGTTCGCGAACTTGGTACCACACTTTGATGTGAAAAATCCGAACAAGCCGAAGAAAATACGTATCGTATTTGATGCCGCAGCTGAGTCAAATGAAGGGTCCTTAAACTCGAAATTACTGAAGGGCCCAGATGAACAACAACCTTTAACAGGAGTTATGTTTAATTTTCGGAAGAACAATATTGCTGTCTGCGCGGATATAAGAGAGATGTTTCACCAGACCGTTGCTCACAGAGGTTCCTTTGGCGTTGGGGTAAACAATCGGAGCCTGAAGTATTTGAAATTTGGCTATAAGCCATTTGTAGCGCATAGGATATCGGAAATACTTGAAACAACGAAACCTATTGATTGGCGATGGGTACCTACCAACCTGAATGTTGCGGATGATGCTACGCGGGGTACGCAACCGCCTTAATTTCACCCGAAGAGCCGTTGGTTGTATGGTGCAGCATTTTTGAGTCACTTTGGCCTAAAGAAGTTGAAGTCAAGTTGCGTGGAAACTGTCCGGAGGAACTTCGTCCTAGATTCTTGTTACTTGTACCCTTTCGACGATCACTCACCTTGTCGCGGTGAAAGGGCTTAAGTAGTTTCCAATGAACCACGGAGCGAAACCGGAAGTCTATGTAAACATAAACTGTCAGGGCCACCCATGCCGGTAAGGTCAGTGGCGAGGAAACGAAAACCAAAAGGTGGTCTCCAAGGTAAGGCGCGCGCCGATACCTGCATGGCTGAGGGAATGCTCAGTCGCTAGCGCAAACTCTAGATACCTGGGGACCTCTAGTTTTAATTCAATTTCCCCTTTCCTGTATACAGGGGGTGAGTACAGGATGACATTCCTTCCCCCTTACTCGTGGGTCCAAAATTGACAATAACAAACAAAACAAAAAAGGGACGAGTGCAAATGAATCGGGCACTCCAAACCCTATAAAAACCGATTCTCAACAACAAATGACGGAGGAGGAGGAAAGCCTCTTGCTCCGAGATCCGTCAAACTCCAAGATACTGTCAGATGGGGGAAGCGAAGGAGCAATAGACATCCAAATGGAGAAACTTCTTCTCGATGAAGATGACACCTGCTCTAACGCCAGCTCATCTAAATTCTCAATATCGTCAACTGCGTCCATCCGCAGCAAAGTAAAATCATGCAAGTTGACGATCAGAAGATTAGGCAAGATAGTAACTCTAGGAGAAAAGGATTGCCTGAGACTTCAGAAAGCTCAAGAGTTTCTAAAAAGTCTGACATTAGCAGAGAATGAGCCGATAGCTCGTACCTGCTCAATGAACGCACCGAGTACCTCGAGCATGAAGGGACTGATGGGACCACCTTTGATGCAGGGCGCTGGCCCGCTAAGACAAAGAATGGTCTCCTCAGACCCTGCGAAAGTCAAAGGCGAAATCATGGCTGATGATCCCTTGTATACCCCCCCAGCAGCCGACGAGCCGCTCGCTCGTCGCTCGCAGAGAGGAGATACAGGAATCGAAGCTGAAGGAGAGCTGGATGGATCGGTCAACGATGTTACGGGCGCATGCCCACTAGGAGTTGACATGATCCCTTCAAACTCCGAAATAAGGGACTGCATTAAAAGCACCCTTATTCTGCAGAATCTCACCACAGAAGAGAATGAGCCGCTCGCTCGTACCTTAGGTGGTGAGGTAACGCAGAATAAGAGTGTTTGTGAGCTGAAGAGATTGCCTCCAGTCGTGAGTGACCTTGGCCAATCCAACTGGAGAACAGTCTCTCCAGACCATACCAAGGATGGATCAGAGGACAAAACGGACACAAACGTCAATCAGAACCCGAAGGAGGAGCTGGGGATGATTGAATTCACCGGCGCTGTGATGAGTAACAACTCATCAGGCAAAGGAAATCGGTCAACCTCAACGCCGCCAGGGGTCTGTGAGACACTGACGATAGGACAAGGAGAGGCTGACTCAACATTAGGTAGCTATTGTACGGTTATTACTCGCCGCAGCGATCCGAAGCATCACGACAGCTTGGAAAACTCCAACGCTGCTGTGTCTGCGGAAGAGAGTAGGCTGAGGAACGCCGTACGACCCCAACCGAAGTCAGAGGTTCAAGCTCCTCTAAAAATGAGGGCCAACGCGCAGAGGCTTCTACGTAGGTTCAAGCACCGTGACCCAGATTCCTTCACGGAAAAGGACACGGCAGCACTTAGCAGAGCTAAGGAGACGTTAAAAGCTACAGCCGAAGCGTGGCGGCAAAAAAGGCGCACAGGCAGGGAGCTCTCCTCTCAAAAAAGGGAAGTAGTCGTGGAAAGGATGGAGAGCTGTAAACCTAATGGACCATCTGCTGCTGCAGGTAAGGTTGCGACCAAGCCTGGACCAACTGCAGGTACCTCCAAGAGAGGAAGGCACGATGACACAGTCTCTCCAATCATAGGTAGGAACACGAAACCTAGGTTAGACGCCAGTCATAACCCAGTAAAGGACAAAGATAGTTTTCGGGTCGCTATTGTCGACTTTGGTAATCCAGAACGAAAACTATCTCATGACCAATGGCAACTAATAGAAATTAGAATCCTGGGCGGAGTGAACGACGCTATCCTAAAAAATGCAGGGAACATCCCGCTCTTTGGACAGCTGACCACGTTCAAAGGATTCAAAATAATCCAGCGTGACAATAAGTGCACACTGAGTTGGTTGACGAAGTTCATCGACGAGACGAAAGCCCCATGGTCAAATGCAGACCTTCGCATCGTCGAAAAGAAAGAGCTTCTTAACCTGACCAGACCCAAAGGTCGCATCCTTATCCCAGGGCCATGCATCCCGAAGGATAGGATTGAGCGCAACCTACAGAACCTCAACCCAGAATTCCTCAGTAAGGACTGGGAGGTCATAGAGGCAGGAGAGCACTCAAAAACCGGCACGGAGGTTGTGGTGCTACTCAGCCACAAATCTATGCCGCTGTTACGAAAGAAAGGGTACAAAGTACGAGTCGGGATTACCCGATGCAAAGTACGTCCCTTCGTAACAGTCAGACGCAATGATGGGAGGAAAGCTGACCGCCATGAAGATAATACAAATAAATCTTCACCACAGTAAGGCGGCCAGCGCCAACCTAGTCTTCCTTTTAAATAGGAACGACATTGACATGGCCCTAATACAAGAACCTTGGGTAGTCCGAGGCAGTATATAAAAGGGCTAAACAGCAAAGATCTAGTACTGTACCATACTGGCTCATCCGACACAAACAGTAAGACTAGATCATGTATTGTAGCTAAGAAACAAATAAACCTCTTTCTCTTATCTACTCTCAGTAACAATGACCAGACCGTGGTAAAATATGAGCGGCGGGGGAAGTCCCCGATTGCAATAGCAGCCATCTATATGCCATATGACTCGATGGATGGACCTCCATCTGCACTAACAGACTCCCTGGTGCAAATGGCCAAATGTATCGGAAACCGACTGGGATCTTTATAAGAACAATCAGCGCAAATTCAAAAGTGCGGTCAACAGTGCTAAACGCACCTCCTGGCGTAACTTCTGTTGCAGTGTAGAAAGCACTACTGAATCAGCTAGACTTAGAAAAATAATCGCCAAAGAACCGGCTGTGCCAGGTTACCTCAAGCTCCCCAATGGGGACTGGACACAATCCACCCATGAATCTTTAACACATCTACTGGAAACCTACTTTCCAGGATGTGATTCATACTCCGGTAGGACCCCAGACACAACCGTCTATGATTGCAACCCCATAACAGCAGCAATGGAGGATATGGTTAGTGTAGAAAGAATCAATTGGGCAATTGACTCCTTCTCCCACTATAAATCTCCAGGAGTCGATGGTATTATCCCGATCATGCTACAAAAATCGAAACACCTCGTAACAGCATTCCTACATAAACTGTTTGTTAGTAGTCTAAAATGCGGTTACATCCCTAGGTGCTGGCGGGAAGTAAAGGTAGTCTTTATCCCAAAAGCCGGCAAGCCCAGTCACACGACCGCGAAGGACTTTAGACCAATAAGTCTTACATCCTTCATACTAAAAACATATGAAAAACTAATGGATATATACATTCGTGACAAACTCGACCCCCAATACATATCCTCGGCACAGCATGCCTACACGAAAGGTAAGGGAGTCGAAACTGCCCTACATGATATCGTTAGTACAATTGAAAAACCTCTTCACGAGAAGGATATACACTCGCTGCATTTCTCGACATTGAAGGAGCCTTCAATAATGTGAACACAAACGCAGTCGAAAGAAATCTCGCGAAGAACAACGTGGACCAACCTCTAATACATATTATTGGAAGTATGCTCAACCACAGAAATATAAATGCGAATCTGGGAGACACCCATCTCAAAGTAATAGCATCAAGAGGCACACCACAAGGAGGCGTTATCTCACCTCTGTTGTGGAACATAGTCATCAATGAGATACTCATAAAGCTAGAGCGAAATGGGGTAAAAGTCATAGCCTACGCAGACGATGTAGCGATACTAGTTAAAGGGAAATTCCTACCCACTATTAGTGAACTACTCGAGCGGGCATTGAAAACTCTCAACGAGTGGACAAAACAATGTGGGCTTGGCATCAACCCCCAGAAAACAGAACTCGTTCTCTTTACGAACAAGAGGAAGATACCAATATTCGACCTACCGGCTATCGATGGGACTACCCTCAAACTAGCCGATAGTGCAAAGTATCTGGGTGTCATTCTTGATAGAAAACTCAACTGGAACCTAAATGTGCGCGAGCGCATTAAAAAGGCCACAGTCGCTTTCTATACGTGTAATCGTATATTCGGAAAAAACTGGGGTCCGAACCCCAAGATCACCCTATGGATGTACACGGCCATTGTGAGACCTATATTAACATATGGGGGGCTTGTCTGGTGGCAATCCACAAATAAAGTCACCCATCTGAAAAATATGACAAAGGTACAAAGGTGTGGGCACTACTGGCGCAATGAGAACCACGCCAACAGCGGGACTGGAAACCATCCTTAACCTGCTACCGCTAGACCTTTACATGCAAGAATCTGCAGCCAAAAGTGCTCTAAGAATCAGCCAGCTCAACTGCTGGAAATCGAACTCAGGAGGACATGCCCAAATTCTACACAGATATCTGGGCTCAGCTGTATCCTCTGACTACATGCTGCCTCACCATGACTTTCAAAGACCATTCTCCTGCATCCTCCCAAGCAGAGAGGAGTGGGAGAGGAACGAATTGGGCCCCGAAACCATATCCATCTACACTGATGGTTCAAAAATGGATGTAGGCGTTGGAGCTGGAGTGTTTTCAGAAACACTTAAGCTAAACAGCACCTTTCGTCTCCCTGAGCACAGCAGTGTCTTCCAAGCCGAAATATTGGCAGTAGCAGAGGCAGCCAAAGCGACCTCAATGCTGGCGATACCACCAGATGATATCACCATCTTTATTGACAGTCAGGCTGCAATAAAAGCTATCTCTGCTGTCGAAATAAAATCTCGGCTTGTGAAACGTTGTCGTGAAGAGCTAAAGGTTCTTGGCGTCCAACATAATGTTAAGCTCTGCTGGGTCCCCGGACACAGAGGCATACAGGGCAATGAAATTGCTGACGAACTGGCAAGAAAAGGATCTGCCTCCAGCACTGACCAAGCAGACCAGTCTGTCAAACCACCACTATGCGACCTCAAATCTCAGGTGGGACAGAAAACACTAATCGCTGCCAAAAACAGGTGGAACTCCCTTCCCACCTGTGAAACTTCCAAAAGGATGTGGCCTGAGTATGACAAAGCCAGAACCCATAAACTGCTTCGTAGAAACAGGAAATCTGTCTCTACTTTAGTTGGGATTCTTACTGGACACAACTTACTGAAAAGCCACAAACTGAAAATGCATCTCATAGATGATGACCTCTGTAGAGGCTGCGGTGATGAAGAAATACACGAGGACATCCTCCACTTTCTGTGCCACTGCCAAGGCCTCAGCCAATTAAGAATGGGAACCTTAGGAAAATACTTTTTCCATGACCTCACGGATCTATCCGAAATCCCTCTCCCTAATCTTTTCAGGTTTGCATCAACATCTGGATGGCTAGAAAGGGACTAACAACAATGGACAGTAACGGGACAATGAATGAACCAACCACATAAGTGGACCCCCAACGGGCATCACAATGGGTCTATATTGACCTGAGTGCGATGAGGGAGGACACACACCGTCTGCCTCATCAACCCACCAACCTAACCTAACCTACTTGTACATCCAGCTGCGAACGATATCATCAACATAGCTAGATTCTCCAACTATATAAAACTTAAAAGAGTAGTAGCATACGTTCGAAGATTCCTAAACAACTTTGTAGCTAAATATCATCATTGGGGCAATCTTAGCACAAGGTTAGGTTAGGTTAGGTTTACGGGTTGGTGGAGTAGATGATTCTCTATTCCGCCACACTTAGGTCCATGTGGACCCATTGTGATAACCTTGGTGGGATTACGTCCTTCCTTATCGTTACTACGGGTTACTCCACTCTATCCATAGGGTAATGGAATATCGGGAAACTCTTGGATGTCTTGGAAGTAGTAGCTTCCAAGTGTTCTGTTCCTCAGGTGACAGAGACTCGGGCAGTGACAGAGGAAATGAGGTGTATTCTCGTGTGTTTCCTCATCGCCGCAGCCTCTACAGATATCGTCATCCTTGAGATTTAATTTCATTGTATGGGTTCTGAGAAAGTTGTGACCAGTGAGGGCCCCTACCAGTTTAGATAAGGAGCTTCTGTCGTACCGCAAAAGTTTTTTGGTCCGGTTTCCGTTGTATTCTGGCCAAAGCTCCTGAGATATTTCGCAGGTAGTCAATGACTTTCACCTGGTATTGGCTTTCATTCGGGTTTTGTATTCCACTCTTTCTCTGAGGTTACAGAATGGTGGTTCGACCGTTTGTAGTGCCTGGTCATGATCTGTAGCAGATCCATTTCTTGCCAGTTCATCGGCCATCTCGTTACCGTCTCGAACCAAGCAGAGATCAGCATTATGCTGTGAGCAGAGAACCTTGAGCTCTTCGCGACAGCGGTGAACTAGCTTTGATTTAATTTCGATAGCAGATACTGCTTTTATAGCCGCTTGGCTGTCAATGAATATGGTGTATATGTGTGGTATTTCCATTATTGCCACCAAATGAGCCGCTTCAGCGATTGCTAGCACCTCAGCCTGGAACACACTACTATGATCAGGAAGCCTGATTGATTTGTGTATTACTAATGCCTCTGAGAATATGCCAGCACCTGTTCCACAGTCCATCTTTGATCCATCTGTTAAGATGAATATCAATTTCCTTTTTGTGGGTTCATTCTTGTCCCATTCGTCTCCGCTCGTAAACGGGCAGGTGAAGGGTCGATCGAAGTCTAGATAGGGAGATAGATAGTCAGAGTTTACTACGCTCCCTACGTATTTCTTTAGGACCTGCGCATGCATAGCGAGCCTCGGGATCCAGCTGTTCGTTGGGCTGATCCTCGAGGAGCTTTTGACAGCTGATTCCTGCATGTATAGATCTAAGAGCAGCAGATTCAGAATCACCTCCAATCCAGAGGTTGGGGTTGTTCTCATCGCACTGGTTGTCCCTATACACGCTAGTCTTTGTATTTTTGTCATTTGCTTCATGTTGGTTGCTCTGTCTGTGGCTTGCCACCAGACTATACTGCCATATGTGAGTATTGGTCGCACGATAGCGGTATACATCCACAGGATTATTTTGGGGTTAGGTCCCCACTTTTTGCCGAATATTCGGTTACTTGCGTAGAAACCACTTGCTGCTTTCTTAACCCTTTCATTGACATTAAGTTTCCAATTGAGCTTTCTGTCTCGAATTATTCCCAAATATTTCGCACTTTCAGCTATTTTAAGGGGTATTCCCTCTATAGCTGGTGGTTCGAAGTGTGGTATTGTTCTTCTATTTGTGAACAGCACAAGCTCGGTTTTTTGGGGGTTGACCCCAAGGCCGCATTGCTTTGCCCACGTGTTAAGTGTTCGGAGCGAGTTTTCTAACAGATCGCTTATGTTTGGTAAGAATTTGCCTGTCGCAAGCAATACTACATCGTCTGCGTACGCAATTACTTTAACCCCCCTGTTTTTGAATTTCATTAGTATTTCATTAACGACAAGAACCCATAGTAGAGGAGAGATGACTCCTCATTGTGGTGTGCCCCTTGAGGCGTTTACTTTTAGTTCAGTGTCGCCCAGTTTTGCCTTGATATTCCTTTCTTTGAGAAGACTTACAATCATGTTAGTGTGTGCCTGGTCAACGTTGGAATTCTGCAATGCCCTTTCCACGGCGCATGTTTTGACATTGTTGAAAGCTCCTTCAATATCTAGGAATGCTGCGAGTGTGTATTCTTTGTCTTTTAGAGACTTTTCTATAGCACTAACAACGTCATGCAGTGCTGTTTCAACCCCTTTGCCCTTTGTATAAGCATGTTGGGCTGGGGAGATATCATTGTAATTAAGTTTTTCACGAATGTATATGTTCATTAGTTTTTCAAAAGTCTTCAGAATGAAGGACGTCAGACTTATAGGCCTAAAATCTTTTGCAGTTGTATGGCTAGATTTACCTGCTTTTGGAATGAAGACAACCTTTACTTCTCGCCAAGCCCTTGGAATGTAGCCACACATTATACTGCTTTTAAACAGTCGTGTGAGGACTGGTATGATTAGGGTTTATGTCTTTTGGAGCATAAGTGGAAATATTCCATCGCTTCCTGGGGAATTGAAGGGAGAGAATGTATCAATTGCCCAGTTTATTTTTCCTTCAGTTATGACTTCTTCTGGAGCTGTGAAGAGAGTCGTTGAAGGGTTAAGGGTCACCTGATTACTCTCTCGACTCTGGGTACATCCCGGAAAATGGGTCTTTAGTAGGAGGTTGAGTGTGTCCGTACAGGATTGTGTCCAGTTGCCATCACTATCTTTGAGATACGTTGGAACTGTAGATTCTTTAGTTAAAATTTTCCTGAGTCTGGCTGATTCTGTGGTGTTTTCTATGTCACTGCAGAACGTGTGCCATGCAGTGCGTTTAGCTCTTGTAATTGCACTTTTGAACTTGCGCTGCCTGGATTTATATAGATCCCAGTCAGTTTCTAAGTTTTTTACTTTGGCTGCGTTGAAGAGCGCTCTAGTCTTTCTCCTGATTTCGAGGAGCTCTTTCGTCCACCATGGTTGAGATTTTTTGCTCTTTGGGGTCCGTAAAGGACAAGCTTTTTCGTACGCATTGTTCAGAATCTTATTTAAAGTTTCTGTGGTTGCGTCGATTTCCTCTGGGGTAACTTACGTATTTTGTTTCAGTTTTTGTTTATTCTTCTCGACTTCGTTGAAGAATATTTCCCAGTTTGTTGTTCTGGGGTTCCTGCATTTACTTATTATTTCAACATAAGCTTCAATTAGGAATTCAATAATCCTGTGGTCTGAAAATGATGCTTCTTGAGAAACAGTCCATTCTCGCACAGTAAGATTTTGTGAGTTGTTGTAGAGTGTTACGTCTAAGACCTCACGCCTGTTCCTAATTATGAAGGTTGGTTCGTTACCTTTATTGGCAATCAACAAATTGTTTTCAATAATGAATTCAAAAAGAGACTCACCTCTGATGTTGGTGTCTGTACTGCCCCATTGGGTGTGATGGGCGTTGGCATCGCAACCTAGAATAAGGTCACATCTTTCCCTTTCCGCTTTCTTCGTAAGAGAGCGCGTCAGCTCGGACGGTGGACCGTCTGGAGAGTCAAACGGCATGTACACTGCTGCTAGTATCAGCGGACACTTCCCTTTCCTCTCCCATTTTACCACTATTTGGTCTGTATTGCTGTAGCTAGATAAGAGAAATAGGTTAATCTGTTTTCTAGCAACAATACATGTGCGAATCTTACTGGTATTTGGTATATTGGTGTTATAGACCACCGGGTCCTTTGACTTCAGCCCTTTTATTTCCCCCGAATATTCCAGGGTTCCTGGATAAGGGCGACGTCAGCATTGGTCTTTGTCATATGGAGAGCAAGGTTGGCACTGGCCGCCTTACTGTGATGAAGATTTATCTGCATTATCTTCATGACGGCCAGTTGACTCTCTGCTTTCCATCTTGTAGTCTGCCGCTACCAACCGAAGCTTACATCATGTTATACCCACACGGACTTTGAAGCTTTGCTTGCGGAGTAGCGGCAGTGATTTGTGGCTTAGAAGTACGAGGACTTCCATACCACTTTCAGTGTGTTCTCCCGTTTCAAGGACTTTCCACTCCCTGCTTTCTAGTTCTGGGTTAAGGAACTGCAGGTTGCGTTCTATCCTGTCCACGGGTAGATACGGTCCTTGTATGTGTATACGACCTTTTGGTCAGGTGAGGTTGAGGATTTCTTTCCTGTCAACGACGCGCAGGTTAGCATTTGACCAAGGTGCGTCTGTGTTGACGATGAAATTCTTGAACCAACTCAAGGTGTGATCATTGTCACATTCAATTTTCTTAAATCCTTTGAAGGTAGTAAGCTGTCCAAAAAGTGGAACCGCGCCATCTGCCTTCAGGAAAGCGTCATTGACGCCATCCAGGATTCTTACTTCTAATAGCTTCCATTGGTCTTCGGTAAGTCTTCGCTTTGGGTTTCCAAGGTCGACTACTGCGATACGAAGACTCTCCTTGACCTTGTCAGAGAGTTTAATTTTTTCTCTTTGTCTTCGTGACAGCAGCGACTTCGGTAAAGTCCGAACTTGTACTGTCTTCCGACTTATTCAGCTTGTCAACAACTGTACATATACTGTTTAGAGTCGAGTCTGCCTCTCCCGGTAACGCCATCTTGTCTGCTTCTTTTGCGGGATCCAATGCTACCGACCCGTGCTCAGATAGGCTAAGGCATACAAGAGACACTGGTGGTCGCATGAGATCTTCCTCGCTCTCAACTTCGGGGAGAGCAATCTTTGGTTGGGCGTTAGCACAAGGCACGCGGTTCAGAGCTCGACTCTCCACAAAGTTGAGGGCGTTCTGAAGCCTCCGTTTATCGTTGTCCTCTAGTAAGGGTTTTCTTTTCAACTTTTTTATCGTCATTTTACAATTCAGGACTTTTTTCCTGATTGACGTCGTTGATGATATGGAGAATTTGGATGAGCTGGCGACGGACCGGTTGTCATCGTCCTCAAGAAATAGTTTCCCAAGGTTAATGTCTACCGTTCCTTCGCTTCCCTCAACCGAAACTGTCGAAACTAGGCATTGGCTCTTGGAGTAGAAGGTTTTCTTCTTCCTCCGTCATGGTCGTGTCTTTACTTACTTACTTAAGTGGCGCTACAGTCCGGAATGAACCTGGGCCTCAACCAACATGCCTCTCCAATTAGCCCGGTCCTTAGCTAACTGCCTCCAGTTGCGCACTCCAAGTTGGTTGAGGTCGGTTTCCACTTGTGCGCGCCACTTAAGGCGAGGTCTTCCTCTACTGCGTCCGACGTCTGGCTGGGAATCGAAGACTCTGCGAGCCGGAGTATTGGTGTCCATTCGTTCTACATGTCCTAGCCATCTTAAACGTCCAATGCGGAGTTTTTTGACCAGGGGCATGTCGCTGTACAGCTCGTATAGTTCTTGGTTGAATCTTCGTCTCCATAGCCCGTCAACGCAAACGGGACCGAAGATTTTTCGAAGAATTTTCCTCTCGAATCTACCAAGGATTTCTTCATCCGCTTTTGATACGGTCCATGCTTCAGCGCCGTAGAGCAGGACTGGGATGATCAGGGTCTTATATAGGGTTTCCTTAGTAGTTCGAGTGAGGGCTTTACTACTAAATTGCCTTCTTAGCCCGAAGAAACAGCGGTTGGCAAGAGTAATTCTTCGTTTAATTTCTGACGAGATGTTGTTGTCAGAGCTAATAGCGGAGCCGAGGTAGACAAAGTCCCGTACTACCTCAAAGTTATATCTGTCAATGGTGACGTTCTGTCCAATTCGTCGATGTTGTGAGTCCTTTCGTGATGACAGCATATACTTAGTCTTACCCTCATTTACTGCTAAACCCATTTTCGCCGCTTCCTTCTCTATACTAGCAAACGTGGCTATGACATCACGTTGAGTCCTACCAATGATGTCAATATCGTCAGCGTATGCTAGTAGTTGCACCGACTTTTGGAAAATTGTGCCTCTGGTGTTGGCTTTGGAGTTTTGCACAATTCTCTCAAGAATCAGATTAAAGAAGTCACATGACAGCGCATCGCCTTGCCTAAATCCTTTTTTGGTATCGAATGTGTCGGTGAGGTCGTTTCCGACCCTGATGGAGCAGCGAGAATTCTCTATCGTCATCCTACACAAACGGACGAGTTTGGGCGGTATACCAAAACTAGACATGGCTCTATACAGTTCGTCTCTATAAATGCTGTCATATGCGGCTTTGAAATCGATGAATAGGTGGTGGGTATCGATTTGGACTTCTTGAGTTTTTTCCAGGATCTGCCGAAGTGTGAAAATTTGATCGGTTGTGGACTTTCCTGGCCTAAAACCACACTGATAAGGGCCAATCAGGTTGTTGGTAAACGGTTTCAGGCGTTCACATATTACGGCAGATAGGATCTTGTAGGCGATGTTGAGGAGACTTATGCCTCTGTAGTTGGCGCAGTTCAGAGGGTCTCCTTTTTTGTGGATCGGGCAAACGATGCTGAGGTTCCATTCTTCAGGCATATTTTCATCCGACCAGATTTGGCTTATGAGTTGGTGGATGTTACTTACCAAGTCATCTCCGCCGGCCTTATAGAGCTCAGCGGGAAGGCCGTCATTTCCGGCAGCCTTATTAAGCTTGAGTTTAGATATTGCTATCCTCACTTCACTCAAGTCGGGTGGTTGGCAGTTTTCGCTGTCGTTGCCAATATTGAATGGTTCATTCTGCCTGACAGCGGAATGTTGTTCGTCATCGCCGTTTAACAGTCTGCAGAAGTGGTTCTTCCATATCCTCAGCATCGACTGTGTCTCAACTACAATATTTCCTTGTTCATCTCGACAGGATTCTGTTCGAGCCTTGTATCCTTGGCTTTGACGTTTTACACTTTGGTAAAACTTGCGAACATCGTTCCTGGAGTGGCACCTCTCTATATCCTCGATCGCGCGCTTTTCTTGCTCTTTTTTCTTCTTGCTGAAAAGCCGATGTTCTTCCCTTCTTCTTTGCCTATAGAGCTCAATGGCAGCTCTCGTCTTCACCTGCAGCTTAGCCTTGTAGGCCTCGTTCTTGGCTGCGAGCATCTGTCGGCATTCCTCATCAAACCAGGGGTTTCTTGCTGGTGGGCGCGAGAAACCTAGCACATCAGTTGCGGCTGATCTAATGGCCTGTTGGCATCGTTGCCATTGCTCTTCGACATTCGATGCTGGTGGTATGGTGTTAATCGAGAGGTTAAGGGATACGCGTTGTGCGAAGGTCTTGGCGGTCTCTTGCGATTGCAGTCTTCCGACATTAAATTTTTTCACAGTATTTCTGGATTGTTGTGGCGTGGTGGATATCCGCATTCTTACCTTGGCTGCTACAAGGTAGTGATCCGAGTCGATGTTAGCTCCTCGGAATGTTCGGACATCCAAAATACTGGATGCGTGCCTCTTATCTATCGCAATGTGATCAATTTGGTTGACCGTTCGTTGATCTGGAGACCGCCATGTCCCCTTATGGATATCGAGGTGAGGAAACCGTGTGCTGGCTATAGTGGCATTTCGTTCCGTAGCGAAATCAATTAGCCTAAGTCCGTTACCAGACGTGTTGTCGTGTAGGCTATGTTTTCCGACAATACTTCTAAAGATGTCTTCTCTTCCTACCTTTGCGTTAAAATCTCCCAGCACGATTTTAACATCGTACTTCGGTAGTCGCTCATAGGTTTTGTCGAGGAGCTCGTAGAAGCAATCCTTAGCTATATCATCTTTTGCTTCCGTCGGAGCGTGAGCGCATATAAGGCTTATGTTGGCGAATTTGGCCTTGATGCGGATCGTTACTATGCGTTCGCTAATGTCTTGGAAACATAAGACTTCTTGCCGAAGTCTGGCACTTATAACAAATCCGCATCCGAATAGTCGCTGTTTCTGCTCACTATAACACGGTCCGTAGTATATGTCACAGTTTTTCATCCTCTTTTTGCCCGGCCCATCCCATCGTATTTCCTGGATGGCAGTAATGTCTGCTTTGTAGCAGTTTAGGGCTTCCGCTAGTTGTTCGCCTGCACCTCTCCTGTTTAATGTTCTCACATTCCAGGTGCAGATACAAACGTCGTTGTCCTTTTTTCGCTTAGCAGGGTCGTCAACAATAAAATCAGTCCTTTCCGAGGCTATTGGTTGCTTCGTAACCATGATTTTTTTCTGTGGGTGGGTAGTTAACCCAAAGCACAACCCCCAACCTGGAGGGCCAGTTCCAATTTATTAGATACCCCTAGGACACGGGGCCATCAGTATCCACTACGGGATTGAGCGCTGCCGTTGGCCTTTCGGTTCATCCGCCACCATCTCTGTTCAAGGGGCCTGACTAACCCTTGAAATTCCTAGACAACCTGTTGTCCGAATATGTCAGAGCAGCTCATCTAGGTTCGCCTGGGACAGCAGGCCGGGTATTCATCCGTGCCATTCTCACCAGGGTGTTTATAGTGTTGCTGTTTTTCGTCGTGTTATCAACACTCGCACTTATCGTTTAGCAAGTCAGATCCGGTTGGATGAGACCAGTACCCGATGGTTACCACTTGGAGGTAAAGATAAGCACATTTGATGTGTAGTCAGAGTTGCAACACTGGGCATTGCCAAGTTAACGCCAATCAGAGTCTACCCTCGTTCTACAACACCCAACCATCGTGTCTTTAGAATCGTTTTTTTTAAAGTTCGTGGTGCCCGATTCATTAGCACCAGTCCCTGTTTTTGTTGTTTTTTGTTGTTCAATTTTGGACCCACGAGTAGGGGGGAAGGACATGTCATTCTGTTTTCACCCCCTGTGCACAGAAAAGGGGAATTACTTGGAACTTGAGGTCCCCAGGTATCTAGAGTTCACCGTTAGAAGACACATAACGTAGTGCCATACATCCCATCGGCACGGTTGTTTAACACCGGGAATTACGGGTTTTTTTTTTAGTGTTTCCCCTCTTGATCCGTTATATTTCGTCTACAGCAGTGGCACCTCGTGCAGGATTTGGTTCTTCACCACGTATAACGGTCTTAGGAACCATGTTCCTCTGGTTTTCTTCCCGAAAACCTTCACCACCACATCTTAGCACAAGAAATGGACGAAGCTTAAATCTGGATTTGTAAGGTTGTGCAGATGGGTGTATTCTCCCAAGAGATATTAACTATACAGGAGGGAGGATCTATTAAAAAGGAAAATTATTTGCATAAATTATGTCCCTATCTCGATGAACACGCCGTTCTTAGAGTGTACGGAAGAATTGATGCGGCTACGTCAGTGCCTCTGATGACAAAAAGACCAATATTTCTTCCAAAGATCTATGATTTGACCAAGTTAGTGGTTAACTCATCGGATGCTGCATCATCAGAACGAAGAAACTATATTGTCAACGAAATACGAAGGAAATTCTTGGTGTCTCATTTGCGGCAACTGGTTAGGACTGTCAGACTGTCGGGTATGCTCTGTAAACTGCAATCAGCAAAACCTCACACCCCAATGATGGGACAATTACCAATCGATCGACTGACACCGTATGTAAGACCGTTTTCGTATACGGGTGTCGATTATTTTGGACCGCCTCATGTGGCTGTTGGGCGTCGTCGTGAGAAACGATGGGTTGCCATTATTACGCGCGATTCACTTGGTGCTGGCGGTTGACTTTTCGACTAATACCTTCTATCTGTGCCTTCGAAATTTTGTCAACCGTCGTGCGATTCCTGTAAGAATTCGGAGTGACAACGGCACAAATTTTGTCGGTGCCGATGCAGAGCTGAGTGCTTTCCCAGACATATTTGATGAAGCTCGAATCCAACGTGAGATGTTATCCACGGCCATCGAATGGGTTTTTAACTGCCGGTTAATCCTAGTACAGGAGGTGCATGGGAACGTATGGTCCGAAGTGTAAAACGTGTTTTGAACCATACACTTAAAGAAGAAGCTCCTAGAGTTGAAACGTTGTATAGCCTTCTGCTAGAGGCTGAAAATATCGTTAACTCTCGCCCTCTGACACATCTGCCAGTGTCACTAGAAGATGAAGAGCCGCTAACCCCAAACCATTTCCTTATTGAAACAACGAACTCGACGCAAACACCTGATAATGTGAAGATTCATTGCCTTCGAAAACAGTGACGAATCGTACAGCAATTGAAAAATCGATTCTGAAAAGGTGGATGTCCGAGTACTCTAACTAGAAGGTCTAAGTGGTATGATAGGGTGAAGCCACTGTGTATAGGCGATGTAGTGTTCATATGCGACGTTGACGTGCCCCGATCCAAGTGGTGCCGAGGAAGAGTCACCAAAGTTTACCTCGGTTCAGACGGACAAGTTCGGAGTGCTCATGTACGAACTGCTAATGGAACATTGCATCGAACGAATTCGAAGTTGGCTTTACTCGACGTAAATGGTAAGTCCATGGAAGATTTACGGAGCCCGGGATGTCGTGAAGTGAACCTGAACGCAGCCATTGACGAGACTATGGAACATAGCCAAAAGAGTTGCTGAACGGTGTCGTAGTTTATCTGTCGAGAAGTTTCTGTGTCAATTGAAATGCCATATGACTAGAAGCCGTGACAGGGGAAACTGCGGTAAGAATTTTGTAAAAGGAGATATCCTATGAATTTAAGTAAATATAATTTCAGAAATAAATATATTTTAATGTACCTACGATTGTGTATATGACACAAAGAAATCGTCTATTTATTTCAAGAAGACAACACGGCGACAGTGCACTTACGTAAGTGAATCACAGGGAGAGAAAACCCTGTTAGTAAAAGATCTGACAATTGTGATATTAACGATAATTACGTAGGCACGATAATTATTTTATGTGTAGGTAGTACCTTTGACGCACTGGTGGTATCAACACTATAGTATACGGATGTACCACCTATGTGTCAAAAAATACCATACGCTCATACGCCAATGCCATGTGAGCGGCATGACATGGGCGTGGCTTAATACTAGCATTTTAACCGAGGTATACATAGAATATTACCGATCCCTCACAAGCGCGTTGTCTCTTTCATTAAAACGTCAAAATCACTTGAAGGAAAACAATGAGATATTTTATATGGCAGAAGTACTAATTTTGAGTTATTTGCTTTGAAATTGTTCAAAGTGACACACAAATTATAATTATATAGTACTGTTATATAAGGAGTGTGTAAAATTATAAAATAGAAATAAATATAGTGAAATTGATAACCAATGCCATTACCAGATTATATGTTTTTGTTTTCACAAACAACAATAACTCTGAATATTTTTATTTTGTTTATAATCAGCCGTATTTATTAGATTTCCTTAGGCGGGGTCTCAGAGGTTGCCTAGTTAGGCATGCCTAAATATTTAAGTTGCCTCTAGGCAACGTTGCTTAAATTCTTATTTATAATCGATTTTCCATTGCTGCCTAACTAGGCGAAGTTTATGTCAAATAAAGTAGTAGTATTTACAAATCTAGTATAAAAAATTAAGATTCTTGTACTTTGTTTACATCAGATTTTCTTTTTTTTTTGGGTTTGACAGCATATTTTATTTGTAAACAAATATCTTAAAGGAAGAACATGGAGCTATATGGGCAATGTTATATTGCTGTTCGGAATCAGTTTGAGGATTCAACAGTGGAGTGAAAAGAATGTTGGAGCAGGCATAGCCCTCATCATCGAGTAAGCGTTTTGTATATTTTTGGTCTCCTACTAGTTGGAGAATTCATAATATTCACTACACATAAATCATTTACAAGTGAAATGAAGCTTGATTCCATTCTTATGAAAATATTTTTACTTTATTGCAAACCACCACCCAAAATCTCAAAATAAATTTCCAGATTGAAATTCTCGTAAACGTCAAGATGAAAATGAAAATTCCTTAGGCAGCCTCTAGGCAGCCTTTAGGCAGGGTTCGCTCGCGCTTAAGTTAGGCGGCCTTTAGGCAACGTTGCCTAAATGTGAAAATTGATTATAAATACCGATTTTGCACTTAGGCAGTACTTAAAGGTTGCCTAAAGTTAGGCAACCTCTAAAATACTTTTATAAATACGGCTGAATGTGTTCTGTTCTTATTTTGCACAACTTTCAAGCAATTTGTCAATACAAATGTCACAGCCCAATTATGGCTATCAATGATCAATTATTTGATGCTCGAAAACATCTATCAATTCATCAATAATTTGGTATTATGACTATAAAATGATAATTTTTACACCATTGTGAATGGGTTCTGTTTTTACGTTTCTAATTTTCATTTGGTTTTTGTTTTTTGCTATGACGAAGAGGAACAACTTTGATCGAAATATGTAAATTGTTTTATTTTATTGGATTTGTTCCTTAACAATATTTCTTTATTTAGGAATAGAGCAGTAAGCAATACACATTTCGAAGACCCTTTTTTATCCCATTATTTTCACATGCGTTTCATCTGCAGCAAAATCAACATTTTTCGAAGAATTCTAATTTTGTACTTGTTTCTGGTGTTGGGTGTTGTAGAACGAGGGTAGACTCTGATAGACTCTTTAAAGCTTTTTTTGTTGATAAATACCCCGGAAATATTTTTTAATAATATTAACACTGCATAATTGATTGTATTCAACAAAGAATCCGTTACCGATAGTTAATATGATAGATATCAACTTTTTGACAGCTTTAATGCCAATTTTTATCAATAGAACTATTCACAATAGATGTAAGATCTTATAAAATTAACAGTACATCAAAAGTGTAGTTCATAATAGTTCATAACCATAATACCAATAAATTAATTTCGTTGATAGCTTTCAAATAATATCAAATATCGTGTTGATATTTGATAACTATAATAAGGCTCTAGTTTGAAAAGCGCCTCTACATGTGAAAAAAAATAGCATGTTAAGTGCTATAGAATTAAGGGAAATTTTAATTTATACAGGATTACCATAAGAAAACTGTGCTTAAGAAGAAAATGCAACAGCGTATTTCCAAACATTTTACTATAAGGCAATATACAAGTTTATATGGCATTTAATTGAATAAATAATGGACTTTCTAAGTATATGAAATGCTGTGCGATTAGTTTAACATTTTAATGCAAAAATGTAATTTTAATTTGGCGCTATTTTTCCATACGAATAGCGCCACTTTTGCGACTAGTAGAGAAAAAAGGAATATTACAATGTATACCAAAATGCTAGCCTTCAGTCGTCCTTTTTTCCTTTTTTCTCTTCTAGTCGCAAAAGTGGCGCTATTCGTATGGAAAAATAGCGGCAAATTAAAATTACATTTTTGTATTAATATGTTAATCTAATCGCACAGCATTTCATATATTTAAGAAGTCCATTATTAATTCCATTAAATGCCATATCAACTTGTAGATTGCCTAATAGTAAAATGTTTCGAAATACGCGTTTGGATTTTCGTCTTAAACACAGTTTTCTTATGGTAATCCTGTATAAATAAAAATTTCCCTTAATTCTATAGCACTTAACATGTTATTTTTTTCACATGTAGAGGCGCTTTTGAGACTTTTCCACTCGTCAATAGTCGTCAATGGCTACGTTTACACCGTGGACAATAACCGGGACTAAGCTTACATTTGGTGTAAGTCCCATCGGTGTAAACACCTCGAACAAGAACTAAATTGTTTAGGTCAGTCCACTTATTGAGTTGACCTGGACTAAACTGTTTTTTCTACCTTGAGCATAGATGTCAACATAAATTCATATGAAGTGGTTATAACAGGATATTGTCCACGGTGAAAACGTAGCCATTGGGGCTGATCTTGGGAAAAACCATTTAGTCATGTACGGTGTAAACAGAAAATTTCTGAGACTAAATTATTTAGTGCCGGACCAAATATAGTCCACGGTGTAAACGTAGCCAATGTTTTTTTCCCAAGATCAGCCCCAATGGCTAAGTTTTCACCGTGGGCAATAACCTATTATAACAGTTAGTATACCACTTCATATGAATTTGAAATTTGAATTTGTAGTGATATCTATGGGTAAGGTAGAATAAACGGTTTAGTCCAAATCACCTAAATAAGTGGACTGACCTTAACAATTTAGTGCTTGTTCGAGGTGTTTACACCGATGGAACTTACACCAAATGTAGGCTTAGTCCCGGTTATTGTCCACGGTGTAAACGTAGCCAATGCAATAATAATTATACCCCCAGTCACCAGTGTGTCAAAGGTATAGTGACAACGAAACCACCATTTCCGACGAGCTTAATCCGAGCATCGCCAACGTGTCACCTTGTCACATGGTATGCGGAATTCACTTGGCAGTTGCACTTGGTTTTGGCTCATTAAGTATTTTTAATGAACATTTTATACTCATATTTTCATACTTAAGGTAGAGAATTTCTTTACGAAGCTATTCGCAGAGCAGTTCGACGTTGTTAAGCCTTGTTCGAAGAACGTCGTTTTCGTCCTTAAAGCTTTTATATTTGATTGAGTCTCGTTTTTCATAAGCCGACACTTCTGTTGTTGTCCCGCTCCTTGAGATGCATATATTTTTTTGAGATCCAGATGAAGATGATCTCCTTTCTCTTGAGCTTTTCCCGAATGGGTTACACAATTGCAATAATTGGATCTCGTTTTTTTTTTCATTTTTGTTGTCTGTATACGCTTTACACTCGGTATACGGGGAGTGGATTTTAGTAGCCTTTTCGACGGGCATGCCTTACCTCGGGTGTATTCTGACCCCTAACCCGACGGGTTACGGTGTCAACGAATGACACCATGGCATAGATGCGACGAAGATATATAAGAACCAATGATACCATGGAATAAGCTATACCAAGATTTAAAAGTTGTCCAAAATGTTAATTGAACAGTTATGCCTCAGACAAGATCTTCGAATCCCAACCCCTTGAATTCGGCACGACAATGAAGACGAAACATCCACTTGGGCTGAATAATCAAAAGCTGGGTGCCCATAAGCGAAAGGTAAAATCCTTCCTTCTCTTAGCCTATTGCTGAACATGTCGGAAACCCATCAAATAGGTAAGGGTCACTAGCACAAATAAAAACTAAGCTATCCAGACATTTTCTCAAGGATTTCGGACAGCTAACCACTAGCCTAACCAGGATAGGCTTTTGGTTAGCCAGTATAAGTGTGTACACATGTTAGACACAGTTGGCCCTATCATGGTATCCGTTCCGAAAGAAAAATTCTCCGATTTTCTACGAACGGATACCACAATAGGGCCGAGTAACTGCTGCAAATCACAGTAAAGTAAAATATCGCATGTTTGTCGTTTCTGCATTCTTCAATCTTAGGACGTTATAATATCTGGTTTTTGTCAGCACAAAATATTTCGAGTATGTTTGCAATTATGCAATCCGAGGAATAGAACCGAGAATAGAACGAGCGTTTTTTCAAGGTACATAATCAAATTTAACTGTCCAACGACGCTTAATGCAGGTTTGAGAGTAAACGTGTTACCGATACAACGAAACCCCAAACATCGTGTTTCCAATATTTGTTACCCTAGAATATAGTGTCGTATGTTTACTAGTGCTGTAGTTGCACCATGATCAACATCTATATTCCTGAGTAACACTGAAATCGTCTGCTCCAATGTTAGCCACCTATTGGGCTGTGGCCTGGTTTGGTAAACTGAGTTGAGTGGGTGTAATTCTCCTACATAAAAAACCCATTGTCTACGCGCATTCTCTTCGCGGTTACTTGAAAAAATAAACACCGCCGTTAGTATTCTCCTTTTATTATCTAAAAAACATAAGAATGCCGGCAGTACAGCAGAAACTTCAATCAAACAGAAATCTCCACCGCACAGCACTGTTGCATACATCACTTAAGTCAAAAAACAGAATAAACGCCCTTTATGTGCTCCAGAGTTTCTCTGCCCGGAGCAACCACCGTCTTTACTTTGAGTGTGACAGACTATAGCTAATTTTAGTTCTCTTCTAAAAAGAACTCTAGGACACCCAACCTACTGCATGCAATCGCCGTGATGAGAAACTGTGTGTGTTTACTTTGTCTTTTGGAATTAGATTTGAATCTTACTGCGTTGACTTTTGGCCGGCGATTCGGCGCAGCAGTCGATTGCCGCAGAGAAATGTCACCGCGGCAATTGGAATCAACAGACGAATAGTCTGGAACATGTTCAGCTGCAACCAGAACAATCCAAACAAACCAAGAATTGCTCCGAGTCCAAAATGAAAACCGATGGTGCTGAGATTGAAGGTAAAATTCGACACATTTATGCCGAGTTTGCCCCACATAATGAAAAGCAGTACCAATGGAGTCAGGGCGAGACCTGTGAAGATGTCAGAAACCAAGCGTGGTGGGCGCTTTTCTGGTACGCGGAATTGATGGATGATCTCCGGCCGGGGAGCGCGAATGGTTTGTGATTGATTATCTGAAGGAAGAACGTTGTTAGTCATCGAACATACGAAACTATTTTGTTACATACCTTTTCTGGCATCCTGTGAGAACTTTAGCTGAACATTGGCCACGTGCCATTTGAAGGAGTTCGAGAGCGAGGCATCGCCGACAATCAGTTCCAACTTATAGACCCCAGATTTGTAGCCAAAATCGCCTCCTCTAGCGCCGACGTCCATGTCAAACTTGTATGCTTTGGACGAGTCTTGCTCTGCGACGTAAATGATCTCCTCGTCGGTTTCCTTGTTGGCCAAACGCACAAAGGCCTGGTGAACGGTCATAACCTTTGTAGTGCCATCGTCAGTGAGTGCAGCTTTAAGGATGAGTTTCTGTGTGTGATCTGCAATCAGAACTTCCGACAGAGTGTTGGGGAACGCCACGTTTTGCTTCTTGACGGCGGAAGTGGCATCAGAATCACCAACACCAACTTCAAGCGAGTGCACCTTCACTTTACCTAATGCTTTGAAGTTAAGCGACTGAGTATACATTTCCGCTGTGATGTCAACGGTGTAGATGCCGCGAGTGGGCTTGAAGGTGGATAAGTCTGCTGCATAGGTAGTTTTGTCCGAGCTCTTTGAAACGAATTGGACCTTCTCGGCGAGAACAGTGTTTCCCTTTTTAACCATGACCTTACCGGAGATGCCTAGGGCGAATGGTGACAACGGTTTGCCCAAAAGATCAACTACCGCGATGGTGAGGAGTGGAGATTCCGCTTGAAGTTGTCCATTACCGATTAATTGAATGCAAATGGGGGCAACCATATCACCAGCTGCGCTAATGGTCTTCAAAGCTTCGATAAGGACATGTGCACCCTTTGCTGTCTGTACAGAACGACGACTGAGGAAGTATGTGGCCAACTTGACTGCCTGACTATCAGTAATAGGAGCTGGTTTGTTTAGAGCTTTGGTAACTTTAAACGCACCGTTGATAATCAATGCGGTAATGCTAAGACCACCCTCGAACTGCAACATCTTTCCATCAACTTCATCGGCCTGTACGATAGCGTCTTCCACACGATCAGCCACAAATGCAGCTGGAGCACCAAGCTCAGCACCGATATAGAATGCGTATCCCAAGCTGCTCAATGAATCGTCCTTCTTAAGGATGGTCTGCAGATTCTTAGAAATTCTCTCCTTAGTGGGTGCATCTATCGTCACTCCCATGACCTTTGAAGCGAACAGATTAAAGAATATCTCTGGAGTGGTGGCCATATCCTTGCCGAAGGATGTGGAAATCTTATTAAGCACTGCCTGTGGAATGGCCACTGTTGTGCATTTTACATTTTTATGTGCTCCCACGAGATAGAAATTTCTTTCAAAGTCCTATAACACACAGAATTAAAAATGATTAACAATTGTATTTGTATTTTTACTTACGTTTAGCTTTGAATCCACATATGCCGCATGGATCCTTTGGCATAGAGCAACTTTATCTGCCTCATTTGTTGTCTCGATATTAACAGTCGAGTAGTATATCGATTGCAAATCATTTGAACTTAACCCATCAATGAATACTTTCTGTAGGCGTGACAAGTCTGCCGAACTCAGGTGACTAGACACTGTGCGCAATCCATCGACATGAAAACACAGTTGTGTTCCAACTAGTAACACTAGAATTCCTGTTAAAAGAATAATGTTTCAAACATAAGTAAAACACTATCAAATGTAGTCATTTGTAATTGTAAGATAAATGTGATGTACGATGATGAACATAATGTACAAGGCAAATAATAAAGATGCCGGCGTTGTCCAAAAAAATGTTAAAGCAATTGCTTTTTTGTGGATATTTTTATCTCATTCTTATTTTAAATACGAAATTCATGCTCTTACCTAATTTAAACATTGTTTAGTGTTGTTTTAATTTTGAGAAACAATCGGCAATTACACTTTTATGCATACAACTTTTTCGACCAAGCACACAAAAGTTGACAGACACGTCAGCGGCAGAGGTAGCCCGGCAAACAGTAAGGGGATCTAGTACAATAGCAAAATGGCCGAAGGGTTTTCTTACATACGAGCAGATTAAATTGATGGAATATATTGAATTGTATTAGAATCTTATGTAGGTACACATTTACCTATATTTTTGAAATGTTTTCAAATTGTGAATATATCTTCTTGATTCAATATAGCTGATTTTTTACCATAAAAATAAGATACCTAAGAATACAACGAAAGTGCTTGGCCACACGTTCATCCTAACAACTTCCATTCCCATGAACGCCGTGGCCACACACAAAAAAGCGTTGTTGGAATGAAGTCAGCTTTTACACCAGGAACACAGTGAAACCTGAAACAACACCCTCATATTCGTGTCACTTGATATCGATATTGAGGTCTGCACTCGGCGAAGGCAAAATTCAAATGAGTATTTTTGTCAAAATAATATGGTTTGGAGGTGAAAAGTTTATGCTCACGTTATTGAAAATGGATCATTGAACAATTATTTGTACGCAAAAATAATAAGAGAAGGGAAGATTGCACTGTCAATCAAATTGAGTCAGGATTCTCCGTATGCGCATAATTATTACACTTTCATTTTGGCGAAAATCCTAATTTGAAATGACCATTTACAGGCCGTGTTCCGGATTTTAGACTACAACTGCAAAATGAGGTCAGGTGATGTGGAACGCAAAATCTTATTGAATGGCAAACCTTATTTTGCAATTTCATTTTCCCGTATTTATAGATTTTTATTTACTTTTATCTATTCAGAATAATTATTGTTTAACAAAAAATATGAAATAACCTAAACAAACCCTTCGTCGACGCAAAATCAGCTGTTTCACTAATATCTGAGTGCATATGCGTATATTTTCAACTTGTTTCACTAGTCATTTCCCCTCCAATGGCACATGACTAAAATGATCGATTGACCGATGAGAATAGTGCATCGGAATAGTTAACTCGGTAAAACTTAAACCCGAAACAGATGTGACAGTTTTTCATCCTCTTTTTGTAGGCTTTGTAGCAGTTAGGGCAGTTAAGTTTGGAAGTAAAAAGAAAACAATAGCACTTTTATAATATTTCAAACGTGCTTTTGAAACAATAGATAAATAAATTCTTTTGAGGAAATTGCACAAGTATGGGATACAGGATATTGAGCTTAAATGGTTTAGATCATATTTAACCAAAAAAAAAACAAAAGAGTAAAACGAACTAAAGTAAATAGTAGAGTATCGGAGTTCATTGAGGTTGAACAAGGAGTGCCACAAGGTTCAATTTTAGGAGCACTTCTCTTTTTAATATACATCAATGATATGCTCACAGTATTAAAGTGTTGCAAGATTCTGTTATACGCCGACGACACGCTGACGATTGTAGAAATAAAATCAACTACGACATAAAACGAATAATCATCTGGCTGAAAATTAATAAATTGAAACTGAACGAACAAAAAAGTAAATTAATGGAAATAAATCTACAAAGCGAAGCAAACATTGAGATAAATGGAAAACAAATTGAAAGTGTCAGCAGCATTAAATATTTAGGAATGAATATTGATAAGATATTAAATATGCATGAACATGTCGACTACATTTTCAAGAAAATAGGCAAAAAATTGGATTTGTTAAAAAAAAATCAGAAAACAAATGGATGACGACATGAGAGCTGTAATCGTCAATAACACCATCGTGAAACCGCATTTTGAGTTTTGTTCGACAATACTTTTTTCATGCTGCAACCAAGCAAATACAAAGGCTTCAAAGGCTACACAACAAAGGTATGAGGAGTATCCTGAGATGTAACCGATATACACCAATAACTACAATGCTGAACGCCCTTCAGTGGCTGAACGTTAGGGAAAGGATTGAATACAACACATTGATGGCTGTCTTTAAAATCAAACACGGTGATGTACCGCGAACGACTTCAGATTACGCAATCAATTTTCATTATCAGCACGAAACACCATAATGTATAAAGGTTTTAGTTTATTTAATACACTATCAAATAAGGTAAAAAATGAAGAGAATTTAAGAATGTTTAAAAGAAAAAGTATAGATTTTGTTAAAAGAAGTAGATAAGACTGAATTAAATAGATTTGTAAAATGTAAATTAAATGTACATAAATAGATTATTGTAAAGTATTGAATTAATACTAATAAAACTTAAACTAACCTAAACTAACTAAACTAGGGCTTCCGCCCGTTGTTCGCCTGCACCTCTCCTGTTTAATGTTCTCACCTTCTAAATGCAGATACGAACGTCGTTGTCCTTTTTTTCGTTTAGCAGGGTCGTCAATAATAAGATCAGTCCTTTCCGAGAATATTGGTTGCTTCGTAACATATAGTTTTTTCCATGGTGGGTAGTTAGCCCAAAGCACAACCCCCAACCTGGAGGGTCAGTTCCAATTTATTAGATTACCCTAGGAAACTGGGCCATCAGTATCCACTACGGGATTGATCCGCCACCATCGCTGTTCAAGGGGCCTGACTTGCCCTTGAGATTCCTAGACAACCTGTTGGCCGAATAAGTCGAAGAAGCTCATCAAGGTTTGCCTGGGACAGTAGGCCGGGTATTCATTCCGTGTCATTCTGACCAGGCTGTATAGGTAGGTAGGTAGAATGGCGGTTCGGCGTGAACCCAGGTAGCTCCTATGTGCCTTTTTGTTACCACTACTCGTGTGACCTTTATTATGATTGTTGTTGTGGATGTAATAAAGGCGGTCTCTAGATCCAGCCTGTGAGGTTTAGAAAACGAATAAGATCTTGTATCATTTTACCCGAAACGTCGCTAAGGTTGTCGAAAAATGGTTGGTCTAACGCACCCAATCCGGCTCTTGCTAGTGCCGGACATTTTCAGATGAAATGGGAGAGGGTTTACCTCTCATTTGTGTTCCCATAACTGCGGCATTGAGGGTTGTATGGGATCCCTAGTTTGGGTGCATGGTCTCCAATTGGTCAGTACCCCGTGACAATCGCCGTAATTCTTGCGATATCTGGGCGGGTTCTATTTAGCCGTGAAGAGCTGAGCCTTGCCTGACCTGTGGCCATACGGCCTTGCATTCCAGCATCCTGACTCCTTGAGTCTTACTGAGCTGCATAAAGCGGTATCTTTAATGTGTATGTCGAGAGGCAAGAGATGCAATAGCAGCACAGTAAGGCCATCCATTGGCGCTGACCTGAGCGCGCCCATGGTGCATATACTACCTGTTCTTTGCAGCCTTTTTAGTTTTGTAAGGTTGTAGTCTTTACTCAATGCGGGCCACCATACTAGTACACTGCTGTGTACATCCACAAGGTCATCTTTGGTTGAAGTCCACATTTCTTTCCAAAGGGTTCGCTACAAGTGTAGAAGCCAACACACGCAAGCCAGAGTAGAGGAGAGATGGCGCCACCCTGGGGCGTTCTTTTATAAATTCAACGATTGGTGAGTTGGTGTCAAAACAAAACTTATGAATTTTTGAACATGATTATTCATTTCAATTCCATCATGTTCTTTGTTCCAATGAAGATGTTCAATGATAGCTATAACCACAAGCTTAAGGTATAGCAACACTGACTCTTATACAATCAACACCCCCGATCAAATTCATAACTCTGGAGTGAAACGGGTTTCACACCATACTTCAAGCGCACACGAGATGAATATGCCGGCAGAACAAATTGTATATATGAACCCCTTTTCGTTGTGTTAGTAATTCTATAGAAATTGACATTTGCCTTGAGTACTTTTGACAATTCGCAAGCTCTTAGGTTTGTGTGAGAGTATATGCAATTACATTAATGTTGACTGCTCGACTCACAAAACGGGTATGAGAGCCGAATGACATAAAAAAATGTCAGACCTAAAATGTTGAAAAATGTGTTTCTATTGGTTTTCAACCTTGTTCCACCGCAAAAACTCGGTTGAAGATTAACTGGACTATAAGGGCCCAGTTATAGCTATCATTGAAAAACATCATTGGAAATTTTCTTTTACTTCTTGCGGTTATTTTATAAATTCAATCATTGGCGAGTTGGTGCAAAAACAGGAAAATTAGGAAAATTTCGTCTCACTTCGGTGGAACGACAAACATTACTTCACAGAAATAAATCATGATCAGTGAAAAATAAAAAGTGATTTTCTGCGATAACTAGAATTAAAAATTAAAATATGTTTGGATAATGATGTTCTAAAATGCATAAGCTTTGTTTGACACCAACTCGCCAATGATTGAATTTATAAAAAAAAAAACTGCAAGATGTAAAAGAAAATTTCCAATGTTTTTCAATGATAGCTATAACTGAGCCCTAAGTCAATTAATTGTCATATGTCAGTTCAACTCATCTCGAATGAAGTGAATACACTATGGAGGACAATTGGAAGTGGTAAACAGAGAGAGAGAGAGAGAGAGATAAATTAAGCAGAGTACAGTTTCACTTCTACCGCGTGTCGCCGTGTTGTCTTCTTGAAAAAAATAGACGATTTCTTTGTGTCATATACACAAACGTACATTAAAATATATTTATAGGATTTCTCCTTTTACAAAATTCTTACCGCAGTTTCTCTTGTCACGGCTTCTAGTCAAATGGCATTTCAATTGACACAGAAACTTCTCGACAGATAAACTACGACACCGTTCAGCAACTCTTTTGACTATGTTCGATAGTCTCGTCAATGGCTGCGTTCAAGTTCACTTCATGACAGATGGTGTTCAATATAAATGCCGCAAACACGCAATCACTGCAATTGAGAATTGTTAATTGTCATTGCAAGTCGTACGGAAACTGCAAGCGGGATTCGTGGTATAAAAACGTCTTCTCCTTTGTACTTCCCTTCAAGTATTTTTTGCTTTGATAACGTTGTTCATCAGGTTTTTCACCGCAAGCCGAGTACCATTACAAAAACGTGGTTGGTTTATATTTCGTAACATTATGATTATCGATCCGACTTTCAGTTGGAGATTGTGAGGTGGTAATCCGGGTAATTCCAGCGAGTTTAAAAACTCGGTTGGAATCGGTTGGATTTGTACGTCATCGATTCGCGAGCAATTTCACTTTGAACCTTAAAATTCAATTCGTCGAAAACAATGTTGTTCCCAGACAATATTGAACGTTAGCTCAACCAATCATGATTTTTGTTATTTTATTAAATATTTGGAAGTACCTTTTAAGCTGACAGAGAGCGACGGGAAATTCAATACGGCTGTCAACAGGGATTTTGGCGTTGCTACATTCTACAGCTCAACACTCATGTTCGTAATAACTTTGAGTTTCTTGAAGTGGAATCACTGGCAATGTTTGCCGAAAATCACCTACCAACAGAATCATCGCACCACCAAACCGTCTTTGATTGTTTTGTAAATCTTGCATCGTTTTGTCTAATGCCTGCAAAGACTTTTTATTATCCATTTCACACTTGTCCGAAACGACCCGGTTCTAAGGGAGCGTAAAAAAACATCACTCCAGTTCCCTCGCTCACAACTTTCATAAGAGTGTCTTACGCATATTTTTGTTGTTGATTCCGGATTCAACAGTAAATTGTTCGTTCGAACTGATTCCTGATTCTTTGCTTTGGGTTAACTACCCATCCACGAAAAAAGATATGAAGCAACCAATAGCCTCGAAAAGGACTGATATTATTGTTGACGACAATGCTAAACAAAAAAAGCACAACGACGTTCGTATCTGTACCTGGAACGTGAGAACATTAAACAGGAGAGGTGCAGGCGAACAACTAGCGGAAGCCCTAAACTGCTACAAAGCAGACATTACTGCCATCCAGGAAAGACGATGGGATGGGCCGGGCAAAAAGAGGATGGAAAACTGTGACATCTACTATGGACCGTGTTATAGTGAGCAGAAACAGCGACTTTTTGGATGCGGATTTGTTTTAAGTGGCAGACTTTGACAAGAAGTCTTATGTTTTCAAGACATTAGCGAACGCATTGTAACAATCCGCATTAAGGCCAAATTCGCCAACATAAGCCATATATGCGCTCATGCTCCGACGGAGGAAAAAGATGATATAACTAAGGATTGCTTCTACGAGGTCCTCGACAAAACCTATGAGCGACTACCAAAGTACGATGTTAAAATCGTGCTGGGAGATTTTAACGCAAAGGTAGGAAGAGAAGACATCTTTAGCAGTACTGTCGGAAAATATAGCCTACACAACAACACGTCTGGTAACGGACATATGCTAATTGACTTCGCTACGAAACGAAATGCCACTATAGCCAGCACATGGTTTCCTCACCTCGATATCCATAAGGGACATGGCGGTCTCCAGATCAACGAACAGTCAACCAAATTGATCACATTGCGATAGACAAGAGGCACGCATCCAGTATTTTGGATGTCCGAACATTTCGAGGGGCTAACATCGACTCGGACCACTACCTTGTTGTAGCCAAGGTAAGGATGCGGATATCCACCACGCCACAACAAACTAGAAATACTGTGAAAAAAATTAATGTCGAAAGACTGCAATCGCCAGAGACCGCCAAGACCTTCGCGCAACGCGTATCCCTTAACCTCTCGATTCACACAACACCACCAGCATCTAATGTCGAAGAACAATGGCAACGATGCCAACAAGTCATTAGATCAGCCGCAACTAATGTGCTAGGTTTCTCGCGTCTACCAGCAAGAAACCCTTGGTTTGATGAGGAATGCCGACAGATGCTCGCGCCTCGCAGCCAAGAACGAGGCCTACAAGGCTAAGCTGCAGGTGAAGACGAGAGCCGCCATTGAGCTCTATAGGTAAAGAAGAAGGGAAGAACATCGGCTTTTCAGAAAGAAGAAAAAAGACGGCCTTCCCGCTGAGCTTTATAAAGCTGGCGGAGATGACTTGGTAAGTGTTGTGTTAGGCCAGGAAAGTCCACAATCGATCAAATTTTCACACTTCGGCAGATCCTGGAAAAAACCCAAGAAGTCCAAACCGATACCCACCACCTATTATCGATTTCAAAGCCGCATACGACAGCATTTATAGAGACGAATTATACAGAACCATGTCTAGTTTTGGTATACAGTCCAAACTCGTCCGTTTGTGTAGGATGACGATGGCGACTTCTCGCTGCACCATCAGGGTCGGAAACCACCTCACCGACACATTCGATACCAAAAAAGGATTTAGGCAAGGCGATGCGCTGTCATGTGACTTTTTCAATTTGATTCTTGAGAGGATTGTGCAAAACTCCCGAGCCAACACCAGAGGCATAATTTTCCAAAAATCGGTACAACTACTAGCATACGCCGACGATATTGACATCATTGGTAGGACTCAACGTGATGTCATAGCCACGTTTGCTAGTATAGAGAAGGAAGCGGCAAAAATGGGTTTAGCAGTAAATGAGGGTAAGACTAGGTATATGCTGTCAACACGAAAGGACACACAACATCGACGAATTGGATAGAACGTCACCATTGACAGATATAACTTTGAGGTAGTACGGAACTTTGTCTACCTCGGCTCCGCTATGACAACAACATCTCCTCAGAAATCAAGCGAAGAATTACTCTTGCCAATCGCTGTTTCTTCGGGCTAAGAAGGCAATTTAGTAAGCCCTCACTCGAACTACTATCCTATATAAGACCCTGATCATCGTATCGTGCTGAAACATGGACCATATCAAAAGCGGATTAAGCGGAGCATTTGTAGTTGTAATAGCGGTAAAAGAGTGTAGGGCAGGAGATATTGCTACGATGGTCGAGCGAAAATATGGATTTCGATATGGTTGAATCTCCTATCAATTTTATCGCACGCTTTTGTATCCCATCTTGTAGGTGGGATGATGTTTTGGCAGCACCTGACCATATTTGGCGATTTTAAATATGTGGTCGTTCCAACTAAGTTCGTTACTAACCAAGCATGAAAAGTTTTTCGGTTTCAACGATGCAAGTGCCATTCATGGATAATGGGTGTAAATTTTGGTTTCGCTTGGATGACAGAAGACAGCATTGCGTTTTGGAAGCATTAAATTCCACACTATTAGATTTGCCCCATTTAATTACGCTATCGAGGTCGCAATTTAATGAACATAACATATTTTGTCGTTTTTGTTCCATATCCGAAGGCGAAGGGCGGGAATTCGAGAACGAATATGAAAAGCTGAGGGTACTGTCATCAGTACAGAAATGGATTGGATTAGAAGTTGCAGACAATGGGTCATTAAAAAAAATGGGAAAGAGTGTCGGAGACAAAACGGAGCCTTGGGGAACACCAGCGTTTATTTGGTGATTAGCAGACTTTAAACCGTCCAAAGAGAGAGGTAGTTTCTAATCCATTGAAGAAGAGTATCATCGATACCAAAAGCACGCATTTTCGACAAAAGGGCTTGATGCCAAATCCTGTCAAATGCAAGGATCTTGTTTTCGCCACCAAGTGGAACCAATCACCACTTTTCGGTGAGATATATACATCAAATCACCAGCGGACCTGTTGAAAACCATATTGTCGGTCATTGAGAAGTTTTTGTGATTCAAGATATTTCATATCAGCGTTTCAATTACCTAAGGAAGAAGGGAGGTGAGTGCAATTGGTCGGTAGTTGGAGAGAGAAGATTCGCCTGTTTTTGGGGCGGGTTGGACAAATGCAGTTTTTCATCGACTCGGAAAGAGTCCTGATAAATAAAACAGATGGAAAAGCTTATGCAGTGGTTTTGCAGGCGTTGAAGACCACCTCTTCAGAATTATGGGGACCAATCTGGACCAGACGATTTGTGTATGTCAAGATCGATTAATACTCTTGCGACTGTACGAGTACGAGTAGGAAAGTGGATTGGTCCCATAGAATGTTTTACGTTCTCTAGCACAGGGGGCAATTGGCTGCAAAATGAGCAGCGAGCAGATTGGCATTGTCTAGAGAGGTGACAGCTGGAATGTCATTGTAAATGAGCGTTGTGATAGAAGATGAGGACGAATTCTTATAGCGTTTTCGATTGGGATACAGATCTAGATCTATTTTTATACCCTATCCCATAGGATGGTATATTAGTTTTGATACTTAGTTTGTAACATAGATTTTGCTACATATACCTCAATAATTTTGCTACATATACCTCAAAGTATATGGATCGACTCAGAATCGAATTAGCCATGTCTGTCTGTCCGTCCGTCCGTCCGTCCGTCCGTCCGTCTGTCTGTTCGTCACCGATTTTTGGGCCTTAAATTTTGAGCTAGGATAATGAAATTTGGTATATAGGATCCTCGTCCGTGCCACCAGAACAAGTGTAAAAATTTTTGAAATCCGCCCACTGCCACGCCCCCTTTTTAGGAAAACTTTTTTTTTGGCCAAACCGTAAGAAATTTCAAAAAAGTGTCTGAGCAGCATATTTAGACAATCCTAATATCTATATTTCGTTCATACAAAGTTTTTTGCCACGCCCATTTTTTGATGCAAATACTTCCGCAATGGTAATATAAACATTTTGTCCATAGATCATTTTTACCTACGCCCACATTTTGGGGGCGTTTTCTTACAAAAACCATTTGTATACCCCATCCCAAGGCATTAGCAATAGAAATCCGCATAGCGGATTGTAGCCTCTCATATGTTCTCTTTTTATACCCTATCCCATAGGGGGGTATATTAGTTTTGATACTTAGTTTGTAACATAGAGAAATAATTTTGCTACATATACCTCAAAGTATATGGATCGACTCAGAATCGCTAGCTGAGTCGAATTAGCCATGTCTGTCTGTCCGTCCGTCCGTCTGTCTGTTCGTCAGCGGTTTTTGGGCCTTAAATTTTGAGCTAGGATAATGAAATTTGGTATATAGGATCCTCGTCCATGCCACCAGAACAAGTGTAAAAATTTTTGAAATCCGCGCACTGCCACGCCCCCTTTTTAGGAAAACTTATTTTTTGGCCAAACCGTAAGGAATTTCAAAAAAGTGTCTGAGCAGCATATATAGACAATCCTAATATCTATATTTCGTTTATATAAAGTTTTTTGCCACGCCCACTTTTTGGGGGCGTTTTTAGTAAAAAACGCTTTTTATCCTAATTTTAAAACTTTCGAAAAAAAATTTGATGCAAATACTTCCGAAATGGTAATATAAACATTTTGTCCATAGATCATTTTCACCTACGCCCACATTTTGGGGGCGTTTTCTTACAAAAACCATTTGTATACCCCATCCCAAGGCATTAGCAATAGAAATACGTTGTTTTTTGTCGAACCACACAAGGTTTTGAGAAACTGTCTGAGCAATATATTGTGACAATGTCATTTTCTGTATTTCATCGCCATAAGGCCTATATTTTGAGGATATTAATTTAAAGGATGGGATGGGATAGGGTATTCAACGATCCGCATAGCGGATTGTAGCCTCTCATATGTTTTTACTCTAGAGTACTTTTGAAGAATCTGGATTCCAAGTCAGATTTACACCAACATGCACCAACACAAAAATATTTAACATCTGACTTATGTCAGTTTGAAGTTTGCATTTCGCAGTTTGATTTGTGTTTTTTGTTATTTCTGCGAAAACTATAATTAGAAACTAAAATATTTTAATTATTTTCTTTGTTTGGTTTTTTTTTATTACTGAGGGGGTGGGAGCTAATAACCGTCGGCACCCATGTATGTATTTTGAATTCGTTATATAGGACGGTAGACAATAGACAATTAAACTATTAAACTTTGCGAACAGAGAGACAGGACTTGTGACCAAGACGGATAACAGATCGGCACCCAGTGGCGAATTTGCCCTAAGGCCCAGTAGGCCCGGGCCTATGGCGGCCAGATATTAAGGGCGACAAATCGTGCCAAAATTACTGATGATAACAAGATTAACAAGAAATAACTCAAACGTAAAGTATCTTAATATTTTAAAGCTGACCACCCACCCACGCCTTACTCGCTTGTCCACTCGCTATATTATACCTATTAACATAAATATTTGTAATTATCTCACGCACACGTAAAAACTTTGTGTTGTATAGTTAAATATGGACGGAAAGAAAAGGGTATGGTTACGTGGGGCAGAGTATCACAAGTGAGCTAAAGAAACAGATGATAAACAAAAGGATACGATTAAAAAACGTGGAAATTAGACGATTTCTTTGGAAAACCGTCTACAAATATTTGATCATTGATCCAACACTCGACGTTCCAAGTAGTAGTGGCGCTCCGTCAACTGATGATTCTGCAGTGTCTTCTGAAAATACTTTGATCGATGTGGCAAGTATATCAAAAGAACAAGCCGAAGATGTCCCATTAGTACCAGGAGTAGGAGTGTAGCCCTGCCCTCCGGATCAGGAGCTCTACGAAATCAGCGACGATCCAGCTAAATAGACAATCGACGAGTTTACGCATAATAACATTTGTAAGAACGGAGCCAATAAAAACATCCAAAATGATTTTCCTAAAAGTGAGTGCGTTTACAAAGATAAAGCGAGACAGTTGTCGAGGAGACATTTATACGAACTTCCGCGAAAGTGGCTAATATATTCCAAAAGTACTGGATGCGTTTTTTGTGGTCCTTGTCTGCTTTTTAATGGCGGGGAGCATTGACTTAATATATATGGACTGCTAGTGAAATGTCATTTTCATACGCTTCTGGGAGAAAATACAAGGTGGCGCAAAAATAACCTTCCGATGTTTTTTGGCTGTAATTTAAAAAAAATGAAAAACTTTGATTCTTCTTGTGGATTATTTTTATTTGGTCTTTTAATTTTTTTTACATCAAGTCGAGAATATGATGTCATGTAAATGGCCAAATGTCAAAACAGAACTGACATTAGGGGCCAATCGCAAAATTTATAGCATTTTCTGATAGGAGGATTACTTTTGCGCCACCTTGTATGTTCCAAAACAGCACAGACGCCACTGTTTGACTGCGGATTAGCAAAGAAACACATGCCGCCGTTAAGCTTAAATTTCCATAGTAAAAGGTTAACAAAAGAGCGACATCTTGTGCGAAGAGATTCTTTTCCAAAGCGAGATGTAGCGTCATCTATTCAAAAGATATAAAACTACAAAGTGACTTCAAATAAATTCTGTAACAACAATACATTTCCTTACTTATTGATTCATAAACTGAACATGTTTTGTAAATATATTTCTTACTTATGTTTTATGATCATTTACATAAATTTTTTTGATGTGATGAAGCAAACGTTTTTAAGCTTACTTAGGGCCCAGTTATAGCTATCACAGAAAAACATCATTGGCATTATTACCATTGGCGAGTTGGTGTCAAAACAAAGCTTATGAATTTTAGAACATGATTATCCAAATATATTTTACTTTTTAATTGTAGTTATCGCCGAAAATCACTTTTTATTTTTCACTGATTATGATTTATATTAATCATGGCTATAAATCATGATCAGTGAAAAATAAAAAGTGATTTGCTGCGATAACTTTGCGATTATATTTAGATCTGTTTCCGTACTTTTTTTCTTGGAGTGGGGGTAAATTATATCAGAAAGAGACAAAATTACCAAAAAGTACGGGAACGCGTTTAAGTAAAAAAACAGTAAAATTATATATTTTGTATGCCTTTTAAAGAACAAATGACATAAATCACCTGTCAAAACAAGCGAGTCGTCACTTTTAGATACCAACTGACAGTTTACTGATTTTTACCAACAAAAAATGTCTGCAGTAATTTTTTTACAGATTTTTATGGAGGGGTAGTTTTTTGTTCTTTCTTGAGCTGTCTCTTTTACTTATTTTTGCGTACGGGAATGGCAATAAGTAAAAATCAGTAAGAATCGCAGTAAATATTACTTTTTTACAAGAACAGACCTATTATGTCTATCGTCAGAATTCTTCTGTTTGACGTACCCTTTTGTTCGACGGTGGCTTAGTTTTGATTTTATTTCAAATTCCAACTATGTAATAGGTATCAATTTTTATTGATTTGTCTATTCAGTAGAATTATCGCCGGAGTACATGCCAGGCAATTTCATGACTGTAAATTCATGCATGCAGTTAGAACCCATCACTACTTGAAAGTTACACATAGAGCCCATTCATAAAAGCAAGCTTTGCAAAGCAATCGCATTGCAAAGCAGGAAAAACTGCGCAAATAGAATTTGAAGTTTACTGCAAAGCATTATGCTTGCAAAGCACATATCAAATATTTATGAACGAACAAATTAATTGAAACACGGCATACGGCAAATCAACAGCGCAATAACAACTAGGTTATGTAAATGCAATACGATTCTGACAGCTGCGCGATTGCGCACAAATTTGCGCAATGAATAAAAGTCTACTACATTTATGAATTCTCTGCTTAGCAGTGATGCCAATTCATGCATTTGTGAACTCTCTGCTTAGCACATGTTGCGCAATATTGCATTTATGAATTCTGTCATAGACTCAAAAAACTAACACCATTAAAGAAGTAATGAATTTATTACATGCAAATCTAAGCCCCGGGTTACCCACACGTGGATATTGTTCTTCGTATGTGTGTGTGTGTGTGTGCACCAGCCAGTAACTGTACAGGGGAAAAATCGTTTTCTTCTTTGCACAGAGTTAAAAACTATTTGTCCAACATAACGGATCAAACGTTAAACGATCATGCTTTGATTAACATAGAAGCTGATTTTTTAAGGAAATTGGATTGAGAAAATTTTATTAATGATTTTGCTGCGCTTAAGTGCAGACGAGTTTTGTAACATTTTAAAACATTTATTTTACTAAAAACAAAACATAAAACCATTTTAAATATTTTATTTCAATGTCCAATCATCCCTGAAACCTCGGAAAATATTATAAACTAGCTTTATAAGGTAGCATTTAGTTAAACAATTTTCTGAATCAATTAAAAGTGGGAATAAAGTAAATTCATGAATTATGTATCTAGTCTATAATGGTGCTGAGAAAGGGGCGGCACATGGCCTGGGGCCTAAAGCGGCTAGGACTGCAAATCCGCCACTGCAAACACTTTTAAAAAAAATTAGCCCGGTGCAGCCGTTCTCCTAAATAGATACCTAAATCAAAAAAAGTGGGAGTAAAAGTAGACGCAGTAAATTTTTCTTTCGGTAAAAACCCAAGTTGGGTTATGAGTATGACAAAGATTTAAAAAAAAATAGCCAAATCGGTGCAGCCGTTCTCAAGTGATGCGGTTTCCAACGAAAAAAACTAATGTGATAGCTAGCAAACTTGAAAATCGACAAATTTGATACCATAAATTCGTCTCGACTTGTTATGTCCACATAGGGGAACTAATTTAAAATCAAAAGATACGCATGAAATATGCACAGACGAACTTACCTGTTTGAATCTGATTCACATTCCTGGTCAACCCTGTGATGTCTCGTCCAATTTTCGAACAGCTGTCGTGGTGCTTGGAATATATGCATATATCAGCAACGGAAAAAATAAAGAATGGTTGGTTTGACAGTTTCATGAATGAAAGTGTAGTATATTAATTCGAAAAGTATAGTTTACTTAGTTAGATATGCGTTTTTTTTATTAGTATAGTTTATATAAAGCTGTACATTATAAGCTAACCAGGTAACTAACTAATGTCGTCATTTGCGTTTTATTATTAGTAATGCCGATAGTAAACGTGATCCAATTTGGACAAATGTGTTCATCAAATATACCTATCCAAAAGTTCTTTAAGGACTTTGGAAAACGTTGGCTAAGAAATCCCCAAGCTAAAATCGTTCCCAACGCCTGTTTGGTAGGTAATTGCCTTCTGTGAAGAGCTGTAAAAAAGCAGCCAACTTTAATACAGATGTAGAATGCACGCATCTGTTTGTAAAAGGATTGATATCCTCTAGCAGATAGCTAAATGCCTCCTTCGAAAGGAGGAATGATTTTAAGAAACTGAAATTATGGAAGCCAAAAATTTTAATTCAATAATTAACCTTTGTATATATGATACTTGCCTAGAATTCGGTAGCTCCATTGGATTTTAATGATCCCGAATTGCTGCCAATTTCTCAACTGGCACAGCTTTGTCCTCTTCATCACTTAAAACCAACATACAAGTTCAAGTGAGCAACTGGAGGTATTGCTCTAAAAGAACCAAACTAATAGACAGCAATAAGTAATCATTTTTGTAAATTTTGTATAAAAGAAAGTAAACTTTTACATTTTATAAAGTATTTCAAGACATGACAACGAGGATTTTTCCCATATAACAAAGGTACACTAAGGTTTTCTTAATATTAATTTAAAAGTCCTAATCACAAAAATTAATTACATAAAATAAATATTTTGCTTATTCTGTTACTGTGTGCTGGTACTTGTGCAACAATCTGGAAAGTATCATCATTAGTTCTCCTTTAAATTGCGTCTTCGTTTCTTTTGGAACTCTCTTCATGTCCTCACTCAATGACAATACAAACAAAATGTCTTTATCGGCGTTATTAAATTGTATATCATATTGCGGTGGCTTTGGACTCCCCAATTTCGTCGCTTTGCTCCTTTGTAAGACTGTCTCATTTAATAATGTGTCTACGATTTCTTGCTTACAGTTATCCATCATTTCATTCGAAACTTCTGAACGAAATTCCTCCCGTGTCGCTTCAATGTCATCCCTACTGTAACTTTCATCGATGGGTTCGTCTTTAACAGTAATATTGTTTGTTTCGAAATAAATAGGTTCTCCCATGTCCCCATCCTCTCTTGGTGGCATTTCTAAAGGGACGTTGTAATAGTTCGTTGGGAGCTAAAAATATATGAATATAAATGTTCGTCTTCTGTGTTCCATTACTAGCTACCAACCAACCTGCTCAGTGTTCTTTGCCGCATCAAGTTTGTGTTGCAAAAGTAGATGTTGCTTGAGATTTGTAATCGACGTCTTATATGAAAGTACCTTGTAACACAAATGACACTTGGCCACAGCCGAATTTAATCGCTTAAAGTAGTTCCATACTGGGCTGTTTAATCTTGATTTCCGTTTGCATCGGTATTGTGAAGTTGATTTATTGCTCATATTTTTGTTCAGCCGAAGTCGCATCTGGCAATGACATCACAAGCACATCAAAAAGTAAACAATCCAACATTCCAACAGAGAAGAGAACTAATGGAACTATCTCTTAAAATCTTGACATCCTCATTTTATTCAATAATTATTGTTTACGATGAACTATAATGCAATTGAATAAAACCACTTTTTTTTGTCACACGGGTGTTTATTTAATAAAATGTCGATTGAAAAGAAAACGCGATGAGAATGATAATAAAGAATTGAAAGCAACTAAATTAAGCTACTATGAATATTTCCACGGGGTAAGTTTATTTGAATGTTATTTTTGTATAGACGAAGACGATTGGTACACAACTAGAACTCGAGCTATCATCAAGCTGTGGGTCGTCGGACGTGGGATGTGGGAATAGTAGAGATCGCACTGTCAAAATCGCTATTCATTCGACATGCTATTTTTAGAATGAACTCCAAATGTGTTGATTAGTGGTGCCAAGTTTGGATTTTTTAAAGATAGTCATTTGCCTCATATATATTTAAAAAAAATTGTGTATTCTTTTACTTTGTTCGTGTTAAATAAATTTCTCATACTACACTAATAATATTCTCAAACCCAAACATTTTTAAATACTAATTTTTTTTTATTATTTTAGGTTTGATTTTGCCCATGATATCTAAATTTAAAACTTTTTTAATAATTTTATACTATTTTATTTAGTACAAGCTGGCCCGTCAAACGTTGTTTTGCCATTATCAAATGGAATGACCGCCTACAGCGCCACTTTTTTTTTCCTAAACCTTCGCGGAGCAATTACGAACAAATCCGCAGAAGGAAGTATCCAATTTGTTCCAGTCGTTTTCGAGTTTTAAGCATCCGAACAACCAAGATCCATTTTTATATATATAGTTAGATAAATATATTCATCGACCAGTTCACTGTGCAGCTTGTATAGTTCTTTACTGAATCTTCATTTTAGAGCCCGTCAACGCAAACGGGACCGAAGTTTTTTCGTAGAATTTTTCCCTCAAGACGACAAAATATTTCTTCATCCGATTTTGAGAACGTCCATGCGCTATAGAGCAGGGCTGAAGTCACAATGCCTTCTAAGACCAAAAAACAGCGGCTGGCAATATTAATTGACAATGTTAGTTGACAGCTCGCCCTTACTTATTGTTAAGCCCATTTTTATCACTTTCATCTCTATATTAGAAAACTTTGCTATGCCATCTCGTGGTAATTAAATATTTGTACCTTATAGAAAAATAATTGTTAGTTGGGATGGAATTACTAAGACTGTGCAAAAGTGTCATCTGGCATCTGTCAATTGTCAATGGCAAGTGTTGCCACTTAACACCTCCCCCTTTTAGTTGGTGGCGAAGGGGAGTAACGATCTGGTCTCCTTCGAGTCCGTTTTGATCGGCCAATGGTGATTGTGATGTAGACTGTGTTACTACTTACTTAAGTGGCGCTACAGTCCGGGATGAACCTGGGCCTCAACCAACATGCCTCTCCAATTAGCCCGGTCCTTAGCTATCTGCCTCCAGTTACGCACTCCAAGTTGGTTGAGGTCGGTTTCTTCTTGTGCGCGCCACTTAAGCCTAGGTCTTCCTCTTCTGCATCCGACGTCTGGCTGGGAATCGAAGACTCTGCGAGCCGGAGTATTGGTGTCCATTCGTTCTACATGTCCTTGCCTTCTTAGCCCGAAGAAACAGCGGTTGGCAAGAGTAATTCTTCGTTTGATTTCTGACGAGATGTTGTTGTCAGAGTTGATAGCGGAGCTGAGGTTAACAAAGTCTCGTACTACCTGAAAGTTATATCTGTCAACGGTGACGTTATGTCCAATTCGTCGATCTTGTGTGTCCTTTCGTGTTGAAAGCATATACTTAGTCTTACCCTCATTTACTGCTAAACCCATTTTTGCAGCTTATTTCTCTATAGAAGCAAACGTGTCTATAATATCTCGTTGAGTCCTACCAATGATGTCGGCGCATGCTAACGTGTGATTTTTTAGCTGGTTTGGTTTTGGCAACACTGGTTTTGACAGCTGACGTGTGTTTAGTACCTTGTGTCACTGTCAAACAGCTTCAGTTTGGTTTGCAATTTAACCATGGATCGTCTTACAAATGAACAACGCTTGCAAATTATTGAATTTTACTATCAAAATTCGTACTTGGTTCGAAATGTTCATCGCGCGCTGCTTTCATTTCGGCATTCTCGACCTTCTGAGCAGTCTATTCGGAAGATTGTGACCAAATTTCGCACCAAATTTACTTTGTTGGACATTAAACCACCAACACGTTTACGTACTGTGCGTAGTGATGAAAATATTGCGGCCGTATCAGCTAGTGTGACAGAAGACCGCGAAATGTCGATTCGGCGCCGTTCCCAGCAGTTAGGCCTTTGTTACAGCACTACGTGGAAAATTTTGCGGAAGGATTTGGGCGTAAAGCCTTTTAAGATACAGCTGGTGCAAGAACTAAAGCCAGTCGACCTACCATAACGCCGAATTTTTGGTGAATGGGCTCTTGGAAAGCTGGCCGAGGATCCGCTTTTTTATCGAAAAATTGTGTTCAGCGATGAGGCTCATTTTTGGTTGAATGGGTACGTAAATAAGCAAAATTGCCGCATTTGGAGTGAAGATCAGCCAGAAGCATTGCAACAGCTACCAATGCATCCCGAAAAAGCCACTGTTTGGTGCGGTTTATGGGCCGGCGGCATTATTGGGCCATATTTCTTCAAAGATGATGCGAATCGCAGCGTTACTGTCAATGGTGAACGCTACCGAGCGATGATAACAAACTTTTTTTTGCCCGAAATGGAAGTTCTTGACTTGCATGATATGTGGTTTCAACAAGACGGTGCCACATGCCACACAGCACGCGAAACAATAGCGCAATTGCGAGGCGAGTTTGGTGAACAGTTAATTTCACGTTTCGGGCCGGTCAATTGGCCGCCTAGATCGTGCGATTTGACACCATTAGATTATTTTTTGCATTCATTCGTGAGATACCGGCCGATATGTGTGAAAGAGTATGCCAAAATTGGACTCAGCGGATGGGCTACCTGAGACGCAGCCGCGGTCAACATTTGCATGCAATTATCTTTAAACATTAAATTGCAAGGTTCAAACTATCGATTCAAATAAATATTTCATTCATTTTTTCGAATTTTTTGTGTTTTTTTTTTAAAAAGAGTTCTAAACCTCTTAAAAAATCACCCGTTAGTAGTTGCAGTGATTTTTGGAAAATTGTGCCTCTGGTGCTGGCACGGGAGTTTTGCTCAATCCTCTCAAGAATCAAATTAAAGAAATCACATGACAGCGCATCGCCTTGCCTAAATCCTTTCTTGGTATCGAATGTGTCGGTGAGGTAGTTTCCGACCCTGATGTAGCAGCGAGAATTCTCCATCGTTTGTGTAGGAAAAACGGACGAGTTTGGGCGGTATACCAAAACTAGACATGGCTCTGTATAGTTCGTCTCTATAAATGCTGTCGTATGCGGCTTTGAAATCGATAAATAGGTGGTGGGTATCGATTTGGACTTCTTGGGTTTTTTCCAGGATCTGCCGAAGCGTGAAAATTTTATCAGTTGTGGACTTTCCTGGCCTAAAACCACACTGATAAGGGCTGATCACGTTGTTGGTAAACGGTTTTTTGTGGATCGGTCAAACGATGCGGAGGTTCCATTCTTCAGGCATACTTTCATCCGACCAGATTTCGCTTATGAGTTGGTGGATGTTACTATAGTCACTCATAGGTTTTGTCAAGGAGCTCGTAGAAGCAATCCTTAGTTCTTTTTCCTCCGTCGGAGCATGAGCGCATATAAGGCTTATGTTGGCGAATTTGGCCTTTATGAGGATTGTTAAAATGCGTTCGCTAATGTCTTGGAAACATCAGACTTCTGGCCTAAGTCTGTCACTTATAACAAATCCGCATCGGAATAGTCGCTGTTTCTGCTCACTATAACACGGTCCATAGTAGAAGTCACAGTTTTTCATCCTCTTCGTATTTCCCATTCCATCGTATTTTCTGGATGGCAGTAATATCTACTTTGTAGCAGTTTAGGGCTTCCGCTAGTTGTTCGCCTGCACCTCTCCTGTTTAATGTTCTCACATTCCAGGTGCATATACGAACGTCGTTGTCCTTTTTTCGTTTAGCCGGGTCGTCAACAGTCATATCAGTCCTTTCCGAGGCTATTAGTTGCTTCGTAACAATGTTTTTTTCCATGGATGGGTAGTTAACCCAAAGCACAACCCCCAACCTGGAGGGCCAGTTCCAATTTATTAGATACCCCTAGGACATGAGGCCATCAGTATCCACTACGGGATTGAGCGCTGCCGTTGACCTTTCAGGTCATCCGCCACCATCTCTGTTCAAGGGGCCTGACTTACCCTTGAAATTCCTAGATAACCTGTTCTCCGAATATGTCGAAGCAGCTGTAGACTGTGTTGGTTGCGCATTTTCTCTCGATGTATTTGATGGTACTAAAGATAACGCAAAGTCGTCCATCAAAATGTCAATAGGTGCAGGGATGGATAATGAAGTTGTCTCTGTATTCGGCACTTCCGATTCTGATCTGGATCTCATTTGATTAACATGGGCTATAATGAGTGTTGCCCTAGCTGCTATTTTGACATTGAAGATTACCTTATCAATACGGCTGCTTCTATTTTCCATTTGGCTGGCTTATTTGCTTTATTACCCATTTGGGGCTTATTTGCCCATTTCGTCGTGTGTTGATGTTTTGCGTTTGAAACATGAACAGTAGCCTTCCTTGTGCCCCTACTGTTGTCATGATAAACAGATGTGATTGCTGTATGTACAATTGTTATGATCTTGTCATAAAAGATAATATTTATTTCAAACATAAATTAAAACTATAATAATTAAATCCATTAAAAATAGAACTCAAAAGTTAATGCTTCAACTACTGCTGCTGATGACGAACTGCGAGATGCCAATGAGAGAGACGGCATGTCAATAGCTATTACAGCCGACACTAATAACATCTGGTAGTCGGTGTTTCCTTGCTCTAAACACCTCCCTCGCCTAAGATAGGTCATAATCCTTCATCCAACCAGGAACATGAATATTTCGTCCTGACGAAGACACCTTCTGCGATTCAGGAGTATTGCTTCTAGATGGAAATCCATAGAACTCTGATGATTCCGATGTGGCTGAACATGTTTCATTCAGAGCATCTTCAAAACGCTCTATGGGCTCGGAGACTGATCCATTGAGAACATCGTCATCCTCTCTGACTGGGTCTAAGGCATGTTGACTCATATCTGGTTTGAATAAATCAATTAACTCGAGGAATGTGTTTGATGAGTTTGGTTTATTGATCTCTGAAGAAACCGTGACTTGATCAGATTCGTATGTGATCGAATAAGTCTTGTTTTATCCATATCGGTTACTAAAACATTGTAATTGACGGTTCCTTTTTGTTCAATAATACTACCGGGTACCCAATATTCCTTATTTTTGCGATATATCTTGGCGTAGACGTTTTGTCCAACGATGAACTGTCTTTCCTTAGCGCCATGATGCTTGTTGAACTGTTGGTTCTGCTTTTCATTGGTACTTGTTGATGTTGCTTGTCTCGGTTTCAATAAATCCAAGGTAGTTGTTAATTTTCTGCCAATAAATGCTTCTGCTGGTGACTTGAAATCGAGAACATTACGGTTTGGTGTTGAACGATGTACTTGTAAAAATGTTTCTAAGTTCTCTTGACTACTTCCTTCATGCTTGAGTTTCTTAAGCGCTCTTTTAAACGTATCCACAAATCGATCTGCTTGACCGTTGGATTGTGGATGAAAAGGAGCTGTCCGTAGATGTTGAATTCCTCTGGACTGCAAAAAAAATTGAAACTCTGCACTGGTGAATTCAGTTCCATTGTCTGAAACAATTTGTTGACAGTCACCATATCGAGAAAGAAGGCAGTAAGATTACTGATGATAACGCTTGATGTTAGATTAGTGAGTTTTAACACTTCCAACCATTTTGAAAACGTGTCCACTATGACGAAATAGTATACCCCATCACAGGGACCTGCGATATCAACATGAATGCGTTCCATTGCAGATTTTGTAACTGGCCATGATTGGAGTGTTGTTTTGATTGGAGACTTAGCAGCGCTGGCACAGGATTGACATTGTCGCACATTTAATGTTATGTCTTCATCTATCTTGGGCCAATACACATGACATCTGGCAATGGTTTTCATTCGGTCTATACCAGGATGACCTCGATGGAGTTGTCGAATAATACGATTTTGGAGAACATCCGGTATGACAATCCTGTCGTTGAACATCAAAACTTCATTGACTACTGCAAGGCCTTCCCTTCTGGTATAGTATGAAGACAATGAGGTTGGTATGGGAGACTTCCATCCTTTGTTGCGTGTACTATCATTTTGAAGTTTACAGGGAGCACTTTGACTGTTTTGAGCAAATGAGATGAAAAATCTTCCTCAAATCGAGCGCAGGCTATGACTATATCTTCAGCCAATTTGATATTTTTGTCACTTAGGCGTGAAAGAACATCAGCACATCCGAATTCTGTTGTAGAGATGTATTAAATCTCAAAACCGTACATCATTAGAGTAAGCGCCCATCTCAGCAGCCTGTTTGCGGTGTATACGGGAATTCCTTTCTTGCTTTCGAAGATTGACAGGAGCGGTTTATGGTCAGTGAGAAGATGAAATTTGCGACCGAAAATCATACGGTGGAATTTCTTAACAGCGAAAATGAGTGCCGCCGCTTCTTTCTCAATTTGACTGTACCGCGTCTCAGCTGGTGTCAAGGATCTAGCTGCATGAGCGATGACTTTTTCCGTACCGTCTGGAAAAACATGAAGGATGCATGCGCCTATCCCGACATTGGATGCATCGGCTGCAACTTTTATGGGTAAGTTCGGATTGAAGTGTGTAAGCAAAAGTCCTGATGCTAGAATGGATTTAAATTTCTCGAATGATTTTTGGCATTTATCCGACCATTCAAATTTAGCATTTTCCTGTAGCAAGCCATCCAATGGTGAACGGATTTCTCTCATTTGCTTCACGAACTTACCATAATAATTAACAGCTCCGAGAAACGATCTGAGCTCGGTGATGTTTGTTGGTGCTGGCATACTTCAATTCCTATCAATTTTCTCTGGGTCTGGCCTCAAACCATTCTTGTCTATGATGTGACCAAAGTATTTGATTTGAGGTACAAAAAATGAACACTTCTCTATTTTGATTCGACAATTGTACTCCATGAGACGTTGAAGAACTTGGTTTAGATTGTTCATGTGGTCGTTCAAGTTCTTTCCACTAATGACTATGTCATCTAAATACGCTGCAACGCCATCCACACCCGCAAGCATAGCATCCATAAGTTGTTGAAATGCCCCTGGTGCAGATTTAACTCCAGGCGCTAGCCTATTGAATGTAAATAAACCTTTGTGCGTATTGATGGTAAGCAGCTTTCTGGATTCCGGTGAGACATCAACTTGAAGATATGCATCAGCCAGATCTATGTGCGTGTAAAATGGTCTGTTTGCTATTTTTGCGAAGATATCCTCAGGCAAGGGGAGCGGATATTGATGTGGCTCCAATGATTGATTTAGGCCTGAGGTGTAGTCTCCACAAATGCGAACGCCTCCTGATGCCTTTCGTACAACCACAATTGGTGCTGCCCAGTCTGAATAGTCAACTGGACTGATGATATTGCGATCTTGAAGACGTTGAAGCTCCTGTTCAATGGGCTGCAGTACTGAATATGCAACTGGCCGTTTAGCCCTGAAGACTGGTGTTGTGTCAGGTTTGAGATGCAGCTGTACTTGTGTTTTTGTACACACCGATGAACCTGGCTTGAACAGTTCGACATATTTTTGCTTGATGCCTGCGATGGCTGTATTGCGATCGATGTCTGGTTCAACGATTCGACTGCAGACTGCGCTTATCGGTTGATCCCACAAATTGAATGCTTCGCATAAGTCAGTACCTAAGACGTTTAAGGAATCAATTTTGGAAACATAAAATTTACAAATTTTAACTTCCCCTTTGAGCTGAACTTGACAAGTGAATTCAGCTATCAGCTTGATGTCGTCCAGCGATGCACTTTTGGCTTGGCTTTTCTGAAGTGATTTTCCAGGTTGACCCAACTTTTTCCACGTAGCGACGTCGATCATGCTGATGTCAGAACCTGTGTCAATCTGTAGTTTGATGGAGTGCTCTACCTTGTTCTTACTGGTACTAACGATGATTGACACAAATTTTCGCCGCTGGGCATGATTGATGCAATTAACTTGCAATCGAATAGATTTGTTCCGGGGCGAAAATTTCTTTCGATTTTGATGCTGCTTACTCTTTTCGAACTGGTTGTTGTTTGGCTTATTGTTTTTCGAAAAGCAGTTGCAGTAACCTTCCTTGTGACCAACTCGATTGCATTGCGTGCATTTATGATTTTGAAAAGTGCAATCTCGTGAAAATTGCATTTTACCACAGTTCCAACACGGTGTCTTGGGTTGGCTGCTTTCCGGTTTTAAATGCTGCTGATTTTTAAATTTCTTTTGCGTTGGAATTTGCCTTTCCTTTTTTACAGCATTGACTGCCACGTGCGGAGTTGACGCGTGTTCAATGAGGGCTGTATCTTTTTTAAGGTTAACATATTTTTGGGCGCCCGACAACAGCTTATTCAAATCCAAATTTACGTCGTCTTCCAGCGCAGACAAAAGTTTGGTACGAATGTCAGAATCAGACCGTGATTGAAGACCTGTGACAAATACCAAGCATTTAAATTGATTAACTTTCAATTCATTTAAACGGAAATCTTCGCAACATTTATTGACTCGTGCTGCGTAGGTGGTAAAATCTTCTTCTGCATTTTGCATTGTTTGCAAGCACCGAAAACGTGCACTGAAGAGAGATTCTGTTGCACCAAACATAACTTTAAGATTTTCAACCGTTTTATCAAAAGCTATGTCACGAGAATTCTGGGGTAAAATGTATGATGCATATTTTTCATGAGCGATTGGATTTAATTTTCTCATCAATAACCTCACTCTTGATGCGTAATCGAGTTCCTTTCCATCGACTTTAAAAATGTCTTCGTGTCGTGAAAACCAAGCTTCGAACACAATTCCATTTGCAGGATCGTAGCAAAACTCTGAAATGGTGTTTGCTAAGGTATTCATGAGAACCTCTTGGCTGTTGAATGATTTGTTTCCTGGCATGAGTGATTCCAGAAGTTTTGATTGTATTTCCAAGAGTTGAAGAATTTTTTCTTCGTTCGCCATTTTGATTTTTTTTCTGCCCTTCTTGTGTTGAACCAAGTTTCGCGGAAAACAAAAACTTTTTCTTTAATTTAAGCACGCAAAATTTTAATCCTCGTCGCCAATTGTTATGATCTTGTCATAAAAGATAATATTTATTTCAAACATAAATTAAAACTATAATAATTAAATCCATTAAAAATAGAACTCAAAAGTTAATGCTTCAACTACTGCTGCTGATGACGAACTGCGAGATGCCAATGAGAGAGACGGCATGTCAATAGCTATTACAGCCGACACTAATAACATCTGGTAGTCGGCGTTTCCTTGCTCTCAACAACAATCAAATTTTAAATGCATTGCTCCGCAGCCCCAACACGGTGTAGAAGGTTTTCTGTTGCCTTTTGTGTTAGGATGCTTAATGTTGTTGTTGTTGTTGTTACTGTGGTTGTGTGATCTGCTAGTTGATGCCTAGATTAGCTAGCTAGCTAGCTGTTTCAGATTAGCGATATGCTGGCACTCCAACAACAAATTTTCTAGACGCTTCTTGATGTATCTCCTCTCCAGCAACGTCAGTAATCGCGAACGAACATCGGCTTCGTTCGGTGACTGAAGTCCCATTACGAATATAAGGCACTTGAATTGATCGCTAGAGAGATTTCCAATCTGAAAATTTTCGCAATTTCTGAATATTTTTATTAAGTACCTCCAGAATTTACTCCACTGAAGAATTTTCCGCTTTCTCTTCCAAAACACGTTCAGATAGTTTCTGTAGTAGTGTATTTTGGTTAGTCATGAGTGCTTCGATTAATTTGAAAAACGTGTTTCGGGAACAGCAGGTCCCGGTGTTCCTGTAAAGCATAGGTTATGGCAATTTTTTTCTTTAATTTGAAAAAAAAACATATGAGAATGAATTGAATACCCTATCCCATCCCATCCTTAAAATTAATATCCTCAAAATATAGGCCTTATGGCGATGAAATACAGAAAATGACATTGTCACAATATATTGCTCAGACAGTTTATCAAAATCTTTTGTGGTTCGACAAAAAACAACGTATTTCTATTGCTAATGCCTTGGGATGGGGTATACAAATGGTTTTTGTAAGAAAACACCCCCAAAATGTGGGCGTAGGTGAAAATGATCTATGGACAAAATGTTTATATTACCATTGCGGAAGTATTTGCATCAAACATTTTTTCGAAAGTTTAAAAATTTGGACAAAAAACGTTTTTTTTACTAAAAACGCCCCCAAAAAGTGGGCGTGACAAAAACTTTGTAGGTATGGATGAAATATAGATATTAGGATTGTCTAAATATGCTGCTCAGACACTTTTTTGAAATTCCTTACGGTTTGGCTTAAAACAACGTTTTTCTAAAAGAGGGCGTGGCAGTGGGCGGATTTCAAAAATTTTTACACTTGTTCTGCTTCGTCGGCCAGAGAGTCTATATACCAACACTCTAGTTAAAATTCAAGGCCCAAAAATCGGTGACACACAGACGGACGGACGGACGGACAGACATGGCTTAATCGACTCAGCTAGCGATTCTGAATCGATCCATATACTTTGAGGTATATGTATCGAAATTATTTCTCTATGTTACAAACTTAATGTCAAAACTAATATACCCCCCTATGGGATAGGGTATAAAAACTTACGATCCTCGTCGCCACTGTTGCGTTGGTGGCCGGGGTGAATATGGGCGCACAGTTTACAGAAAATATATAAAAGCAAATACAATAACTTTATTTAATGAATAAATTACAAACTATCGAAAGTAAATTATTAGCTAGCCACAAGTGATGTCTATCATAGAATCACTCCGACTGTGCAAAAGTGTCATCTGGCATCTGTCAATTGTCAATGGCAAGTGTTGCCATCTAACATTTGGTATCGAATGTTTTGGTAAGGTCATTGCCGACCTTGATGGAGCACCGAGAACTGCCCCTTATCGTCCTGCTCATACAAACAAGTTTGGGTTGTATACCAAAACTATACTAGACATGGATCTATATTACCCCTCTCTATACATACAGTCCGGAATCTGCAGGAGTGTGAAGAGTTGATCAGTTGTGAACTTTCTATATCATCACTCATCATTGATGATTACACTTTGGAAAACTTACGAACATCATTTCTGACGTGGCACATCTCTGCATCTTCGTCTCGTCTTCACCGGCAGATTTGGCTTGTAGGCCTCATTGTTGGCTGCGAACATCATACCAAACCAGGTGACTTGTGGGCGTGAAAAACCTAGTACAACAGTTGCGGCTGATTTAATGGCTTGTTAGCATTGTCGCTATTGTTCGTTGACAAAAATACTGGTGATACGGTGTTAATCAAAAGGTTAAGGGATAGGCGTTCTGCAAATGACTTTCTTGCGATTGCGATTTTGTGACGTAGTGGATATCCGCGTTCTTACCTTGCCTATGATAGTCCCTCGGAATGTTTGGATATCCGAAATACTGGATGCGTCCATCTGATTGACCGTTCGTTGATCTGGAAACGCCCTATCCCCTTATGGATATCGAGGTATGAAAACTGTGTCCTGGCTGGCATTTCATTCCGCTGCGACGTCAATTAGCATAAGTCCATTCCCAGCGTGATGTCGTATAGGCTGTGTTTCCGCTTAAGATATGTGCTCTCTTCATACCTTTGCGTACGAATTTCACAACATCATTATTTAGTAAATAGTTACATACTCTTAAGATTTGCGTAGCTAGTAGAAACAATCTTAGCAATATAATTTCTTAATGCGATGAGTTTGACCTTGATGCGGATTGTTACAATGCATTCGCTAATGTCTTCAAAGTATAAGACTTGTTGTCTAAATATGTCTCTTTTAACAATCCACATTCGAATAGTCGCTATATCTGATCACTATAACATGGATAATAGTAGATGTCACAGTTATGCATCCTCCTTTTTCCCGGGACATCCCATCGTATATCCAAGTTGGCAGTAATGTCTGCTATGTACAAGTATTCTAACATTGCAGGCACAGATACGAACGTCATTGTCCTTTTTACGTTTGGCACGGTCGTCAACATGATAACATTCCTTTCCGAGGCTTTTGGTTCCTTCGAAACAATTCCTTGATTGAGTGCAAAGCACCTCCAACCTGGTGGGCCAGTTCCGGTTTATTAGATATCCCTAGGACACGGGGTCATCAGTATGCACTAAGAAATTGAGGGCTGCCGTTGGCTCATCTGTTCAAGTGGCCTGACTAGCTCTTGAATCTTTTATGTCCTGTTTTCCGAGTTCCTCGAAAGTAGAAAAGGCCTAATATTTTGAACTACGTTATTTTTTTACGGTTTTGTAGATATGTTTTTGAACGGTACTAAATATATAGCTGATGTGAAAGAAAATAAATTATTTTAGAACTTACTTAAAAAAATATTATTTCTATAAAAGGGTGCTTCACCTATTTACAGAAAATGTTTATTTAAGTCTAATCACCAAATACAGTAAATGTCTGTAAGAGTTATGTCGTACCTCTTCATTTTTTTATATTTGTTCATCTACTTCGAAAATTTGGGTTTTACAAAGGTGTCACTTGATCTACTCGAAAGTTTCAATTCTGGGGTCCGAATGTTAGTCACTTCGTTCCATTTTCATACATTTGAACGAGTTTACTGAATTCAACCAACAATTCGGATTTAAACTGCATCTGAAATTCATCAGGAATCCTTTTCATTTCGTCTGCTATTGAAAGTAGAAATAAATTGTCTTCATCTGCGTTATTAAGTCGTAGGTTGCATTTGGGTGATTCTATAGTCACTTCGCGAGAATGCATTTGGAACCTCTCTATAGAAGTGAGTCTATTTAGTCCTTCATTTCTATCTATGTTACATTCTTCATCTAGTGTTGGTGTCACTTCATTTGCATCAGCTGCATTGTTATACACCTCTCTGTTGGCAATTGGCGGAATGCCTTTATTATGTTCGTCAAGCAATGGTCCCATAAACGAAAGCTCCCTAAAAAACGCACATCGTGATACATATGTGAAGAATCCATTGCGAAGTGCATTAAATTGGTCCGATATTCTTTGAACTGAAATTAGTAAAATTTATTGTCAATAAAATATAACAAATACAGAAACATATTAGTTGTCGTAAGGAATATACTAACCCACTTCACTTTGATTTTCAGTTGGACAAATCTCAACTGCTATAGCATTCCATGCAGCATGTTGTAACTCGACATTTCCGTAAGAATTACTACGACTATCCCATAGACAAGGATGTTCCTCAACAAGCTCAATTAGATGTACAACAAATGCATCACTCGTCTCTTTATTCTGACAAACAAAATAACAAATGTGTTTTCAATATTGAACTGTAAAGGATGAACTATCAAAATAATAAATACTATACAAAGATAGCTCGGATAGGATGGCAACTCATAGGATCCGTTGCATACTTTGCTGCAAATTATGAGTCCACTGCAAGTAAATATTGGAGAGACTTGAACAATCCATATCAACGTGGAGGAGAACATAAAATTGTAGATTGCACTGATTTTAAAGAATTAAAAGTACAAGGCCGCTGGACAAGAGTTAAAAGCCAGCAATTATGATTCTCATGCTTATGTAAAGGACATGTGGTAAAATTGGATGCCGCCGTGACCTTATTCGCCAGTGACCTTATTCGTACTTAATGGTAATGTTGTTGTTTATGATCGATGAAGGATCGGCAATCACACTACTGGAAGAACACGTAGCTATCAAACTTGGACTCAAGAGTCAAGGGCCATCATGGGACATTGACTTTGGTATGGCCAAAAGACTACGACACAAAAAACATCAAAAGTCAGTTTGGAGATTGAAGGACGCGGTCAGTATACTCGATTTGCCATAAAGAACATCAGAACAATTAAACATTTGGATCTGACAACTCAAACATTAAACAAATCAGATTTTGAACATTTGGCAATGGTTCCTTTGGAGGGCTATTACAACATCAAGCCAGTGATGCTTATTGGGTTGGATCATGTTCATTTGGTAGTTTCAACAACGACTATTCAATCTGATGTGTCATCGCCAATCACCGCCAAAATGAAATTGGGTTGGGTTCTTTATGGTTCAACATCTAAAATAAGTTCATCATATCCTGCCGTCCATCACATACGTGAGAATCAATCATTGAACGAGTTACATCAAATCGTTTCCGAATTCTTCGCGACAGACAACTTCGGAACTAATGCTACGCCTAATAAGTTGGAGTCGATAGATGACGCAAAGGCTAGACAGATGATGGAGAAAACGACTCGTCGAATTGGTAAGCATTTTATAACTGGATTGATTTTGACAAATTTCCCTCCTACCCTTATAAACAGCTATGTCATGACAGAAAGACGGCTTCTTAATATTGAGAAGAAACTGAGCCGTGAACCAGAATTCGCCAAGAGATATCGAGGAGAGATGTCTAAATATTTTGAAAAGGGATATGCCAAGAAGATAACACCCAATGAGATCCGATGCACCGAAAGACCTCATTTTGCCTTTCAAAGCCCACATAAGCAGGAAAAACTACGCATAGTTTTCAACGCAGCCGCCGCAATAAATGGTATCTCACTTAATTCTGTATTGCTGAAGAGTCCAGAGCAAGCAAAGCCACTACTCGACATTCCGTTGAAATTTGGACAAGGTATTATTGAGGTTGCACCCGACATTTGCGAAATGTTCTGGCAAGTACAAATACGCCCAGTCGATCAACATGTACAACGTTTTCCATTTCTTAAATGGAATGCATAATGGAGAATGGACTCCATATTTTTCATGGAAATGGAGTTGATGTTGTCTTTGTTATTAGAAAAACAAGACAGCATCTCAGAAGTTAATGTCGATTCCAGAAGTTAATAACCCTTCGGGTTAGGGGTCAGAATATACCCGAGGTAAGGCATGCCTGTCGTAGAAGGCGACTAAAATCCACTCCTCGTATACCGAGTGTAAAGCGTATACAAATAACAAAAATGCAATGAGTACAACGAAAAGATTTAATACCCCAGGTGGCAATTCAGTTTCACTGGAAAATCCACCCTCTACGGAGGTCGGCTCTACGGATTCTGGGGAGAGCCAATTATTGCAAATGTGTAACCCTTTCGGGAAAAGTTCAAGGGTAACGAGGTCACCTACATCTGGATCTCAAAAAAATATTTGTGTCTCAAGGAGCTCTACAACACTTGAAGTGTCAGCCAACGAAAAACGAGACTCAATGAAAAATAAGAGCCTAAAGGAAGAAAACGACGTTCTTCGAACAAGGCTTAACAATGTCGAACTGCTCTGCGAAGAGCTTCGTAAAGAAATTCTCCATCTAAAGGAAGAAAATATGACTCTGAAGAGTTCATTTAAAATACCTAATGAGCCAAAACCAAGTTCAAACGGCCCCGTGAATTCCGAATATCACACGGATGAAGAAGAGCTCAGTCGCGAAACTGACTGGATCTTAAAGAAAAGACCAGTAAAAAAGAGGAAAGCTGTATCCTCTCCTGAAAAAATAAACCGCGACAAAGAGGTTATTAATAAAGCGAAACAGGTAAAACAACGTCCCCCACGGCCAATTAATGTGATCGGTATTGACGAATTTAACAAGTTGCATACCTTGATAAAATCGTTGCCATTATCGGGCTACCAAGTAACTTCGCTAAGAAAAAATACATGGAAAGTCTGCGTTAAAGACCCTGAAAGTTACCGTTTATTATCTCGCAAGCTTAATACCGATAAAATAGAATGGTATTCTTTTGAAAATAAATCTGAAAGAACTTTAGGCGTTGTAGCTAGAGGGTTACATGCGTCGTGCTTAAAGGATGACATTGTAAACGATCTGAAAAACAGGCAATATATTAAGTCATAGATGCCGTTAACATTGTCAAGCGAGACCAAAAGCAAAAAGATGGCGAAGGAAATGCAATAAAACGCGGTCTTCCTTTATTTATACTCACTTTCGATGGAACAGAAAGTTTGAACAAAATTTATGAAATAAAAACAATACTTAATATTGTTGTAAAAAAAAGAGCCTATGCTTAAGGATTCCAAACTAGTTCCCCAGTGCAAGCGCTGCCAAGGATACAATCATACGCAAAGCTATTATCAAAAGGAACCGCGGTGTGTAAAATGTGCCGGAAATCATCTGACGGTAGATTGTGTGTCATATAAGAAAACTCTTGCTATCTGCATTAACTGTAAAGGCAATCATCCGGCAAACTATCGCGGCTGCGAAGTAGCTAAAGAGTTGCAAAAAAGACGGACGAAATTTAATAGTATTAATTCACAGAAATTAAATTTAAAAAAGCAAAAGCCTAAAATTCCGATTTAAAATATGTCGAAGACAAAGCAGGCCATAATCGAAAAACCTAAATTTTCACAAACTACGTTTGTTCGTTCAAATTTTGTACATCCAAAACCAAATGTACAAACGTATGCTCAAGCTACAGTATCCAATAACGCATAAAAAAATATCTCACCTGACCCAGTTTCAAATGTATATTCGATTATTCTTTCAAAACTTGAGGAACAAAGCAAAACGAATACTTATTTTTGACAGGCTCGTTAAGCTCGAAAATAGTATTCGCAATAGAAGTACCCCACCATTAACATGAATAGATTGCTTAAAATTCTTACGTGGAATGCCAATGGCCTTTGGCAAAAACTTGGAGAACTTGAATTATTTATGCCGGAAAAAGATATAGACATCTGTTTAATATCCGAAACTCACGCAAAGAGTAATTCGAACTTAAAAATTAAAGGTTACCTCGACTATCATGATCTACATCCATCGAATAAGGCTAGAGGTGGAGCCTCACTATATATTAAAGAGTGTATCGAACATTCGATTGATCTTAAACTAGAAATCGAAACAATGCAAGTTAGCTCTATACAAGTCAAAAGCAGACAATCCTTTCTGAAGATATTGTCTATTTACTGCCCACCACGATGCAAGGTTGAGAAAATTGACTTTGAAAACTTGCTTAATTCCCTTGGACAACGTTTTGTCATCGGAGGGGACTTCAATGCAAAACATACATTCTGGGGATCTAGATGCATATCACAGAAAGGTAGGATGCTTTATGATGTAGGTAGAAAGTACAATACCGAATTTCATTCTACGGGAAAACAAACTTACTGGCCAACTGATGTTAGAAAAATACCGGATTTGATCGATTTTTTCATTGTAAAAGGTCTGCCGTCCAATCGAATCAAAGTTGAAGAATGCTTTGATCTTTCCTCTGATCATTCTCCAGTCATTTTTACAATGAGCGAGTGACTGATTATAAATGAAAAACCACCCAGATTAACAAACGGGAAAACCAACTGGGAAGGTTTCAAAAACGATTTTAAAAATAATATAATATACAGAAACTAAAGCCTAAAAAAGCTCCGGGTTATGACCTGATTACAGGAGAACTTCTTAAAATGTTGCCTCGGAAAGCATTATCTAAGCTTCTTTTTATTATAAATGCAGCAATCAGATTAGAATACATACCAAGACAGTGGAAAGTCGCGGAAGTGATTATGGTTCCAAAACCAGGAAAATCACCGAATGAAATAAAATCTTACAGGCTTATTTCACTTCTTCCAATAATTTCAAAAGTTACAACGTTTGCTGACGATACTGCTATACTAGCAGTTGGCACAACAATAGAGGAAACAAATATCAAATTACAAAACGCTCTTAACGAGGTTAATGAATGGACTAAATCCTGGCGGATTGCACTTAATGATAGCAAATCGATCCATGTAGATTTTTCGTAAAAACGGACAAACAGTTTGCCTGTATTTCTAAAAACGGTTCGAGTCCCGTTTGCAAATGAAGCGAAATATCTCGGTATGACACTCGATGCAACATTAAAATGGAAGTCGCATGTAAAAAAGAAATGCGAAGAACTTAAGAATAAATACAGAGAACTGTACTGGTTGCTCGGAAAATATTCGAAGCTTAACCTTGATAACAAGCTGCTATTATACAAGCAAGTGCTAAAACCGGTTTGGACATATGGTACCAGTGAAACGAATCAAAACATTTTACAAACTTTTGAAAACAAAATGTTAAGATCATTCGTCAATGTGCCGTGGTACGCAAGGAACGAAAATCTACGCAGAGATCTGGGTATTCCCGCGGTTAAAGATGAAACAAAAAATGTTGCACGAAAACATAAAAAACGTTTATTAGGACACGTTAACACAACAGTCCTCCAAATTCTTGACGAAACAAATATATTGCGGCGTCTTCAAAGAACTAAACCCTTAGATTTGGCTCGATAATAACAAACCGCGCTATAAATTGCGGAAAAAGCAGGAACTCTCAAAGGAAAGTTATCTGCCAAACATATTATATACTCGTGATAAAAAAATTGCTGGATAAGTCGAATACTTAGTTGCAATAGAAATACAAAATGGGTGGTGGTTTTAATGAGTAAAAATCTCACACTACTTTGGGCACGTGCTCATCGTGGCTATGAAGATTTCCACCAGCCCACGGAAAAAAAAAGTTCTGTAGACAATTATGGGTGTTCATTTGTCATCAACAACAAGAAAGAGAACAGAGTAACAACTCAAAACATATGAGAAGGCTACAATCCGCTGTGCGGATCGTTGAATACCCTATGGGATGTATAAAAATGGAAAATATAGCGTCTCGTTCTAACAAAAAAATATATCTTCACTCTTCAGCATTTAGCGAACGACAGCTAAGACAACGACCAGTGCACAGAGTGCTACAACGTGTATTTTATGTACGATAGTGCTTTAAGGCTGCCAATGCCACAAAGGGTGAAGATTGTACGCTTTGCAGATATCTGTACATAATTAAAGTCCGAATGAAGTCTGCTGGTCTTGACAGAAAAGAATACCGTAGAAAACTGTAGAGTTCTAATAATCAGCCAAAATTAATCTCCTCGTCAAATTTCCCACTGCTCACCTTAATGTATGATTACTACACTGGGCACAAAATGAATTTCGACATGATTTGTAAATGTAGTATCGTTTTCGATTGGGATTTTCAGATTTGATCTCAGATATCAGATTTTTAGTACTCCCAGGTCCCAATCGAACATAAAAGAGATTGATCTGTTTTTATGTGTGTGTTACTGTGTTATTGTGCCATTCGACAGCTCATTGTTTATCTACTTGTTGCTGATGAATGGCCCTGTTCCGGATTTTAGATTACAACTGCAAAACGAGGTGAGGTGATGTGTAACGCAAAATCTTAATGAATGGCAAGGTAAATGCGGCGAATTCCACAACAGAAGCATTTGAGAATATTCCAGACAATGAACAGTAGATGAGGAATAGGCGACGACCGGCACCGTGCACACAATATCTAAACTTTGTATGGTCGTCAACACCAAATCTTTTCGGAGGAGCTCTGTTTCGCACTGAACGCTGGGGCTCTTTTGTTCTGTTGTTGGAGGGATGGTTGAGTTATATTATCCATGGGATGGGTTTCGTTGTGAAACCGGCATGAGACTTTAATGGAAGTTTAATAGGAAGTCAAAATTAGATTTCTGATTTATCGAATATCTAGGCTGTAGTTGGTTCATGTGACGTCTCCAGGTTTTGTTGCCTACTTGCACCGCATACATAACAGTTCCAATGCGAGTAAGCACATTCCTGGTAGCCACGGACTTTATTTTTTGTTGTAGTTTCTTGCAAAAACTAATTCATCCGGTTGAAACTGCTTTCGTTTTACTCCGTTGGGAAGTTGAGCGTTAACCTTTGAAGAAAGGTTTGAAGCGCTGTACTGGTGATCTCCTCCCCTTCTAGCTTCTTCATCGTCCGCTTGAACGTGTCGACGAACTTCTCTGCTTGCCCATTTGGCTGTGGGTGAAATGGCGCCGTTGCGTTCGGATGTGCTATATACCACCGCTGTCACAAAACTCTTTAAAGTTTCCAAACGAAAACTGCGTACCATTGTCTGACACAATGATATCGGGAAGTCCGAACCTCGAAAAAACTTCTCGGAAAACAGCAATAGTTGCATATGGAGGACTCACTGCTGAACCGAACCAAGTGAATATGAAGATATTAAGAGGTTTAGTAAATAAGTTCACAAGTTCACAAAAAGTGAATTCGAAGATATAAAGAGGTTTAGTAAATAAACTGCCATTAATTACTAAAATGAATATTTTGCTCGTTATAAGGACAATTCTAAAGTTTTTTCTCAAAATATTCTTATTATATAAAATTTAAAAACTTAAGATGCGGCTTTAAAATCGATAAATAGGTGGTGGGTATCGATTTGGACTTCTTGGGTTTTTTCCAGGATCTGCCGAAGTGTGAAGATTTGATCGATTGTCCACTTTCCTGGCTTAAAACCAAACTGATAGACGGTTTCAGGCATTCACATATTACGGCAGATAGGATTTTGTAGGCGATGTTGAGCAGACTTATGCCTCTATAGTTGGCGCAGTTCATAGGGTCTCCTTTTTTGTGGATCGGGCAAACGATTCTGAGGTTCCATTCTTCAGGCATACTTTCATCCGACCAGATTTGGCTTATGAGTTGGTGGATGTTACTTACCAAATCATCTCCGCCAGCTTTATAAAGCTCAGCGGGAAGGCCGTCATTTCCGGCGGCCTTATAAAGCTTGAGCTAAGATATTGCTATCCTCACTTCACTTAGTTCGGGTGGTTGGCAGTTGCCAATATTGTCTTCGTTGCCAATATTAAATGGTTCGTTCTGCCTGACAGCGGAATGTTGTTCGTCATCGCCGTTTAACAGTCTGCAGAAGGGGTTCTTCCATATCCTCAGCATCGACTGGGTCTCAACTACGATATTTCCTTGTTCATCTCGACAGGATTCTGTTCGAGCCTTGTATCCTTGGCTTTGACGTTTTACACTTTGGTAAAACTTGCGAACATCGTTCCTGGAGTGGCACCTCTCGATCCCGTGTGCTTTTCTTGCTCTTTTTTCTTCGTTATGAAAGGCCTGTTCTTCCCATCTTCTTTGCCTATAGAGCTTAATGGCAGCTCTCACCTTCACCTGCAGCTTAGCCTTGTAGGCCTAGTTCTTGGCTGCGAGCATCTGTCGGCATTCATCATCAAACCAGGGGTTTCTTGCTGGTGGCCGCGAGAAACCTAGCACATCAGTTGCGGCTGATCTAATGGCTTGTTGGCATCGTTGCCATTGTTCTTCGACATTAGATGCTGGTGGTGTGAATCGAGAGGTTAAGGGATACGCGTTGCGCGAAGGTTTTCGTGGTCTCTGGCGAAGTCAATTAGCCTAAGTCCGTTACCAGACGTGTTGTCGTGTAGGCTTTATTTTCCGACAGTACTGCTAAAGATGTCTTCTCTTCCTACCTTTGCGTTAAAATCTTCCAGCACGATTTTAACATCGTACTTTGCTAGTCGCTCATAGGTTTTGTCGAGGAGCTCGTAGAAGCAATCCTTAGTTATATCATCTTTTTCCTCCGTCGGAGTATGAGCGCATATAAGGCTTATGTTGGCGAATTTGGTCTTGATGCGGATTGTTACAATACGTTCGCTAATGTCTTGGAAACATAAGACTTCTTGCCGTAGTCTGGCACTTATAACAAATCCGTATCCGAATAGTCGCTGTTTCTGCTCACTATGATCATCCGTCTGGAGTAAAAATCTCCTTCTATAAATCCATCTGTGGAACTTCCAGTGGAAATACCAGTGTCAGCGCTTCTTTTTTGGACTGACTGTAGTTTTACTCTGTCTTGGTCAAAGCCCTTGCAGCATGCATCACCGGCTTTTTTGAACCATCTGGAAATTTATGTAGCATAACGCCACCAATGCCATCTTTTGATGCATCCCCTGCGACTATAATATCCTTAGTTGAATCGAAATGAACTAAAAGTAACTCGGACTGAAGCGCTTCTTTAGCCTTGTTGAAGGCAATGCGGCATTCATCCGACCACAGAAATTGCACATCCTTCTTGAGCAAGTAATCCTTGGGGCCGCGTATTTCACATATATTTGCGATAAACTGCGAAAAAAAATTGAACGTAGCTCTGTACCAGCATAATGCATGCCGTCACAAGCACCTTCACAGCATTATTATTCCTTCGCATTCGTTTGCCAAATCTGAAAGTGGCAACTTCGAACTGCTTTCATCATCACTCGTCAGACCACACACAAACATAAGGCATTTAAACACATCTGAAGTAATTGATGATGTCATCTTCAGACAGTTATAACGGAGTGCAAAGAGACGTCTTGCGGGAAAAAAATCTCCCTTAACCTTCTTAATGATTCCTTAAAATCCAAGTCTCATCCAATTTTCTTAGCAGCAACTCCACCTTTGATGCATCGTCCAAATCCTTAGCATCGACGTTGAAGACATCTTTATGACGACCAAATCACTCAGAAATTGTCAATCCGTTATCGGGGTCGTTAATAAACTTGGTTAAGCTATTTGCCAGCGTCTCCACAATCCTCTCTGCAGATGATTTAATTGTCGTGGAAGTTGCAGCTAGGCTGTTGTTGAATGATCCGTCCAAGAGGGACTTCATCAGCTCCAATGGTTGAATTTATAAAAAAGCCGCAATGAGTAAAACGAAAATTTCAAATTATAGTTTTCAATGATAGCTATAACTACACCCTTAGAGAAGCTAAGTCTAAAAAATTACAAGAAATTTTGAGACGAAACGACTTATCGGTCCGTTACAATAAAAAGCGGAGTCGTTCGTATTCGAAATTTATTGAAGCGGAAAAACAGAAAAGTAGAGGAAAGCAGCGGAGAAAAAAGTAAGGAAGAAGCAAGAAGTGAAAAGAATACTCCAAGTAGCAAAGGAAAAAACATAAGAAAAATTTTAAATATTGAAATCAGCTATTTTAAGAATAGCGGCATAGAAGCAGATAACAGCAGCGTGAAAAGCATCTCCCAAGTCGAAAGTGGAAGCGTTTATAAACTTTCCAAATTTAAATAATTCGAAGAGGCGTTAGAAAAGTTTAGCGGTGATAACGGGAAATGTGTTGTGTCGTGGATCTCCGATTTTGAGAGTATGAAATTTCTGATTTCTAGGCGATTGTTAATCGGTGCAGCCAAGCTGGTACTAGAATCGGAAAGGCGGTCAATAGCTGGAGTGCATTGAATACGTTTTTATTGTAGGAGTTCGGCAAACAGGAACATGAAAACGTCCACAAAATACTCGAGAAGACAACAAAATGTGAAGGTTAATAATTTCTCGAATATTTTTATAAGATGAAGAAGTTAGCGGCAAGGGGTACCATCAATGAAGGGCATCTCTTGTCGTACATAATAGGACGTATTCCGGATGATGTTTTGAGCAACTGTATCCTGTATCATGCTTAGACATTTGAGGAGTTAAAGGCTGAACTTACGTCCTGCGAGCGCATGAAAGGAGAAAGGTAGCCGTTGTTTCAAATGCAACCGTTTCGGGTACACTGCTAGGAATTGCTCGGAGGACAAGCCGACGTCGAGTGAAAATGTCAACAGATTGATGGTTCCAGATATCACTGTTCCGGTCAGAGTCTTCAATCGAGAGTTCCAGGGCCTTATCGACACAGGCAGTGAGGCAGTGATATAAGGCTGGTCAAAGATAGTCACAGGCAGAATTTGGGTGTAAGTGAGCAGCCAGCCGCATAAGACGCTGAGCGCTTCGAGAATTAACGTAGACATCACATAATTTGATTTGTAATTTTGTACACGATAATTGGTTGGCCTATGAGTTTTAAGAGCTCAGTTATAGCTATCATTGAACAACTTCATTGGAACATGATGGAATTGAAATTTTACCAGTATTCCGAACAAACTTAATCTCCTCCGGTGAATTATCGGAAACGGTGAAAAGTATCTAAGAACCAGCACTTCGTAGAGATGTGGAAAAGATGATTGCATAGTACTCACCGAAATGTCCCGAAGAAAATCGTTCTTGATGAACCCGATTTACCAAAGGGCAATTGGAAAATTACTCTACGTTTATAGATTTTTATTAACTTTTATCTATTCAAAATATTTTTTCTTTATCAAAAAAGTAAGAAATAACCTAAATAAACCCATAATATTGGGTAATGCTACTGAAATCAAAAACATCTTCATGACAGGTCGACGCAAAATCAGTTGCTTAACTCATATCTGAGTGTCCATGTGTAAATGATCAACTTGTCTCACAGTCATGTCCCCTCCAATGTCACGTGACTAAAATGGTCGGCCAATGAACTTACGAAAATGGATGAGAAAAATGTCCTGTTGTCAGCCACCCTTACCTGGATTCAGATCGAGATGTTGTTAGGGTAGAAAAAAATCAGAATGAAATGATTATTATGATCAGCAATATAGGTACAGTGGCTTAATAAAAAGTGCCAGACAAAAAGCGGTCCCAGAACTTCCACTGCCGGTTGCAGATCACTTCAAGGATATATATCATGAATAGAAACAAAACTCCAGATTATCCACAGAAAAAAAAAGCTTCAGAGTTGTTAGATGGGTTAGGGTTGAAGAATGTGGAATTTATTTATAGGCGTGTTTTGTTGAGAATTAAGCAAAGTAAAGTAAAAGCTTCTCAACAGCAACAGCAGTAGTGTTACCAAATCATAGCAAGGTGAAGGTGCTACTCCGTACATAGGAGCACAATCAGGATTGGAGTTGTTGAGAGTTGGGGGAAGGTTGAAAAATGCAACGCTTCCGTATGAGATGAAACATCCAATTCTTTTACCCAACAATAACCAGATTGTGTGGAATAATGTAATGCATTTGCACATTAAAAACATGCATGCTGGCCCACAAGCATAAGTAGCTTATGGCGTTGGTAAGGCATCGGTTTTGGATCATAAACTACAGAACATTGGTGCGCAGGGTAATAAAAAGTTGTGATAACGCAACGAACTTCGTAGGTGCTAGGAGAGAACTTGAGTCTTTGAAGCACATGCTTTTTAACTAGCAAGCTGAGAAAGGCATAGGTAGTTGGATCGAATCTAAACATATCCCACCTAGATCACCGCATTTTGGGGGGCTGTGGGAAGCTGCGGTCAAATCGTTTAAATACAATTTTCGTCGTATGATGTCTCAAACATTGTTGAATGTTGAAGAATTTAATACCATTGTCATTGATATTGAATCTGTTTTAAATTCTAGACCTATTTCACCGATGTCATCCGATCCCAATGATTGTGTGGTCCTTACGCCTGGCCATTTTCTAATTGGAGACTCACAACGAGCCATACCGGAGCTGGTACTCGATCGACCAAAGACCATGTCATCAATAGAGCGCTGGAAGCGGGTATCACTTCTAAGGTAACATTTTTGGGAGCGATGACGACGAGATTATTTGCTAGAACTTCAAAGCAAGCAAAGTGGAGAGCAGCAGCCATTAAAGAAATCAAGTCGGGGACTTTGGTGTTCATTGCAGACGACAAAATTCCATCAAACCAGTGGCGAATGGGACGTGTAATATCCACGATAAAGGGCGACCGGCAAAATACGAGTGGTCGAGGTCAAAACGAAGGCAGGCATAATGAAGCGAGCGGTGCAAAGATTGGCGATACTTCCCTTTGAGTGTTGAACTAGCTGCAATCCTGCAGTTCCTTCAACAGGGGCCGGAATGTTGGGTCACCCTGTAACCCAAGTCACTTAACATAAATGCCAAATTTTTAATAATATACATGCTCAAAAAATATTTGTAAATTCACTCAAAAAGATTTAATCTACATATATAAATAAAAATCAAATGTCGTTTGTTGGGAATTGCACCACTTAAGAGCAGATGTATTGATTTGGCTTAATTTTTTTTAAAGTTCGTCATAACCCAACCGATTCTAATTTTTTTTGGATATGTCTAAGATCGATGAACTCATTGACCGATTTGGCTATTTTTTTTTTTTTAAATGTACAGTAGTAGTCCACAAGAAACGACGAGTGCTTCTATTTATTTTGCATCAAATTCGTATTACAATATTACATCCAATTTGAAACTAAGCAAGGAAATTCACAACGAGGCTTTGATATTTATTGAGAAAATTTACTAAATGATAATGAACAAGGTATATTATCTGACTTAGGCGAAAAACAATATGATTGCGATGCTTGGAGGGAATCAGTTCGAATGAATGTTCCACGGTTGAATCGACAGCAAAAATATGCGTATGAAAGTTGTGAGCGAGTGAACTGGAGGAATGTTTTTTTGCGCTCCTGGTGGAACTGGAAAAACTTTGTTGACCGAACTGACTTTGGCAACGATACGCTCACAGAATGATATTGCACTTGCACTTGCTTCATGAGGAATTGCATCTAAAATGTTGGAAGGCGTTCGAACTGCTCATTCAGCACTCAAGTTGCCATTAGATTTGCAAAATTTTTAAGAACAGTTTTTTTCCGTGGGCTGGTGGATATTTTCCAAATGAGGGGTAAGACTAAGTATATGCTGACAACACGAATGGACACACAGCATCGACGAATTGGAAAGAACGTCACCATTGACAGATATAACTTTGATGTAGTACGGGACTTTGTCTAACTCGGCTCCGCTATTAACTCTGACAACAACATCTCGCCAGAAATCAAACGAAGAATTACTCTTGCCAATAGCTGTTTCTTCGGGATAAGAAGGCAATTTAGTAGTAAAGCCCTCACTCGAACTTCTCTATATGACCCTGATCATCCCAGTCCTGCTTTACGGCGCTGAAGCATGGACCGTATCAAAAGCGGATGAAGAAATTCTTGGTCGATTCGAGAGAAAAATTCTTCGGAAAATCTTCGGTCCCGTTTGCGTTGACGGGCTATGGAGACGAAGATTCAACCACGAACTATACGAGCTGACATGTAGAAAGAATGGACACCAATACTCCGGCTCGCAGAGTCTTCGATTCCCAGCCAGACGTCGGACGCAGTAGAGGAAGACCTCGCCTTAAGTGGCGCGCACAAGTATAAACCGACCTCAACCAACTTGGAGTGCGCAACTGGAGGCAGTTAGCTAAGGACCGGGCTAATTGGAGAGGCATGTTGGTTGAGGCCCAGGTTCATCCCGGACTGTAGCGCCACTTAAGTAAGTAAGTAAGGTGGATATTTACATAGAACCGAAGAGCACGTGCCCAAAGTAGTGTGAGATTTTTACTCACTAAAACCACCACCCATTTTGTATTTCTATTGCAACTGGGTATTGGACTTATCTAGCAATTTTTTTATCACGAGTGTATAATATGTTTCTCAGTTAATTTTCCTTTGAGAGGTCCTGCTTTTTCCGCAATTTATAGCGCGGTTTGTTATTATTGGGCCAAATCTAAGGGTTGAGTTCTTTGAAGGCGCCGCAATATATTTGTTTCGTCAAGAATTTGTAGGACTGTTGTGTTAACGTGTCCCAATAAACGTTTTTTATGTTTTCGTGCAAATTTTTTTGTTTCATCTTTAACCGCGGGAATACCCAGATCTCTGCGTAGATCGTTATTCCTTACGTACCACGGCACATTGACGAATGATCTTAACATTTTGTTTTCAAAAGTTTGTAAAATGTTTAGATTCGTTTCACTGGTACCCCATAGTTGTCTTGTATACCATGTGTCCCAACCGGTTTTAGCACTTGCTTGTGTAATAGCAGCTTGTTATCAAGGTTAAGCTTCAAATATTTTCCGAGAAACCAGTAGAGTTCTCTGTATTTATTTTTGAGTTCTTCGCATTTCTTTTTTACGAGATATTTCGCTACATTTGCAAACGGGACTCGAACCGAATTAAGAAATACAGAAAATTGTTTGTCCGTTTATACGAAGAATCTACATGGATCGATTTGCTCTCATTAAGTGCAATCCGCCAGGATTTAGTCCATTCATTAACCTCGTTAAGAACGTCTGGTCAATTATGGGGTGTAAGCGACCGAGTAATATCCATTCAAAAACTTTTGAAATTATTGGAAGAAGTGAAATATGCCTGTAAGATTTTATAACATTCGGTGATTTTCCTGGTTTAGGGACCATAATCACTTCCGCGACTTTCCACTGTCTTGGTATGCATTCCAATCTGATTGCCGCATTTACAATAAAAAGAAGCATAGTTAATGCTTTTCGAGGCAACATTTTAAGAAGTTCTCCTGTAATCAGGCCATAACCCGGAACGGGACTCGAACCGTATTTAGAAATACAGGAAATTGTTTGTCCGTTTATACGAAGAATCCACATGGACCGAATAATCCGGCGAATAATTCGATTCCTTTCCAGTGGTTAGGCTTTGCAGATAAGTTTATACTGCATGGTTTTTAAATTTTTTAATCGAATTTAATAGCAAATTACTCAACCGATTGAGATGTGTTTTATCTTGCGGGGCACGAGTACGACTCAAATCAAATCCGGTATTTTTCTAACATCAGTTGGTTTTTCCGTAGAATGAAATTCGGTATTGTACTTTCTATATACATCATAAAGCATCCTACCTTTCTGTGATATGCATCTAGATCCCCAGAATGTATGTTTTGCATTAAAGTCCCCTCCGATGACAAAACGTTATCCAAGGGAATTTAGCAAGTTTTCAAAATCAATTTCTTCAACCTTGCATCGTGGTGGGCAGTAAATAGACAATATCTTCAGAAAGGATTGTCTGATTTTGACTTGTATAGAACTAACTTGCATTGTGTCGATTTCTAATTTAAGATCAATCGAATGTTCGATACACTCTTTTATATATAGTGAGGCTCCACCTCTAGCCTTATTCGATGGATGTAGAATAGCGCGATAGCCAAAGTTGTGTTGCAAAGCAAACTTATCGTTTGGGATGAGTGTACGATGGCGCATAAAACATCTTTGTAGGCATTAGACAAAACAATGCAAATTTTTTGCGATGATTCTTTTGGCAAGTGATTTTTGGCAAACATTGCCATTGATTCCACGGTAAAAGTTATCAACCAACATCTACCTTAATCAGCATAAATCAGCACACACACCAATTTACTTAAAATACAATTACCTGAGTCAGCACATGTGCTGGTTATTTGCAGTCTATACGGATCATATATCCGTCTGGCACAAACACCATATATGCTGACATCGTTTGATTTGCAATAATGCCACCATACAAATAGTTGATAAGTAGAAATGTATTGTTAGAAAAAAGTAAGCAATGAATAAAGCGAGACTTCTGTCTCTGTAAAAATATTTTTTTTTGATGTTAGTAAATAATTTAATAACTGGCGCCCGAGCATCTAATCACGTTTATATCCATAAGAACAAACGTATGTCGTGTTAATAGCTAACCGTCGGAACAATTAAAAAAAGTTAAATAAAAATAAATGAATTATCTTGAGCGTTTTCCATTAGAACAACACCATATAAACAAAATCCTCGTAAGTGTTACCCAGAAAGACAAATTAAGTGTCGCGAGTGACAGAAAGTGAGTGATTTCGTACCAATAGTAGGCCTTGACTGAGCCAAAAAGGAGGAATACGGACCATCCAATTTTAAATATAGCCAAACATTGCTAAAGGATTTCTCAAACCAACATGAAAATTGCAGCCAAACTCATGTGAGTTTAGTTTTCATTATTATAATATCTTAAGAACGTTTAAATTGAATCTTAACATTGCTTAGAGCATAATTTTCGAAGTTCCAGTTCAGTACTTTTCTTGGGTACATACTGTGGAAAACATACTTAGGGACTACGAAGTAGTCTTCAATAAACCAATTTATAGATCTATACTCCAAAGCACAAGGCAGAAAATTAGGGGACATGCCGTATGCCGATACGGGCCTCATATCGTACAATATATTTGATGATGACTGGGCGTCTATTAAAAAGTGTTTATCCCTCCATTATGTTGATAAGCGAGATATAAGGACTCTCGAACACTAACTGAACACCATGTCACAAAAAGGTTTGACCTTGGACGAATTTTTTGCGAGTGTCAACCACCAACTTTCCTTAATAATTAATAAAATAAATGCTGAAGACTACTCAACAGAAACTGTAAAAGCACTCGCAGAAAATTAGTGAAATCGTTCGGACAACTACCGTCCAAGAGAAGACTATAATAAAGTGGAAGAATACCTACAAACGTACAACCAAGTGGAAGAAGAAGAGGTAGAATAATATCGTTTTGAGGAACATTTTATTATATAGCCTCTCCTGCATTCCATAGCTAGAGTATGGAACAAGTCAAGGTAAAGTTTTGAAATTCTTTGTTGATACGGGGGCAAGAATTTTATCAGTTATTCCTTTGGCGAAAATGCTGTCCGCATTAAAAAAAAAAAAACACTTTCGAATTCAATCTGCAGGAGAAGAAATAACCATCGAACCCAAAATAAGCGGTAAATTTTTCAAAAGTATAGGCAATAATACCACCCTAGACTTATTTGTTCTGCCAGGATTGAAGACTTCTGATGGAATTATAGGTGATGACGATTTAAAGGAACTTGAAGCTGTTATAAACAGAAAGAAAAAAACATATTTACAATAAACCCAAACATACAAATTCTATTAAAAGAAAAACGATCCACCCAGGTAAACAACATAAAAATCACAGATCAGCATTTGCCTGAAAAAAAAAACAAGGAAAACCATTCAAAATATCATGAACTAATATAACAAGATCTTTGGTCGAAAATTATAGATACCAATGTGAAAGCGGAGATAAAAACAACCGCGGACGAGCCGATATACACAAAATCTTACCCATACCCTGTGAATCTTAGGACAGAAGTTGAAAAACAAATAAAAAATTATTGAAAGACGGAATAATAAGACCTTAAAAAAGTCTGTATAACTCTACTTTTTGGATTGTTCCAAAGAAGATGGAAGCTTCGGAAGAGAGAAAATTCCGAATAGTAACAGATTACAAACGTATCAACGCCATTACAATACCTGATACATATCCGATTCCGGATATTTCAAGTACAATTGCCAGTTTAGGATGGTTGGGTGTTGTAGAACGAGGGTAGACTCTGATTGGCGTTAACTTGGCAATGCCCAGTGTTGCAACTCTGACTACACATCAAATGTGCTTATCTTTACCTCCAAGTGGTAACCATCGGGTACTGGTCTCATCCAACCGGATTTGACTTGCTAAACGATAAGTGCGAGTGTTGATAACACGACGAAAAACAGCAACACTATAAACACCCTGGTGAGAATGGCACGGATGAATACCCGGCCTGCTGTCCCAGGCGATCCTAGATGAGCTGCTCTGACATATTCGGACAACAGGTTGTCTAGGAATTTGAAGGGTTAGTCAGGCCCCTTGAACAGAGATGGTGGCGGATGAACCGAAAGGCCAACGGCAGCGCTCAATCCCGTAGTGGATACTGATGGCCCCGTGTCCTAGGGGTATCTAATAAATTGGAACTGGCCCTCCAGGTTGGGGGTTGTGCTTTGGGTTAACTACCCACCCACAGAAAAAAATCATGGTTACGAAGCAACCAATAGCCTCGGAAAGGACTGATTTTATTGTTGACGACCCTGCTAAACGAAAAAAGGACAACGACGTTCGTATCTGCACCTGGAATGTGAGAACATTAAACAGGAGAGGTGCAGGCGAACAACTAGCGGAAGCCCTAAACTGCTACAAAGCAGACATTACTGCCATCCAGGAAATACGATGGGATGGGCCGGGCAAAAAGAGGATGAAAAACTGTGACATATACTACGGACCGTGTTATAGTGAGCAGAAACAGCGATTATTCGGATGCGGATTTGTTATAAGTGCCAGACTTAGGCAAGAAGTCTTATGTTTCCAAGACATTAGCGAACGCATAGTAACAATCCGCATCAAGGCCAAATTCGCCAACATAAGCCTTATATGCGCTCACGCTCCTACGGAAGAAAAAGATGATATAGCTAAGGATTGCTTCTACGAGCTCCTCGACAAAACCTATGAGCGACTACCGAAGTACGATGTTAAAATCGTGCTGGGAGATTTTAACGCAAAGGTAGGAAGAGAAGACATCTTTAGAAGTATTGTCGGAAAACATAGCCTACACGACAACACGTCTGCTAACGGACTTAGGCTAATTGATTTCGCTACGGAACGAAATGCCACTATAGCCAGCACACGGTTTCCTCACCTCGATATCCATAAGGGGACATGGCGGTCTCCAGATCAACGAACGGTCAACCAAATTGATCACATTGCGATAGATAAGAGGCACGCATCCAGTATTTTGGATGTCCGAACATTCCGAGGAGCCAACATCGACTAGGATCACTACCTTGTAGCAGCCAAGGTAAGAATGCGGATATACACCACGCCACAACAATCCAGAAATACTGTGAAAAAATTTAATGTCGGAAGACTGCAATCGCAAGAGACCGCCAAGACCTTCGCACAACGCGTATCCCTTAACCTCTCGATTAACACCATACCACCAGCATCGAATGTCGAAGAGCAATGGCAACGATGCCAACAGGCCATTAGATAAGCCGCAACTGATGTGCTAGGTTTCTCGCGGCCACCAGCAAGAAACCCCTGGTTTGATGAGGAATGCCGAAAGATGCTCGCAGCCAAGAACGAGGCCTACAAGGCTTAGCTGCAGGTGAAGACGAGAGCTGCCATTGAGCTCTATAGGCAAAGAAGAAGGGAAGAACATCGGCTTTTCAGCAAGAAGAAAAAAAAGCAAGAAAAGCGCGCGATCGAGGATATAGAGAGGTGCCACTCCAGGAACGATGTTCGCAAGTTTTACCAAAGTGTAAAACGTCAAAGCCAAGGATACAAGGCTCGAACAGAATCCTGTCGAGATGAACAAGGAAATATTGTAGTTGAGACACAGTCGATGCTGAGGATATGGAAGAACCACTTCTGCAGACTGTTAAACGGCGATGACGAACAACATTCCGCTGTCAGGCAGAACGAACAATTCAATATTGGCAACGACAGCGAAAACTGCCAACCACCCGACCTGAGTGAAGTGAGGATAGCAATATCTAAACTCAAGCTTAATAAGGCTGCCGGAAATGACGGCCTTCCCGCTGAGCTCTATAAGGCCGGCGGAGATGACTTGGTAAGTAACATCCACCAACTCATAAGCCAAATCTGGTCGGATGAAAATATGCCTGAAGAATGGAACCTCAGCATCGTTTGCCCGATCCACAAAAAAGGAGACCCTCTGAACTGCGCCAACTACAGAGGCATAAGTCTCCTCAACATCGCCTACAAGATACTATCTGCCGTAATATGTGAACGCCTGAAACCGTTTACCAACAACCTGATTGGCCCTTATCAGTGTGGTTTTAGGCCAGGAAAGTCCACAACCGATCAAATTTTCACACTTCGGCAGATCCTGGAAAAAACTCAAGAAGTCCAAATCGATACCCACCACCTATTCATCGATTTCAAAGCCGCATATGACAGCATTTATAGAGACGAACTGTACAGAGCCATGTCTAGTTTTGGTATACCGCCCAAACTCGTCCGTTTGTGAAGGATGACGATAGAGAATTCTCGCTGCTCCATCAGGGTCGGAAACGACCTCACCGACACATTCGATACCAAAAAAGGATTTAGGCAAGGCGATGCGCTGTCATGTGACTTCTTTAATCTGATTCTTGAGAGAATTGTGCAAAACTCCAAAGCCAACACCAGAGGCACAATTTTCCAAAAGTCGGTGCAACTACTGGCATACGTTGACGATATTGACATCATTGGTAGGACTCAACGTGATGTCATAGCCACGTTTGCTAGTATAGAGAAGGAAGCGGCGAAAATGGGTTTAGCAGTAAATGAGGGTAAGACTAAGTATATGCTGTCAACACGAAAGGACACACAACATCGACGAATTGGACCAAACGTCACCATTGACAGATATAATTTTGAGGTAGTACGGGACTTTGTCTACCTCGGCTCCGCTATTAGCTCTGACAACAATATCTCGTCAGAAATTAAACGAAGAATTACTCTTGCCAACCGCTGTTTCTTCGGGCTAAGAAGGCAATTTAGTAGTAAAGCCCTCACTCGAACTACTAAGGAGACCCTATATAAGACCCTGATCATCCCAGTCCTGCTCTACGGCGCTGAAGCATGGACCGTATCAAAAGCGGATGAAGAAATCCTTGGTAGATTCGAGAGGAAAATTCTTCGCAAAATCTTCGGTCCCGTTTGCGTTGACGGGCTATGGAGACGAAGATTCAACCAAGAACTATACGAGCTGTACAGCGACATGCCCCTGGTCAAAAAACTCCGCATCGGACGTTTAAGATGGCTAGGACATGTAGAACGAATGGACACCAATACTCCGGCTCGCAGAGTCTTCTATTCCCAGCCAGACGTCGGACGCAGTAGAGGAAGACCTCGCCTTAAGTGGCGCGCACAAGTGGAAACCGACCTCAACCAACTTGGAGTGCGCAACTGGAGGCAGTTAGCTAAGGACCGGGCTAATTGGAGAGGCATGTTGGTTGAGGCCCAGGTTCATTCCGGACTGTAGCGCCACTTAAGTAAGTAAGTATTGCCAGTTTAGAAAAATCAAGATATTTCACAACCCTAGATCTCACGTCAGGGTTTCATCAATTCAATATGACGATGAATGGCAAGTTCCAAATTACTAGACTTCCATTCGGTTTAAAGAATGCCCGGCCATTTTTCAACGAACAATAGACGCCGTGTTGCATGAGGAAATATAGGAAAGAGTTGTTTTGTGTATAGACGATATAATTATACTCGTAGAAGACCTCAAAAATATTAAGCCAGACCCCAGAAAATACAGGCAATAAAAAAATTAGACCCCCGTAAAATCTTAAAGAACTTAAGGGATATCTTGGCCTTGCCTCCTTATATAGAAGATTCATAAGAGACTTTGCAAAAGTATCAAAGTCCTTGACGAATCTTACGCGGAAGAGAAGGCTCAAATTAGAGCCAACCAATCAAAAAAAGTCAAGATTGAGTAAAACGTGGAGCTTAAATCCTTTAACATCTTAAAAGAACTACTAACATCCCCTGAAATACTAATTTTTCCTGATTTCGAACGACCCTTCATTTAACCAACGGACTTTCTCAGGGTGATATCGGAAAAGACAAACCAATCACTTATGTCTCTAGATCACTCAATAGAACAGAAGAACATTACGCCACCAACGAAAATTGTCTGGGCGTTTAAGAACTTAAGGAACTACTTATACGGTGCCAAGAAGATAAAAATCTTAACCGACCACCAGCCCTTGACATTCGCTCTTAGCAGTAGAAATACTAATGCTAAGCTAAAGCGATGGAAATCAAGAATTGAGGAGTATAATTATGAGCTAGTATATAAGCCAGGAAAGACAAATTTTGTAGCTGACGCCTTATCTAGACTATAGACAGAGGTTAAAATTTGACTTCCTCCAGTGCAGCAACAATGCACAGTATTCAAATTCAATTAATTAATTTTCAATGTAGGAACTACCATCGAGATTACATCGGATTACCAGATTTAAACAAGGAGAACCTTACACAGGTACTAAAGGAGAAACTTAATTCTAATATTATCAACGGCATCAAAATTCCCGAAGAATACATCCAACTACTACAGGAAACGTACGAGGAAAACTTTAGCAGGCAAAATTCGCATCACACAGAGGGTAGTCCAAGAGGAATACAGTAGGGCTACCAGTATTAAACCATAAGGAAATTAAAGATCAAATATTGGAAAAATATTACTTCCCGAGAATGAGCAACCCAATAAAAAATACACCAGGAAGTGTGACATATGTAACTCCAACAAATATGACCGCCATACTTTGAAGTCTGAATTTTAAGAAACCCCTATCAAGGAGAAATCCGCCTTGTACTCGAGAAGCAAACTAATAAAAAATCGACATTACTTTTCGGTACCTAAAATCCTAGTTATGGACAACGAGAGTAGTTTTATCAGTCCCATAATGCCAATTACATCAAAACACTAGGAGTCCAAATATATTTAACACCAACACAAAAGAGCGAGGTTAATGGTACAATTAAAGGGTGCATTCGGCAATAATTGAAATGACCAGGTGCTTGAGGAAAGAATACCGTTACTTCACTACAAAAGAGTTGATTAACAACGCAGTTGATCGCTACAACAATTCGATACACTCTGTCACGAAGAGAAAGCCAAACGATTTTTTTCTCGCTAAAATTCAAAGGATTAAGTACACAAACTTAATTGATTTCCAGGAAAAGGTAAACGAAGATTTAACAGAGCTCATCCGCAAAAATCAAAGGAAAAAGATCAGCAGGCGAAACCGCAGTAAGAGCAAACCCAGGACATATCAAGAAGGAGAAACTGTTTTTGCTGCTGTCAAGCTTCGTCACGGAAAGCGATAGCCTCCATTTACAGCCGTCCTAAATATAATTACAATTAAGAAAGGAACAGGAAAAATTATAAATGGAAATTTTAAATTGGTACACGTAATAAACCTTACATCCTACGATGAAATCGCCAGCACTCTAACAGCTTTCATAGAAACAAGAATAAACAAGTCAAGTATACTCAGGCCTCAAATGCTCTACCAGCTTCATCTGATCGAGGAACTACTAGAAAAGCTGCATGTAAAGAGACTAAGGAAAGCCAGGTCGATCGACTAATGACGTTTTGAGTTCTTAGAAGACTATCCCAGACTGTCGAAAACAATAATAAGCAATATCAAATCAATAAACGCATTATACTGATGTAACTCAAGGAATATTGGACAATCATAAAAAAGATCACCCAAAAAACCAATATGAACAGATGTTTTATTATAAGCTCTCAATAATCAAAGACGAAGTCAGTGAAATCGTCATAGCAGTCCAGATGGCTAAACAAGGAATCATCAACACAAACCTTTTAAATACAGCGGAAATTCAGAAAATAATAGCACAAGTGGCAACCCTTCCTTACAACAATGAGGTCGGAGCTATTGAATACGCTGAACCAATTCAGAAACTGGACTACAAAAAGACTCAACTTTGCTATATGCTCTGGCACTACCAAAAACTAAAACAAAGGAATTTAATCATCTTCTAATTATATAAACAGTAAAAGATAACAGGGGAATAATTAATTACCTGTAAATCATGATGAACAGTAGATATGGAATCAAGGAACATTGCACTAAAATCCGTAGCATAGTATTATGTCGAGAAAACCAAATTCAAAAAATAACTTCAGAAGTTTAGACCACTGTATCAATCAGCTTTTAAAAGGAGCGAATGCCAGATGTGATTACCAGTTTTACAAAAAAGAGGTCAATGAACTCATCAACGATACCATCATCTTTCTGAACAACTTCTACGAAGACCTAAGACATCAGAATGAGACCAAAACATTGAATGGTACCTCCCTGGTACAATTCGACAACGACTCCATCGCTATCAACGATCAAGAATATTTCAACGAAGAAGTCACTATGCATCAGATACTACCGCCGATCCTTCGAGCTAACCTGACAGTTAAGGATATCAAATTAGACCTTGAATACTTACATAGTTTAAACTTGATAACTTGATTTCAAATGGTATCATCTTTCTTTTTATAATTATCATTGCAACCTTGATTGTTAAATGTAGATATAGGAAGAAGGAAAACCAGCTCCAAATTATGTTATCAAGAGCAGCACCACAGATAAATGACCCTTTGCAGCAACCAATTAAACCTAATTTCTGATCCACGGGGCGTGAATTTAAAGGAGGGAAGAGTTGTCAAACAACATTTACCTTAATCAGCATAAATCAGCAAACACGCCAATTTACTTAATATACATTAACCTGAATCAGCACACGCTCTGCTTAGCAAGGATCATATATCCGTCTGGCACGATATGCTGGCATCGTTTGAATTGTAATAATGCAATCATATAAATAGTTGATAAGTATAAATGTATTGTTAGAATTAAGTAAGCAGTGAATAAAAATTGTCCGTTTTGTGGAAGCACTTCAAGAAACTCAAACTGACTACAAACATGCGTGTCGACCAATCTAAGGAAATGTTCATGCCGGCGAATTCAATTTTAAGATTCAAAGTGAAATTGCTCGAGAAGTGGTGACGTACAAATCGGTAGATTCCGTTACTTTCCAAGTTGATATCGCAACTATCCAACCGAGTTTTTAAACTCGCTGGAATTACCCGGACTACTACCTCACAATCTCCAACTGATAGTAAACCAACCACGTTATGGTAATGGCAGTCGGCTTGCGGTGAAAAACCTGATTAACAACGTTATCGAAGCAAAAATATTTAAAGGGAAGAACAGAGGAGAAGACGTTTCGATACCACAAATCCCAATGGTTCCGACTGATTTGCCATTCTATTTTAAACGCTTGAAGTTTCCTGTGCGGCTTCCATTCGTGATGACAATTACCAAATTTCAAGGGCAGCCACAGCTACAGTTTTAATGATTCATAATAGTTTTTCACCACCAAAATAATAATAAATCGGAACGAAAATTAATTTGGTCAAACTGACAGCTATAATTTTTATAAGTGTGTGCAAATCTGCCGAAAAATGCAGATATAAAAAATCTTTTTTTTTTTTGCCAATGGAACACAATAACTGTCAAAATCGGTCTTTTGACAGATCTAGACAAAAAAAAGATTGATTTTTTTACCAATGGAAAACCCCACAGCTGATTTGTTTTTAGATTTTAATTAAACTGTTAACTGATGTAGGTACTGCCTCTCCCAACTCTATCTTACTTTACATAAAAATATAAAGTAATTTCCAGTCATTTGTTGTATTTGTACTCCGTGTTAAATCTTACTTCACTTCATAGCGAAGTCTCACCAAAACACGCCTTATAAAAAACTTCACTTAATTTCAATTTAATTATTTTACTACAAATAAGGAGTTCATTTTAATCCTTTTAACGTATGCTTCCAAATTCGAAGATGTATTTACAAGGAGAAAATGAGCCTAATAGCGATAATGTTCCTATGCCTTTTTTGTTTTCAAATTTGATCGATTTTATTGTAAATGTAGGATTTTATTAGTTATGTATAAAAAAGTAATACAATGTGAGGGGACTTTCGATTTTTCAGATATTGTGATGGCTGAATAGTCGGTTTATACCATACCTACTTGGCAATCGATTACATATAATACAAATATATTATACCATTAGTTACCTGATTATTAGCAGCATTTCCCATAATTCTATTATAAACTCCATAATGTCTGGATACCAAATGTTGCTTAAGATTTGTGCTCGAGGATTTAAATGAGAACGTGTTCTTGCATATGCAGCATAAAGCTACACCTGGACTAATGTACTTAAAAACTTGCCATAGCGGACTCGTTCGGGCTTTGTCACGAGGGTACATAATTAGTTAACTGTGTTTTGTTTATATCTTTAAAAAAAGTATAGTTATTTGTGAAACGTTTGCCTGGTAACACTGGCAAAATGAATTAACACCAAAGAGAACTCAAGAAAAAAGTAAAAGAGAATCGCTCTTTAATTTATTTAAATTCAACACATGGATTCAAAGTAGCAAAAGTAGCAAGTCAAATGTGTAGTTTATATGTACTGTATCACAAGCTACCACATGGGAAATAAGGATTTTTTGATGAAATAATGTTTCGGATATACATCACTGATTTGCCCGTTAAATTTCACTTTTATTGTTCTTTGGCCACAACAGATGGTACAGATTTCTACTTAGGAAAATGCTATTAGCTCACTAACTATGCTACCGAGCTGATGAAATGGCGAATTTGAAGTGCTGTCAAAATCGCAGTTCATTTGGGAATTGCTGCTTTAATTGTTGCTATCAATGCTGCCAAATCTGTTTTAAATATTGTGATAATTGTAGCTTATTGACGACTAAAGGATTAAAGCTGAACTCAATTCACACTAAACAAACAAAGAATAATTCCAAGAGAAGAGTGCGGTATTAATACAATTTTTAGTGTTTGAAAAGCGTAAAAGTTGCTTACAAAGATTTTACTCCTAATGTGAAAATGAAATCGCTATTTTTTTAAATATGTAGATATTGCAGACGACTAATTGGGTGATCGTTCATCGAATGGGTGCAAAAATTCCCAAAAAAAAGTATCTCTCAGCTGTGTTTGTTTACATTCAATACTACAGTTTCAAATTTTACGTGTCAAACAATTTGTTTTAGCACATATTTCGATTAATCAGATCAGATAAATTTACAAATTCAATTTATTGTTATTCATATTCTTCACAAGTAGCAGTACATATGCCCTTTTTTGTCACTAGGTGTAACTTTCGAATTTTTCCACTCGTCAATTACATGCTTAAAAGATATTTATGTTTCTGGTCCAGATAAAATTCCATCTATATTCGTTAAATCCGATAAACGGTATATTGGTTCAGATTTTATGTTTATATTATTTTAATTGTGTCGTTGTTTACCGGTGTTTTCCTATTCCTATTTAAAAACCTCATATTTAATAACAATACACAAAAATAATAAAAAAACATATGAGAAGGCTACAATCCACTGTGCGGATCGTTGAATACCCTATCCCATCGTATCTGTAAAACTAAAATCCCCAAAAAGTGGACATGGCTAAGCACACGATGTGGATAAAATAAAGAAAATGTCATGGTGACAACAAATTCATCAGACTGCTTATAAAAAACTTTTACGGTTCTACAAAAGGCAAGGTTTTCTCCTGCATATGTTATGGGGTAGGGTATAAAAATGGTTTTTATATAAAAACGCCCCCAAAAAGTGGGCGTGGGTTAAAATGGTCTATAGACGAAATGTTCATATTTATATTACTAATGATTCTGTATCAAAATTTTTTTCGAAAATTTTAAAATTTGACCGAAAAACGTTTTTTATTAAAAACGCCCCCAAAACTTTTTATGAACGAAATACAGATATTTAGATTGTCTAAATATGTTGTTCAGAAAGTTGTTCAAAATTCCTTACGGTTTGGCCAAAAAATACGTTTTTCTAAAAAGGGGGCGTGGCAGTGGGCGGATTTCAAAAATGTTTACACTTGTTCTGCTGGGAGCAACAAAGAGCACGTGTACCAAATTTCATCCTTCTAGCTCAAAATTTAAGGCCCAAAAACTGGTGAAGTACGGACGGACGGACGGACGGACAGACATGGCTAAATCGACTCAGCTATCGATTCTGAGTCGATATATATACTTTGAGGTATATGTAGCTAAATTATTTCTCTATGTTACAAACTATGTATCAAAACTAATATACCCCTATGGGATAGGGTATAAAGACTATTTGACTTCTTTTGAAGGATAAAGGTGTACGTAGGCCCAGTAGATGCATTCAACACATAGCTACATCTCAACGTCAATATTGTAGTTCACTGAAAGTGGTAAAATATTGGGTTCACAAAAACCCAAAATAATTAGTTAAAAAAGGCGCGTTCTTTATCTACATGCCAAACATTTAGTGCTCGTGAGTTGATGTTAATTCCAGTTACAGTCCGGAATGAACCTGTGCCTCAACCAAAATGCTTCTGCAATTGTCCCGGTCCTTAGCTAACTGCCCCCAGTTGTGTTGTATGTTCCATTTAAGATGAGGTCTTCCTCTGCTGCGGCCGAGCGTCTGACTGGGAATATATGAATGCAATACGGAGGGTTTGGGCGGAATTCCAAAATTAGACATTGGTTTGTATAGTTCATCTCTAAAATGCTGTCGTATGAAAATCAATGAATAGGTGGTGGGTATCTATTTGGACTTCGAAGGCCTTTTAAACAATACTAATAAAGGGCGATGTAGGCGATTTTGAGGAAACTTATGCCTCTGTAATTGGCGCAGTTCAGAGGGTATAATTTTTTGTGTATCGGTATGATGGTAAAGTTCCATTCTGTTGCGAACGCCTACCAAACTGAATGACGACCACTCAGTTTCAAAAGCAGACGTTCCCCTCAAAAAGAACCATCTCCACAACACCGATGTCGGCAATGGTCCGGGTCGCGAGAGGGGGTTCAGTATGGTAGCAGGCGGGTGGTACGTCACGCGTTAAGCGCGGCTTAGCTCGCCGACTGTGTGGGTTCTTACCTGCCCATACCAATCCACAAAATTGTACGCACCATTTAACTAAAAACAAAAAAAAATAAAAAAAAGGTGTTCACTACTGAAAAAAAAAACTAAAAAGACCAGACAACCAGTAGAAACAAATAAGGAAAGGAAATAAAACTAAAACATATGAGAAGGCTACAATCCGCTGTGCGGATCGTTGAATACCCTATCCCATCCTATCCATAAAACTAAAATCCCAAAAAAAAAGTGGGCATGGCTAAAAATACGATGTGGATAAAATAGAAAAAATGATATAGTGACAACTAAATCTTCAGACTGCTTACAAAACACTTTTACGGTTTTAGAAAAGACTAGGTTTTCTCCTTCATATGTTATGGGGTAGTGTATAAAAATGGTTTTTATATAAAAACGCCCCCAAAAAGTGGGCGTGGGTTAAAATGGTATAAAGACGAAATGTTCATATTAATAATGTTAATGATTCTGCATCAAAATTTTTTTCGAAAAATTTAAAATTTGACCGAAAACAGTTTTTTATTGAAAACGCCCCCAAAAAGTGGGCGTGGCAAAAAACATTATATGAACAAAATATAGATATTACCATTCTCTAAATATGCTGTTCAGACACTTTTTTAAAATTCTTTACGGTTTTGCCAAAAATTACGTTTTTCTAAAAAGGGGGCGTGGCAGTGGGCGGATTTCAAAAATTTTTACACTTGTTCTGGTGACTCGGACAAGGATCCTATATACCAAATTTCATTATCCTAGCTCAAAATCTAAGGCCCAAAAATCGGTGACGAACAGACAGACGGACGGACGGACGGACGGACGGACGGACAGACAGACATGGCTAATTCGACTCAGCTAGCGATTCTGAGTCGATCCATATACTTTGAGGTATATGTAGCAAAATTATTTCTCTATGTTACAAACTATGTATCAAAACTAATATACCCCCCTATGGGATAGGGTATAAAAAAAAGCGAATCAAATCTGGTTCCGAGGTGTTCCGGAACCTTGGCCAGCTTACCCACCCTTTAGTGAACACATGGTATTGTCCACTCCTTGACTACCCTCGGCCATGTTGGATAATCCCCTGAAAAAAATAAAATTAAAGTTTGCTTCCCCCTGCTGCACCATCACTGTCTTCGTCTACCCCTTCACTCTCGTTGTTATCATTGTTATCGATTTACTTGATAAGATGCGAAAAATATTCTTTATTCATCATAAGATGAATAAGTGTTTAAAACTATTTACAATGAATATTTATTTATCTTTAAAAAAAATATGTTTACTTTCATCAAAATGTATCTTACTAAGGACAAAACCACAAGTATTATCATACCCTTCTTCTTTTTCCTTTTTGAGTGCCTTTCTACGCTTTAAGGATGTTTAGTCGGTTCCTCCAGCGTGCACGGTGGGCGGATGTTATTAAGGAATAGCTTTACACGTAGGAGAGAGAAACGTTATGAAATAACACATAAAATACAATACAAGAAAATGAAAGTTTTAAAAAATAAAGTTATTCTATTTTTTTTTTAAATATTTAAATTTCATTTAAATTTCTTATTTAATTTATTTTTTTTATCCTTTTTTTTCCATATATAAAAAAAACGTAAGTAAAAAAAACGTGTTCTATAATAATTTTAATTTTAATAAATTTCAAAATTAAATTAATTATTATTTAAAAAAAAATGCTCATTGAAAATTCATTTTTTTTAACTCCATAAAAAATTATAAAATCTTTTTTTTATCATTGTTTTCTTTTATCTTTTTCCTTTTTTGTATATAATTTCTTTAACAATATTTGGTTTGTTTCTTTTTATTCAGAGATAGTTTTGTTTTATGATTGTAGCATAAGAACACTAAAAAAAATTTTCTACACTTTCAGCTCTTGAAGAGATGACGCTGGACGAAGTGCTCCACGAGGGCTTCTGAGGACTATATGGAAGTGTTTCCTGGGTGCTCCTGGGGTGTTTCGCAAAAAAAAAATCTCCTCGATTATTTTTTTCTTCTTTTGTGGCCTGAATTGGCTTAATTCTGCTGACTGCAGTCGTAATTGTGGCTATCACGAGATTTTATCTTTTTAAAGTTAGTGGGTTTTCGTTGTACTTTTCACTGGTTTGTGGGCACATGGTATACAACTTAAAAAACAATTTTTATTTTTTAAATTCTTTACTTGAATAATGTTTTTTTTTTATTTTTTTATCGAAGGATAAGCAAATTTTACTTTTTAATTAAAGGTATGGTGTGACTTGCCACCCACAAAAATGGAATAAAAAAACTGTACCAAATGCCACTATCTTTCCGCGTTTTGTTCGCTACCTCACTTTAACCACACCACTCAAAAACTAGCCTCTTGCACCATCTTCTCCCCTATTTATCTCCTCGTAGACGCCTTCGCAGTTTCGCACATCGCCTGATTATAGAAAAATTGAATAAGTACTAAAAACGCTAAACTTGACGAAGCTCAAGTGAAACAGTCAGATTATACCTAGTGCTGCCAACGAACATGGTATAACTCTTATACTGCCAAAATTGTACTTCGGTGAAAATTTCCCTTTGAAAAAAAAAAAAAAATATCTCTTTACATGTGCACTACACAATTCTTCGGACATGCTTTCATTCAACCAAATTTTACTAAGTTTGCGAATGTTGCTAACCAAACTGTATGTTGCTAACCAAACCATCTCCACCGGCTCTATTTACAGAGTGGATGGAGAGTATCCCGATTTTTAAAAAGAGGGGCGTTAAAGGGGCTTAATGTGAAATTTTGATATTGCTCATGTGCTTCAAAAATCTGCATGTACTGATATTACGTCTTTCTAAGGTAACCCTTTGTTATTTTCCTTTATTTAGTCGTATATTCAAAGCGGTGATAAAACATATGAGAGGCTACAATCCGCTGTGCGGATCGTTGAATACCCTATCCCATCCCATCCTTAAAATTAATATCCTCAAAATATAGGCCTTATGGCGATGAAATACAGAAAATGACATTGTCACAATATATTCCTCAGACAGTTTATCAAAATCTTTTGTGGTTCGACAACAAACAACGTATTTCTATTGCTAATGCCTTGGGATGGGGTATACAAATGGTTTTTGTAAGAAAACGCCCCCAAAATGTGGGCGTAGGTGAAAATGATCTATAGACAAAATGTTTATATTACCATTGCGGAAGTATTTGCATCAAACATTTTTTCGAAAGTTTTAAAATTTGGACAAAAAGCGTTTTTTACTAAAAACGCCCCCAAAAAGTGGGCGTGGCAAAAAACTTTGTATGGACGAAATATAGATATTAAGATTGTCTAAATATGCTGCTCAGGCACTTTTTTGAAATTCCTTACGGTTTGGCTTAAAACTACGTTTTTCTAAAAAGGGGGCGTGGCAGTGGGCGGATTTCAAAAATTTTTACACTTGTTCTGCTTCGTCGGCCAGAGAGTCTATATACCAAATTTGAACTCTCTAGCTCAAAATTTAAGGCCCAAAAATCGGTGACACACAGACGGACGGACGGACGGACGGACGGACGGACAGACAGACATGGCTTAATCGACTCAGCTAGCTCTTCTTTGATTTTAATAGCGTGAGGGGTTACTTACAGACCTCGAAATGAAATGAATAGAAAACACCATATGAGAAGGTTAACATCCGCTGTGCGAATCGTTGAATACCCTATTCCGTCCTATACGAATAATAAATGTCTCCAAAAAGTAAGCAACGCCCACAAAATTGAATGAATCTTATTCAGACGGTTGATCTAAATATTTTATGGTTCAACAAAAAACAACGTTTTTCTTGGATATGCTTTACAAATCTGTTTTTTTTTTATAATAACGACCCAAAAAGTAGGCGTGGTTAAAATTATCTATAGACGAAATGTTCATACCTACATAGTAATAATCTCAAAATAATTCCCTCGAAAGCTTTTTCGAATACTCCTAAAATTGTACCGAAAAATGTTTTTTTTTAAGAAAACGCCCCAAAAAGTGGGCGCGGTAAAAACGTTTCATGAACGAAATATATATACTGAAATTGTCTAAATATGCTATTCAGACAATTTTTTTTTTTTTCAAAATTCTTAACCGTTTGGCCAAGAACGTTTTACTGAAAAGGGTGCGTGGCAGTGGGCGGATTTTAAAAATGTTTACACTTGTTCTGCTTAGTCGGACAAAGAGTTTATATACCTAATTTCATCACTCTAGTGCAATTTTTTTGTTGCTCCCGGCACCCCTTTTTTTCGAAAATCAATATCTATAGTTCGCCTTAGTAAAGTTTTTTGCCACGCCCACTTTTTAGCGCGTTTCAGTAAAATTCGAAAATTCGAAAAATATACCTATGCAAAATCATTGGTTATGATAATATAAACATTTCGTATATAGATCGTTTTAACCCACGCCCACTTTTAGGGGGCGTTTTCTTACAAAAAACCATTTGTATAGTCTACCCATAGCATATGCTATGCTATAGAAAAGAACGTCGTTTTTTGTCGAACCAAAAAAGGTTTGGATACTATCTGTACAAGATGTGGTGACGATGCAATTTTCTTTATTTCATTCCCATTTAGTTTTAAGTCACGACCAATTTTTGGGGGATATTCATTTTAAGGATGTGATAGGGTATTCAACGATCCGCATAGCGGATTGTAGCGTTCTCATATGTTTTTATCGGAAATTTATTAAAATTTGGAAAGAAAATTCAAAGGTTTTGTTTGTTTGTTCGCTTATTTCTGGTGCTTGTCAGTGTTTAACATAACTTAAACATAAACCCCCGTATTAATAAACGCTGATTAGCTAATCAATGGCTAACTTGACAGTTTTGCCCATAATAAATACTATTGCAAATGTCAAAATTTTTTTATCAACTTATCTGTGAAAAAAAAAAACTGCATATTAATTATTTTAATTCATATTTTCATATTTTTTGATAATTTTGCTAAAAGCCGACATTAATTCAGCTCTTAAATCCATTTGCAATTCATTAGGAACCCTCCGCATGTCGCCAACCATCGAGAGTAGAAACAGCGCATTGTCATCGACATTATTAAGTTGTAAATTGCATTCAGACGATGCTATCACCGGCATTTGGATTTTATAGTCTTCTCCTAAATTGTGCTGCAGATTTGAGCCAAAGTTAACTTCCTTATTAGAAGACGATAGTTGATCTTCATTTAAGTTTTCTTCACTAAAATGATGATCACTGTGATAAGTGTTTTCGCAAGGTGCTGAGTCATCTTTATTCGTGTTAAATTCGTCAGGAGCTTCAAGTTTTATTTGCACATCATATAGTTCGGTATTTGCTGCCATTGTTTCATCATCTGTATCCAGCAAATGTTTCATGAATGACAACTCTTCTGAATAATGACATTGAGGGTTTGAAAGGAACTCATTCTTTAGTTCATTAAAGCGTGCTGCAAGTTTGGAGACTAATTGAAAATATACAGGTACGAATAAGTAAAATGTATTTTTATAACAAAAAAAAAACAAAATAACGAAAATGTTTACTAACCAACTTCACTCTGCGCGGCCATTGGATGCAATACAGCAGCTATATCATTCCATGCTATTTGCTGTTGTTCCTCATTTCCGTATGAACTGCAACGAGTATCCCACAAACAAGGATGATTCTGAACAAGAGCGATTAGTTGTCCTAGCGGTGCATCTTCAGAAGCACCCGTCTAAAAAAAAAAGTTTCCATCAAGAATGAATTCCATCAAGTCATTTCGCACAACTAACAATTGGACTAAAGGTTTGTAATATGTCATCAACGTCTCCGCCATGTTTTAGCAAAAGGTGCCTCTTAAGATTTGTAATGGAAGACTTGAATGATAATGACTTTTTGCACAAGTGGCACTTTGCCAACCCTGGACTAATTCGTTTAAACAGTTTCCACAACGGACTCGTACGAACTTTAGTGGGTCTTTTATATGGAAACATGATGTGAATACCCACTCACGGCACTTCAAACTTAGTATTCATTAATTTTATCTGGCAACGATTCCAGAGTCAACTCATTTTACTTATATGTCTTAAGAGAATTCACCATTGCATTTTCATATTTCAATAGCTATACCTATATCTTTTGTTTTTGTTTAAACTTAACTCTAAAGAGGCTTGGAACTCAATGGTTCATGCTCTTTCGTACTGTCACTATCCCTATTAAGTTTTCACTCTTTACAATGATGCAAATTAACGAAAGAACTACGAAACGTTGAATGTGAATAAATCACTTTATTTCAAATTTTAGGATATATCTATGGAATTGTTTTTATATAAATTCTGTTCATCTCAACGCTTGAATTGTGTGTATTTTGTTTGTTGACTTGAAATGCTAACCGGTTCGGTTCACTTTGCGAGACGTTGTTCTTACTTGAATAGACGACTGTCAACAATTTCTTTGCTGTTCATTTTTTGTGAGTGAAAAGGTGAACTACAACAGCACAGCAAGTTGTTCTTTAGGTGCTGCCAGTCCTACAAATTTTGTAGTAATTGTTAAGCGGCTTTGAATATGTTAAAAATAAATGCTTTGCTGGGATTTAATATTCCCAAGTGCGAGTGGCATATGATACACAAATTGATAAAAAAAATAAATTGACATATCCGGACATCTGTACGAAAATGCTAACTCGTATGATCGCTCGTACTCTTTTGACTTTCGGAAAGCGAACTTTCAAAGGCTATCCGAAGTTATTCAATCGAATGTGAATATCGATGGCTTTTCCAATTTAAAAGAAGCTGTTAAAAAATTTTATCTTCTAATAAAAGATTGCATGGATAGAACTATCCCAATCAAACTTTCTAAGAATGCTGAAATCCAGCATCCTTGGTACACGAAAGAGCTTAAATCTCTTCGAAATAGACGTAACCGCGCTTGGAATAATTTTGTAAAAAGCCAAAATCATTACGACTATGATAAGTACCAGAATTATTTTAATGATTCTCTGTGATGTCTATTAGTTTATATAATGCAATGGCTATATAGTCAATATGGAGAATGCTCTTAAAATACCTTAAGTATATGTTTGAAAGCTCCCTCGCCACAGGAGTATTCATAACTCAACGGAAAAATGCATTTATAACGCCTGTTTTTAAAAAAAAATGAGCGAGGGGATATATCTAATTATGGACCTATCTCAAAACTATCTTGCATTCCAAAGTTATTCGAACATATTATTTGTGATAAGCTGGTCTTCCTTTGTCGAATTAATATCTGTGAAGAACAGCATGGCTTTGTAAAAATCGATCCACTGTCACAAACCTCTTAACATTTATGCATCGTTGCTCCAATAGTTTGGAAAATAAAAAAGAAATCGATTGTATATATACTGACTTCTCCAAAGCATTTGACCAGTTATCACATAACGTCATAATTTTTAAACTTTTCAAACCTCCAGGATTCATAAATTTGGTTCAATCATATCTCTCATTGAGAACTTACCAAGTTTAGTTTAGAGACTCTAAGTCCAACCATTTTGTTGCCCAATCTGGAGTACCTCAAGGAAGTCATTTAGGACCAATTTTATTCATACTTGCGATTAACGACGTAAAAGCTTGTATTCGAGATAGCAAAATATTGATATATGCTGACATGAAAATGCGTAGGAGATCTAAACGATTCTCTTTCACTCCAAACCGATTAAAATAGTTTTACCACATGGTGTCTTAAAAACGGTCTGAAACGGTGCCAGCATATGTCATTTTCACCAAAACGTGCTACCTCTAATTTAAATTATACTCTGTATAGCCACACTCTTTGTCGTGCAGACAGTTTAAAGATTTAGATGTTTACTTTGATCCTAACATGGATTTTAATAAACACATTAACGTTATCGTCAATAAATCCAACTCTATGTTGGGATTTATAAAAAGGTGGTCCAAGAGTTTAATGACCCTTACGTCACCCTTTTGCTTCATAACTGTCTAGTTCGCCCTCATTTGGAGTATGCCTCACAAGTTTGGACACCCTTCTATGCAGTTCATTCAAATAGAATTGAATCAGTCCAACGTAAGTTCATAAGATTTGCTTTGAGAGGTCTTCCATGGGATGATCTACAGAATTTGCCCCGTATAGGTTTCGTATTAAACTGCAACTGTTGCCTTTCTCTCAACGTAGACTTAACAGTGACATGGTTTTCTTACACCAATTATTATCAGGACAAATAGATGCTCCCGATCTATTAAGTGCTATTGGTTTTTCCCGATGTATTAAGTGCTATTGGTTTTAATACCCGTGGAGGTTCCTATAACCTGCGTAGTTTAAATATTTTACATATACCTAATCATAAACACAACTATGGTATGCATGAGGCTATTAGTCGCATGAATAGAGTTTACAATAAAAATAATGATGAAGTTGAACTGCATGTTAGTTAAAGTAGTTTAAAAAACACTGCGAAACTGTGTGCTAGAGCCGTAATAAGTGTAAGTAAATTTTGTTTCTTGTTTAATAATATATTATATATTTGTTGAATTCATTGTTTATTGATTCTGTTAGTGATGTCAGACTTAATAACTTCTATATTCTGTTATGTCCCACTAACAAATTCACTAAATGAGGAACAGAGATTCATTTTCATTGCTGTGTTGTTTAACATGATGTAAGTACCTACCTACGCTGTAACTGGCTTAGATTACAGTCAATTACAGCATGTTAAGCAATAAGGAATCATTAATTTTGTACATAAAAACATAAGATTGATTTAAATTCAAAAATCTATATGTATAAAAATAAATGTATGTTTCCCTTTGTCACACCATCACTTGAGAACGACTTTACTGATTTTATTCATCTTTAGTTTAAAATGTTCTAATACCAAAGAGTATAGAACTATGCGTACTCTACATCATAGCTAAAAGCTTTGTAACCGTTTCGTCGTTCGTATGCATCGGATATGCTGTTGTTTGATGCCGGAATAGCAATGTGAACACTGTGATATCAATATCAGTACCCCACATATTAATTTTTTGTTGTATGAGATGCGCACTCTATGTATGTATTTAGTTCTATACTATTTGCTTATACATAAAGAAGATTCATACCGAAAGAAAGAATTAAGAAAATTTGCGCTAATGGAATGTGTTGCATCAGTGGAAAACTTAAATTGACTTCATTGGCACCGACACCAGAGCTACTACATTAATTGGTTTCCATTAATGGGCCAGATTCTATATATTTTTTGACACATATCCAGCAGTACAATAATTGCTTTAAAATACCGTCATTTGGAGCAAAAAAAGCAGCTTTAAATTGACATAGTGTATGTGAGGCATAGCGGAACTTCAAATTATTAAATCTTCGAGAGTGCCCCTACTCACTGTAAGTAGATATACTCTGACGATGATACATTCAAAAAAGTTTTATAACCTATTATGTAGGGGTGTTTTTTCTATTTAATATAGGTGCAAATCGTTACTACGGCAGCACTTTTCTAGGTGATATTTCGACAACTCTAATATATGTTAAGATCCTGCTGTTTCATTTTTTAAAAATTTGAAAATCAAGATTTTTTTGATTTTTCCTCTACTACTGCAATTGTTGTTTGATTTTGAAATTCAAAAAATATGGGGGTCTTTTATGTTGGTATATGAATATTTAATTACTTTATAAAAATTAAAAATAAAAACCAAACCAATTACCATATAAGAGGTTAAATTAATCTGGTCGTTTGCACTTTTGTTTTACTAGTTTTTGAATACAATATCAATCGAGCATCTCAGGCGGTATAGGGATGATTTCTTCACAAATGTTTTCTTTAAGCTTGCCAATGGTCTGAAGCTTGCCGGCGTATACTTTGCTTTTGAAATAATCCCAGTCAATGTCACCATTTTTTTACAGCACGCGCCAAGAGGAAATTTATGTTGCAAAAACTGAATTTTTTGATTTGCAGTGTGGCATGGCATACTGGGAAGGCTTCAAAAACGATTTTGAAAATAATATTCGACTGGGTGTATCGCTTAGATCCCCATTGGAACTTGAAGTCGCGGTTGACTCCTTTACCGATACCATCAGCATGGAAGAATACTCCTCAACAAAGGAAAATAGTTAGCTCTAATAATATCAAGTACCCACGGGAAATAAAAGATTTGGTTAGCCAAAAAAGAAAAGCTCATAAAAGATTTTTTTTATAATGCTGTGACAACTTCATTATCTAATATTTATCGCCATAAAAACCAATTTTCGTTGATATTTATTTTAAGGATGGGATAGGGTATTTCAACAAAATGAAAACAAATGTATGTATTCGAGTTTACAACCGATAATATATGGTAAAATATGCAAGTATTGCAGAGCTTAAACAGAGCTTGGTCCACTCTTGTACAGCTCCTATTCAATCGTGATATCCCGCAAACAAACGATAAAATATTTGCAATAAAGGAAACAAATACGGTGCAACTACAGCATACGCCGACATTATTGGTCACTCAACACGAAACAGACACGTTTGCTAAGAGAAGGAAGAGTCAAAAATAAGTTTAGCAGTAAATGAGGCTATGACCAAGTAAATGCTGTCAATAAGAAATGACACACATGATCGTCGAATAAAAATGATGCATTTTTTCATGATAACGAGCTATTCTATTTTCACAGAATGGATTAGGAGGTGAATACAACTAATATTAGTCTCGACAAATTACAGAAAATGTCCACTTTACCAAGCGAGGAATAGTGTTTAGTTAATGGAAATCTCGGAGGGATCCAAATATGGAACACGCTTATTTTTTGAAGAATCCAACATTGGCTATGGAAATAATGGCAAACATTGAGATAATAAGCAAGTTCATAACACCATTCAATGTAAAAACTTAAATAGAGTCGTTAGTATTAAGATGATTCAATTTTATGTCTATCTCTCATTCAAATAAATTCAAAAGTATCACAATCACAATTTACAAATTTTAAATTTTAAACAACTCTTTAAATTCAGTTAATTGGCGTAATAAAACATGAATCTAGGTGATATATCCTTTTCCTCTTCTATCATTTTCTAAAAATTCTCTGACAGAAAGAATTTTCTTCGCTTAACAAAATATTTTGATTTTTTAAACAGATTTTTCAACGTAGCTATATAATGTTTAATGTCTATTGAATGAAAATTCAAAATTAACTGCAAATTATTTAGATTGTTTTACAATTCAAAACGTAAATTATGTGTGTATCTACTGTAAACGATTGGCTAAAACATTCTGCCCTCTAATACGAAATCCAGAAAATTTCTTCTATAACGCCATCAAATTGGAGAGCTTACGAATGGTCGACAAAAAACGTCGACTGGACAAATATAAACGTCATCGACTGTTAAAATTTCGTTTAAAATCTAGAACATTAAAATGTCGAATGAAAATTTGTTGTTTAAATGTCAACTTTTATATAAAACAAAACACGAATGCTCTCTTTGAATGATTAAATTAATACTGTTAATGTAAACATTAACCATTATCCGAGAGTGGCTTGTTGATCAACAGTGGCAAAGTGAATGATGTTCAAAAGTCGATTGAAGATTTGTCGGTAAAAATGTCGAATTTTATCTAAAATAAAACCGGAATACTCTCTTTGAATGATTAAAATAATACTGATAATGTAAACATTAACAATTATCCGAGAGTGGCTTGTTGATCGACATGCGGCGCCGCATGCATGTGAACATCATTCACTGGGTCGATTTTATTAGAGTCGAAATTTTGTTCAGTCGGTATTTTAACCAATCGACTTTTTGAATGTCGACATTATGACGGTCGATCGTACCCAACCTCATGAAATTACAGTTGCAAATTTCCGAGGCAGGTGCTTTAGAAGCAATGTTAAATATTGATGCTAACAAAAGTCCTTGTGTAATCACCTTACATTATCTTATTTTTTTTACGAATAGTGCTGCTTCTTTAGTTGTTTCACTTATAAAAATATTCAATACTTCTTTATCAATGCGCAAGACATATTGTTGAAAACTACAGACCAATAGCTTTTTTTCTTTTACTCGATTTGCTTTACGAAGGTTCAACAGAAATGGCGAGCTTCCACCATACATATCGATTTTTTTATTAATTTATCTCCAAACTCTATTTTTTACGGAGAAAAATGCTATCGTTAGTTTTCTTGAACGATTTGATTTAAAACAGCATAAATTGTTACGAGTTGCATTTTGCATTTCCTTCAAGGTATCTGAGAGAATAGAGTTTATTAATCCCTCCGTCACAGGGATCAGGGAAAACATTAAAGGCTGCTTTCAACTATATAATTCGGTAGCATTAACATTATTTTTAGATCGCAGTTGTCTCATAGCATTTTCGATTGGGATAAAAAAACACTCTTTTTTATCTAGATCATCATCGTCGTTTTCCTCATCATCTAAATCAAGCGACGGTTTCTTGGATTTCCACAAAAACAATTCCTTACTCATTGTAATCATTGAAATTTTTCTTATCCATTTTCGTCAAATGGCACACTAACACATACACAAAAACAGATCAATCTATTTTATGTTCGATTAGGACGAGTAAAAATCTGAAATCTGAGAGCAAATCTGAAAATCACAATCGAAAACGCTATTAAACGAATTGCCCTTGAAATCCAAAAATCGAATTATATGTGAACTTTTATTGATTTTAGAATATAAAAACGAGTGTTCACGTACAGCTTATGGATAAAATAAAATAATGCCTATCATCAACAAGCCTTAAGTAGATTTTTTTTATAATTTGCGCGCATATCATATATATCAATAAATATATTATAAATATGGGGAAATTACGATAAGTTTGGTGACAATAATTGATAACAGTGTTTTCTAGAGGGACAAAAACAAGCATTTTTTTACTATGAGCGGTGGGGGGTCTATCTCGCCACGTTCAGGAGGTAGGGGCAATTTAAAAAAAAAAATGATTTAAAATGGAAAAAAAAATACATTAAAAAACAACGGCAACACTTACAATGAAGTACTATCCCGCTTTTGAAAGCCAGAAACCAGTTTTTTATCCTCAATTTAAATCTAATTATTTTTGTCAAAAGTTTTTCAAAAATTCGCATGCAAACTCAAAATTTTAATAAAAAAAATGCAAAAAATAAAGTTTTGACCAATTTTTTTTAATAGTTTCGAAATGAAGTGCTTAATTGGCTTTTTGTGGTCAATGCTTACATCAATTCTGAATAGAACACAAAAAAACAGAATGGTTTTATGTCTTCTAGTTTTTGAGAAAATTAAAAATTACTAAAACTATTTTTGTTTTTGGTATCTCACTTAGAGGATTAATGTTCATCTTTGTAAGTAAAGTACAGCAAATCATTTAGCGTTACCCAGAATGCACCACGGGGTGGTAGACTTGCATTGCACTACGCGTCCCAGTCAATCAGTTTCTAAGTACAGTACAGCCAATCAAGTGCATTACATTTTAAAACACACAAAAAAACCTGGGCTCGCACCCATCCCAAATCCTACAGGGGGGTTACAGGCTAATAGTATGGCACATATACACTGTTTATACACCGAATTTTCAATTTTCTCAAAAACTAGAAGACATTTTTTTTTTTCATTTTTTATGAAATTGCTCCTCCCGCCCAAACCGTGAGAAATATACCACCCATAATATTTTATAAAAATGCTTGTTATGCTACTAAAAACCGTTGTCAAGTTTTGGCGTCGAACTTATCATAATCGTACCTACCATAAATATTATATAATAATATCAATAATTTGCAATTATAATGAGTTTCTAATAGCGTTTTCGATTGGGATACAAAAAGCACTCTTTTTATACTCTAGAGCACTTTTATTACTCTAGAGCAATTTTTTCGTTTTCGATTGGGATACAATAAGCACTCTTTTTTTACTCTAGAGTACTTTTGAAGAATCTGGATTCCAAGTCAGATTTACACCAACATGCACCAACACAAAAACATTTAACATCTGACTTATGTCAGTTTGAAGTTTGCATTTCGCAGTTTGATTTGTGTTTTTTGTTATTTCTGCGAAAACTATAATTAGAAACTAAAATATTTTTGGATAATCATGTTCTAAAATTGATAAGCTTTGTTTTGACACCAACTCGCCAATGGTTGAATTTATAAAAAATCCGTAATGAGTAAAAGAAAATTTCATATGATGGTTTTCATTGATAGCTAATAGCTATAATTGCGACCTAAAGATAAACAATAAGCTGTCAAATGGCACACTTCCACACATACAAAACCAGAGTAACCTCTTTAATGTTCGATTGGGACGGGTAAAATCTGAAATCTGAGAGTAAATCTAAAAATCCCAATCGAAAACGCTATAACATTTCTTCTGGATACTTCAAATGATTGTAATTATTTGATAATCTAAATTGTGATAATAATTTCTAATAGAACCTTCTTTACACACTTACCTTTTCAAAACAATTTTGGACTATATCATTTTGTTTTTTGGGACTTTTGTTTGAGCTTATGCTTTTGATTTTGTTTAAGGTCCTCTTAAGGCTGTTGTAATTAATTTTAACGGAATCATCGTTCACCTTCCTTTGATTATTATAAAAAATGTCTTTAGCGGTCAGATTCGAAGTATTATTCATGCAATCTTCTTTAATTGAATTGATTAATTTCATTTTTTTCATTAAACTTTCTTGATTTCCATGTGTGTGAATTGCCTTATTTCTTCTAATAATTTGCTTTGTTTCGTCGTTTATGACAAGACTTCCTTTACAACCACCACCACTGTAACAAGTATATCTAGAAACATTGTTTTGCGAACATCGTTTAGTATAAATTTGTTTTTCCCCTATATCGTATATTAATTTACTGTTTTTTCTTAGACCCGCAATAAATTCGATACCTTCCATAATTAAGCAATTGTTCTAAGTTACACAATAAATAGAGGACTATGTTCACTATCACAAAAACATTCATTAATGCCAAACAGGTATTAATTCACATGAATTCAAAAAATTATATTTTTTTGTGAACCTATTGTATATTTTTATCTGGCAGTTCCAAGATTTACACTTGTAGAAAGTGTAAGAGAAACGAGAATTTTCTCCGTTAAATGTCAAACAGCCGCACTTTCTCGTACTAAAATAAAGAGACACCTATGTTATGTGTTTTGATATCGTAATGACGCGACGATACATGCATGTTCATTTGATACAATCAACTGCACTCTATCTATTTCGAAAAGAAAACGAAAACACAATAATTGAAAAAAGGAATGTATCACTTATTTAGTTTTATGCTTCAATATTTACTTGATGAGGGCTCTTAACTAGACTTTCAACCTTTATGCTAAATGAATAAGTGAGATGTTGTTAACTCACACAATATGCTGACAAACTATCAGAGAACTGAGAAACGTTCATTTTGTGGGAAGTAAAATAATAATGGTGGGAAATAACCCCAAATTCGTATAATGAAAACTCTGTCATGCGCGACTGTCAGTTCAGGTGTCGAGTATACGTAAATATTATACCAATAAGTTGGAAAAACAAAATTAATTCATTTCTTAAAAAGTTTTTTTTAGTTTCAACTAAATCTTTTTTATAGTAACAAGGAAGAATGAAAAGCGTTAGCTGGTATATGGTTAACAACCGGCATTTATAATTATTTTCGAATTTATACAAAATTGGGGAACTTAAACACCGCTTAAAAATTGTGTAATGTAAGTGTAACGTCGATTTATGTATATTTAAATTTAGTTTATTCCAAAAATTCTATCGAAAGTGTGGAAATGCATTAAAATAAATAAATGCATATCTACATTTATTTTTGGAATAGTTTAATTCCGGTAAAAAGCAATATTCCTATCAATATCAACTTTTACACTTTTACTTTTAAGAAACAACGGTGGAAATATATCGAACATATACCAAATTGTTAAGGTCAGTCCACCAATTAAGATGACTTTGACTAAAATAAATTTAACTTTTTATTCTACCTTCCGTTAGACGTCACCACAAATTCAACTGATATAATAAATTACACTATCAGAACAGTGTTAGAGAGCTTAATACAAGCAGCATCTACGAGCAGAGATTTGCCACAGCAGTGCAGTTGTTAGTGGGACATAACAGAACATAGAAATTATTAAGTTATTATTTAATAATTATTAAATTATTGCAATTTAGCGATTTATAATATAATTAACAAAATAAAAAAAACGCAAAAAATGCAATAGAAAATCATTGTTTTTTGTCGAACCATAAAAGATTTTATAAAACATCTGAACATTACGTTGTGACGTCATTTCCTATCTTTTATCGTCATAAAGCCCACATTTCGGGAGAAAGTTCAGAAACTTTTTCAAAGCTCCTTACGGTTTTTTTTTATAAAAAGGGGCGTGGCAGTGTGCGGATTTCAAAAATTTTTAAACTTGTTCTGGACAAGGATCCTAAATACCAAATTTCAATATACTAGCTCAAAATTTAAGGCTTAAAAATCGGTGACGAACAGACAGATGGACAGACAGACATGGCTTAATCGACTCAGCCAGCGATTCTGAGTCGATCCATATACTTTGAGGTATATGAAGCTAAATTATTTCTCTATGTTACACGCCACGCCACGCCCACTTTTGGGGGCGTTTTCTTACAAAAACCATTTGTATACCCTACCCCATAGCATATGCAATAGAAAAACGTTGTTAATTGTCAAACAATAAAATATTTTGAAAAACTATCTGAACAATGTGTTGTGACGACATTTTCTATATTTCATTTTCATAAAGCCCACACGATGATGCGTTACTTAGCAGCCGCAAAGCGAAATATGCCGTGGTACCGCTTCACAAGCGAACAAATAGTATTAGAGTTAAAAAAATTGTGTATCCAATGGAAGCTCCGAAATTCATTCCAGTTTGCTTATATTTCGATATTTCGAACTATTCTGACAATATCAATTGGACTTGCGTAAGCTTCACTTCACTTTCACATAGATTTATATAATGATTTATAATCTTCAGCATATAATAATCAGTAATCTATATCATTGTGTTCATAAAATTTGTTGAAGATATATACTTGAAAGGATTAAAAGTATTTCGAAATGTCGATAATACGATAGATCAAAGACTGAAATAATTTGAATAAAAACCTTGTTTACATACTTACAAAACAATTTTGGACCTCATCATTATGCAATATTGGACTTTTTTGTGTGCTTGCGTTTTTGATTTTATTTAAGGTCCTTTTAATGCTGTTGTAATTAATTTTGACCGAACCATCATTCACCTTCCGTTGATTATCATAAAAAATGTCTTTAGTACTTAGATTTAAAGTATTATTCATGCAATCATCTTTAATTGAATTGATTAGCTTCATTTTTTTCATTAAACTTTCTTGATTACCATGTGGGTGAATCGCCTTATTTCTCTTAATAACTTGTTTCGTGTGTTCGTTTATGACAAGGCTTCCTTTGCAAGACCTACCGCTATAACAGGTATATCGAGAAACATTGTTTTGAGAACATCGTTTCTTATAAATTTGTTTTTCCTCAATGTCATATATTAGTTTACTGTTTTGTCTTAGTCCCACAATAAATTCGATACCATCCATAATGTTTTTATAAGTACAAGTTTCACAATCTATAAATAATAACATTCATTCTGCTAAAAACATTCACTAGGTATAAAAACCTTTACAATTTAACTTGCTGCAATTATTTTATATTTTTATCTGGCAATGCCACCTTTTTCACTTGGGACTGGGGGTACCTAATCATAAGAGTATTTAAGTATTCAGTCTCAGAGCAGCCGCTCTTTTTTCTTTTTTCGCAATTAAGTTAAGAGACAGCAATATTTGTTTTTTTTTTTTTTCGATTCGTGATGACGAATGACGGAGCATGCACGGTCGTCACCTACTCACAAACAACATACTTTAATTGAATAAAAGATTTTTACTGTTTCAAGTTCATGACTTCATCCTTTTAATATTTAATTCACGAGTAGTCTTTATTTGATATTCGCAGACTTATAGACTGACTGAGAAGTTGTTTACTCAAAGTATGATGACACACTGTCAAGTTAAACGTTCATTGGAATTCTATGGGAAATAACGCCAAATTCCATTTGTCAAAACTCAGCTATATGGGACCGTCATCGCCGTTCAGGTGTTGAGAATACGTGAATATAATACAGTCTCATCTAAACTAAACTATATGTTATATATAATGTTAAATATATTAAAGGTGTGTTTTTTTTTAAATCTATACAGGCTTATTTACACATGAGAAAAAAAAGTTAATCGGTGATCTGACATCACTGATACTGAAACACGTATCCGCCAATAGATGGCAGTTTGGGGTTTTAATTTTTGCTGTGTCATTTATTTTTTTGTAAATATAAACAAAATTTTTTTCACTAATTCCACTACTACACTTATTTTGTAATGTTTTGATTTTAGATTCAAAGCAAATATAAAAACATATGAGAAGGCTACAATCCGCTGTGCGGATCGTTGAATACCCTATCCCATCCTATCCATAAAACTAAAATCCGCAAAAAAGGGGGCATGGCTAAAAACACGATTTGGATAAAATAGAAAAAATGATATAGTGACAACAAGTTCTTCAGACTGCTTACAAAACAATTTTACGGTTCTACAAAAGACAAGGTTTTCTCCTGCATATGTTATGGGGTAGTGTATAAAAATGTTTTTTATATAAAAACGCCCCCAAAAAGTGGGCGTGGGTTAAAATGGTATATAGACGAAATGTTCATATTAATAATGTTAATGATTCTGCATCAAAATTTTTTTCGAAAAATTTAAAATTTGACAGAAAACATTTTTTAATTGAAAACGCCCCCAAAAAGTGGGCGTGGCAAAAAACTTTAAATGGACGAAATATAGATATTAATATTGTCTAAATATGTTGTTCAGAAACTTTCTTAAAATTCCTTACGGTTTGGTCAAAAACTGAGTTTTTCCTAAAAGGGGGCGTGGCAGTGGGCGGATTTCAAAAATTTTTACACTTGTTCTGTAGGCAGAGACGAGGATCCTAAATACCAAATTTCATTATCCTAGCTCAAAATTTAAGGCCTAAAAATCGGTGACGTACAGACGGACGGACGGACGGACGGACAGACAGACATGGCTTAATCGACTCAGCTAGCGATTCTGAGTCGATCCATATACTTTGAGGTATATGTAGCAAAATTATTTCTCTATGTTACAAACTAAGTATCAAAACTAATATACCCTTATGGGATAGGGTATAAATAATTTCACATCAAATTATTTCATAAAACATTGATTTTGAACCTATTTTGCAGCGTAATACTTACTATGGTTGTGGTATCAGCTGCTATATTTTGCAATGTTATCATTTTCGTCAGCCGTTTTCGATAACAAATGAGAAAAATAGGTTTGGTAGCACATTTTCTATCCAGGCTAAGGACGTAAGACTGGATAATTATCCAGGTTTCGCGAAATCTATATAGGCTATGGTGTTGTTGTATTTTACACGTAAATTGTTTGCTAAGCCTATATAGATTTGGAGTGAAGAGAAAAAAAAAACACGCCTTATGTTAAATATATAATTGTCGACTGAAGGATGACATTTTTGTGGCAAAATTCAGAAGCTTACCGCTAGTTTTTGATAGAATGTCAAAATGTAGAATTTTAAATTTATGAATATTAAGTGAATAGAAAATAAGTACCTACCATCATGGTGTTTTTCATGGAGCGGAACTAAGTCTATATAATAATAGTAGTTAATTCACAGATATTTATTTAAATGGTACAGGACGAACACTACGCCAGGGGGGATAGACAAACTTTTCCAGTCGTCAATAATTTTTTTAAGAAACCGAAAACGGAGGGACAAGACTAGTATAAGATCAATTCGTTGTTCCCTTTTACTTCAAATTTTTGTGAAAAGGTTTTACAAATATTAAAGTTGGTGTGTTTTTTATAGTAATCGCACATTAACAACGGCGAAAGCACCTGAACGTCCTAACATTAGAAATAGATTTCACCACGTCTGATTGCCCGTCTTTCTTTAAAATGTGTGTTTTAATTGATGGTAATATTTAAAAGTTGGGATTAATGCCAATTACAGCGTATTGTATTGTTTTTCAGTATTGTTCGATATTTGATCATGGAAAGACTTAGTCCGTCACAGCGTCTTAATTATTAAGCCGCTTAAATCATGTAAAGTATAAAGTCAAAGCCGGCTAGAATTGACGAATTGAAAGCCAACATTACTAACTTTATATAGGTCAAATATCACTCATGCTCGACAACATTGCCGAAAAATGGAACTTAAGAATGGAGCATGTAAGTTCCTATTAAAGCAACCATTGAAAAATTCTGTCATTCTGTTGCCATAGAGGGGGATGAGACATACTTGAGGTTAGGATTGATCATACGATTTGGGTGAAATGACAAACATCTCTTCAGAAAAATAATCATGATCATCCCAACTAACAATTTCGCTTCGATGAAGCACTATCTAAGCTATTTCCCCTCCAGCAATATTACTTGTAGGAAGTCTTATGGAAAAACATTTGGCGCACTTTTAGGAAGCTATTTACTTCTATAAGATTTTTTTAAATACTTCTAATAAGCTATACAGAAAATACTTCAGTTCTGTCAGTTATCGAAAACCTAGTAGGTTACGACGTAACCTTCTCATAATCCCTTCGCAGACGTCATCTCGTTGCAGGTTGTTGGAAAGAACATACCTTTTCATACATTCTACACGTGTTCCACACGTCCCACAAAATAGCTGATGAACTCGCTGTCAAAACAAATGTTTTTATTTCAGGTCTCAGTTAATTTTCTTCATATTATATTTCATTTCATTTTCACAGTATTGTATAATTAAAATGGATATTGAAAAAAAAAAATACAAAAAGAAGAAGCTCTGGTGTGTGCAAGATGAGGAGTACCTGTTGGAGTTATGGGCAGCCACAAATGAAGAACTAAGAGGATGCAGAAAGAACAGACACATTTTTCGTGAAATGTCTACGGCATTCGGGGGAAGAAAAGAAATTTACACACCAGATGAAATAAAAACAAAACAAGCGGCGTGCTTGAGACTCAAAAACTGTTGTCAATCTTTAGATTTGTTTCATTTTGATCTTCAAATTCTAATATTAGTTAAATTATATTAGAATTAATTTTATTATTCAATTACAATATTTTCACACACAAATGTTGCAGCTAGTATCACAATTCACAGCTGATTGAAATGTCAAACGAAACCTGGTCAGAGTCGGTGTGAAAGCATCCAGTGGTTTACGTAAAGTTTTTGCCAAAAACTTCAGTGTGTAAGCACTATTAGAAAAATAATTTGAAAGAATATGCAGAATTCTCCTTGCAGAAAAGATAGAACACACAGTTTTCAATGGGAGCGAACACATGTAAAATCTGCAAGCGTTGCAGTACTGCAAGTTGTCTCTATTTCTAAATCACTGTAAAAATTCAATAGCACCACAACACAAAAGAAAAAAAAACGTAATATTAAGATATTTGGCATCATGAATTATGACGTTTAATCCGCATAAAAAAAAAACAAATAAATGCCATAACAAAACAAATGTATGTACATGAAAATGTTTTCCAATTTGAATGGCTTGATGAAGGAAGCAATTACTGAACGAATACCTATTCAATCTTATTATGACCTAAGAGCATAAAGTAAACCCAGTAAAGTATCAAAGATGAGATTGCTTTTTTCAATGTGTACCTATTTGGAATGAATGCTTCAACCAACTGAAAACCAAGTTCCTACCATATGCATATTTTATTATTTATTTCATATAACTAACACTATGAGGCAATTATATATCACCAAACACCACCACAGTAAGCTGAATGTAATGACAGGAGCGACTGCACTGCATGTACCTATGTCAAACAAAAATATAATGCACATGTGTTTTGCTTGCTGCACTGCGTGCCGCACTGCATGCAGAACCACTGCACGTGTGTTTCAGGCATAAAGATAACGGATTAAAAACTTGCAAAAAACTGTTTGAAAAAAATTGAATGTTTGAACAATATAAAAATATAAAATATCTGGTATTAACATTCTATTCAGGACGTTGCGGCCTGAACCCTAGAATATAATTTATTTGTATTTGTGAAGTTAGATTTTTGCCACAAAGATTGAGACCTTCAGTTTGATGTAGAGAGGAAGACCTAGCCTTAAGTAGCGAGTACATCTAGAAACCCACATCAATCAACTTGAAGTGCGCAATTGGATGCAGTTACCTAGGATTGGGTCTAATTGCAAATGGATATTGGTGCCAGACTAAGTCCATCTAATAACACCACTTACAAAATTATTATATAACTATTTTTGTTACAAACAAACAATGGAACGAACTCCCTGAAGATGTATCAACCAATATATTTTAATTTTATCAGAAACGATTTGCTATTGGCAATGTTGTCTGAATCTGAGACTTTGAGAGTCTGAATCTGAACACTCTGAAATATATTTATCGCTCTCTTCTCCCATTGCCTTTTGTTCGGGGTTTCCTTAATTCCAATTTCCAATCCAACGCTATTTTTGATTTTTCTTCTCCTACCTAGCAGTAGCACACAATTGTTATTCCGTCTCCTAGGCGTAAATAATGAATTCCAAAAAAAGTGTTCATTCGTATTGGTGTGCATCCCGATCCCCATGGGGAATTTTGTTCTGATTCTGTTTCTGTGCTCTTTGCATTATGCATACGTATTGGTTATTCACTCCTTCATTCTTTTCAGTTTCAGTCGCGCAAATTTTCTCTCAGCATTCAACACACACACGAAATTATCAATCCAAAACAAAAAAAAAGTCATCTGATGTTTTGCGCGAGTATAGGTAATAGGTATGCCTTGAATCTGGGAAACATTTCACATTTGCTGCTGCTGCTCGTCGAACTGAGGAGAGCCTGAGACTCTCTCTCTCTACGGTGAATGTGAATGTGATGTGACATCGTTGCTTGTCGCCGTCAGAGAAGGACGTACTGTACTGCGTCGATTTTCCGTCGTCGTCTCTAATTTATAATTTTTTTTGTTGATTAGAAGAAGCTCTTAACACAGTGTTCAGAGATTATTTTTCATCGCTCTTCAGTTATCACCAAACACTTTAATTGGATGTTCCTCGAATGTGCGTTTTTTATTTATCATCTTTCGTTTTGTTATGCTTTTGAGATAGTGTTTTAATTTTCTTATTTTGCTAATATTCTTCTACAATATGCTATTGTCTTGATACCGTTATAGTTGCACGAATAATATTACTACCATCGTCGTGGAGTTGTAGTAAATGTTGTTGCACTTCAATTTTCATCGCTTCGAGTTCGATTGTGCGGTGCTCTCGTGTCGTTAAGTGGGAATTCGATTAATATTATTGTCTCCACGTTTGATGTGTGAATGTGTGTACCAACTAACCAGGACCACCCCCCAACGATATCAAGGACACAAGTGTAATGATTTAGATACTTAGATTCATAGAAGCGGGGATTTCCCACGTCGAATTGTATATTGAAATTTTTTTCCAATGAACGGTGAAAGTGAACAGTGAAGTGCGGGTGAATTTTTGCAAATATTTTTTTGTGTTTGCATACTAAACATTCATGAATCAAAAAAAGCGACTGAAACAGGATCTTATACTCTCTCGAAAGGAGTGTCTGTGTATCTACAAAATAAAAAACGTTTGTTATTCTCGCGTATAATCACCACACCCCCGCCGGGCAGGACAGCATTATAACGAACATTCTACCAAAGTGTGTGTGTGTGAATCAATTTAATTGAATTACTGATAAGAACAGGGAAACATACGTTCTAAGTAGTGCAAAAGGACTATCAACAAACAAATTAGAATTTGGCATATCAGACAAATACCAATTTTTCGAGTTCCAACTAGAATTTTTTTTTAAATTCTGTACAAGGACATTTTTATACAAACAGATTTTATCCTTAAACATATTTAAATGCAAGTGAAATATGTACATAGCTTCTCACTATTAGAAATCAACAGTAGATACACATTATCTAAAGGTTACAACACGGTTCATAGTTATATCCTTTATCGAAATTTATTGTGTGTGTTTTTTTTTCAATAGTTCGTAAAAATAAAGTGAATGTGAAATTTTTCGTGCGAAGGACAACCTAGTGTGTGTATATGAAACAAGTGTAAATTACGTATGTTTATAAATGCATACAATTTAACAAAAAAAATATGATAAAAAATAAAATATCCTTTGTTACCTGTTTCATGTGTTTTTAACTACGTGCAGTGCAGATTTGAAAAGGATTCACTAAACGAAATGATGTTCAACTTGTAATTTGAAAAGGGACAATTTTTTGTCAGTAGTCTACGTTGACAAATAAAATTTGTTTCCTAAGAGAACAAGATTCCTTCACACCTATAGTCTTTTTGGATTTTACATACGACTTCAACAAGCTTAAGATGGCGAAACGAAAGGGTAGCGGCAGAGGAAGTGAGTAATTTGCATTTTCAAAATTATTTTTTTTTAAATTGGGTTCTAACATGAATACCTATAACATTTTTATTAGGCACTCGTTAAAAGATGTGTTTTTGAAATAGAATCTAGGTATATATATATATAAAAATGGATCTTGGTTTGTTCGGATGCTTAAAACTCGAAAACGACTGGACCAAATTGGATACTTCCTTCTGCGGATTTGTTCGTAATTGCTCCGCGAAGGTTTAGGAAAAAAAAAAAAAGGTGGCGCTGTAGGCGGTCATTCCATTTGATAATGGCAAAACAACGTTTGACGGGCCAGCTTGTTGATTTATAAATTTCAAAAGTATAGACAATTCCTAACCCAACAACACCGAACCGAACAGTGAACATAGCTAGCTTTCGCTAAAATTCATGAAACCTTTATCGATAACTAAAATTTTACCATACATTTTCAGTTTTCGAAAAGTTAAAGGTAAACATAAACGTCTCGAGACCGCTTTGGAGACGTAATTTTTGGAGTTTGGTAAAGCATACACCCCCAAGCTGACATTTTAGCAGCTACCACCAGAAATTAATTATTTTCTCAGTTTTATTTTTTCATATTTTCGAAAATTTAATTAGAAAATAATTTTTATTTTAAATGACATTAACGAGATTAACGGGCAATTTGTGATTTTACCTTTAAAAGTGATAAACGTAATAGGATAGGTTATAAAAATGAATATGCGGATAAAACCTTATTATTATTTTCTTAAACGTCAAACGAAACCTGGGTGATGAAAGTGTCAACTAATTTTCGAGAACTTTCTGTCGAATTTGTCAGTACATACATATTTGGATGTGTGACAAATTTAAGAATCCATTTGATTTAAATTCGGAAATGTCAATATTATGTGTTACATTGGCCGCGTTCCGAAAGTCATGTCTGGGTAACATTTGGTTGACCAAGTTAGGCAGAGTTGCTCTGCTTTTACTTTGACTAGTAATGACCAGTATGTTTATACAACAATTAAAATAACCGATTTTAAAGTTAATTTAAGTAATTTTACAAAATGGTGGATTAGTTTTTCCGTCAGTGCAAAATTCAATAAATTGTTCCGAATTTACCACCATCCTTACAATTGGTTGTTCATGTTCATCAACTCGGCCAATTGCATTTTCCAACACTGCCAATATTTCGCGCATTTTTAGGATACCTATATATATATATATATATTTTTTAATTCATTTTTATTTTCATTCAACTTAAAGCTATTTTAAATGCTAAACAATGCTAGACGCTAACCTAAACCTTAAACTATATAAGTCGGCCGTACAAGCTTACCGATCCCTGTTGCAGATCATTTAAAATGAAAAAAAAAATTGTTGGTAGAAGTTACATTGCCACGTTTGACCACAAACGTTCTACCAGCCAACATGTGATGAAGCATATATATTAGTGGTTTACTTATTCCAAGTAGGGTCAGCTTTAGATAAAGGCCCTCAATTATCGACCCAAAATTTGCCGGAGGATGAACCACCGCCGTCTTCCACTGCGCTAAATAATATGCATTATTCAGCTCCTTGTTGAACAGCGTGTCGAGGACTAGACCCCACTCGGCGATGATGGCGTTTTCTCTGATCGCCATTGCGTTATGTCATTTTGGGGTTGAAGTGATGGAGCAGGGCATTGTTTTCTAGGACTAGGTTCGGGCGAATGTTGTTCCTGAAAGACGGCCCCCACAGTCTTCATTTTCTCCTCATGATCTTAAATTACATAGAAATTGTCGTCTAAGACGGCTTCCCCCGATCGATTACTACTGTCAAAAGTATGTTTGTATTATCAGTTGGAGCTTAATACACGGAAGCTCGTTATGACTTTTCCGCCTAAAGACCTTATTACTTTGTGAAAACATACCCGGGTCACTGGAATTTACATTACAGTTTACAGGCCCAAATTCTGTTATTCCAAAAACATGATGATGATTACCCCGAGGATTTGATTTTCCCAGTCTTCGTGTTTAGCCAGTTAAATCTCCAGCCAAAAAATAAAAGTTCTCCACTGAGTTCAGTCTAAGAGATTCGAAAAGTTTCCGGAGCTCTGTTGTAAAAATTTTAGATTGAGGTGCTTCCGTAGTGCGCAATCACATGCAATCGCTTCCCTTGTTGGAGAGAAATGCATATGAAGCAGGCTTCCAGCAGCCGAAATCGGCGCACTTCACCACTACATATGACTTTATAACTAATGACTAAAGATAGCGACCCCGCCTCCTTGAGTGCATTTGGGCCGGTCTCTTCTAACGATATTGTAATACTTACTTACTTACTTAAGTGGCGCTACAGTCCGGGATGAACCTGGGCCTCGACCAACATGTCTCTCCAATAAGCCCGGTCCTTAGCTAACTGCCTCCAGTTGCGCACTCCAAGTTGGTTGAGGTCGGTTTATACTTGTGCGCGCCACTTAAGGCGAGGTCTTCCTCTACTGCGTCCGACGTCTGGCTGGGAATCGAAGACTCTGCGAGCCGGAGTATTGGTGTCCATTCTTTCTACATGTCCTAGCCATCTTAAACGTCCAATGCGGAGTTTTTCGACTAGGGGTATGTCGCTGTACAGCTCGTATATTTCGTGGTTGAATCTTCGTCTCCATAGCCCGCAAACGGGACCGAAGATTTTCCGAAGAATTTTTCTCTCGAATCGACCAAGGATTTCTTCGCCCGCTTTTGATACGGTCCATGCTTCAGCGCCGTAGAGCAGGACTGGGATGATCAGGGTCTTATATAGGATCTTCTTAGAAGTTCGAGTGAGAGCTTTACTACTAAATTGCCTTCTTAGCCCGAAGAAACAGCGATTGGCAAGAGTAATTAAAGAGATGTTGTTGTCAGAGTTAATAGCGGAGCCGAGGTAGACAAAGTCCAGTACTACCTCAAAGTTATATATGTCAATGGTGACGTTCTGTCCAATTCGTCGATGTTGTGTGTCCTTTCGTGTTGACAGCATATAAAGGCTGAACTATATAAATCACGTTGAGTCCTACCAATGATGTCAATATCGTCGGCGTGTGCTAGTAGTTGCACCGATTTTTGGAAAATTGTGCCTCTGGTGTTAGCTCGGGAGTTTTGCACAATCCACTCAAGAGTCAAATTGAAGAAGTCACATGACAGCGCATCGCCTTGCCTAAATCCTTTTTTGGTATCGAATGTGTCGGTGAGGTCGTTTCCGACCCTGATGGTGCAGCCAGAATTCTCCATCGTCATCCTACACAAACGGACTAGTTTGGGCGGTATACTAAAACTAGACATGGCTCTGTATAGTTCGTCTCTATAAATGCTGTCGTATGCGGCTTTGAAATCGATAAATAGGTGGTGGGTATCGATTTGGACTTCTTGGGTTTTTTCCAGGATCTGCCGAAGTGTGAAAATTTGATCGATTGTGGACTTTCCTGGCCTAAAACCACACTGATAAGGGCCGATCAGGTTGTTGGTAAACGGTTTCAGGCGTTCATGCTGAGGTTCCATTCTTCAGGCATGCTTTCAACCGACCAGATTTGGCTTATGAGTTGCTGGATGTTACTTACCAAGTCATCTCCGCCAGCTTTATAAAGCTCAGCGGGAAGGCCGTCATTTCCGGCGGCCTAATTAAGCTTGAGTTTAGATATAGCTATTCTCACTTCACTTAGATCGGGTGGTTGGCAGTTTTCGCTGTCGTTGCCAATATTAAATGGTTCGTTCTGCCTGACAGCGGAATGTTGTTCGTCATCGCCGTTTAACAGTCTGCAGAAGTTGTTCTTCCATATCCTCAGCATCGACTGTGTCTCAACTACGATATTTCCTTGTTCATCTCAACAGGATTCTGTTCGAGCCTTTTATCCTTGGCTTTGACGTTTAACACTTTAGTAAAACTTGCGAACATCGTTCCTGGAGTGGCACCTCTCTATATCCTCGAACGCGCGCTTTTCTTGCTCTTTTGTCTTCTTTCTGAAAAGCCGATGTTCTTCCCTTCTTCTTTGCCTATAGAGCTCAATGACAGCTCTCGTCTTCACCTGCAGCTTAGCCTTGTATCAGTCCTTTACGAGGCTATTGGTTGCTTCGTAACATAATTTATTTTCCGTGGATGGGTAGTTAACCCAAAGCACGATATTGTTATTACCATTAATCAATTTATGCTTCTGGTTCAGCTTAGTTTCGCTAGCCATAAGCACATCCGGACTTTGGTCTTTAAGCAACTGGAAAAGATTAGCTCTACGTTCGTTCTTTAAGGGTCTCTCTGACAGCGCGCCTATTACGATCTTTGGTGCTTTAGCTCGGAAAGAATCCGCATTCACTGCGGGAGCCTGAAGCACGGGGGCATTTGGTGGGTACTGTGTCGTTTTTTCCTTTCCATTTGGGCGTATGAAATTGGGGGTTGACGGAGATTGAGATTCGCCAGTTTGGACAGCCCCGATAGTTTGCAGGGTGCCCACCGCCTCCGCATAGTGCACATTTAAGCACGGTCATATCTTCGACCCACCCCTTTCCTAACTTACAATCTCCTATGTTGTGGTTCTCTCCACACTTTACACATTGTGAATGCATTTCGCAGTTTGCTGAGGCGTGGCCTATCCTTTGGCAACGCATGCATTGAAGCATGCTGTCACCTCTTTTTAATTTGAGGAATAAGATACTCAACTTTTCCAGCTTGCTTTGGATCGATAGCTGTCCGAGGAATGGTCTAGGAGTAAAGCCATTACTACGACTTCGAGCTTGTCAGTCGCTATTTGGTGGAGTTCACTTAGCAGCGCCTGCGGATCCGTTGAGAAATCTATGCCCTTTAAGACAACCGCTTACTTTCGAAGTAAATATGAAGAACTCCGCTGTGGTGTCTACTAGTAATTGCTTTATAATTGTATGTAGCATGTCTATCTTGACTTAATCTGTTAATATTGAAATTGTTGCCTATGGCCGACATACATAAGTCAATAGCCTCCTTCAGGTCCATTTTATAGGTGTTAATTGGTGGCACTTTCGATTTTTTCGGCGGCTGTGGCTGCTGCTGGTGTTTCGCTGCTGTTGATGCTTCTGCTGCTGTTATTGTTGTTGATTAGCTTGCTGTTGCTGTTGTATTAATCACTCCGATTATAATTACTGTGAAAGTCGACACGTCCACACGCTTCCTTCCACAGTTGAAAATCGACTGCATTTTTAGGATATGCTGATTATCCCATGCTGATCATGAGGTGGAATAAATAAAAAGGGTTGATTGAACAAACAAAAAGAAAACTAATCGTTTGACAACATAAAATAAATTCTGATCTGTCAAAAGAGTTAAGAACTTAAAAGAGTTTTTTTTTTACAACGCAGGGAACTACGAACCTTAGTGGAGATTTACAAGCGGTCATAATGGCAACTTTCTTCAACGTATATATTGAACTATCCGGAATTACCTGCTCAATTTCAGGAAGCTAACGATTATTAAATTAAATAAATGGGTTAGTGCAAGTTCCCATAAGTCATGTGTTAGCCCTTCTACCCATATATTTTTAAGAGAGCGCACTTTAGTAAATGAAAAGAAAATAGACAGAGTATTATTATACGTTAGCATACAAGCCCTAATGTGTGATTGCCTTTAACACCACTATAAAACAAGAAATCTATTTTAAATTCGGTTTCAAAAACAACGTACTTAAGTGGTGCTACAGTCCGGAATGAACCTGGTCCTCAACCAACATGCCTCTCCAATTAGCCCGGTCCTTAGCTGACTGCCTCCAGTTGCGCACTCCAAGTTGGTGGAGGGCGGCGAGGTCTTTCTCTACTGACGTCTGGCTGGGAATCGAAGACTCTGCGAGCAGGAGTATTGGTGTGCATTCGTTCTTATAACAAACAAATCCGCATCCGAATATTCGCTGTTTCTGCTCACTATAACACGGTTCATACCAGATGTCACAGTTTTTCCTTCCGCTACTTGTTCGCCTGCACCTCTCCTGTTTAATGTTCTCACATTCGAGGTGCAGATACGAACGTCGTAGTCCTTTTTTCGTTTAGCGGGTAGTCAATGATAAGATCACATATTTCCGAGGCTATTAGTTGCTTCCTAGCATATAGTTTTTTCAATGGGTGGGTAGTTAACCCTAAGCACAACCCCCAACCTGGAGGGCCAGTTCCAATTTATTAGATACCCCTAGGATACGAAGCCATCAGTATCCACTACGAGATTGAGCGCTGCCGTTGCCCTTACGGTTCTTCCGCCACCATCTCTGTTCAAAGGGCCTTACCCTTGAGATTCCTAGATAATCTGTTGTCCGAATATGTCGAAGCAGCTCATATAGGCTCGCCTGGGGCGGCAGGCCGGGTATTCGTTCCGTGCCATTCTGGCCAGGCTGTTTATAGTGTTGCTGTTTTTCGTCTTGTTATCAACACTCGCACTTATCGTTTATCAAGTCAAATCCGGTTGGCTGAGACCAATAACTTACCACTTGGAGAGTTGATCGTCTCGTAATACTTTTTATTTGGTGAAAGAAAAATCAATACCGTAAACTGGGAACGTGACAGTTGAAATGTACATTTAATGCAAATTTTTTAAGGAATGTTTATGCGGACATTAAACATAATAGCATATATGTGAACGGCCGGCATCTACACCCATGTACGACTAGATCTGGTTTGTGTTTGTGGGTTTATACAATTTTTCTTAGTTGAGTTTCAAAATGTTACAATATCATCACTTACTTATATAAGTAAAATTACATATCTATGAATTTACATATCTATGAAGAACTAACGGGTGATCCAAGTAGAGATACTTTTTTCAATAGCCTTTTTTGACAGATCACGTGTGAGTCGTGTCATGCTGTCATGTTATTTTTGTTTAGTATTGTTTGGCATTTCATAATGGAAAGACTTACGCGTGAACAACGTTTACAAATCGTTCAACTTTATTATGAAAAACTTATGGTCAACATAATCGGCCTACTGAGCGTACTATTCGCAACACCATCACCCATTTTGAGACCCAGCATTCATTATGGGATAATATTCGACCGAATAGACCCCGTCCAGCACGCTGTGAAGAAAATATAGCGGCCGTAGCTGAGAGTGTACACGAAGACCGTGGAGAGTCGATTCGGCGCCGTTCGCAGCAACTCGGACCATGATAACCGACTATTTGATGCCTGAAATTGAAGCTCGTGATCTCGGCGACATTTGGTTTCAGCAAGACGGCGCCACTTCCCACACATCGCATCAATCAATGGACATTTCATAATGGAAAGACTTACGCGTGAACAACGTTTACAAATCGTTCAACTTTATTATGAAAAACTTATGGTCAACATAATCGGCCTACTGAGCGTACTATTCGCAACACCATCACCCATTTTGAGACCCAGCATTCATTATGGGATAATATTCGACCGAATAGACCCCGTCCAGCACGCTGTGAAGAAAATATAGCGGCCGTAGCTGAGAGTGTACACGAAGACCGTGGAGAGTCGATTCGGCGCCGTTCGCAGCAACTCGGACCATGATAACCGACTATTTGATGCCTGAAATTGAAGCTCGTGATCTCGGCGACATTTGGTTTCAGCAAGACGGCGCCACTTCCCACACATCGCATCAATCAATGGACTTATTGAGAGAACATTTCGGTGAGCACATAATTTCACGTTTTGGGCCGGTCGATTGGCCACCAAGATCGTGTGATATCACACCGTTAGACTTTTTCCTGTGGGGATATGTAAAGTCAAAAGCTTATGCCGACAAACCCTCTTCGATTCAGGCCTTGGAGGAAAACATCACGCGTGTCATTCGCCAGTTACCAGTCGAAATGCTCGAACGAGTGATCGAAAATTGGGCTCAACGGATGGACCATCTGCGACGTAACAACGGCCAACATTTGATATCTTCAAAAAATAAATGCCAAAGAATGTTCTTTCAAATGATAATAAACATTCTCCATTAAATTTGAATTTTCTGTGTTTTTTTCTTTAAAAAGTAGGGAACCTCGAAATGGATCACCCTTTATATGCTAATAGTCTATGTTAAGTTCAATCAAAGTGGTATATAACTATAGAGTACGCATCACAGCTAAAAATGTTGTCGACGTTTCATACGTGGGCGGTAGGTGAGAAGGGAATTTGCGTCGTTCGTATGCATCGGCTATGCTGTTGCTTGATGCTGGGATGGCAATATGCACACTGGGGTGTCAACATCAGTACCCCTCGTAGTAAATTTTCGTTGTATGAGATGTTTTATTTCACTAACAACAGTTAAAGTCACTAATAAGAATCAATGAATTTTATTTCACATAAATATGGGAGTGAAATTAACCCCTAAATTTGAGGGCTTAATTCATAGTTTAACACAACAAACCCTTGATTTGAAATTAATTCTATTTCAATAGAACATCATGGGAATTATTGAAGTCACTTGACAAAAAAACCATTAATTCCCCTGGCGCCTCTCAGTCTTCCCAGCTTATGTAAGCCCGCCCATATAATGCACAGCTGTTGCCAAAAAGCCACTCATACACACAAACACACTCGCACCAGAGCACCAGTAACTAATTCAATTATGACAACTAAACGATGTTTTTTTATCGAAGTTGTTAGCTATGATGTGGTGGACTGATGGTGGTGGTCTTTTGCTAGCTTGTTTTGTAGGTATGTTCAAAGTTCGTCATATGTTCACGGTGTATATGCATAACCTGCATCTACAAATAGCACAGAAATACTGCGGAATGCGCACATCTAGTTTCGCGAAAAGTAGAGCTGACGTCGACCGAAAAAAAAGAACGAGGCGACCAAAGAACCTACGTCTGGTGGAAATGTGTTGTTGATAAAATAATGATAGTCTACTAGCTCGCACTGGCACAGCCATAGTCACCATGTATAAGGTATTGCGAATTTGCGATCAGTGCATACATATGGATATGTACACCAACACATTAACTTGTGTTCGAATTCGGTACGCAGTTGAGTTTTCCTCGTGGGTACTCATTTATTCATTACACCATATTGCGCGCTCTTTGTGTCTACGAGTGTGTAGCTATTGTATCTGTTTTGTCATATATTTTTATACCCTATCCCATAGGGGTATATTAGTTTTGATACATAGTTTGTAACATAGAGAAATAATTTAGCTGCATATATCTCAAAGTATATTGATCGACTCAGAATCACTAGCTGAGTCGATTAAGCCATGTCTGTCTGTGCGTCCGTCCGTCTGTATGTCACCGATTTTTAGGCCTTAAATTTTGAGCTAGGATAATGAAGTTTGGTATATAGGATCCTTGTCCGAGGCTACAAAACTAGTGTAAACATTTTCAAAATCCGCCCAATTTTTGAAAAACGTTCTGTTTGGTTAAACTTTTAAGAAATTTGAAAAACTTTTTATACAAGATATTTAGGCGATCTGAATATCTTTTGGGGCGTTTTTAGTAAAAAAAAACGCTTTTTGTCCAAATTTTAAAACTTTCGAAAAAACTTTTGATGCAAGTACTTCCGTAATGGTAAAATAAACATTTTGTCCATAGATCATTTTCATCTACGCCCACTTTTTGGGGGTGTTTTTCTACAAAAACCATTTGTACCTATACCCCATCCCAAGCCATTAGCAATAGAAATACGTTGTTTTTTTGTCGAACCACAAAAGGTTTTGATAAACTATCTGAACAATATATTGTGACAATGTCATTTGTATTTCATCGCCATAGAGCCCACATTTTGAGGATATTAATTTTAAGGATAGGGTATTCAACGATCCGCACAGCGGATTGTAGCCTTCTCATATGTTTTTGTTTGTATTGCTGGTTGTTTTGCTATGTCCCAAAAAGAATTCCCATAGATACACAGAGCTGTAGGCACAGCTATATAACGGATGATGGTGAGGGCGAGGAGAAATACCTAATAAAAACTCAAGGATATCAAACGACAACGGTTTACAACCCAATTAGTACAATAGATACTTTTGTATCTATACAGTGTACAGTGTCGTCACCTGCATGGAATGAGTGGGAGTAATGATGTTTGAACATTTATGACACAGTTTTTCTCAAGTGGAAGTCGCGGCGCGCTCTCTCAAATACGTCTCGCAGAATCTTATTTTAATGGTCAGGGCGCCAGGGGTGTACGTTTTATGACCGCAATACGTCATCGAAAAACACAAGCCCAAATGAAAATGGTTTTGCTTCTGAGTTGCTTAGCGGATTTGGTTTAAGTTTCAGTTTCTAGCTGGAAATGGAAATGTTTTCCACCCAACCAACAACCCCTCTCCGGCGGTGGTGACCTTTCGTCATCACTCTGTGATAAAAAGGATTAATTTTTTGGTAGGTAAGTATTTCGTTCAACAATTGTGGAATGCGGTCACAAATACCCAGATACTCGCGTGGAAATCAGCTCGCCCCGAGAACTGGCTGAAGCAATTCTTTCTGGCTCTCTGAGTTCTAGTGCAGCATGAGCTCGATCAGTAGGATTTGATGAATCATTTATTCAAATTTAATTGATGCACTGCGATTGTGTGCGTATCTACTTAAGCAACGGACTCGGGGCACGAAGTCAGATAATTGATAGGCTGACGCGACTATATTGACGTAGGTATTGTAAGTGGAGTATCATAGAATCCATAAAATTACTTGCTACTACTACTATTACTAGTACCACTACTACTATCTACTACAACTTCTGTTGGTGAAGCAAAGAACAACGAATTAAATCGCGAGATAGGGATAGTTGACCCATAGGAGTATCAGGGTTTGGAGGTTTTTGTTTGGTCACTGTCATAAAATGGCTGATAAGATATGATAAGACAAATATTTGATCCTCAGTGCGATTGTGGTCAAAACAACATTTTCGACTGGATGCGTTCAGATATGAATCTAGGAACACCGTGATTAGGAGTAAGGTCTTAGGTGTTTTGTGTTTTCAAGCATAATCGTTAAAGCACTAATTTGTTTTTTTTTTTATCAAAAAGTAAGTAGGTATGTTATGTACAATTTCTGTATCTCCCTCTTGCAAACAAAACTCTTCCTTATGAGCTTAGATATACACAAGTTATAACAAAATAAACGTGTTTTTAAATGGCCCTCTTCTTGCAATCATCAGACTTTAGGTCAAATTTTCAACCACTTTTTCAAGCATTTGGGGCCGTATGTCGGCAAGCCACTAGTGTTGGCTTCCAAGTCCCCTAACGTTTCTGGTTTCCAATGGTGTCAAATCACACGATCTTGGTGGCCAATTGACAGGTCCATTCCGCGAAATTATGCGCTCATCGAATGTTTCCTTCAATAAATCGATTGTGGCGTGCGCTGTGTATGGCATGTAGCGCCGTCTTGTTGGAACCACATCTCATCCACATTCATGCCATCCAATTAAGGAACAAAGTATCATGGCTCTATACCGGTCTCCATTAACGGTAACTGACTCTCCAGGGTAATTTCGGAAGAAGTATGGCCCAATGACTCCAACAGCCCATAGAGCACACCAAACAGTCAGTTTTTTGTGGATGTAGTGGCGTCTCAAGGGTCTCATGTGGATTCTCACTCCAAATACGGCAATTTTGCTTGTTGACTTAGCCATTCAACCAAAAATGAGATCAATCTCATTTTCGGACCATACAACAAAATAATGACGCATTGCATGGTCTCGCGGCTTTAATTCTTGCACAAGCTGGATCATGTAAGGTCGTAAGCCAAAATCTTTGCGCAAAATCTTCCATAAAATTGATGGACAATGCTCCAATTGCTATGCACGGTGGCGAATCGATCCATTCGGGTCCTCATCAACACTGCTCTACAGCACTGTTCAACGTCTCTGCGGATGCGTATTATCACATAGAGTAAACGTAGTGCGAAAACGATCAATGGTTAACCGAATTAATTGCACTGATGGACGAGTATGTCGACCATAAAATGGACGGAGCTTGCGGTAAACTTCACAAACTGAACCATTATTTTCGAAATATATTTGCACGATTTGCAAGCGTTGTTCATTTGTCAACCTGTTCATGATGAAATGACAAACCAAACTGAACATAAATGACATTAGAGTTCCCCGATTTGACCACAAAATGTCAGTTTTATCTCTATTCGAAAAACCAACCTCTTAAAAAAACACCCATTATAATTATTAGAAGATTTTATTTTCATTACTTTTTTATATTCAAATATCAAGTAAAAACATTTAAAAAATGGGAATAATATAATAAAAAAAATATTATTAATTAATTAATAAATATTGTAATTTTTATTAACTTTTTTGAAAAAAAATATAAATACAGCGCGACATCAATAAAAGCAACCCTCAATACGTGCAACTCATCGATAAAAGCAACACCTTAAATTTTATCATTGTTGACTCAGTAATTGCAACTCCACAAAAAGGGTGACTCGAAACTATTGTTTCATGAACTCTTATTTCGTTCGCTGTTTGTATATTTTTCCTTCTTGTTTATTTTTGCTATGACTGGGTAGTTAACTTACAGCTATTTCTTGTACTTTTTATACAAATTTTAGGGGCACTTGATGTGTGCGCTTTGCATAGCAGGAATAGTTTTTCGTGCATTTTCCTCTGTAGTCGTTAGTATAGTTAGTCGCAATACTGTGTACGTTAGTTATAGCTATTGTGAAAAGTGTTAATAGGTTTCTATAAAGCAAAAAAGTGAAATTGTAGATCAAATAAATAAGGGTGTAACTGCCAAAACGCTTTCGAGAAATATAAGGTGAACAATTCCAGCATAGGAAGAATTAAGAGGAGAGAAATAGCGCAAATTCTAAAAACAAGTAACTTTAAGAGCGCGTGAGTTTCCACTTATGCAGGAAGCCTTTTACAAATGGTTTCTAAAAAATCGACATCTCATTCTAGCCTAAAGCCCTGGTAGCTAGCGCTGTACTTATCTAAATTATTGACAATGTAATTTACTTATGTTTCAATAAAGTTATAAGAATAATAATAAAAAATTGACATCGAATTGTGCCAATTTTCATAGAAGTTCTAAAAGCACAGACTTGTAAACTGCACAACAGGATAAAGGAGTAACCAGGAACCTTTAATGCCAAATTTAAAAAAAAAAAAAATAAATGGAATTCGCAACCTTCAAATTTGTCGAGAAAAGCTGTCAAATAAGCCGCAACTCGTTGAACCGTTTTTTGGTTAAGTTTAAAAATAAAATTAAAGAGCTCGGTCTGTCACCAGATCAAATTTTCAAAGCGGAGAAGTCCGGCCTATTTCTTAAGCTTATGCCAAAAAAGACCCTTATGACTGTTAAAGAAGCAAACGCTCGAGGTTGGAAGACAGGCAAAAGAGAATAAATTTTTTGTTTGCACTCATGCATCTGGGATTCACAAAATAAAATTATTCATCATCGGGAAAGCAAAGCATAGAGCATTTAAAAAGTTCGAAAATAAGGTTGACATGTCGTTTATAAGGGCAACAAAAATGCATGGATGACATCTCTCGTTTTTTGAAGAATGGTTTCACTCAACGTTTGTGCCAGAGGTAACATGTTTAATGAAGTAAATGGACTTTTATAACCTTTTCTTTTTTGTTTATATGTTCTTTGGTCCTAAAATCTTCCGAAGAGGGCTCTGTTGCTATTGGAAAACGCAACTTGTCATCCAAAGGACGGCGATTTGAAAAGTGATAATGGAATGATAGTCACCATGTGTTTACCAGTAAACTGCACCGCTATTTTCGATACTACTACAAAAAAGTCTGTTGGCACATTTGGTCGGAAGCCAAGGGTCAGATTTGGAAGTTAAAATTAAAGCATTTAACTTAAGGCACGTCCTATGTTTCTTGGCTAATGCATGGAACAGTCTATGGCAATACAAAAGTGGTGGAACCCTTTGATGAACCCAAGCATTGATTACGACGAAGATGATGTGCTAACTTTGAGTGTCATAAGGGACCAAATACTAAAAGACCGCGAAAAAAAATCATAGATTAATGATTTCTTTCAAGAGCTATCCCCTATTGGCTGCTCCGAGGACATAAACGATTGGATTGTCGAAAATAAAACCGATCTGGAATCGACTTGCAGCAATCCGGGAGCAGAAGTTATTGAAAGAGATGACGAAAATGCAGTTGCATTCAACATTTGCCTTCAATGGGCTGGGAAAAATAATGCTTCACTTAGTAACATTTAAGCTCTACAAAACTTACTATAGTCAGCTGTGGAAAATAATTCTGCATCTAAAAAGACACAATCAGAAATTTCCTAATTTATTTAAAAACAATTAAAATTAAAATTTTAATTTTAATATGAATTAAACTATCAGTTTTGGTCTGTTTACCAGTGCACGTTTTTTTTTATTATTCTGTTTTCTATTTTTTCTATTTCTATTTTTCTATCCACTAATAAAATAAATAAGGGATTTTCAATTGTTCATGTGAATTCGGACAAGACATTATTGTCAAAATTAATATTCGAATCGAGTTAAAGACACATTGAGAGCGTCGTGGCTCTTCACAATCAGTTCACTGCTGGATCCGATTAGTCGATGTTGTTTTCTTAAAGTGGGTGTGGCTGACTGGCTAATTTTGCTGCTTCCTTCAACAAAAACTTCATTTTCACAGCTCCAAATGGGGAGAGTATGATCAGTTGTAGATCAGTTCAATATAAGCATTTTTTAATTATCCCTCCGTTTGGACGGGAGGGGCAATTTCAGAAGTACCTACTAAAAATCGATTTTTTTTAAATAACGGTAATACTTACAATTAAGGTTTAATAAAAGAATAATTTATTTAAAGCCAATACATTGTACGATTAGCTAATTTCTAAATCAAGTGCATTCTATATATATTAAGTGAAATCTCCCTACATAAAACCGTTATTATTTCTTGGTGCCTAATTTATTATACTCTTGCCCTCCAAAGCTCCGTCCATTTTATGGTCGACATAATCGTCCATCAAAGCAATTAATTCGGTTAACCATGGATCGTTTTCGCACTACGTTTACTCTATGTGAAAATACGCATCCGCAGAGACGTCGAACAGTGCGCACCGAAGAAACAATTACCGCTTTAGAGCAAAGTGTTAAAGAGGGCCCGAAAGAATAGATTCGCCACCGTACACAGCAATTGGAGCTTGGTCCATCAACTTTATGGAAGATTTTGCGCAAAGATCTTGGCTTACGATATTACTAGATCCAGCTTGTGCAAAAATTAAAGCCGCGAGACCATGCAATGTGTCGTGATTTTGGTGTATGGGCCGAAAATGAAATTGATCTCGATGCTGATTTTCATCGCAAATTTTTTTTCAGTGATGAGGCTCATTTTTGGTTGAATGGCTACGTCATCAAGCAAAATTGCCGCATTTGACTGTTTGGTGTGCTCTATGGGCTGGTGGGCCATACTTCTTCCGAATTATCCTCCATTACCGTTAATGGAGACCGGTATAGAGCCATGATAACCGCTCATGCCTAACAGAGCACACGTCACAATCGATTAATTGAAGGAAACATTCGATGAGCGCATAATTTCGCGGAATGGACCTGTCAATTGGCCACCAAGATCGTGTAATTTGACACCATTGGAAGCCAGAAACGTTAGGGGACTTGGAAGCCAACATTCGTGGCGTTATTGCCGACATACGGCCCCAAATGCTCGAAAAAGTGGTTGAAAATTTGACCTATAGACTTGGCTTTATTCGAACCAGCCGCGGCGGCCACATGCCCGAAAACATTAATGGCATAAAATTATTCTTCCAATAAAGCCAAATTGATGGACATTAAAACGATTTTCTTGTGTTTTATTTCAATTCGAAGTTCTATGCCTCTAAAAAAAACACCCTTTATTAACAGAAGCTGACCTTCACACAACCAAAGGATGACAACAATAAACATTTTTTTTTTTATTTTGGAGGTGAAGCTTCTTTAGTCATTCAAAGCTAAATTAGAACTAGAATTAAATGTAACAGATAACTAAAAGGTAACCTGTCGTCGCTTGTCGTACGTGGGAACGGTGTGGAATGTGGTGTCGGAAGAGCTATGGATGGTGGCGTGGAATGTGGTATCGGGTAGAATTGCAATCACATATTTGGAGCATTTTCTGGAGTCCATGGAAATTGTGTTGCGCGTGCAGGTGTAAGGTGTCCGGAATGTGTAGGAACGTTTATTGGAAATGAATGTGCTTGGCGTTAACTCTTCCCTCTTAAGATTCGAACGTCCTCGTTCGACCTTTAACTTAAAAGAATGGTATGTATCAGACTAATTCGCAATACCTTGGGTGGTGTTATCTGCTGTTGATTAGGGGTATGCGCGGATTGTGGCATAGCTGCTGCCGTAGCCTCTTTATGACAACTTCTTGTAACTGAATAGAGTTGTTCATGAGACTATCTCCCTCCCAAGTGCGTTGTCTCTTTTTTTAAAACGTCAAAATCGCTTGGAGGAAAACAATGTGATATTTTATATGGCGGGAGTACAAATTTTTGGATGATTTGCTTTGAAATATGAAAATATAAGTTGTTCAAAGTGAAACTCAAATTATAAATACATAACGATACTAAGAGAGTGTGTATAATTGTAAAATAGAAATAAACATATGAAAAGGCTTCAATCCGCTGTGCGGATCGTTGAATACCCTATCCCATCCCATCCTTAAAATTGATATCCTCAAAATATAGGCCTTATGGCGATGAAATACAGAAAATGACATTGTCACAATATATTGCTCAGACAGTTTATCAAAATCTTTGGTGGTTCGACAAAAAACAACGTATTTCTATTGCTAATGGCTTGGGATGGGGTATAGGTACAAATGGTTTTTGTAGAAAAACACCCCCAAAAAGTGGGCGTAGATGAAAATGATCTATGGACAAAATGTTTATGTTACCATTGCTAAAGGATTTGCATCAAAACCTTTTTCGAAAGTGTTAAAATTTGGACAAAAAGCGTTTTTTTACTAAAAACGCCCCCAAAAAGTGGGCGTGGCAAAAAACTTTGTATGGACGAAATATAGATATTAGGATTGTCTAAATATGCTGCTCAGATACTTTTTTGAAATTCCTTACGGTTTGGCTTAGAACTACGTTTTTCTAAAAGGGGGCGTGGCAGTGGTCGGATTTGTGCGGATCGTTGAATACCCTATCCCATCCCATCTGTAAAACTAATATCCCCAAAAAGTGGACATGGCTTAAAACACGATAGGGATTTAAATATAGAAAATGACATTGTCAGAACAAATTTTACGGTTCTACAAAAGACAAGGTTTTTCTCCTGCATATGTTAAAAATGGTTTTTATATAAAAACGCCCCCAAAAAGTGGGCGTGGCAAAAACCTTTATATTGACGAAATATAGATAATTCGATTCTATAAATATGCTGCTCGGACACTTTTTTTAAAATTCTTTACGGTTTGGCCAAAAAAACGTTTTCCTAAAAAGGGGGCGTGGCAGTTGGCGGATTTTAAAAATTTTTACACTTGTTCTGGTGACTCGGACAAGGATCGTATATACCAAATTTCATTATCCTAGCTCAAAATTCAAGGCCCAAAAATCGGTGACGAACAGACAGACGGACGGACGGACAGACAGACATGACTTATTCGACTCAGCTAGCGATTCTGAGTCGATCCATATACTTTGAGGTATATGTAGCAAAATTATTTTTCTATGTTACAAACTATGTATCAAAACTAATATACCCCTATGGGATAGGGTATAAAGAGTGAAATTGATAACCAGTGCCATTGCAAAGCATGAACATAAATCCGAGTGCAAACGAAGTTGATTAGTTTTCGTGTAGTAAAGATTATTATGTTTTTATTTTCACAAACAACAACAACAACTCTGAATATTTTTATTTTGTTAATAAATTGTTCTGTTCTCATTTAGCACTTTTACATAATTTTCAATCAATTTTAAAAATGTTCAAAAAACAACCCCTGTCCCTTGCCAATGAATTTGCCATCATACAAATGTCAAATGTGTTTGTTTTCCTACAGATTCTGTCAGTTTGTCATTGACACTGACGTTGTCCTGAACAACTCTTATCGATTTTTTCGCTTTACGCATCTTTAGCGTAATGATCAGAGATGCTAAACATATGTTCGTGTCTCCCATTTATTTTTAGTTTCCAGCAGTTCTATATTTCGAGTACTGTTGATGTTCAATTCCTTCATCATCTGTAGAGAAAGTATTTATTCAGTATGTGAATGTTCGGAATGGGGTTGTACTATTGCAGGCAATGGTCGTGACTTCGGGATCTCATAGGATGCGTATTTTTTGTTTCTGACTTCTATTGTTGTAGTTTTGTATTTGATGATAAACGTTCCGGTTAGATTAAGCATATCCTTTTCGATTTGGACAGATCCATTGAATTTGTTCAGAAGTAGTGTGCCGGGATTGACCTCCTCTACCTCGGGGATGTGTTGATTGTTGATCCTGCTACAATTGTTCGGACGACTTTGCAGTAAATTCGGTATACACTTTGTGTTTGTTATGTCTGCTAAATTTCTATCGTAACATAATTCTAAATTATTTATTACTTTACATTCTGTTTTTATTCCATAAATATTTTCTTTACAATGTAAAATGTTTTCGTAAGGTACTTTAATAACATATTCGGATTTTTTTTACTGATTTAACTAATATTTTTTTTACAAATTTATTTATTTATATAATTTATTAATATAAAATAGGGTTGAGCCATGTGAGGATACTTTTGTCTCGGCAACTTCCAATGCTTCTTCAATATTAATGAATGGTACCTTGTCTTTATCAAGTGAGTCTTTAAACATTTTAATTTCTTGGCTAGATACAATGAGGGAATTTACTATGCCTGCTTTTGACCAATGCAGCTCATAAACAATGTTAATAATTTCTTCCTTAATTATTCCTAATTTAAATTTAAATCTTAATGCTAGTTCATTTTCAGAATTGTTTCCTTCTTTAACAATTTTGATTAATTCATTAGTAACGTTTGCCATTTTCAACACTTTTTCAATAGACATTCTGTTTATTATTTCTTGTGCATTATTATTTTGCAAATCATTATTAATTTTAGAATTAACGATTTCGAAATCAGAGTGGTCGGGGTTGCCAACGATCCACTTCCAGACAATACCAATAAAGTCGTCTAATGACATTTTTATTTTGGTTTTGGGTGATAGGTTATTGCGGGTTATGGTTATCTCGTGCATTAGGTAAGAATAAAAGGAGTATTGTTTTTTTACAATTTACTCGCACTCAAGGGGTTATGAATACCCTTTCAATGTTTTACCACAGTACGAGCGTTAGAGAAGGGGAAGAAAGAGAGTGAGATTGACGATTTTGGATGTAGTGGAGACTTCGGGGAGTCACAGTTTTTTGTGTTCGTTAAATTCGCAGAGCTTTTAAGATGGTGTGCATTCTTAGGAGTAACTTCCGATCTTTTTTTTTTTTCTTTGAATAAAAGTTTTATGGATTTTGGCTGGGATTTTGCTCATTCAATCGCAACCTTCCACTCAACAGGCGAACAAATTACCACTGTCACCCTATGTTTTGTATGTCTGTTTCCATGTCGTCAATTAATTTGTTATGTTCGTTTAAATCGGATAAAATCGATCACGTGAATAATTTTACGTGATCGTAGTTGGGACATTAACTAATTGTCCTGTTCGTTTCGTATGTTGCTTTTGTGTACTATTCGTCCGCTGTCTGTCAGTATGGTATTGTGCCTGTTTTCCTTAACCATTTCTTTTTTGTGGCGCGATGGTTGGTGTGATGAACTGTCGCGCAGAAAGGGTGGGTTTGAGCAACACGTAAATTATTTTTCACTGTACACACGCACACATGAATGGTTGTAAGCAAGCTCGGCCCTGGGTACTATCGAACCTCTTGCGCCAAAAATTTGTATTTTTTTTTTCAGAATCAGCACCAATTTGAAGGAAATTTGATTCTTAAAGGCAATCGGAACCACGACACTGACTGGGAATGAGGTCAAGTGAACGTACTTTCCGTTGTTTATTGAGAATGCTGTTTTTTCGATGTCGGCTTCCTTAAGTCGGATTTGGTGGAACCCACTTTTGAGATCAAGAACTAAAAAAATGTGTTTCTTCCTAATTGTGATAGGACTTCATTAATTTCAGGTATTGGGTAACGGTCCGCAATTGTGACCGAAATTAATTTCTTGTAATCAATGACGAGTCTGTATTGTTTATTGCCTGTGGAGTCAGGCTTCTCAGATACAACCCACACGGGGGAATTGTATGGCGATCTGGATGGTCGGATGATTCCATTCTCGAGTAATTTGGAAACTTGACTTTCAACTTCGTCCTTAAGGGACATAGGGTACGGATAAAATCTTGTGTAAACTGCTTCGTCACTGTTTGTTCTTATCTCGGTACCACTCTGGGAGTGAACGTAAGTCGTTCATCTGGCTTGGAAAATAAATTGGGAAAATTATTAACTAAAAGTTCTAATGAGTTTTTCTGCGCGATTGTCAGGTTGGGTGTGTCATTCTCTAATAAATTTACTGCTTGAGACTTAAGTTGCTTGATTCGGATTTGTGTATTACCTAATATTTTCATGTAGTTTTCTCTGGATATGATATGATAGCTGTTAGCTCGCTAAGACATCGTTTCCTAAAATAGCATGAAAGGATTTTAACGTGGGGAAAAGGAAAAACTTGATTTTCAAATCTTTGATATTGGAGAGTTCGTTTCTACGTTATGTGTGATTTTATCATTAAGTTTTGGGTTGTTGGCTACAGATGGGTGGATGTAATTTCTGTTGGAGCCGGTATCTAAAGTTTTAGCCTCAAAGTCCCTATAGGTTTGCGTTAGAAGACGCATGGCCTTAGGACTTGTATCTGTACATGATATTCTATTTAAAACCAACGAGAGATGCGTATAAACCATCTGGTAGAAAGAACTCCTGGATGGTTTTACTTCCTTGTACAAGAGAGGCCATTTGGTACTCTAATGTACTAAGGACTCTCTTATTGGCATTTGTGGGATGGGATGGATTAGGATTAGGAGCTTGATCTCCATTCGGATTGGTAGTATTGCCTGAACGAAGATCTGGCATTGTTACCGTTATTTTTTTTTAATTTAGTGTTAAAAATTGGTGTTCTCCTCGGCGAACCCAGCACAATATCACTAGTCAAGTTTTTTATTATTTTTTTTTATATAGTCACAGTCACAGCGCGGCGAGCTTCTTAAGGTCGACTTACTTACTTACTTAGGTGCGCTACAGTCCGGGATGAACCTGGGCCTCAACCAACATGCCTCTCCAATTAGCCCGGTCCTTAGCTAACTGCCTCCAGTTGCGCACTCCAAGTTGGTTGAGGTCGGTTTCTACTTGTGCGCGCCACTTAAGGCGAGGTCTTCCTCTACTGCGTTCGACGTCTGGCTGGGAATCGAAGACTCTGCGAGCCGGAGTATTGGTGTCCATTCATTCTACATGTCCTAGCCATCTTAAACGTCCAATAAGGTCGACTTATGTGCGTAATTAATTACTTCGCGAACTATTTTCGACGATTCGCGGCGCTACGATATTATTGGTGGGTTCCTGCTCGGGCGCCAATTAAACAATTTCATGTTATTTTTAAATAAAAAATATTTTTTTGTTTTGGAGATGAAGCCTCTTTATTCATTCAAAGCAAAATTAGAACTAAACTTAAATCTAACAGATAACTAAAAGGTAACCGGTCGTCGTACGTGGGAACGGTGTGGAATGTGGTGTCGGATGAGCTATGGATGGTGGCGTGGAATGTGGTGTAGGGTAGAATTGTAATCACATCTTTGGAGCATGTTTTGGAGTCCATGGAAATTTTGTTGCGCGTGCAGGTGCAAGGTGTCCGGAATGTGTGGAAACGTTTATTGTAAATGAATGTGGTTGGCGTTAACTTGTATTCGAAAGTGCCCAATCCTTGGGCATGTACCACACTTGCAACAAAGGCAACCAAAACAATTCAAACTAAAAGGACACAACCCTATCTTAAAACAAAATAAGAAAAAAAAAATGCCCACCCAAAAAATTAAGATAACCTCGAAATCAAAACGACCATGTTTCCTATGTCTATAACTGTCTCTCATCTCAATCCTTATGTCTGCAACATTTTTTTTGCGTATCTGTTACAGCACATCTACCTATGTGTCTAAGTTGCCAGTTTTTAAAAGGGGTTGCCCTGCGACATATACCTAACACCATTTCCACTCACGGCTTTGCATGGTATGGAATTCCTTTATTTATATTCGCAAGAACCCAGGTCATCCGATTTTTAGCTCGAAACAAAACAAACCCAGCCAAGGAGCCTTATTTTTTTTTAAACCACCCAGTTGTACCACCACCCCTCACTGTAGCCCCGGGCTTTCATGGACTGATTTTATTTCCCATTTTCCGTCGCTTTGTTTTTGCTTCTGTTTCTTTGCAATGTTTCTCATTTTTCATCGTCGTAACCGACATCAACCTCCCAAAGGACTCACCCCAATGGAGCAACAAGCGAAATTGTTTAATGTGCGGGGGTGTTTTTTTTTTTTGTTATATTTTGTTTGCAATCCTCTTGGGTTTTAACATTACGTTTTCTCTGTATATGTGAGATGTAGATATATGCTCGTGCGGTGTCGTCCTTGTGAACCACCATCGTTATTCTGGCTCTTCTCCCACTTGCTCTCCTTTTTATACTTTCTGTATCCATTTTGGATACCAGCTTGTGTTTCTATGGTAAAGCCATGGAGAGAAAGTACTGTTTGGTTGCCCATTGAATTTTTGTGAATGGCTCAGACCGAGTTCTTGTCGTTCTTTTCCATTCTCTCGTTTCTCGAACTGCTCTCCTCACCAGCAGCGGCAGCGTTAACTCGTCTCGTCGTGTGTTTCCTTCTTTTCAGTCTGAGCTCTTTTTTTTTTGTTGCCTTTTGCTTTGGGTTTCAAGCCTGAAAGGTTATATCCACAGATTGTTGGGATGACTACGTGTGTTTCTATAGGAAGATACATTTATTGTATTTACTGCACTTGTACAGTTTTATTTTCGTATCTACATTATTTTTCCGTAAGGTATCTTCCATTTGTTATCTCCGCCAATGACTTGTTTGGCATGGTGTGAGTGCTTTTTACACGCCAACGCATGCAGTATACACTTTCAAGTACCTCTTTCTACCATTAATGTTTTCTATCGCATCAGCACCATCCTCATAAACATCCTGGTGTAGGGGCTTTAAGCAGGGATAGGTAGACTTCAGTTTTTGTATACAGCTCGTGGTGTTACGTAAGGGAATCCCCAGCATAGTCGAGTGCGGATGATTGTCTTTCACTCACGCTAGAGAGGAGAAAGCACGAGTTTTAATGTTGATGGTATTGGTGTTAGTTTGCGATGCATGGTGGCAGACAGATATACATGAAGCTATAAAATATTCTGTTGCATAGTCATCATCCAGCAACCACCCTGCCCCCGTTTGCTGTAATGGAGGGATTTTCTTAAGCAGTGTGGTGACTTTACAAAACTTGGAGGGGGGTTGAGGCTGGTTGTTATTTATCATTTGCGACTCACCTCATTTCGTTGCTTAAAGAAAATGAAACAAAGGATTTTCGCAAAAAAAAAAGAGTGGGTGGATATGTTCTAGCAGTCAGCTTGGCATGAGTTATTTATGTGGGCGCTGGAATCTATCAGTAGCAATTACATCAAGTTGTGGAGAAATGCCAGAGGATAGATAACCCACGCGCAACGACATACTTACTGGGAAGGGGTTGGAAATGGATTTTAAATGAGCATACAAAGAGATACGATTGGCAACCTAAGAATATGCTTGAAGCCGGTTGACGTGGATACATGTACATTCGCACGTATTTCATAAGGGCTGGAAGCCGCCTAACAACCGATAGTAATGGCAGAAAAGATATATTTGCAGTTGGTGACGTGTGTGAGTGTTGTGTATGGTTTAAAGGGGTGATGTGCTGCCACACTCGAAATAAAAAAAAAATGAATTGTTTTGTATGTTTGGATGGTTCATATTTGACAGCAAATCGATGGGGAAACATTAGATAGTTTAAGGGGTTTTCACTTTGTCTCAATGCAGCAATCGAAGGATTTTGTTTGTTCATTTAATACCTATCATAGTTGTATACTTTTGGTACTTGTCATGTCTCTAATATTGGGAGAGTTTGCAACATAGAATGGGCGTGCTGTTGGGTGATGGGTAGCAGCGTATACATTGCACTGAGAAGGGGATGATGGATTTTTTTCAAGTCCCTGCTGGAACTGGAAGCACCGAGCAAAAACCCAATTTTTACGCCAGAAATTCGGTACTAGAATCCTCCCGCAAGTGTCCGACAGATTCCTTCTTCTTTTCCTTAGACGACCGACGCTACCTCCAGGGTGCTCCCGGGGCTCGTATGGTTAGAAATCGAAGGCTGCACACATGGCTTGCCCACACTTGGATCAGGCAAGTCCGATGTGATACCACAAATATCTGTAATCATTCAAATCGTCTGCCTATGTGGACCATCCCGAGCTTCATTGAAGGAAGTTGACTATATTAATATATACGAGGTCACCTAGGTTGTAAAAGAAGTTGTAGACATATTTAGGCCTATGATAATTTTCAACTCGTTCCTGAATATTTTTAATTAAATCCATCTGTCCTCCTCCTAGAACAGTCTCTTAGTTCCAACCTACGGCCAAGTTCTTTGGTCTTGCACGATGTCGGGACCTGCAATTTCATCCCGAATACGAAAGTCTGATATTGGGTAAGAATTTTCATGATAATCTATGCCAATCGGATAATTTATCTGATCATGGCGTGAGAAGGACAAGCCAAAAATATTAATTGCTATTGGGATTCGAAGTCAAACCGAAGTCTCCAAAATCCGATAAATCATTATGGTCGTAATTCATATAATTCATCATTGAGGGTCGAATTTTCGACACCAGTCATACACCTTCTACTAAAAGGCTCTGAATCTCCAAAATGCTTAACACAGATCAATTTTTATATCGCACTTAAATTCGTGGAAAATCACGATTCGAAAATCTCGACGGGCTGAATCCCAGGGGCCCAAATTCGACCGCATTCTAGGAAAAAAAAACGTATATCCTGCATATCTACGGAATTTAACTTTTTTCTTTTTCATTTTTAGCCATACTAAACCCTCAATCGGCTTGCAATTTCATGTTTTTTATCCAAAAATTGCACTTTTTGCTGAATCATGTTCCAACCTCTTAGGGAATGTGGGACTCAGTAGGCTTCCGTTGTTAAACAATTTCAATTTTTTACGGAAATTGGTCAAGACTTTTCGGGAAATTTGTCAAGTTAAAATGCACTGGAGTTTAAGTTCTCTAGAACGATGCGAAATTAAAACATTTTTTGCCACTACACCAATATTTTTAGTTAACGGCGCGTTTTGTTGACCTACTGGGACAAATCTAACAACGGCTGAATCATTTTACTGGGATTATTTTGTAACTCGACACTACATATTTAAAAAAATATCCACTGTCGGCTGTCAAGTTGTATCTTAGCTACTTAATGACTCTTCAGAGAACAAAATAGAACTAATGTTTTGTCTCGACTAAATGTTGATACTTTTTGAACTAAATACCCGACGGCAATAGTATTTTTTATAAACTTTTCTGAGGTAAGGTGAACTTATAAGAGTCGAAGAACGTCCTGCGATGATGCTTGCAGATGTGTAGGTATTGATTCTGCTCTTGAATTGTTGTAGATTATTTGTTGGTGGAAATACGTCTTCTGCTTATTCTGTAGTGTAAATAGTTTTAGTACTGTATCGTTCGTTTCTTTGTCAGATGGACAGTGCGTCTATAACCTGTTTGTCTTGTACGTAGTTGAAGTTTAACAAGTCTAGGGTTGGTTTCTATAAGATCCTCCGAACATCAGCCGTTATAATACCTGTATAAATACTTATTTTAATATACAAATAACAAAATGAAGTTAATAGCTCAGGAGCACAAATGAAATAGCGTTAAACGATTGAACCATCATTGCCAAACTGTCAGACTATACCATTTGGCAACGCTAACGATAATACTTATTTACTAGGATGGCTCAGTGGTGCGATGAACTGCCGCGCAGAAGGTCTGGGTTCTCGATACCCAGCCGTAGCAACACCTAATTGATTTTTCACTGGTCCTCCTTTCGTGATGATCTGACAAATTATCCGAGTAGTATCAATTGTCAAGAAAAGCTTATCTCAACTTAGCCGTTCGGAGCCATCGTGTTAGAAGTACACACGCATACATACGAGCAACGAGCCTGTTGCGCCAAAAATTTGTATATTTTTAGGAGTGCACAGCGACCATATTTTGACATTATAAAAACAATTTAAATTTTAAAAAATAAATATTTTCTACACAAGTTCACCTTTAATTTGGTCCATTTCTGGTTTGAAATATTAACGAAATAGGTATCACAAAAATACCTGTGTAGGTATGTAGCCTACATTCTTATTTGTTAACTTCAGAAAGAGTCTCCAACCGGTGGCTAGTTGACAAGAATGATCCACTAGCCACCTCTATAACATGCAGTTTCATCCAATCTGCCTTATAAATAGAACAACATTCTAACCGAATGACACAGTCCAAACCCTCATGTCATTGATTGTTTATTGATTGTAAGCACCTAAAGTTGCATTGGATCATGTAGGTACCAACCAACGTAGATATGACGTGTGATATATAACAGGCACTGTGAGATATACTCTATTCAACGACGTCAAATATGAGCACAGAGACATAATATAGTCCGTACCAAATCAGTTGGCCAACGGTCGATTGCGCAGAGAGAGGATTTAAGGGAAATTTAAGATATTTTACAATAAATTTTAAGAGACCTGCGCAGTAGAATGCCCAACTGGTTTGGTTTGCACTAGTTTGCCAACGGTCGAATGCGCAGAGAGAGGATTTAAGAGCAATTTAAGATATTTTACAATAAATTTTAAGAGACCTGCGCAGTAGATTGGCCAACTGATTTGGTACGGACTATAAAATCATAAACACACAGACGGTGGGGGTAGGCACTGTAAAAACAAAAACTACAGAATACCTCATCGGACATCGTGGATTTCATTTTCCTCCACATCTGACTAATGCCAACACAAACATAACAAGCAACATTGCTTTAGCAACAGCCGAACATCATCGTCATCAACAATAAGAGACCTGCCCAACATAACACAACACCAACCGGGAGGATAAAACATCCCATTCAACTGAAAACAACAAAAAAGTCCTGAAATCGGGAAAGAACGAACAAAAAAGCCATTAATGGGAGCCATACGTGGCGGACATCGAGGCAACACAAGAACCATCATCATCATCCTCCACAACGTAATCATCGTCCTGGTGGTGTTTGAGAAGACGAACGACTTCTTATTCGTTTTTGTTTTTCGCCTGCAATGGAAATTTGATTCTGTGCTGTGGGGTGATCTCAAAGGCGTGGGCGTCTTGCGGCACCAAACAACGTAAATGTATTCCATGTATTCGCAAGCGACGAAATTCCTCATAATGGTTGTTTGTGTTTTGCTTGTTGCTGTCATTCCCCACACAGCGCACCCTTTCGCTTGGCATTTCCTCTAAGTTTCTTCAGCTTACTGGTTTCGGTTTGTCATCATCGTCAACATCATCAGCTGCCGCCCCAAAAACAATCAACCATCCAGTCGCCAGTCACCATCTGCTTGTGTTCACTCGAACGAAACTTGTTGATTAAGTCTGCGCCGCGCCGGTTCGCTCGATTATGGGCGACTCATTGAATATTCATAAAGAGATACTCCAACCCTCCCCCACCACCACCCACCCCTCCCATTATCGACACACACACCAAAACCAAGCAATACACTGTTGTGGCCGAGGAGGGCTTTTACATACATATAACGCGTTATTTGTTTTATTTTTCTTGTTGTCGTGTTTCGTGTATCAGCGGAACTATCCTACAAAATCCCCTCATCCTTCAAAAAACACCCTAACTAAGTACACACAATCGGGAGAAGCAATAGCCACTCGACTAGACATGTATCCATATTCAACAGGTTGAATCATTCGCAATTCACTGCGAACAAAAAAAGTATTTAAAACCCGTCTTCGTCATCATCTACGAGAACAAGTTGCCGCACGAGCACCCATCACCCAGAGTCCTAAGTAGCGTAAAAAAAAGACAGTGTGAGATACAAACGGAGCCGGTATATAGATACATCCGATTCGCATGTGTATTTGTCTTTTGTGAGAGTGTTTTATTAACAGATACTTACGGTTACGGATGATGATGAAACGCACGAATCAGAAGAAAAAATAAATAAAACGATATCTAAATTCGACGAATTTACGTCGAAAATGCTGTAGGGAGATAGGTAGGAAGGTAGGCAGGGGCATACCGGTACAACACGATTGGAAAGAAAAACGCTCCGAGCTTTCCAGGTAAACTTGTGATTCACCTGCGATACGGTTTAACGTACACGAGCGTGTAGATACTTTTTCTAAGTGGGTATGTATTTGATATTTTGATAATATATTTTTCATATTTTCACCTTTAAGTTAAGTTGGCGAATTTGCGATAATTAAATTAACATTGGAGCGTGTGCACGTTTGATATAACACCGAATTCGTCTATTTTGATAAATAAAAAGTCAAATTGTCACGATAAGATACTTATGGCGTGTACATGTGTGTTTGTAGGTGTGCAGAATCATGATAATCCCCATTCGCTGTCAATCTCAAATCAAAGTACCGCCAGAAGCAGTCGCCTGGAGATGGAAGGCTGTTATGATAGAATATTTGATGTATATGTGTAAGTTTTCTATTTTTAACTTTCTCTTACAAAGAGAAAGATATTGTTGTCGTGAAAAAAATTCGAACTCGAGATTTTGATTGATTCTAACATTACGATGAAAGCGGAACCCAAAAAGTGTTTTTTGAACTAACGTCCGTCGATCCGTCGGCGTCGGTCCGTCTGTCCGTAACGCTCACTCCAGCCTAAGAACATGACAGTATTTCTTCAAACTTATCCAAGTTTGTTCTGGTCATAATTCTACGCCATTTTGTTCCTTTTAGCCATTAAAAAACCGGTACCTGCCATATACAAATTGTACATAACCAAAATTTTCTCGAAAACGGCACTAACAGTTTTGATTTAACTTTATATATACTATAAGAATATTAGTTACAATAAAACTGCATACCCAGTTTTTTTTTCAAAAGCCATGTAACGGTTTTTAACATTTAGGCCATATAAAGTAAATTTCTTGCAAACTGTTTGGTCAAATTAAATGAAATTTAATTTTATGTACGTACTATTATTTCTGTTTGCAACAATTGCACATAATACGTTTTGGCCTAACTATCCCTAAACGGAATTGTAGGCCAATACCGGAATATCAATATTATTCACATAGATACCGATTCTTTCAAATTCCGCAATAAACGTTCGTATAATCACATTTCGACATTATTTATAGTATAGTTTTTAGCAACAATAATTAAAATGAAGGTGTATTTTGGCCAAATTATGAAAATCGTCAAATTAACTCATGCTTGGCATTTGATCTAACGCCCAACTCGGTGTGAAAGAGAAAGCTGCGTACTAACCAGTTATGCACCCACCACTCGTTTTTTTTTTTTTTTTTTTTTCAAATCTTGCCATGTGATTAATTCAATACAAGAATGTTCAAGCGTGAGTCATTGATTTTACTTTATCAGGAAACAATCTATCATATCTAATGTATCGGTTATATTGATGAACGAACGTGCTTCGATTAGATTTAGATTAGAAAGTCATATTAGTCGCACTTTAATTGATATTATAAATCTTGTGATATTGTGGGTCGTCAACGATTCATTATTGGGACGAATGTTAACTGCATCTGCCTACTTAATTCGTCATGTGTCGTAGGATATGTTTGATCTAAAAATGTAGCTTATAAGAAGGGCCAGGAACACAAACGTGTGTAATACAACTGCATTGTTCTTCCATGTCAATTTGTCAATAATACTGATCACATTCTTGCTATTCAACGCGCTAATTAAAATTTATATTATCGAATATGTTGAACCAACAAGTGAAGATCGTTAGTCAACGTGTTAGTTAATAGTTAGTCAATACGAATAGCGCTATTTTTGTGAATAGTAGAGGGAAAAGGAATACGAGCAACAATATAAAAATGACAGCTTTCAACTATGTTGCATCCCTTTCTACATTGAAAGTTTTCTTATTTGACATTTCGACATTATAAGCACTTAATATTTTACGTTAAGCAAGGCAAAAGAAAAACATATAAAAAGACTACAATCCGTTGTGCGGATCGTTTAATACCCTACCCCATCCTACATTTTCTGAAAATCATCAGGTCGTAAGATTAACCAGTCTTGCCGATACTGATAGTATAGAATACAATTATATATTTTTTTTATAAAATCAAGACCTAGTATACCATCACTGGGTATTGGGAAATCGGCTTGTACAACTTGAAAAATTGGGGTATAATTATATTTTCAACTTTTAAATCTGCTTCACAGAAAATCACACACCAATGATAGACCAACCTAGCACATAGGTATCATTTTGATACCTATAAAAAAAACTTAACAGTGTCAGTTTATTAAACAAAAAAAAAAATAAATCGAATCCAAGTAATTGAAGAAAATAAAAGGAACATAAAAGCAAAATGAAAGTCATAAAATCGCAGGTACATATCGCGCTAAAATCACACATCCATTACGTCACCAAAAACCGACTGTTCTTCAATTCGAATCACATCAGAATTCTACGAGTCTACCAAACACACAAGACCATGAGACACTGTATCCATTCATGTGGGACAAATAACAAACTAAATCCCTGCCACTGTACCCCCTTACAATGGAGCCGTTTGAAACACCGATGAAGCGTAAACGGAAACAGCCAAAAAGGGTGAAGATGAAAAAACTTGGCTCCAGAGTGCATCCAACATCTGCCATTCCTTTGGGCGGTAAAAATAAAAATAAAACGTTCGCTCCTTTTTTGAAAGCAAGACAACGAAGACGATGACGACCGTGCAGCAACAAACAGTACACACAATTCGACTAGGTATCTCCACTTTTGGATGTCCACTTAACACTCTTCCCGTCTGGCGAATGCACACAAAGTCCATGCGCTGGACCCCATTTGTGCCATTAACGAATCGACGGTATTTGATGTTCTTCTCCGCTCGGGTATCGCCGGGAATCCCTTCTCGACAAACGCACACTGTACACAAAGTGGTACCTCATCGGGGATGATTAATGCGCAGAGAAGTGGGATCCCAACCGCAACGGAAGAAGACACTCTACCAATGCGACCGGGGTGCGCTCGTTGTGTTTTTCCGTCGTCATCGTTACATCGGAGGCTCCTCGGTCGTCGTAGGTTACGTTGCTGTTGCTCTCTGCACCATCGCGCTCATGCCAGACATGAATTGAAATCGATGGCGGGAACAGCCAACAGCAACCAGGGACTTGAATAGATTTCCAGTTTATCTTGTTTCTTTCTATCCACATCGGAGCTGATTGTGTACCTGTACTATGCCGGGACCGAGCATCTTCCTGCACGATGACGTGGTGGGTACTTCTTGTTTTTATTTTCCCACTTTGGACGAGGAATAATACAAGAGTGGTGCCAACTTGGTTCTCTTGAATGTTGGGGGTTGGGCACGTGGAGTTGCGAGCGGTGTATCTGAAATGCCGAGGAACGTAACTATTTTAAAGGAAGAAAAGAATGCTTCCTCTCCCTCCTTCGCACATCTTCGCAAATCAAGTGGATTTGAATTGATTCATGTGAAGTTTGTTTCTCTACATTGACTACATGTTGTGAGTTGGCTTTGGGTCTTCTCCAGGTTGCTGCCGATATGTTGTATAGTAAGGGGCCAAACCAAAGCCAACACACTCTAGGAGTAGCAGTAAATTACAACAACAATAACGAGGAGAAGCCATTTCGTTTGGTTGATTCATCTACCGGATCGAGGACCGTCACGTAGTCGACTTCGTAATTAATTCCAAGGAATCTGTCCGGGACAAACTGAAGAAGGAGTTGCCTAGCAATTCACCCTACCCGTATATGTGCATAATTTTGTGAAGGTGTTGTTTGGTACTGCTCTACCTATACCACATCGCACTATACCTAAGTTTATGTTATGTCCGCATGGTTACATGGTAAATCATTGTGACAGAATGACATTTCTCGTTTTGATTACACAGGTGATAGATTGGATGCTGAGTTCAGGTTGAATGCTAATATCGAGTGGTGGTGTTGTGTCGTATGTGACTTTGTTTAAAGTTATCACCGATAAGAAGTGACACTTAATTTATCTACTTTTATGACATTGGCATTTGAAATGGTTTTTTTTTGGTCCTGGTCTATGAAGCTGGTATATATATATATATATATATATATATATATATATATATATATATATATTTGGTGTTGGTTGACCAAAGCCTGAGTTGTTAAATATTCTTACAGTCAACTAATGAATGTAATTTTGACGTAAAATACCATTTTGTATATAGTATAATGAATAAATGAACCAATTGTGAAAGAGTCATTTAAAGACATTAAGCTTTGAAGTGAGATTTTTGTCATTAACTCATTATGCGTATCCCTTAACCTCTCGATTAACACCATACCACCAGCATCGAATGTCGAAGAGCAATGGCAACGATGCCAACAGGCCATTAGATCAGCCGCAACTGATGTGCTAGGTTTCTCGCGCCCACCAGCAAGAAACCCCTGGTTTGATGAGGAATGCCGACAGATTCTCGCAGCCAAGAACGAGGCCTACAAGGCTAAGCTGCAGGTGAAGACGAGAGCTGCCATTGAGCTCTATAGGCAAAGAAGGAGGGAAGAACATCGGCTTTTCAGCAAGAAGAAAAAAGAGCAAGAAAAGCGCGCGATCGAGGATATAGAGAGGTGCCACTCCAGGAACGATGTTCGCAAGTTTTACCAAAGTGTAAAGCGTCAAAGCCAAGGATACAAGGCTCGAACAGAATCCTGTCGAGATGAACAAGGAAATATTGTAGTTGAGACACAGTCGATGCTGAGGATATGGAAGAACCACTTCTGCAGACTGTTAAACGGCGATGACGAACAACATTCCGCTGTCAGGCAGAACGAACCATTCAATATTGGCAACGACAGCGAAAACTGCCAACCACCCGACCTGAGTGAAGTGAGGATAGCAATATCTAAACTCAAGCTTAATAAGGCTGCCGGAAATGACGGCCTTCCCGCTGAGCTCTATAAGGCCGGCGGAGATGACTTGGTAAGTAACATCCACCAACTCATAAGCCAAATCTGGTCGGATGAAAATATGCCTGAAGAATGGAACCTCAGCATCGTTTGCCCGATCCACAAAAAAGGAGACCCTCTGAACTGCGCCAACTACAGAGGCATAAGTCTCCTCAACATCGCCTACAAGATCCTATCTGCCGTAATATGTGAACGCCTGAAACCGTTTACCAACAACCTGATTGGCCCTTATCAGTGTGGTTTTAGGCCAGGAAAGTCCACAACCGATCAAATTTTCACACTTCGGCAGATCCTGGAAAAAACTCAAGAAGTCCAAATCGATACCCACCACCTATTCATCGATTTCAAAGCCGCATATGACAGCATTTATAGAGACGAACTGTACAGAGCCATGTCTAGTTTTGGTATACCGCCCAAACTCGTCCGTTTGTGTAGGATGACGATGGAGAATTCTCGGTGCTCCATCAGGGTCGGAAACGACCTCACCGACACATTCGATACCAAAAAAGGATTTAGGCAAGGCGATGCGCTGTCATGTGACTTCTTTAATCTGATTCTTGAGAGAATTGTGCAAAACTCCAAAGCCAACACCAGAGGCACAATTTTCCAAAAGTCGGTGCAACTACTAGCATACGCTGACGATATTGACATCATTGGTAGGACTCAACGTGATGTCATAGCCACGTTTGCTAGTATAGAGAAGGAAGCGGCGAAAATGGGTTTAGCAGTAAATGAGGGTAAGACTAAGTATATGCTGTCAACACGAAAGGACACACAACATCGACGAATTGGACAGAACGTCACCATTGACAGATATAACTTTGAGGTAGTACGGGACTTTGTCTACCTCGGCTCCGCTATTAACTCTGACAACAACATCTCGTCAGAAATTAAACGAAGAATTACTCTTGCCAACCGCTGTTTCTTCGGGCTAAGAAGGCAATTTAGTAGTAAAGCCCTCACTCGAACTACTAAGGAGATCCTATATAAGACCCTGATCATCCCAGTCCTGCTCTACGGCGCTGAAGCATGGACCGTATCAAAAGCGGATGAAGAAATCCTTGGTAGATTCGAGAGGAAAATTCTTCGGAAAATCTTCGGTCCCGTTTGCGTTGACGGGCTATGGAGACGAAGATTCAACCAAGAACTATACGAGCTGTACAGCGACATGCCCCTGGTCAAAAAACTCCGCATTGGACGTTTAAGATGGCTAGGACATGTAGAACGAATGGACACCAATACTCCGGCTCGCAGAGTCTTCGATTCCCAGCCAGACGTCGGACGCAGTAGAGGAAGACCTCGCCTTAAGTGGCGCGCACAAGTGGAAACCGACCTCAACCAACTTGGAGTGCGCAACTGGAGGCAGTTAGCTAAGGACCGGGCTAATTGGAGAGGCATGTTGGTTGAGGCCCAGGTTCATTCCGGACTGTAGCGCCACTTAAGTAAGTAAGTAAGTAAGTAACTCATTATGCAAATGTTTTCATTTCCGCACTTCCAGTAGATTAAGGTCTATTTCTACTTGTTCGACCAAGGGCCAAGGATATCTTAATTTTCTTTTGTTAGACTAAACTGTAAGACTGGGATAATAAAGGTTCTAAGTGGATCCCATTACCAATTGCAGTGAAACGCAAAGGTACAGCAGTTGGCAGTTGGTATTTCTATTTGGACTTCTGCTCTGTTGTGGTTTGTTTGAGCATCATTTTCAAATAATTGACTTCTGTATGGAACTACAAAAAGAAAATAATGCGACTTTTAACCGGCCTTAATAACAGCAAAATATCCATTCAACTTCTTTTCATTTGTTAGTTTACTAACATTCTCTAGCGTTTATAGTTAGTCTGTTGAATAGTTTAGCATATTTCCTCTTATTCCGTACTCCAAATTGGTACCGCTTCTACCATCTGCGGCCTGGAGAATGGCCTCCATTCGATGTACATGTCATACGTCAAAATAAAACCTAAAATCACACTGATAAGGCCGATCAGATTATTGGAAAATATTTTGAGTCGTTCACAAATCACAGCAAACTGAGCAAAGTTCAGAAGGTCTCATTTTTGTAGATCGGCCAAACGATGCATTCCTCTGGTATACTTTTGGAATGAGTTAGGTGTATGATCATACACGATGCATTCTTCAGGTCTTTTCAATTTTTTGAATTCGAATTTTGGAGCATCCTGTCAGCACAAGAACCAATTTTTGGTTACAAAAGTTACTTGTGAAGATTGTGGAAAAGAAATTTCGAACAAATGGATCAGTAAACGAGCAGGAAAGATCTTTTTTCTGACTAGGACAATACCGAATACTCTCATTTTGTATTCTCAATCCATTAAACTTATCGGACCATAAGTTTTTACCTGCGGAATTTCATATCTCTATCTTTACTATTCCAAGCCCAAAAATAGTTTATTACGTCTCACAACTAAAAAAAATACCAAAGAATGTAATTCCAAACAATTTTTTTGCGTCTTATTGACCTCTAAAATTTTCATTAAAATCTTGAAATGAATAAAATAAAATTCATTGCCACTTCAAATACTACACAAATCAATTAATTTATTCAAACGGCAATTATCCGCCGCCATTCCATTCTACCAATGGCCACTGCAAAACCATGCACTTATTCAATCATTTTGCCGCTTGAACGAAGAATTTTGAAAATTCCCAATTCTAAAAATACTTCACATATTCATAAATATTAAAATAAAATCAAGCGAAAAAAATGTTTTCAAAAATACAACACCAAAAGCGCTACCTCAGCCAATTGGAATTAATCCAAATTTTTGAGAAATATTTTTTCTTGGTCAGCGAAAATCGTCATCTTGCCTATTCTGACTGCGAAACACGTCAAGGCGGAATACTAAAATTGCTTTTTCAATAATTTTTTTTTATAATTTTGTCGCAAAATATTTACTCCAATTTTTTTTTTACAGATACAAAATACATGAATACAATACAAGAGTATATCACTAGGTTAAGGTCAAATTGCTGCTCAAGGTTCAAGGCAAATGTTTTTTGTCATGCCACGGTCCATACGTAAAATTGCGAAGATTTATTTACTAGTTTCTAAAATAATTTGATTAATAAATCCGACCTTCTTATGAAGGAAGCATAAAATCAGTGGTCACAGTTGCTTAAGTCTTCTAAGTCGAGGATGTTGGTCCAAAATGGTGTCGGGTCGAGGTGACGAAATTGGAATAGATGCTCAATTGTTCACAATAAACCTATCCATATTGAAATTATCATTCAGCAGCGCAGGCTGATAAAGTCTTCCCTGCGGAGCTAAATGAAATAAAATTATTCCACATTGACTCATATTCATCTCATCATCTGAATTTCAACAGCTTCCACTGATTACCATGTTTACGCTTCATATTGATAATGAGCCGTCCAACAAGAATAATAATTCGTGGAAATTGTATCCTGCACACACGTTTATCAAAACCAGATTCAGTCTAACCTATCTGCTTCTGCAGCAAGTAACCCATTTCGCAGAATATCTGAATTGATTCCAGGTATTTCCCCGCTGTTGGATATTTCATATTCAACTTTAGTCTGTGTGCCTCATTCAAACAAAGCAGCGTAAGGTGTTAAAGGTATGGGATCGTTTTTCCTCCTTATAAAATGTTTCTTCTCCTACCTGTATCTGTATCTTAAGTGACGCAGTGCCATTGCTGCGTATCTGTGTATATCCCAACCAACCAACCGACCATCAACTGTTTCATACATTGGATAAGTATAACAAAGTTAAAAATAAGAAAGGAAGGATCGACATACACGATACAAAATAAAAATAAAAACGACGAGGAACGACAGCAAAAAGTCAACCATAACAAGGTGAAAAGAATCAATTCATTGGCATCGTATATCGAAGATTGATAGCAGCACCAGACGTGGCGACGTTGATGGACCAAGGGAAGGGCACAGGCAATTTTCTAGCAGGGAATACGCAGCCAAACATTATTTTAGGTCTGTGTTTTTTTACCTGTAATTTGATAATAACAGGTACCTTTTTGTTTTCATCGTGTAAAATAAAAATGCAGTCAGCAAGGCGACGGTGGTCGCCATCGTCGTCGGCGGCGTCGGTAGTGATGGCGACAGTAAACGCATCGTAAGCACCTAACTAGAAAGCCGGTGTTTCTCAAAAGCACGCTCACCATTTCGTGTGCTTCTTTTTTGTCGTCATCATTATCATGAACATTACCTTCATTCCGTACTCCTCGGAACTCCCTGGTACTCTGAGCTGCGTGTGCTGACACCCTTAGGATACTTTGTTTTGCTCGCATCTTTTGTGTGAAGGGATATTCTGAAGTGGCCCTATTTTGATGTTGATTATTTTTTTCAGTTATGGCCTTGTTTGGTGTTTCGGCATAAAACAGTAGGTCCCGCCATCGTGCATTCACGCAAACATGAATGGTTGTGAGAAATCTCGGCCATGGGTACTAACGAGCCTGTTGCGCCAAAAAAATGTTTTTTTATTTATATAATACGTCGCCCGCAGCGTGTGCCGAAGTGGGTTCTGTAAGTGATTAATGAAAAATTATATCCAATGTTGCCAACATTTTGGATTTTTCGAAATTCCAATATTTTTAAATGTTCCACTACATAATTTGTGTTTCACGTCTTCTTTCGTTCCTCCGTTGCCTGTTTGATTCTGTGGGACAACATTATCAGCAGAGGAACACTTTCTCTTTCAAACAATTCACTTCACGATAGATACAAAATAAACATATCTACCTACTCTTTTAGCAGAAAGAAAATGAATTAATCATATTTCAGTCTCAGCATATTACAGAAAATCATCGCTTTGCCAAGTAAGGGGATTCATGTTACACTTGGGGATATATCGAAGATCACAAAAAATAAGTGCAACACGCCTTTTGTTCTTAAATTGTATCGATTCAAGATCCATATATGATACCTTTTATTCCTTAAAAGGCCTACAAGAAACTATGAATTATTTTCAAAATCCGTTGCTTTTTGATAATGAAAGGAAAAGGTCTGAAAAACGAAGTGATCTATAATATATCGATTTGTTCAGATTATTCGCCCGGAAACCATTTTTCGAAGACTATTCGAATATTGGGGGGTAATTGCTGTAACCATCTTGTTGAAATCACATGTCATCATGTCAGTGATTAAGTTGTATGGACATAAAAAATATTCGGCTACTGCTTTATATTCGACCGCATCGGTGATGACTGATGAAGAAACGAAAGTACGCTCCACTTTTGGTGTCACTTTCCAGGCCTTAGTCAATTAAGAACGATCTGAGGGATCTTTCCGAAATCTCATTTTCCTATATTTTTAGCAGGTTTTTCTCAACAACGTTCCACAAGAGATATTATGATATATGTTATTAAAACAAATAGAACCGTGAATGTAAAAATTATGTTCTGAATATCTTGAAAGCCTTCAATACAAGTTGTATTAAATGGATCCACTGCTCCAAGGGTTAATATTTTGTATCCACTCGACCTTATATTTTTTTGCCGGGTTTGTTTTAGCTGCAGCCGGGTTTGTTTTAGCTGCAGCAGTGACTTCAGCACAAATACTTTTCATAGCCAAGTTAGTCTATCTCGGTGATCAGTTTCTAACCTCCTTTCTTTTCGTGCTCAGATGCAACAGATAGGTCTCAATTTCGGCCTTGAAGCGTTATCGACGGGCTAAGATTTTTTTGTCATTTTAAAATTCAGATCTCTCTTCCCAAGTGAAATCAGAATAAACTGCCGATCACACCGGTTAACGTCATCCTTGATAAATAGCTTCTCAACTGTTCCCTAGCTGCCTCGAAGCACTGCCTTGGCGATTGTTCTTGGTAACAGTCCGTCATTTTGAGTCAGGCAGTTACTGTGAAATGTGTTCGCTATCGTGATATGATAACGAACTTTATTTTTGACACCGTTCGAAACTCTTTCTTTGGTGTAATTTGAAAGAAAAGGTGTACGTCGATAAGCCAGCAATAATTCAAGAGCTAAAGGATGAGTAATTCGGCACATTAACGGCATAGAAACCTCAATTATGCCTCGGCGTCATCGAAAATTTGGACCATCGGATGGAGGTGTGCCGCCGAGGTCGCGGCGGCCATTTGGCTGATATTTTGTTCCATACATAATTAAACCATACCAATATTATCATAATAAAAAGAAATGACAATAATTTCCTAAATAATTTGTGTTTTATTCAAAATCAACATCGGCACTTAAAATTTAACCTCTCGTTGTGGTGATCAAAATTGACACACTAGAATATTATTATTCATCAACTTTAAATAACATTTCTTTGGAGTTCTAAATTAAGGGAGGAGATTTATTGCTTCATCGACGATATTATCTATGCAAAATTTAGACAAAAAAGTGCGTATGTGCAGGCTAAGTAGTGAAATGTCATACCATATACTTTATGGTTTAACAATGGAATAAAACTTTAAAAATAACGGTCTTTTCTATTTAATCAACATTTTGCGTACATTTTATTTATTTCAGCTACAGATATATACATCACAGCTGACAATTACAAATATTAAATAATATCAATAAGAACTTAAGTTTCTAACAGTAATTTTTTTTAATGTGGTTGGATTCATATTGATGTCGATGAAGTTGTAGTTTTTATTAAAGTCTTTCAACATTTTATTAATAGGTTCGTTATTATCATAATTTACAGATGTACTTGACGTATAAAAAAAGACCGAATTTCTCGTAAATCTAAGTCGAGTATTAATACTCAGAGTACTTAAACAATATTGGGAATGAATTGATACGGACAAAAATTTGAATAGGAACACAACATTATTTACTTCTCTTCTTTTTTGGAGCGTAGACATATTTAATAGTTTTAAACGATTGGCATATGGTGGAAGAAGAAAGGTACCATCCCATGGGAGTTGACGTAGGGCAAATAACAGGAAACGCTTTTGGACACTTTCAATTTTGTTTACGGCAACAGCATACGTAGGACACCAGAGGCAACAGCAAAATTCCAGAATAGGTCTAACAAGAGTACAGTACAACATTTTGTAACGTAAGGATCGTTAAATTCTCTTTAGAACCGCATTATAAGGCCAAGGCGGCTCCATGCTTTGGATATTATAATGTCGATATGATGATTAAATGACAGCTTGGAGTCAAATAATACGCCTAAGTCTTTAAAAATATGAACTCTTTCTAAAATTTCATCCTCAATGAAATAAGTTGCAGTAATATAAATCTTTTACGAGAAAAAGTCATAACTTTACATTTACAATCTTACAGTCGTCGCAAACATTAACATTTTTGAGTAACGGATACATTTACATAGAACATTTATAAATAGATTAAACAAGATCGGACCAATATGACTTCCTTGAGGAACACCAGAGAGTACGTTGACAACTTTAGATACACAAACATATGAGAAGGCTACAATCCATGCCAATAATGGACGTTGATCCTATATACCAAATTTCGTTATCCTAGCTCAAAATTTAAGGCCTAAAAATCAGTGACGTACAGACGGACGGACAGACAGACATGGCTTAATCGACTCAGCTAGCGATTCTGAGTCGATCCATATACTTTGAGGTATATGTAGCTAAATTATTTCTCTATGTTACAAACTATGTATCAAAACTAAAACACCCCTATGGGATAGGATATAATTATTAAAGCATACATTTTCGCTAAATAAGAAGATATCCATGACAATAACCAGGTTGGAAAACCAAATCCTTTCAATTTACTAAGCAGTTTACGGTGATTGACTCGGTCAAATGCTTTACTTAGGTCTGCGTAAAATACATCCGTTTGCAGGCCATTCACCATATTTTTATTAGTTTGGGAAGTGAACTCAAGAAGATTAGTTGTAGTCAATTTTTTTTACACAGAATCCATGATTCTCTTGGGTAATGATGGGTTGACAATAAAATTGAATATATTTACAAACAATTAATTCAACCATTTTTGGAAGACAAGACAGCTTTGCAATACCTCTATAATTATCAATAAGATTCTTCCGCATTTATGTATTGGAATTAAATAAGATGTTTTCCAAATATCGGGGAAAACACCGGTAGACAAGGACAGATTAAATGTAACTGTAATAGCTGAGCCTATAATTCTTTACAGGATTTTACGAATACAGATGGAATTTTATCTGGACGGAAACATAGTTATCTTTTAAACAAGTAATGTATTGAATAATTTCATCTTCAATCAGTCTTAAAAATGGAATATCACAGATGTTATCATTATAACTTATGTTTCGATTATCACAGTATTCATTTTCCGAGGAACAGTACGTTGTTTGGAAGAATTCGGCAAACATATCACTTATTTTTTTTATCACAGCTAGAGTTTGTATCAAAGTATTGCATTGAAGATGGAAATGTTGTACTTTTTCGCTTTAAGTTAACAAATTTCCATAATGACTTAGGATTTTTTTTGAAACCACCTTTTAGGTTTGTCGCATTTAGTCTCAAGCAGTGACACTAATTGGTGCTGCCATTTGATTTGCTGAACATTATGATGGGTTCACTTTGATAGACGCTTTTCCTTAAAACCCCCTAATCGACAAACACTCACATAAAACTGCAATGCAACCCCCACCAAGTCATTTAAAATAAAAGTTCGCAATAAAATTCCACTTCTTCGTGTATAACATATGACATCTGTCAAGTCAAATACTACCCCCAAATGACAATAACACGATCCATCCGTCAACACTTCACTGTACAATACAAAAGCAAAATATGCAAATGTCTTCTATCGTTTTCCCCCAACAATCTATGCAACGAATAACACCGCTTCCCCCTTTCCACCCACCGAACCGATCAAATGACAACACAAACGTCAAAGAGAAAAACAAACTGAAAATAAATTTCAAGGTCTAAGCGTTTTAAAAAAAAACAATGTTATCGATTTTTAAATTTAAAACGAAACACAGTTCATCCGGATCCCAACCGTGGAGTGTGTAGTCGTCGTCAAACATCTTGACGTCTTCGTCGTTGACAGCAAATCGAGTCTAAGCAGCCGATGCATTTGTGGCAACCAACTGATGCCACAAGGGCTTTCACTAACTAGGTACAACTATCTATACTCATAGCTTTAGCCATCAATCATAATTTTATGAATCCGCACACGCTGCGAAGGATGGGATGATACAAAGCCGAAACAAAGTACTCAGGGCTCACATCAGGAAATACCACATGTAACGAAGGTGCACTCGAACGACGGCATCGCAGGGATTATCTCTCTTTTTCAACACAATATTTGGGTACGATCTCATTCGGCGTGAGTTTATGTCTCCCTATCCCGTAGACCGGTCCAACTGTGTTTCGTTAATTTGCATTCGTAAACAGGGAAATGACGCTTACTTCCTACATTTTATGAAGTCGTCCAGAAGGAGAGATATGCAACACGAGCAATTGAACTCTGGCCAATCCTTCATATCTACAAGAATATGTAGATCTATGTGCGCGTGAGATCGAAAGAGATATTTTAAAGAACCGATGCAGTTAAATTCAAGATTGGCTCGTAATAGACACGAAAAACAGGAATGCCAGACAAATCATCATCATCAGCCTCTGCCTCAACTCTGTGCAGCTCATGCTTTGTTTGTCTCCTTCTCTCATCCTGCCTCATTCTCGCTGATGGTTGTGATTCTTCAACCTCATCTAATCCCTTAGCTGCCTGTAAGCGATTGTTGAGCTGTTTTTAGGTTCAGTTTCTGTGGTGTGCTGTGCAATCATTATTGTGTGGCGCCAACTTGACGTCTGGAGCTCTCTTCCTCTTATTGGCGCTTTTTTTTTTTTTGCTTTGTGATGGATGCGTTATAAATTCAAGCAATAACGGGAAATGTTACAAAAGATGCAAAGCATTGCCAGAGGGAAGTGCAAAGGAAAATAAAACCTCATCAAAGTCTTTGAATTTCACATTTTCTTTAGTTATTTCGATCTTGTATGTCTGCATCATCACTGTAACATACCTACCTAGCTCGACTTGTATGATTCTTCATTAAAAAAAAGGTTTCATCACTTGTATACGACACGATACATTCAAAGGTTGTTTAATTTTAATTTCTCATTCGTCCATAATTTCACCTTGAATAACGACACATTCTATTTGTAGATATGACCTCATTTCATAGATACGTTCTTAACACGAACGATGGGGATTGCCCGATAGTTGTCTGCTTTAGAAAGACCGGCACTTTTGTATGGATGAAGTCGTTTTCAACCTCATACACCCTTCAAGGCATTGTGAGTCCTTTGACATTTCGTGTCGATCAGGATTTTGCGCTCGCTAATGTACCACGTGTATGCATGATTGTGACAGTTGCGTGTAGCCAATACATTTAACATACATATCTATAAATTAATTAATTAATTAATTATTAATATTTAAGGTAACAATGCTGACAATCTTTTTGCACAATCTTATTAAGAATTACGTTAAAGAAGTCACATGACAGCGAGATTTAAGTTGAGTTGTTGGGGGTTTGTCTTTTTTAAAAAAGAAACAAACTTTTGACTTGGTTGTTATTAAGATGTTTATTCTTCTGAAGTCAGTGCACTTACATGGTATCAAGTTCAGCGTCGCATCATGCATTTATATGAATTTGTTCGCCAGCCGGAAACCGCTTCCAGGAATTTAAAATCAATAAAATTTACAATAATTATTGTTACAAATATTAAAATTTAAAGAATTCTTATATTGTCTTTTACATATCGTTTTTTTTTTGGAAAATTTAAGTTCTTTAATGCGTTCTATATTTTCTATTTGATTTAACCGGAATTTGTCAAATGTTAGTTGACTCTTTTTGAATTTTATAGAATTTGAAATACCTTCATATGGTATTACAAATTTTTCTTCAAATATTTCTTTTTCATAAGAAAAATTTCCTTTCCAATACTAATTAAAAATGAGTAAATAATTTCCGTCTATTTATACCCTATCCCATAGGGGTATAGTAGTTTTGATACATAGTTTGTAACATAGATAAATAATTTAGCTACATATACTTCAAAGTATATGGACCGACTTAGAATCACTAGCTAAGTCGATTAAGCCATGTCTCGTGCGTCCGTCCGTCCGCCTGTATGTCACATTTTTATGCCTTAAATTTTGAGCTAGGAGAATGAAATTTGGTATATAGAATGTTTGTGCAGTGGAGGAAAACAAGTGTAAACATTTTTGAAATCCGCCCACTGCTACGCCCCCTTTTTTAGAAAAACGTAGTTTTTGGCTTAACCGTAAAGAATTTTGAAAAAGTGTTTGAACAACATATTTACAGAATCTGAATATCTATATTTGGTCCATATAAATTTTTTGCCACGCCCACTTTTTGGGGGAGTTTTTAGTAAAAAAAAACGTTTCTCGGTACATTTTTAAAATATTTGAAAAAACTTTTGATGCAGGATCATTGGTTATGATAATATAAACATTTCGTCCTTAGATCATTTTAACTAACGCCAACTTGGGGGCGTTTTCTTACAAAACCCGCTTGTACACCCTACCCCATAACATAGGCAGGAGAAAAAAGATGTTTTTTTGTCAAACAACAAAAGATTCTGATAAACTGTTTGAACAATATGTTGTGACTATGTCATTTTCTATATTAATAGCCCATAAAGGCCACTTTTTGGGGATATTTATTTTAAGGATGGGATAGGATAGGGTATTCAACGATCCGCACAACGGATTGTAGCCTTCTCATATGTTTTTATTTTTCTTTTATCATATGAACTTGTTATTTCAATGTTTTTATAATATTTTAGTATTAACAATCCTTTTTTGATTTCTAGAAGTTGGCTATTAACATTTTTTATTTTAATACAGTTTTTAAATTAAATTCATAAATTCGTCTTTTTCAAATTTTTAAAGTCCATCTTTGAATGTAAAAATTGTTTCGTTTATTTGTACAATTTCTTCGTTTTCTGTGATTAGCGCATTGGACTCATTATCCGTATAGCAGTAACAAAATTGGTCATTGACTATGATTTAATTGTTGTTTTAGATAATAATATTGTCATTGTTTTCGTCAGTTAAAAATGTTCTTCAATGTTTCGTCTGTCGTCATCGTCTATTGTACCGTATAGCCTCCGCATGCCGGTGCCAGCGGATTGTAGCTTTCTCATATGTTTTCAAATTCTATTGGGTTATTGTATGTAAAATAATGTCATATTATTTTGTTTTTTGAACTTTGCCTAGTTTTATTTCCGAAAATCCATTGTTCGCTTTAATTTGTTCAACCATCAATGAGTTCATGTTTACGGTATCTTGGCTGTTTCTTATGAGTAAGGGTTTTGTAGTTCTTTATGAATCCTGATTCCCTGGTTTCTTCATAATATTTCTATTTTGGTTTCGTTTTAATATAACAATTCCTTTTTTTTTTTTGTGTGAATAGTTTTTGTTATAATTTCTTTGTCTATTCTACTTTCTGTATTTGCAATAGTTTGAATTTCGTTGTGGAGTGAACAGAGTTGTTGTACCATTCTACGCATTTGTAAATTTTTTCAAGAGCTGTCAGTTGTGATTTTTCTGCTGTGTATCTGTGATTTTAAATTTAATTCTTTATTGTCGTTTTTTGGAATATTTGCCACTATATTTGGAAATAGTGGCAGGAACTGTTTCGTTGACCCTGATTGAGCAGCGAGAATTCTCCACCGCCGTGTTTTGGTGTTATACCAAAACTAGACATTGCTCTATATAGTTTCTATAAATGCTGTCCTATGCTGCTTTGCAATTCAGAAACGCCTTTTACATGACCATCAATTTGGGTTTAGAAGTAAACATTCGACTGTGGACCAAGTACCTACATCGAATTACCGATGTAATTGAGAAGGCTTTCGAAGAAAAGAAAATTTGCTCAGCCGTATTTCTTGACGTGTCGCAAGCTTTTGACAAGGTTTGGCATAGAGGCCTTCAACACAAATTGATAAGCTCTGCCTGAACAATTATTTAAAATCCTCGTGACGTATCTTGAGCATAGACTCTTCCGTGTGAAAATGGGAAACTAATATTCAGAGTTCAAAGAAATATTGGCAGGAGTACCACAAGGAAGCGTCCTTGGACCACTCTTGTACCTAGTATTTACATGATATCTCACAAACAAACGATACAATAGTTGAAACGTTTGCTGACGATAGTGCTATACTAGCAGTTGGCACAACAATAGAGGAAACAAACATCAAATTACAAAACGCTCTTAACGATGTTAATGAATGGACTAAATCCTGGCGGATTGCACTTAACGGAAACAAATCGATTCATGTAGATTTTTCTTATAAACGGACAAACAATTTGCCTGTATTTCTAAATACGGTTCGAGTCCCGTTTGCAAATGAAGCGAAATATATCGGAATGACACTCGATGCTAAATTAAAATGGAAGTCGCATATAGAAAAGAAATGCGAAGAACTTAAAAATAAATACACAGAACTGTTCTGGTTGCTCGGAAAATATTCGAAGCATAACCTTGATAACAAGCTGCTATTATACAAGCAAGTGCTAAAACCGGTTTGGACATTATGGTATACAACTATGGGGCTCTACCAGTGAAACGATTTTAAACATTTTACAAACTTTTGAAAACAAAATGTAAAGATCATTCGTCAATGCGCCGTGGTACATAAGGAACGAGGATCTACGCAGAGATCTGGGTATTTGGGCAAGTGCTCATCGTGTCTATGAAGATTTCCACCAGCCCACGGATATAAAAAAAATTTCATTTTAATACTTTTTTATGAAATTGCCCATCCCGCCCAAACGGTGGGAGATAGACCCCCCACTCCCATAGTAAAACAATGCTTGTTTTTGACCCCTCTACTAAAAACCGTTATCAATTTTTGGCGCCACACGTTCACCACACGTGCCACACGTTCAGGTCAAAATTCAGACTGGTGATGCTTATCTCTTCATCTCTATTTATATTATTCCACATACTGAACTAGAAAGAGATGGCATATTCTCCAAGGTTGACAAGTGTCAAGTGGTGTTGACAGATTCCAATATTCCAGCTATCCAATGGAAGCATCCAGTACCTAGGTACCTACCACAAATATGTTCACACATCCGGGTGCGTTCTCTGGTAATCGGTAAATATGTACCTACTCAATTTTTAATGGTCTAGTAATAACCACGAATAGAACAAGTTCTTCAGCTTTTAAAACCGAAACTGTGAACAATTGCATACATACCTATGTTTTTATTTACTTGCGCAACTAGCGCGGATAAGCTCGGACTACTGTGAACAAGCACTCGCTTTAGTGTTGTCCGTAACATCGCCCTTCGATGATGATCCGCCCTGTACATTGCAAACTTATACCCGAGGTTTATCAGTTTCTTGTCATCAAACATACAAACAAACAAACACAAACTTCCCTTTAAAAAATGCTTCCTCACGTCCTGGTCAACTAGGTAATCATAATTGATTAACGCACACAAATGCTTTTCTTTTAATTAATCGTTTTCGTAATGAAAGTTTGGACAAGTGTTTTGAATGTTTCACACTAAAAAATATGCTTGCCGACATTTCAAACCCTTCTTCTGTAGCTTAGCCAATGTGCCCACCTACCCAACCCATCATCCGTGAGAGTTGTAGACATTACACAACAACTTTTTTCAATCGAAAGAGGTAACGTAACTTCCTATGCATAGGCTTTTATAAATTAATTCACCTATCGCCACTAAATTCATCAAAATGTTGTGCAGTGAAAGTCAAGTATACTTATATACCTATCTAACATAGCTACAAGCTCTACAAGAAAATCTACACCATTCACATAAAACTCCCCCAGCATTCCCGCCCCTCATCCGAAGAAGGCACATTTTTGCATAGCTGTACGAGTTCATTTGTTTGACCTCTTTAAACTCGCTCAACTTAGAGAGGTCTTTCTGACGATGACGTCGACATTAAACCAAACCTCGCGTGTGACGTGACACATACAAACGACCTACCCTGTCATTGATACTGCGAGAAACTCCGCAAGATAAACTCCTCTTCCCCGTCTTCGTTTATCAAACACATACAGCCACCCTAAGGACTACGCATAAGCACAATTCAAGAGTCATTACGGTGTGGTTCACCGTTCACGGAATCAACAGATAGACACTCCACACGAGCACACGATTTGATGATGAATAAACACGTAACACGAACGACAATAAGGACGAACAATCCAAAGAGCCGGGAGAAGACGCAAGTGTGTGGAATTTATTGGATCAAAACATCTAGGCCGCTATGCCACCCGTTCGTTGTATGTGTTGCCATTCTTCGTCTTCGTACTTTTTTTTCTTACTTCCCATCCCAACCCAATCCCAACGATGACATGTGGCAATACACGCACAAAATTCCCTTCTTCCAGTGTCGGCCATCACTGATAAAGTGCAGGCCCAACAAAACATAAAAAGAACTGCTCGTTTCTGGTGTGGAATCCAATTCCACGGCGAATTGGAGGCAACAGTGTGTTGTGTAGTGTAGTGATTCAATTTGGATCGAGAATTGTCATCGTCGTTGATGTTGTTGTTGTTGCCTCGTTCGTCCATAACAGCATCAGCCATCAGGCCCATCACCATGTGGTATTGGTATGCTCAGTTCAGCTTCAGACTCGAGAGAGAAACGAACACACAAGACACAACCAAACCAAGCCAAACAATGTAGGAAAATCCGCAGAAAACGAAAAATGAAAAAAATGGTTTCAAATAAAAAACGAATAAAGTGGATAAAACGAGAACAGAAAGAGTAATTACTGTAGAGCGGGCGGCGGGTGATAAAACGTGTTCACCTCTTTCTACGTCGGAGATTCCATCCACAGTTGCACCCCTCAACACACCGCACCAAAAAAACAATACCACACAAATTTAAACGAACATTTGTCAGGTCTCTTCGTCTACGCTTTGGTATGACATTTCATGTTTGTTCGTTTTCGGACTGTGGTCGTGTTAGAGCTGTTCACTTTATGGGTGAGGTGGAGAAATAAATTTAGTAAGTATGCGTGTGGGTGAGGGACAGGGGGATGCCAACATTTATTTATATTTTCGTGTCTCGTTTGAAATAGGGCTTCTTCGTAACGTAAGCACACGAGCCGCTTCAGTGAATCAGTGCATGTGCCTTTCTTCTTCTCCGGGATTTTTGTCATCAGATCGTAAAACGTAAAACGTCATTCGTATATTTTTGGAATGGAGTAGGGTAAATGGGGATCAGTTGATTTATTGCTGTTCTCTATTTTAATAGGTGTATAATGGACAGAGTTGCCATAATTCTCAACTTTTATTCATAAGAAAATTGTTAAATGTTTGTTTAAACACAAAACGCCTTATTCGAAATAGTTTGGCAAAACATTTTTATACAATTGTATAGAGAGGTAGTGCATCCATTTGTAAGTCTTCTTTCTAGGTACAGGGTTGCACAAAACTTTTGCCCATTCCTATTAGTTATTACATAGGTACCTGGGCACGAGTACGATAAGTTTTGTAGGGAGGGGCAATTCCATAAAACAGTATTAAAAATAAAAAAAAAAGCTGTAAGTGCAATTTTTCAAAACTGTAATATTAAATTTTATTTTTTTTCTGAAGTTCATTGCTCTAATTTATTCTTAATCAAAAACTGAAAACTAGATGATTTTATGTCATCTTGTTTTTGAGAAAATTGAAAATTACTAAAATTAATTCGGTTTATAAACAGTGCTCCCTGCCCCCCTGTAACCCCCTGCTTGGGCTCACTGAAGGATTTGGGATGGGCGCTAGGTTTTGTTCTGTGTGTTGTAAAATGTAATGCACTAGATTTGCTGTACTTTACTTACAAACTGACTGACTGGGACGCGTAATGCAAAAAAATGAAATGAAATAAAAAAAAACTGGTTTCTGACTTTTAAAAACGGAATACAACTTCATTGTAAGTGTTGCCGATGCAGGCGAGATAGACCCCCCTCCCATAGTAAAAATGCTTGTTTTTGACCCTTTACAAAACACAGTTATCAATTATTGGAGCCAAATTTATCGTACTCTCCCCGAACATGTGATTGTATTGTTAAACTTAAATAAATAATAACCCCCTTATTCATTAGATTTCACTAAAACACAACGGTTGTATAGTTATGCAGTGCATAAGTATTTATACAGCCTTTATTCAGGGTCGCACAATTTCTTATTCATAATATATTTCCCCACCCATAATAGTTATACAGGGTTTGTGTTTTCATAAAAAATAAAAAAAAACGTTTTTGGTACATTTTTAAAATATTTAAAAAAACTTCCGATGCAAGATTGGCTATGTTAATATGAACATTTCGTCTATACATCATTTTAACCCACGCCCCTTTTTTGGGGGCGTTCTATACAAAACCATTTGTATACCCAACGCCATTGTGTATGCAATAGAAAACGTGTTCTCTATCGAACCATAAAAGATTTTTATAAACTGTAAGAACAATATTTTGTGACAACGTCATTTTCTATATTTCATTACCATAAAACCCACAATTTGGGGATATAAATTTTAAGGATAGGGTGGGATAGGGTATTAAACGTTCCGCACAGTGGATTGTAGCCTTCACTTATGTTTTCAACTCACAATTGAATCTTTGGTAACCCTGATGCTCAGCCGTTTGTGTACACGGAATAAATATCCTTATACAGGCACTATTCAACCATCAGACGCGTTTAGGATATGCAGCCTCTATTCAACGTTGAATAAGTTTTATGAATAAGGTTTTTGTGTTTAGAGGCATTTTAACTTAACTTAACTTAACTTAACTTTATACAATCTTTATAATGAATTTATAAATAAGGCTGTAAATTTATAATTGTAAATAATAGAATTCTAGATGATATTTGTGATGAATGCATTATTAGAGTGAACTTCATGAAGGCTCATGAAGTTATACTGGATATTGGCATGCAGGTCTTGAGATATCGAAATGTGGAGATCCCGATGGAATACGGGCTGCCAAAGACAGTTATTCTGAGAACAGTCGTCGGTAAGGACCAAGTGCTATCAAAGTCATCAGAAACTGTTATATATGTTAAGCTGGAGGGTGTTCCTGGGAGCCACCGATTCCTGCAAGGCGGCTGCCATTAGCCAAGCATGCTGAAGATGCAGAAATGGTTGCGACAATGGAGAAGGACGGACTGATCGAAAACTCCAAAAGTCCGTTGGTATAACCAGTGGTACTGGTTAGAAAGAAGATGATAGCACTAGGTTCTGCGTTCATATCGGCGACTCAACGATGTCACCAAGAAGGACAGTTACCCTCTAACTAGAATATATGACACACTTGATACTCTATACAGGGATAGGACAAGTGATGGAGTGCGTTTTGCTAGGGTTAACTTCGAAAATTTTCCGGGTGTACCTGGACGATGTAATTGTCATGGGGAAGTCATTCAAGAAAAGAAAACCTTGCGGGAGGTGTTCCTAACACTTAAGATCCTAAGTTCAATTCTTGGGACACATTATTTCGACTAGTGTAGTGAGGACCGACCCTGAAAAGATTGAAGTTGTGAAAAGTTGTCCGGTACAAACATCAACTGATGAGCTTACTAGGACTTGCGACGTACTACCGGCGGTTTGTAAGGGACTTTGCTGGCATTGGTAAGAGCTACCAGCTGCATATGTGGAAACAACTCCAATATATTTACTATGATATGCAAAGAAACAAATTTTATGGGCCATTTACGCCTTTGAGCCCTATAAGACAGCTGGCCCTGACGGCATAACTCTTCAAAGCGTGGCGTGAAGTAAATGTAATATTCATACCAAAAGCAGGGAAATGCAGCCACACAACTGCGAAAGACTATAGGCCAATAAGCTTATCTTCATTCCTATTGATCCAGGCTACCTATCCCCAAACCAACATGCCTAAATCAAAGGCAAATCGGTTGAAACTGCCCTACATGATGTAGTTCAAACGGTAGAAAAAGCTCTATACTATAAAGAACACACACTAACAGCCTTCCTAGATATAGAAGGAGCTTTCAATAACGTAAAAACGGAAGCTATCGAGACTGCACTTGTAAGAGCAGGTACAGAAATGGTTATCAGCAACTGGATCACAACCATGCTTAAAAAGCGCATCATTTAATCCTCACTTGGCTATTGTACCAAAAGGAAAACAACGACAAGAGGTACTCCACAGGGAGGTTTTCTATCCCCATTACTCTGGCTACTCGTAGTCGACGAAGGACTGAGGAGACTAGAAATCACCGCAATAAGAACTGCGGCATATGTAAACGTTGTGGTACGCATGGGCATGGCATGTGGCAAATTCCTATCGACTCTTAGCGCAATCATGCAAACGAGCTTAAACATACTTAACATATGGTCAGAATCCTGCGGTCTGGGTGTAAACCCAAACAAAACTGAACTAGGTATTTTTAGGAGCAAGAGATCGATCGCAGAGTTTGCGGAACCTACTCTGGGAGGGGCCTCCCTCTCACTGTCAGCAAGTGCCAAATACCTGGGAGTGATACTAATATTGCACTATACAGCTGCAATAGAATCTGAATCTGAAGAGCATCTGAACTCATAACAGGAGCTATGCGCACCAGCCCCACAGTAGGGTTGGAAACAATTCTAAACCATTCACCAATTGACCTACAGATCAATAACACTTCACGTCTCAAAGAGGCGGTTAACATTTGCATCGAACCCTACGGTCATAGCACAATACTGAAATTATAAGCATACGGGAATGGGTCATCTGACTACATAATCCCATATCACGACTTTGACATAACTCAATTAAAATACCAAGTAGAGACGACTGATTGTCAAACAATGTTCTATCTAGCACTAAATTAGCAATTTACACCGATGGGTCTAAAATGGAAATGGGAGTGGGCTCTGGAGTTTACTGCGATGCAATCGGACTAACCACTTCCATTCGACTAGCAAACTCATGCAGTGTCTTTCAAACAGAAATCCTAGCTATACTCGAAGCTCCCGTGTAGGCTAGAGTACTGGACTTATCACAAGAGGATATCTCTATTTACGTAGATAGTCAAGCGGCCATAAAAGCTCTGGCATTCAATATAATAAAATCATTGGTAGTATTAATGTGAACATTTCGTCGGTAGATCATTTTAACCCACGCCCACTTTTTGGGGGCGTTTTCCTACAAAAACCATTTGTATGCCCTACCCCAAGGCATATGCAATACAAACATATGAGAGGCTACAATCCGCTATGCGGATCGTTGAATACCCTATCCCATCCCATCCTTTAAATTAATATCCTCAAAATATAGGCCTTATGGCGATGAAATACAGAAAATGACGTTGTCACAATATATTGCTCAGACAGTTTCTCAAAATCTTTTGTGGTTCGACAAAAAACAACGTATTTCTATTGCTAATGCCTTGGGATGGGGTATACAAATGGTTTTTGTAAGAAAACGCCCCCAAAATGTGGGCGTAGGTGAAAATGATCTATGGACAAAATGTTTATATTACCATTGCGGAAGTATTTGCATCAAACATTTTTTCGAAAGTTTTAAAATTTGGAGAAAAAGTGTTTTTTACTAAAACCGCCCCAAAAAGTGGGCGCGGCAAAAAACTTTGTATTAACGAAATATAGATATTAGGATTGTCAAAATATGCTGCTCAGACTCTTTTTTGAAATTCCTTACGGTTTGGCCAAAAAATAAGTTTTCCTAAAAAGGGGCCGTGGCAGTGGGCGGATTTAAAAAGTTTTTACACTTGTTCTGGTGGCACGGACGAGGATCCTATATACCAAATTTCATTATCCTAGCTCAAAATTTAAGGCCCCAAAATCGGTGACGAACAGACAGACGGACGGACGGACGGACAGACGGACATGGCTAATTCGACTCAGCTAGCGATTCTGAGTCGATCCATATACTTTGAGGTATATGTAGCAAAATTATTTCTCTATGTTACAAACTAAGTATCAAAACTAATATACCCCCCTATGGGATAGGGTATAATCACGTGTAGTTGGACGCTGCCGCACAGAGCTAAATGCTATATGCAACCAGAATAAGGTCCAAATTATCTGGGTGGTAGGACACAATAGCATTCCAGGAAATGAGAAGGCAGACGAGCTAGCCAGACTAGGATCGTCCAGCTGCATCTCATTTCCATTAATATTTCTATGCCGGGAAGTTCCTTCTTCGTACAGAACACGCTGCTCTAAAGTGGTTGCTCCAATTTACGAATTCAGAGGTTCAAGTTGCTAGATGGATTGAGCGCCTTCCGAGCTTCGATTTTGACATTCAGCATCGTAAGGGCACCCTGCAATCTCGTCGACCATGCGGAATGAACTGCAAGCACTGCACCCGCCAAGAAGAGAATCCTGACATGAACCAATTCTTACCTAGGATAAACCAGATTGGCAAGAAATTTCGGATCTTAGCCCAACTCTTAAGGCGTATTGGGCACTATGGGATTCTCTTCACGGCCAGCATGGTGTCTTGAGAAGAAATGGGAGTCCTCCGACGGAACACAGCTTGTCGTTCCACGGTCCATGGTGGAGTATCGGAAGGCCATTTGGGAATCAATAAGACATAAGGCAAAGTGAGGGAGCGATTCAACTGGCTGTTTGCAACAACATCGACAAGTGGATTACATGTGCCGCCTGTAAAGCACAAAAACGAAAGACGCAAAGTATCATGCATCAATACAACTTTGGGGCACCGCATTCGCTATACCTGACCAGGAAGCGAAAACCGTAGTGGAACAGATCGTAGACATCTAAGTATGCAGATTCGGGGCACTGTTGGAACTACTTTCTGATCAAGGTAGAAACTTTGAGTCCAGAGTATTGCTAGTTTCCTAGTGAAGTAATGTTCGGATCCCCAACGGTAGAGCCAACAACTGAAAATGACTACATTGATTATCTACGAGAAAGACTCCGTGATATCAACGAAAGGACAAGAATAAGACTATACTCTGTCCAAGAATAAATGTCAGTACAGGGAAGATAGGACATTTGCCTCTTTGTCTGGTTGCAGTAACATGTATAAATATGTCCCTCTTTAAAGCTCTCGTAGGGTTGCCATGGTGTATATTATGAATCACCACAAAGAGAGAGAGCATTTCGCTTAGGGTTGCCATCTGCCCATTTTAGTTTGTTTAAAAAAAAAACATTTTTTTTCCGAAAACAGAAATAAGAACTAAAAAAATATTTATTATCATTTATTCATGATAAATATAGTAAACAAAAATATAATTCATAATAAATATAGTAAAGTATAATGTTAAAACATAAAATTTCATTAATTTAAAGTAAAAATAACTTCAGTCATTTATAATATTAAAATCTATTAGTCTGATGAAAAGTTAGTGCTGCTACTATCGTCATTTATATTTATTACCAATCTTTCGACTGCTTCCTCCGCGAAAACGTCCATATCCCACATCGTTGGCTCAACAACCTGTTCAACGTGTTGCACACATCGGTGCCATTTCTCACTGTCAACTCTTACAAGTGCTGTTGTTAATAATAATTTAATTTCTGTCATTTTAAATGACTTGTTTTGGCTTGCTACAAATCCTTTCACTTGAGCCCAAACCAATTCTATTGGATTTAGATCGCAGTGATTACAAAAATAAACACAATAACACAACAAAGCCAATAAAAAAGAAAACCCACAGAATGAGTTTGACAGATAAAAATGGTGGGAAATGGAACGATTTATCGCACATCCATGGTTAGGTAACTCTTCGGTAACCGCAGATTCTTAATCGTAGCTTAAATCAAAACTGCGGTAACCTAAACGACAATTTAACCAGCAGTGAATAAACCGGGCCATAGTCCAACAATAATATGATCACTTATTGTACTGCATTGTTGCAATGCATTAAAATAGCGCGCGAATAAAATTTCCTTTTAAAATAAATAAAAGTCGAAAAAAATGGTTTTGACTACATTTTAGCGGTTTCTCGAAACGAGGAGAAAAAATCGCAAATGATAACACCACGTCACCACCACACAAATTATTACTCATAAATTCATTTTTGTGCTCTCAAAAGCTTCAAATCCCAAAATTTCTGTAACAATAACACTGAAAAATCAGTATCGATGTGCTAACATTTGAGAATGGTAACACTGCTTTGATGATCGCACACCACACGCGTCACGCACACAGCCAGTACTCAGCTCTCAGCAGTCAGCACTAGCAGTATAATGGCGAATGGTGATTGTATGATCAGTCTGCCCAATGCTATCGGGCAAACAAGTCATAGGATGGCTGCGGTTAAATTTGGTTTGTAATTACAACAACAATTGTACACAATGTTCAGTGGCTTCGTTTGTGTTTCAGTGGTAATATATCATTGAGTCCACTTACAGGCACCATTGTTAGAAAAAAAGCTTTCCCATAAGACCTGTACTGAAATTTTTTCTTAGACAGACTATAGCCATGGATCGTATCAAAACCAGGTACGATATCAGAGCATAGGGAACTGTATTTCAAGATGTGGATTTAGTGTGGCTATATAAACCGTTAACGTAAAAAAGTAATGTTCGGGACGAGCAAGTTTAGGAAGAGTGCAATGTTATAAAATCCGATAACCGGCAACCGCACCCTGATGTGTCAACATATTTTTGGTATTGGATTGGTCAACACCCATTCTCAAACAATCAAGAAACCGTGGGAACCTTGGAGGATATTCCATATCTATCTAGATCAGCATGTGGAGTAATATAAATAGTGATGAGAGTATAAGCATCACCAGTCTGAATTTTACCTGAACGTGATTTGAATAGTGTTCACTGAGTGAATTTACCTAAGGAAAATTATTTTGAAAGTGATAATAGTGCGCGAGTTTAATCGTTTGTACTTGATTTCAAATAAGTGTGATTGTACTTTTAAACTTGAATAAATTCATAACCGTTTTGTAAATAATAGAATTCTAGAAATAAGAGTGTGTTTAAATAAATTATTTTTAAACATAAAACAGAAAAGCGTTTTATCATTCGAAGCCCGTCTTCATACAACAGGTAGGGATACTAGTTATACCTCATAACCATGTGTAGTTCAGAGTGTGTAAAAATGGTTATTTAAAGGGATAAAGCCAACATCACAAACTCAATCAAAATCAGCTCTTTATTTCACAGAATTTGGGTGGGACAGCACTTGAATTTCTGCTCCAGATCAGGCTAATCCCAATTTCTCGATTGTCTGGTCGAAAACTAGGAATCTATGAACAGCAGACATTTTATTGAAAAAAGGGATGTGTTAACACAAAAACTGTAAATTCCTATATATTTTTTTCCTAAACGAAGGACAAACTATAAGCTTAAACCGTGATGAAGCTGGTCGAAATGTTCTGGTAAACTATTCCCACGAACTAAAACCTGTTTTGACAACTGACGATTTTTTTGTTGGATTATCGCTCAAAAGTGGCTTCCGTCAGAGGAAAATAACCTTAACTAATTAATAGTATGCCATCAATGTTTTTTAACGGCGGTACGGAAGTTATTTTAATGAAACTCAAAGGACACGGACTTAAGCGCTGATGGTATAAAAGTTAATTTTATAGAAAAACCCCAATATTATCGGTATGAATTCACTGATCAACTACCATCCATTTTTAAGGGCACTGACCAACTAACAATTTCGCTTCGGTAAACTATTTTCCCTCCAGCAGTATGAACTGTATAACTCTACACGACTCTACACAACTTCTATAAGGTTTCCTTACCGATACTCAAAAATAAACAAAATAACAAAAGTCATGGAACATAAAAAAAAAAACAAAAAACAAATTTAGTACCCAGGGCCTAGCTTTCTCACAACCATTCATGTGTGCGTGTGTACTTCTTGCACGATGGCGGGACCTCCTGTTTTATGCCGACTCCGAACGGCTAAGTTGAGATAAGCTATTCTTGACAATTGATACTACTCGGATGATTTGTCAGATCATCACGAGAGGAGGGCCAGTGAAAAATCATTTAGGTGTTGCAACGGCTGGGAATCGAACCCAGACCTCCTGCGCGGCAGTTAATCGCACTAACCATCGCGCCACTGAGCCCCTCATCATGGAACATACTTGCCTTTTATGTATGACATGATGAATGTCAGCATTGCATATATAAGGTAGCTGGGGCTTACTCTGCTAAAGGATATGAAAAGAAAGGGTGAAGTTAGTCTTCCTCCGCTCATTTCAAGTTGTTTGAGCTCGGTTTCAACTCGTACGCGATACTTAAGGCGAAGTCTTCCTCTACTGAGTCATCTATAACATCTAATGCGGATTTTTTTTGAATTGGCCTATGTCGTTCTACAGTTCGTAAAGTTTGTGGTTGAAGCTTTGTCTGCATAGCTCGTCATTGCAAACGATACTGAGGATTTTTTATACAAAAATATAAAAGATTTCTTTATACTCTTTAGTTTTGGTCAATGCTTTAGGTCAAGCCAGATTCCTTAGAGAGTCTCCCTTTTACTAAATAGGCTATAAGCAAAAGCGGTTTACAAGGGTAATTCAGAGCCTGAGCTTATGTTGCTGAATTTGGGCTATATTCGGATTTTTACAATGCGATATAGCGTTCACCATTGACTGTATAGTTCTGGCTAGCATCGTTTTTAAAGAAGTACGTACCGATTATTCCACCAACCCATAAAGCACACCAAACAGTCAATTTATGTGCATGTAATGCCGTAACGGTGTCTCAACATCCACTTGAGGGTTATCATCACTCCAAATACGGCAGCTTTGTTTATTGACGTATATATTCAACCAAAAGTGAGCTTCATCGCTAAACAAAATTCGCTTATGAAAATTGGGATCAATGGCAATCTACGTTTTGCTACACATTCTTGCACGAGTTGGATTTTGTAAGCACGCAAACCAAGATCTTTCTGCAAAATCATCCATAAAGTGGATGGACACATATCCAATTTATGTGCACGATGGCGGATAGAATGATTCGTTTCTTTCTCTACGGTAGGTACGCTCTACAGCGGCAATGACTAGGTACGTGCGTACGACGTCTCTGTGGATGTTTATTTTCATTTAGTGTAAATGTGGTGCGAAAACGTTCCATACTTAATCGAATTAATTGCTCTGATGGACGATTATGTTGACCGCAAAATGGACGTAGTGCGCGATACGTATTTCAAACAGAACCATGATTTTTAAAACAAATTTACACTATTCTATTCATGTTGAAATACCAAAACAAACTAAAAATCAATCACTTGACAGCTGACAAAATGGGCGCCAGTTAAAATAGTGTTGTCAGTTCTATACCTCTAAAAAACACCTTTTACAACGGTGAATCACCCTAAATATCACGCGAGCACTCTATATAGAGCTTTTTGTAACGCTCGCTTGGAGTCTCTGTATGACTGAGTGAAACATTAATTTATTACGTTTTATTAACTAAAAATCTGGAAGAGGTAATTGGATATCAGTTTTTTCTCAGTTTGAAGCTGACGATGCCGTTAATGATGCTGATTGTTATATGTGTGCAGCGTACCTACATCTCTATTGCTTGTGATAGATTGGGTTTCCAAAAACCGACGAGCAATGCGGTCAGAGATTCTTGTCAAGGCCTAAAGTAACAGCCACTCATCCCACGGTGTGCATAGAAGTTATTGTCTCGTTGCGATGTTTATCGTGTGCTATTTGCAGATTAATATCAACTTCTTAAATTATAAAATGTCTCCAGCTGCACCACCGAAAATACCATTCCCACGGCAATCAAAACAAATATACACCACCTCTCTCGCTCAATCAATCAATCAATATGTTTTCATAAATTAAACTCCCAACTTGTATATGTACTGAAAAAACCCAAAAAAATATCGAACGCAAACAATTCCAGTCGCTTTGTCATATTGCGCGCATTCTAATACGCCGACAGCTGAATGCAAATCGGAAATCGCGAAAACCTGCTTCTGCCGCAAGTGGTGCCCTGATTAGACGATTGGCTTCAACTTCATGATGGTGCTAGCGAAAAGACAACAAGGCTCGCCCGACAATATGCTAGGGGTTTCCGAACGGCCATAGTAGGCTGTGTAGCTATAGAAAAGTGGGTGCGCATGCGAATTGCATAATGCACTCGTGTTGCAATGTTTGTCGTCGTCGCGTCGATGTAGTCGTATCGGCGGGTATTATTAATTAAACGGCATGCATGCGGTTTGTTCGTCGCCCACTAAGAATTGGCATGTCATTGCCTTGTCTATTGCCAATTTCTTTCGATATTCCACCTCAGCCTCGTGTTATACAGAAAGTACCTACACATCTAATGGAAAGGTTTAAGGGTTTAGTTGTATCTATGGTGGTATGTATCTAATTGATTTCGACGTAAGACGCATATTTGGAGTCGATATATTATCGGCGCAGCTCAGTTATGTCATGAATTGGCCTTAACGGTGGCAACTTTAGGTTTAGAGTGTGCCTTGTCTTTTAGACACTAAAGTAATGCGAGTTTATTTGCATATTGATTAATGTTATAAGAACTCTATGATGCCAATAATAAAAGCCAACTTTGAACCACTTTATTGGTACCACCTGCTAAATGCGATAAGTATATGTACATTTTGTAGATTTGAGAAAGGCCTTTGATACAGTGGGGAATGTCAATGAAAATGTTATGGGACATGGACTAATTGGTACTGGCCGTCACCAGTTTAAAATGGGAGCAGTTGATTTTGTAAAACAACTTTGTGATAATTAGACTTTTTCGACGAGTACCTATGTATGAGTTTGGAGTAGACGTTATCTAAAAACATTTTTTTGTTGGTGTTTGACTTTTTGTTAAATTCGAAAGTGGTATATAGTTCGAATAAACCAGGGGTTGTTCTAAACAAGGACCAAATATATTTCGGAACCCCAACTTTTAACGATATCAAATACAATATATTATTAAATATATTTTTTTCAAGGTTAGGGTGAAAAATGAAACTTAATTTTTAAATTGACTTCTAATTCCGAAAGCTATATTCGCATATCTTGGGCATATTTATATTTATACGCTGAAAAAAGCCTGCTTCAAAGTTATACGTTAAACAAAAGGGAGCACTCCTAATATCCACCCAAAACAAAATTTGTTTAATGATACAGAATCAAATACATTTCCGGAATACTAAGTGTCGAAGGCTGGGTTTTCATTAGAAATGGATTTTGTACCCACTTGATGTCAGTTTTCGTATCTGGATAGTAATCTAATAAAGATCTTTCTAGACTTACCAAATGTCAAGCGATCATATTGCCAAGATCTGCTCTGAACTCTAGCATGTTTTCTTGCGAAAATTCGTGTAAAAATGGAAAACATTCAACATTGTTCTTCTGTACACAGGTAAGCCAGAAATTAATTTTTTTTAAAGCTGCCAGTTTGCCTTTCACAAAAAATACTATTTTCCCTGCAAAGCAGTAGTAGTTTCGTTAAACTTTTGAAAAATGTCTGCAAGATAAGCTACTTTTGTTATCCATTGCTCATCATACTATTTATCAAAAAGGTTGGCAGATGAAGACATATTTTTGTCCAGTTGGAAAACCTTCAACTCATCACGAAGTTTCCTCTAAAAAGCCATCCTATTTGAGTGTGCAGAAGAATGATTCGTACTGACTTCCCAAATCTTTGCACACTTTTGTGAACAATCTCGATTGAAGAGAACGACTTTTTACAAAATTTACAATCTTCACAGCTTCATCAAGAACTTTTCAAATCAGTTGGCATTTATCTTATCGCCAGTGCACAACGATCAGTTGGCATTTTTCTTACGACAAGTGTATAATGATGCAAAATACAATGACTGTTTATTCATAAAACAATTTATGGCCTTGTATATTTCTTTATCAAGTGTATTGGTTTACAAAGGTGTGTAGATAAGAAAATCTTCTTGATGATAGATGTGTCGAAGGGATATCTCTCGACTAAAAGGAGTATAAAAAGGCCGCAACATGCATACTTTCATCGAGTTGCATTGCAAATCTTCAATGTGGTCAGGTATTTTAATTATTGGTAGCTCACACTTCCGCTGTGCGGATCGTTTAATACCCTATCACATCCCATCCTTAAAATGAATATCCCCAAAATGTGGGCGATGAAATATAGAAAATGACATTGTTACAACAGTTCAGACAGTTGTATCAAAATATTTTATGGTTCGACAAAAAACAACGTTTTTCTCCTGCTAGCATATGCATATGGGGTAGGGTATACAAACGATTTTTTTAGGAAAACGACCCAAAAAGGTGGGCGTAGGTTAAAATCATCTAAGGACGAAATGTTCATATTATCATAACCAATGATCCTACATCGAAAGTTTTTTCAAATATTTGAAAAATTTACCGAAAAAAGTAGTTTACTAAAAACGGGCAAATAAAATATAAACGGCTAAAGTAATATTTTTAAAATCCCCCACATTTTAGAAAACATAGTTTTTTAGCCAAACCGTAAGGAATTTTGAAAGAGTGTCTGAACAATATATTTAAACAATTTCAATACCTATATATCGTCCATATATTTTTTTGGCCACGCCCACATTTTGGGGCGTTTTCGGTAAAAAAAACGCTTTTATTTTTCTTTAAAATCGAAAAATCGTTTGATGCAAAATTATTGGCTATGGTAATATAAACATAAAACATTAGATTATTTTAACCCAAACAAAAACCATTTGTATACCCTACTCCAGAGCATATGTCATAGAAAAACGTCGTTATTATGTGTTGTGTGGAACCATAAAAGATTTTGATCAGCGGTGTGAAAAGTATGTTGTCACAATGCCATTTTCTAATTTCATCCCCATAATGTTTGTATTGTAGCCTTCTCATATGTTTTTTTTTTGGATACTTTGAGCGCACTCAATTGGTTATGAATACCCTTGCACAGTGCGGGCATTAAGGTTAGGTTAGGTTAGGTTGGTGGGTTGATGAGGCAGACGGTGTGTGTCCTCCCTCATCGCACTCAGGTCAATATAGACCCATTGTGATGCCCGTTGGGGGTCCACTTATGTGGTTGGTTCATTCATTGTCCCGTTACTGTCCATTGTTGTTAGTCTCTTTCTAGCCATCCAGATGTTGATGCAAACCTGAAAAGATTAGGGAGAGGGATTTCGGATAGATCCGTGAGGTCATGGAAAAAGTATTTTCCTAAGGTTCTCATTCTTAGTTGGCTGAGGCCTGGGCAGTGGCACAGAAAGTGGAGGGTGTCCTCGTGTATTTCTTCATCACCGCAGCCTCTACAGAGGTCATCATCTATGAGATGCATTTTCAGTTTGTGGCTTTTCAGTAAGTTGTGTCCAGTAAGAATCCCAACTAAAGTAGAGACAGATTTCCTGTTTCTACGAAGCAGTTTATGGGTTCTGGCTTTGTCATACTCAGGCCACATCCTTTTGGAAGTTTCACAGGTTGGAAGGGAGTTCCACCTGTTTTTGGCAGCGATCAGTGTTTTCTGTCCCACCTGAGATTTGAGGTCGCATAGTGGTGGTTTGACAGACTGGTCTGCTTGGTCAGTGCTGGAGGCAGATCCTTTTCTTGCCAGTTCGTCAGCAATTTCATTGCCCTGTATGCCTCTGTGTCCGGGGACCCAGCAGAGCTTAACATTATGTTGGACGCCAAGAACCTTTAGCTCTTCACGACAACGTTTCACAAGCCGAGATTTTATTTCGACAGCAGAGATAGCTTTTATTGCAGCCTGACTGTCAATAAAGATGGTGATATCATCTGGTGGTATCGCCAGCATTGAGGTCGCTTTGGCTGCCTCTGCCACTGCCAATATTTCGGCTTGGAAGACACTGCTGTGCTCAGGGAGACGAAAGGTGCTGTTTAGCTTAAGTGTTTCTGAAAACACTCCAGCTCCAACGCCTACATCCATTTTTGAACCATCAGTGTAGATGGATATGGTTTCGGGGCCCAATTCGTTCCTCTCCCACTCCTCTCTGCTTGGGAGGATGCAGGAGAATGGTCTTTGAAAGTCATGGTGAGGCAGCATGTAGTCAGAGGATACAGCTGAGCCCAGATATCTGTGTAGAATTTGGGCATGTCCTCCTGAGTTCGATTTCCAGCAGTTGAGCTGGCTGATTCTTAGAGCACTTTTGGCTGCAGATTCTTGCATGTAAAGGTCAAGCGGTAGCAGGTTAAGGATGGTTTCCAGTCCCGCTGTTGGCGTGGTTCTCATTGCGCCAGTAGCGCCCACACATGCTATTCTTTGTACCTTTGTCATATTTTTCAGATGGGTGACTTTATTTGTGGATTGCCACCAGACAAGCCCCCCATATGTTAATATAGGTCTCACAATGGCCGTGTACATCCATAGGATGATCTTGGGGTTCGGACCCCAGTTTTTTCCGAATATTCGATTACACGTATAGAAAGCGACTGTGGCCTTTTTAATGCGCTCGCGCACATTTAGGTTCCAGTTGAGTTTTCTATCAAGAATGACACCCAGATACTTTGCACTATCGGCTAGTTTGAGGGTAGTCCCATCGATAGCCGGTAGGTCGAATATTGGTATCTTCCTCTTGTTCGTAAAGAGAACGAGTTCCGTTTTCTGGGGGTTGATGCCAAGCCCACATTGTTTTGTCCACTCGTTGAGAGCTTTCAATGCCCGCTCGAGTAGTTAAGGCATTAAGGTTAGGTTAGAGTGGCTGCCAGCGAGTTCTACAGCACACTTAGACCAGTTTTTGGTCTCTTTGTTACCTGTTTTGTTACCATTCTGAGCTGTTTTAATGAAACGGAGGAGACTTCTCACTTCCTTTTTTGTCAAATCTTTGAGATTTTGAAAAAAGTGAGCTCAAAGATGAAGCTTCCTTTTTTTCGATAGGGCCGGGCAGTTACAAAGAAGATGAAGTATTGTTTCTGCTTCCTCTTCGTCCATGCGCCCCTGCAGAAGTCGTGCCAAGACTCCATCTAAGATTTGATTTGTGGTTAGCATGCTGCGCTGGTAAGCTTTTGCATGTAGCGATAGGAATACCTAGTGCACCCTTGTTGGGTACGACTGGTAATTTCATGTCTGGCAAGTTCATCAGCCTTACAGTTTCCTGGAACTTCCAGGTACCCAGCATAGGTCAATGTTAAACTGCTCTGACATCTTTTAAAGAGATGAACGGCAATCTAAGGTTGTCCTTTTATTTTTAGAAACTGATTTCAGGGATTTGATGGCCGCTTGGCTATTCTCTTCCAGCCAAGATAAGGCTTCTTTGATCGCTATGAGTTCCTTCTGGAACACGCTGCAATGATCAGCAAGTCCGAAAGACAGACTGAGGTTTAGCCTGTCGGAGAAGATGCCAGCACCCACTCCGTCATTTGTTATGGAGCCATCGTTATAAAACCGGATCGATTCATTTTCCACGGGTTCGTTACATTCCCATGACGATCTGTCTTGCATTGTGACCTAAAAACTCTTATCAAAGTTTTACGTGGAAAGGGTGTAATTGGTGTTTTTTGCCAAACAATCAGCATATTCCAGTCATTTTAAGTTCAATCAATTTAAATAAATATTGTAATTGAGACTTAAAATAACAAAATCTAAACACTGATTTTTTTTTAATTTAATGTGTCATGTTTCACTTCATTTAATAAAACGAAATTCCCTCAACACCACTCTCCGATTCTATCCTTGTCATGACGTTTAGTTAATGTATTGTAGTGGCATTAATTTTGTTCGTGTGTTTTGCTAAATTAATTTGGCATATGTCAAATGCTATATGCCAAGAAAAAATGTATTGCAATAGTTGTCACTGTGCTCAAGAACGGTGACTGTCATTTTGCCATTTAATTAAACTAGACACATTCAAATGAATGCAATACACAATAAAATCATCGTCATCGTCGTGAAACGAGCGAATGGAAGACTACAGAAAATAAAATTGAATTGCTTTTGAATGGTGTTGTGGGTCATGCCACATGACATCACATCCTTATTGTGAAGTCTTTCTGACTTAATAATAACCGTTTTATGGGATCCCGACGAACTGGTATTTCTTTTTTCTTATTTGTAAGTCGAAGTAATGTGTGTCACAGAGAGATGGCGAGCGGATGAAAATAAAAGCAACAATTTGCCCATTACATCGAAGCGTCATGTCATTTACGCAGGAATAGTGAATAGTGAGCTTGTGGTTTGCAATAGATGTTATCTAACATTCATTATGTATGTATGTGTGTATTGTATATATATTTATTGAGACTTCATTAATTTGTTTTTATTTGCTTACAAAACTATGTTTATTCTTTATACTGGTAAGAGAAGATTATTATTAAACTGAACAGCGTTAGGGAGGAAAACATGTCTGTTCAATGATGACAAGAAACAGAATATAAATGTAAAAAACTAAGTAACAAATAAATGGAAAAGAAGGAAAGGAACGCACTCTGGAAGTCATGCAAGGTAGCACCCAAGTCGAAGTAGAACTTAAAAATTTATTTTTAATCACTAATATAGGTTCTTAATAGAGTTCTTATTATGTCTTGGTATATATTGCTTATTCATGACATAGTTAACACATTCTGAATCAATTGGTTTAAAACCATAATTATGTTTTATCGATCACATTCGGTTTATTTTATCAATTTACAATACATTCTTTATTATACCCTATCCCATAACATAGAGAAATAATTAAGCTAGATATCCTTAAAGTATATGGATCGAATCAAAAGCTGATTAGCTAGCTGATTCGATTTAGCTATGTCTGTCCGTCCGTGCGTCACCAGTTTTTGGGCTTCAATTTTGAGTTAGAATGATGAAATCTGGTACACGTACTCTCCCAGCAGAACAAATGTCTCTGCCTGAGACACTGCAGCCTTCCATCCTCTACGATCCTGGGCTCGCTGCTTCCAGTTGTCTAGACCAAGCGCTCTGGCATCCGCGATGGCTTGGTCTTTGAAACGAAGGTTCGGTCTCCTTGCCTTCTCAAACCTGGGGGCTGGGATTTGAAGATCCTCTTAGCTGGAGCATTATTGTCCATTCGCTCGATGTGGCCGAGCCAATGTAGTCACGTGTTTTGGCTTTTTGGACTACATCAACATCTTGGTACAGCTCATAGAGTTCGCGGTTGTATCTTCTCCTCCATTCGCCTCCTCGTGCACAGGACCAAAAATCTGCCGAAGTATTTTTCTTTCGAAGGAGCCCAGTATCAGCTCTCCCTTCTTGCTTATCGTCCAGCACTCGGCACCATAAAGCAGAACTGGCAGGATAAGGGTTTTGTAGAGCACACATTTCGTCCTTCGAGTTAGGAGTTTTGAACCCAGTTGGTTCGCCAAACCGAAGTAGATACGGTTTCCTAGGATAATTCTTCGACGGATCTCCACTAGGGTGTCATTCGTGGAGTTTATTTTAACTCCGAGGTAGGTGAACTCCTTAACTACCTCGAAATTGCTGCTATCAATAGTGACGTTTTGTCCTAGGCGGTGGACAGCTGCTTGTTTGTTTGTTGATAGCATGTACATAGTCTTGTACTCATTTACTTCAAGGCCAACGGATTTCGCCTGTTCTTCAATCTCCGTGAACGCTTTTATCACGGTATGTTGGGAGCAACCTATGATGTCAATATTGTCCGCATAGCCCAGCAGCTGGACGGACCTGTTGAAAATAGTGCCTTCCGTGTTAACACCTGCCCTGCGCACTATCTGCTCCAGTACGAGATTGAAGAAGTCACATGATAGCGCGTCTCCTTTCCGAAATCCGGTGCACGTTTGGAACAGTTCGGAGTAGCTACATCCAAACTGCACGCTGCAGCGCGTGTTTTCCAGAATCACGCGACACAACTGAATCAGTTTTGCCGGAATTCCGAATTCGGCACTCGGCTTTGCAGTCGATGAACAAGTGGTGAGTTTCGACTTGAAATTCGTTGGTCTTTTCCAGGATTCACCTCAGCGTGAAAATTTGGTCTATAGTCGATCTGCCGGGCCGGAAGCCACACTGGTACGTCCCGATTAGTTTGTTGCAGAACGGTTTTAGACGCACACACAGTACGTTGGATAGGATCTTGTATGCGACATTTAGCAGGGATATGCCTCGATAGTTCTTGCAAGACATAGGATCACCTTTTTTGTAGATGGGGCATATGGAGCTGGACGTGCTCAGTGGCGCGATGGTTAGTGAACTGCCGCGCAGAAGGTCTGGGTTCGATTCCCAGCCGTAGCAACACCTAAATGTTTTTTTTTAGGTGGTGGAACTAGTTCTTCATTGACTGGACGTGGGTTCTCTTCTTGCCCTGTCACTCTCTCTACATGATGCCCATTTAGCAGCTGTTGGAAATGCTACTATTCCCTGCGTTTCGGTGACTAGGTTTTCTTCGATGTATCGAAGAGCCTGCGTTCCGGTTTTGTAGCCAGTTGCTTGGTTTTTTTATAAAAGATATTGTTATGATCGCGCGACTCTGCGATCTCCTTGAGATGCGAGGCTGCGTAGGCTCTCTTCTTTCTATGCAGGGTCTTCATTTCCTCCCTTCTCCTGGCTCGATACTATTCTCTCGCTGCCCTTGTTTTGCGCTGCAGCGTTTTCTTGTATGCATCTTCTGTCACCTTTTTCTTGTACACGCATTCATCATCAGACCACGGGCTCTTTCTCGGGGGTGGCTGTTACCCTTAAGTGGTTTCGGCTACCTCCTTGATGATGTCGCGATACTGGCACCACTGATTGTTGGCGTCGGTGGTAGGTGAGTGCACAGAGGAGAGTTTCATACTGAGGCGCTCACTGTAGGCTCTGGCTACTCCAGGTGTGCTAAGGCGTCCAAAGTCAAATTTCTTCTTCTGAGCAGTTCGCAGCTTCTTCTCGTTGGACAGTCGAGCCTTAAATTTAGCCTCGACAAGAAAATGGTCAGAGTCGACATTTGCCCCTCGGAATGTATGCACGTCGGGGATGTTGGATGCGTGCTTCGCATCGATTAGCACAGGGTCGATTTGGTTGGCCGTTCGACCGTCTGGAGAGCGCCAGGTTGCTGTGTGGATCCTTAGTCTTGGCAACCTAGTGCTACTTGCTGCAAAATCGATTAGTCGGTAGCCGTTGTCTGTTGTCGTTTCGTGGATTCTGTGCTTACCAACTAAAACGCCAAAGATGTTTTCCTTTCCGACTTTAGCATTGAAATCCCCGAGTACAACTTTTACATCATACTCCGGACAGGCTCCGTAGGCTCCATCCAGGAGGTCATAAAAATCCTCCTTGATGGGATCTTCATCCTCGTCAGTAGGGGTGTGTGCACATATTAGGCTTATGTTTTGGAAGTCAATGACTTTTGCCCTAAGCCGATTTCCCACGGCTAATCCCCTAATACATGCAATCTTTTGTTGCAGCTGTAATAAATGTCGCAATTTTTTCTCTTCATTATACCTGATCCTATCCATCGTATCTCCTGGATTGCGGTTATATCTGCCTTGTACCGCGTGAGGACAGATTCAAGTTTTTGAGTAGCACTCGGGGTGTAGAGTGTTCGTACATTCCAGGTGCATACTCTCATATCATAGTCCATTGACGTTCCGGGCCTTGTTGCCATATGAGGAGTTTCATTATCTGGTTATGTCTCTCTCATCAGTAATGGTTTTTTCCATGGTCGGGAAGTTACCCCGAAGGCACAACCCCAACCTGGAGGGCCAGGCCCTTGTTTTGACCCTAGGACAGCGGGCCGGAAAAAAAAATACCGATGTCAGTAGCCCTTTTTTGGGGTATGAGCGCTGCCGTTGACCCATTGAGGGCTCCTCCGCCACCAACTCTTTTCCAATACCCTGGCTCAGTCTTGGAAATCCCTATAGACCTGGTGTTCAAATATGTCGAAGCAGCTCATATGGGGATTTCACTACCAGTTCGATCAAACTGGAGCTGTAGGCGCCACCGTTGACTCCATCTAGGGAATTCCTCCGCTGCCTCCTGAGAGTGAGTGCCTTAGTGAGAGGACACTCCTCCCCCCTCTCTCGTTTGCTGCCACCAACGACCTTCCACAGGGGTTTGTTACCCCACATCCAGTCGAGGTACTAGGCACCCACCAGTCACCAGCGTGGAGGTGAGAGTAGGAGTTGATAGTGAGAGACTAAAGTGTAATCGCATCACTACCCTTAAACACCGGAACAAGTGTAAACATTTTTAAAATCCGCTTACGTTGTCAAAGGGTTAAGAATTATGAAAAAGTGTCTAAATACCATATATCGTTTACGTTAGGTTTATGTCACGCCCACTTTTTTGACGTTTTTGTTAAACAAAAAAAAATGTGAGCATTTTATCTATAGATCATTCTAGAGATCGTTTTCTTAAATTTGTATAGTTACGGTACCCCATAGCATATGCAATAGAAAAACGTTTATTTTTTTGTTGAACCATAAAAAGATTTTGATAAACTCTTTCAGCAATATAAAGTGACTATTGCATTTTCTATGTAGGTTTGCCGGTCAGCTAGTATACCTTTATGCCTAGTGATTGCTCTTAGAATAGTCAGAATTTTTAGCAGATGCCGAATCTAAGCCTAAAATCTAAAACTACAACTATTTTTTTTTTAATTTTCCCATGACATCTCGATTTTTTTTTTGTGAAAGTATATCATAAATCCTTCACACCACCTACCCAACCTAACAGCGAAATGTTAATCCCCAACACCACCGTGTCGGGTAAAAGGACTCCATCTCACAGTAGGGTCATTTGTTGCAATGCTGCATAGGTATACATACACATACACCTGGTGCACAATTCTACAAAACTCCTAAGCATCCATGTTAGTCTCGAAACCTTTATCAAACCAATCGACAAAAAAGAAAAACACCCGTCCCATACCTACTCCCATCCACCAGGTTGTGGAATAAGCGCCAATATCTACTGATGCTGCAATTCTCCGAAAGAAAAGGGGATCAACGCTACTCCATGCCAATGAACCAGTTTATCCGGATGCAGTGCAGACGAGTTGGAGAATCATCTCGCGTTCGCCCCACATGAATATGTAATCATCGCGCGTCGTTGTCGTCCACCAGGATGTGCGCTGTGAAATTGCAAAATATATGCGCGCACACACACCATCATATCTATGTATCTACTGGATCTTGGCATTGCATTACCATTCTGCTGCAATTGCAACTGACCAACGAGTACCTCACCTCACAACTATTAGTTAGTCCACTCCCTCTACAAAGTCTTTGTTTTTTTCTCTCTCAACTGCCAACTGAAGCGTAAACGAGGTAAAGGCTGGATTCCATTCGCAATAATACAGCTAAATCCAGACCGAACCTAGGTAGACACCAACTCAAACCCAAGTCAGTGAGAACAAAATAAAAATAAAAAGCGGAACAGCGGGCCAACACAAATGAAAGCTTAAAACGGCTTGGTCGGCTTTTTTTCTGACATTTTGTCGAAACTCCAAAGCGCGCGCCCTCGTTCGCGCTCCAAAACCGGACAACGTACGGAAAAGTGGAGTCGTAATGCAACAGCAGCAACACAGTCTACAACACTCCCAGCCAGCGCAGCATTCATAAGGCGGATCGATCCAAAGTTCTTGTCGGAGCCAAAATGAACACACGATGACGAAGAGCACAACAACAATAACACAACAACAATAACACAACAACGACGATGATGATTACGAGTTACGAGTACGACCATGGAACAGAAATTCCGAGACTCTGACTACATACAGCTGGAGCTGACGATGATGATGAAATGTTTGCAAAGTGGTTACCTACGTTCACTGGTTCTGCAGGGAAGAAGAGGGAATCGCCTCCACTGTTGTTACATGCATCATCGACGTCTTCGTCATCATCGTCGTCATAGTCATCATTGGGAACACACAACAATGGGCCGTTATGGAGCCAAGATAAAAGGGGGGCAGCCAAGGCAGTACCGAAACCGGTACGGACGACTTATGCAGTTGACCGGGTTCGATGTGTGCGGTTCTGCATTTTGCCACCCTTCCGCCGACCAGCGAACCAAACGTGCAGGGGAACAAGCTTACGGTTGGACTGGTTTCGAATGCAGCACGGATACGTGGCAGTTCCATGCCATAGACTAACTTGGCGTCGGTACACTCTATTGCAGCAACAGAGTGCCTGCTACAGCAGGTGGTGTTGTCGGTGATGTAGTGGTAGGTCTTTGCTTTGTTGTTCTTCTAGAAAAAGAACCCGACCCCTTCTGCGCCTGCCTTTGCCAACCATGCAGTCCAAGTGGGTTTCTTCATCGTATTCTGCTTTTGCCTCCATCCAGGTTCTGTGGTACCTACTTTTTGCACACAAATGGTCAACAGGAAATAATAATTTTGCACTTGGCTTGACAGTGGTTTGCCTTTTGTTGTGTGTGTGTTTCTTTTTGTTCGTTTCTTAACAGATTTCGCGTTGCGTTTTGCGATATATCTTCGGACGGATACTGTTTTGATGTGGGAAGATGTTTTGCGTGCAAAAAAGGGTTCTCACTTCTCACTGCGGATGAGATTATCATGGGAATGGCGAACGGAGATTGCAAGGCTTTAGATACAAATATTCTTGTATGTGTGTGGGAATTTGTTTATTTGGCAAGCAGGTGGGTAATTGACATTTCAAAAGGGTCACCTTCTTTATTATACCTTTTTGAGGTTGAAGTTGTTTTCTTTCTTTTTGTTACGTCGCGGTAGGTATCTTGAGGACTAAATGTACTTGTGCGTGGAATTGACTTATAAAATCCGGTTATTGAAGAGGAAATATTTGAAATATTAATAGAGGTTAATGACAGTGTCAGCTATGGATATAGTCAGATGTCATCTTTTGACATGGTTAGATTAGTGTGGTACCTTAAAATCGATGCTATGAAATTATTAAGATCTCAAGTTCTATTTACAGCTTAGCGATAGGTGACTGCGTCTGCACAAGAGTATAAAACTGTCATGGAAAGTTTCTCTAATTTGCCATCTGGAATCGGCTTTTAACTGTAACTCCCATTATTTGTTGCAAAAGATGTTAATGAATGGAGAAGCTTGGTTCGAGGACCTGTATTGAACGGTAATGTCAGATATTTAATTTCATTGAACTACTCCAATGAAATTAAATAGCTAGGTCCTGCCTCAGGACCCCTGAGGCAGTAGTAGTATAGTATAATCTTTTTCCTAAGTCTATTACTGATCAGGATCGACTACGACTATTACTGATCAGGATCGTTGCATTTTCTGCATTTTGCCTATACAAACTTTTTCCACGCCCACTGTTTGTAGGTTTTTTTCTTCTTGTTTGATTAGTTTTAAAGATAGGATGGGATGGAATAGGGTATAAAACGATTCGCAAAGCGTATTGTAACCTTGATCTAAGGACGAAATGTTTATATTATCATAACCAATGATCCTGCATCAAAAGTTTTTTTTTCGAATTTTTAAAATTCTTAACCGTTTGGGCAAAAACTACGTTTTTCTTAATAGGGGGCGTTTCAGTTGGTCGATTTGAAAAATTGTACACTTGTTCTGCTGGGAGCAACAAAGAGCACGTGTACCAAATTTTGTCTTTCTAGCTCACCAAAAACTGTTGATGGACGGACAGATATGGCTAAATCGACTCAGCTAGCGATTCTGAGTGGATCCATATACTTTAAGATGTATCAAGCTAAATTATTTCAAAGTATGTATTAAAACTAATATACCCCTATGGAACAGCGTATAATGACGCAGCTCATTAGCGTTTGAAGTTTTTCCCAAGCAACAAATACAATACAATCATGCTTTGGATATTGCGATATCGATGGCGCCACAAGACGTATAAGACTACGTACGCTCTTAGTATTTGGCACTTGCAACGAGTAAGTGAGTGTAAAGCAAAAAAAATATAACCGTTGGCAGAGGTTAATTTTTCAAATTCTTTTTTCTTTTTCTGCATTCAGTCTTCATGGGCTTGGATCGACTACTATTTGCACGTACACGTATTCTGTATCTGTGTTGCATCAAGCGTCAATACATTTATTTGCCTAGCTCCCATGACATTGCATTAAGCTTTTGTTTTCGTTTGCATTCTTCTGCACATTTGTTTATATGTACCCTATCCCATTGGGGTATATTAGTTTTGATACATAGTTTGCAACATTGAGAACTAATTAAGCTACATATACCTCAAAGTATATGGATCGACTCAGAATCGCTAGCTGAGTCGATTAAGCCAAGTCCGTCTGTCCGTCCGTCCGTTCGTCCGTTCGTCAACGATTTTTGGACCTTAAATTTTGAGTTAGGATATTGAAATTTGATACATAGGATCCTTGCCCGTGTCACCAGAACAAGTATAAACAATTTTTAAAATCCGCCCACTGCCACGACCCCTTTTTAGAAAAACTTTTTTATGGCCAAACGTTAGAGAATTTTGAAAAAGTATCTGGACAACATATTTAGACAATAATATCTATATTTCGTCCAAACAAAGTTTTTTTCCACCCCACTTTTTTTTGGAGCGTTTTCTGTAAAATACGTTTTTCGGTCAAATTTTAAAATAATTGAAATAAACTTTTGATGCAGAATGGTTGGTTATTACAATATAAACATTTTGTCTCTAGATCATTTTAACCCAAGCCCATTACAAAACCCATTTGTATACCCCATAGGATATGCAGGAGAAAAACATTGTTTTTTGTCGAAACATAAACGATTTTGATAAACTGTATGAACAATATGTTGTGACGATGTAATTGTCTATATTTCATTGCCATTAAGCCCACACTTTGGTGATATTGATTTTAAGGATGGGATGGGAAAGGGTATTCAACGATCCGCACAGCGGATGTAGCCTTCTCATATGTTTTCCTTTGTTATTCATCGCAATGTGCACCTTGTGCTGATGTTGAGACATGTGAGCAAATGGTGATTAATGGTCTTCATGCTCTTTGTGAGCGCTAGCTGCTCTGACTGTAATGAGACATGTAGAATGGGGTTTGCCAATTGCCAACCCCATCCTCATCCCGATTCAAACTAAATGCCCGATTCAAATTTGTCGCCAATACATGCCCGGAAAGTGGGAACAAAGATTTTGAACGCTCTCTATTTACACCAATCGTACCCCACAAAACAAAACCATTAAGGGGGTGCCACTAGGTGGTTGGGATATCACAGACTAGTCTCCAACGACGACTAGTGTTTATCGCAAAGAACTGGTCATATAGTCAAGCGCGAATTAATCGAAACCGAACCTGAAACTATATAGCTCTGGTGTGTAGCCAGTAGTGTGTCTTTGTGTGGCTATATACGATCTCGTATGGTGGTACCATGGTACGTACGGCTTCTGTGTGCCGTTCTACGGGCACACGTAATCTTGATGATTTTCAATTCTCTGAAGCGATTGTGTCTGCTTTAATGGCTTGACGAACAGGCAACGTTGGCGTTGCCAGTGGTCACGCTCTCCTTCTTGCCCGAGTAGCGACCGATCCGAGCATCCGGTTATTGATACGTCACGAAAAAACTTGATGCAAGATCATTGGCTATGATAATATGAACATTTCATTCATACATCATTTTAACCAACGCCCACTTTTTGGGGGCGTTTTCCTACAAAATCAATTTGTCTACCCAACCCCAGTTTATGCAATAGAATAACATTGATTTTGTCGAACTATAAAAGATTTTGATAAACTGTGCAAACAATATCTTGTGAAAACGTCATTTTCTATATTTCATTACCATAAAACGCACAATTTTGAGATACTAATTTTAAGGATAGGATGGGATAGGGTATTAAACGATCCGCGCAGGGGAGTGTAGCCTTATCATATACTTTTTTAGTTTGATCATGTTTTTAACTTTCTCTTACAAAGAGAAAGATATTGTTTTCGAGAAAATCCATATAACGGATATTGTCATTCAGGCCATATAAAGAAAATTGTTAATTTCTCGCAAACTACTATGTCAAATTGAATGAAATTTTATATATATACTACTATTATAGTTTTAAACAATTCCAGATAGTTAGTTGTAGCCCAACTATCACTAAACGGAATTTTCAGTTTTGGCCAATAACGAAAAATAATTATTATTCCTTCAAATTTCGGAGTAAACGTTCGTATAATCACATTTCGATATTATTTATATCATTTTAAGCATTAATAATCAAAATGCGTACTATTTGATCTAACGCCTAACTCGCTGTGAAAGAGAAAGTTGCGTACGACCCAGTCGTGCACCTACCACTCGTTTTTTAAAAGATCGACGACAGAGAATTCAAATTTCAATCAATAAACTCAATTATATCGAGCTGAACAAATGGATAGTCTCTGTCTCTTGTTTTGTCTCTGTGATATTTCAAAGATTCACCAGACATTTTGTTTGGCTGAACAAGATTGGTAAAAAAAAAAACAAAAAAAACCAAGAAGAGTTGAATGAAACATGTTCACAAAAAAGAGATCTCTCCATTCATGGAATCAATGCATATTTTTCCACATTCCCAAGATTCGCACTTCCCCATATAATAAACCTATCAAATGGAATTGTATCAATGTACCAGCAGTCTTCTTTTTGAGAGGTTTTATCTTTTTTCCAGCAAATAAATACGTTTCCGTTTCGATAAAAAAGAGCCAAAAAGCATCTCAAGATGATGAAGACGGAGAAAACTGCAGGAGGAAAAAAGAGAAACAAAATGATTGGACGTTTCGATTGTGAACATCCTATCTGCAGCAAATAATAATTGGCCTCAACGGTAGCTGGTGACTTTTATTTTTAAACTGCAACTCGATCGGTGGCATGTGTTGTTGGCCAGAAACAAATTGTGGTGCAATTCAATAAATTTCATTCACTAAAAAGGGTCTGGTTACTCTGTTGTGTGGTGGTCTTATGTCGAATCAAGGATGGTTTGAAATGCGACGTTGAAGTTTTCCTTTGTCTTGTTTTTCTGCTAGTAGATGCATTGGGTTTCAAAAAAAGCTACTTAATAAATTTATACAAAGTTTGAAGGTATCTAATGCTCTGAAGATTAATTTTTTGTCAGGAACGGACTTTAAAAATTGTATCATTTTGTAAAGAATACGACCTGGGGGTTGTTGCCCTACAAGGCACTCACTTGGTAATGCGGATGAGGTTACAGCAGTGAAAGCTGTAAACATTTGATTTTATGAAATCGGAAGTTGGCCATGTGCCATTGGTCGCTAACCTCGTTCGATGGTTGTACTGAGAAACTAAGTGGTGCCAGACCTCGGGTGGTAAGTAACCCATCTGGAAGCGACCCTCAGGGTTGCGAATCTTTATCAGAGGTTGTAATATGGTACCAAGGGAATCAGAGCCCCTGAGCCATGACATGTGACAGTTATAAAAACGTTTTGGTAGAACTTCCGCCGAAGTAATATAAAAGCAATATGTATATAGGGGTATATTAGTTTTGATACATAGTTTGTAACATAGAGAAATAATTTAGTTACATATGCCTCAAAGTATATGGATCGATTCAGAATCGCTAGCTGAGTCGATTAAGTCATGTCTGTCTGTCCGTCCGTCCATCCGTCCGTACGTCACCAGTTTTTGGGTCTTAAATTTTGAGCTAGAAGGATGAAATTTGGTACACGTGCTCTTTGTTGCTCCCAACAGAACAAGTGTAAATTTCTTTGAAATCCGCCCACTGCCATGCCCCCTTTTTAGAAAAACGTATTTTTTGGCCAAACCGTAAATAATTTTAAAAAAGTGTCTGAGCAGCATATTTAGAGAATCGTATTATCTATATTTCCTTCATATTTGCCACGCCCACTTTTTGTGGGCGTTTTTAATAGTAGCAGAATCATTAGTTCATTAATGTGAACATTTCGTCTATAGACCATTTTAACCCACGCCCACTTTTTGGGGGCGTTCTCTTACAAAAACCGTTTGTATACCCTACCCCATAGCATATGCTGGAGAAAAACGATGTTTTTTGTCAAACAACAAAAGATTCTGATAAACTGTTTGAACTATATGTTGTGACTATGTCATTTTCTATATTATAGGCACATAAAGCGCATTTTTTGGAGATATTAATTTTAAGGTTGGGTGGGGTAGGGTATTCAACGATCCGCACAGCGGATTGTAGCCTTCTCACATGTTTTTTTTATATAAAAACGCCCCCAAAAAGTGGGCGTGGCAAAAAACTTTATAAAGTTGAAATATAGATATTGAAATTTTCTAAATATGTTGTTCAGAAACTTTTTCGAAATACCTTACGGTTATGCCAAAAAATTAAGTTTTTCTTAAAAGGGGGCGTGGCAGTGGACGGATTTTGAAAATGTTTATACTTGTTCTGCTTCGTCGGCTAGAGAGTCTATATACTAAATATTAATACTCTAGCTCAAAATGTAAGGCCTAAAAATTGGTGACGTACAGACGGACGGACAGACATGGCTTAATCGACTAAGCTAGTGATTCTGATTCGATTCATATACTTTGAGTTATATGTAGCTAAATTATTTGTCTATGTTACAAACTATGTATCAAAACTAATTTACCCCTATGGGATAGGGTTTAAACATTATCCATTTTTAATGTGAATTCCGAGCCGAAAATGTTCTGCTGACACGCATTCCAATGATTCCTAAAGACGTGGCAATTGAATTCAAACGCATCTAATTTACTTTTATATTGACAAGGACAAACGATATCCGTTTGCGGCTTATACGGTCACTGTCCACAGCGCACAACTTTTTGTCATATATCCCATCAAAACATGTCCGTTTGATCTTCATTAAAGAATGGACCAAACAGAACGGCGCAACCCCAACTACGGTCAACCTTCACGTATATGCCCGACATCCACGTGAAATCTAAATTCAACGGCTAATAAGTTGGTTATGTTAATGTGAGCATTTTATCCGTAGATCATTTCAACCTACGTACACTTTTTGGGGGCGTTTTCTAATAAAATCGATTTGTAATAAAATACTGCACCCCATAGCATATGCAATAGAAAAACCCTTTTTTTTGCAAACCATAAAAATATGTTGATAAACTCTTGGAGGAATATGTAATGACAATGATATTTTAGCCACGCCAACTTTTTGGGCATGTTTAATTAAAGGATGTAATGGGATAGGGTATTCAACGATTTGCACAGCGGATTGTAGCCTTCTCACATATTTTTTATTTAGCAACCAAAATATTTACTATATATGACAAAACAACGTTTGCCGAGTCAGCTAGTCATATGATAAATAACACTGTTCACAATAAAATTGTTGTAAATAATGATTTATATAAACAATGGTGTACAGAAATATGTATTTGAAATAAATACAACAATTAAATTTCTGTTTTTATTTTTATTATTTGTAAGTTTCAGAAGGACTCGGTTAGGAAATCTTATAGAGTCCCGTAGAGGGTCTCAAATGTGTTTCCATAAGACTTTATACAGTTAATCTTGCTGGAAGTTAAATAGTTTCGAAAGGGCTTTATCGAAGCGAAATAGTTAGTTGGGACTAGATGTAGATTGTTTCAATATAACTAAGTTTTGTATTTACTCCATTTACTTCCTCCATTGCGTCCGACGTCTGGCTGGTAATCGAAGTATTGGTGTCCATCATTCTACATGTCCTAGCCATCTTAAACGTCCAATGCGGAGTTTTTCACATGTCGCTGTACAGCTCGTATAGTTCTTGGTTGAATCTTCGTCTCCATAGCCCGTTAAGGCAAATGGGACCGAAGATTTTCCGAAGAATTTTCCTCTCAAATCGTATCATGCATTTTTGATACGGTCAATCCTTCAGACGCGCCGTAGAGCAGGACTGGGATGATCAGGGTCTTATATAGGATCTCCTTAGTTGTCCGCGTGAGGGCTGTACTACTAAATTGCCTTCTTAGCCCGAAGAAGCAACGGTTGGCAAGAGTAATTCTTCGTTTAATCTCAAACGAGATGTTGTTGTCAGAGGATTTAGCGGAGCCGAGGTATAGATAAAGTCCCGTACTACCTCAAAGTTATATCTGCCACGTTCTGTCGAATACGTGGATGTTGTGTGTTATTTCGTGTTGACAGCATATACTAAGTCTTAACCTCATTTACTAAACCCATTTTTGCCGCTTCCTTCTCTATACTAGAAAACGTGGCAATGACATCACGTTGTGTCCTACCAATGCAATGATGTCAATATTGTCGGCGTATGCTAGTAGTTGCACCGATTTTTAGAAAATCGTGCCTCTGGTGTTGGCTCGTGAGTTTTGCACAATCCGCGCAAGAATCAAATTAAAGAAGCCATAGACAGCGCATCGCCTTGCCTAAATCCTTTTTTGGTATCGAATGTGTAGGTGAGGACGTTTCCGACCATGATGGAGCAAAAGCTTTGTATGCAGTGCATTTATAATAGGATGGTTCAATATTATTAATTTGATTTTGTTTTTCAAATGAAATTCCCAGTCCATTTGATGTTTCCTTGCAATAAATTATATTTGAAATAAGACACGCTTAACAAACCAAAGAAACAATTTAACATCACACATTCCCCATGAGCTCTCAATAACGGTTCTTTTAAAAAATGTTTCTTTGAAATGATCGAAATTAGAAATAAACAAAATAATATTATATTTTTAATCTATACTAACTAATATATACATTTTTGCCTTTGGCATTTTCTTTGCAGAAAATTCAAACGCCCGGAAATTGGCGTTGGAAAATGCTCAATCTGCAGAAAAGAGAGAAAAATTAAAAGGTGAGCTCATTGATCATTAAGAAAAAAAAGATATCTTCAATTCTATTCATAATTTTTTTTTAATATTCTAGGTATAGCTAGATTTTCTTTGTTTTGGTTTATGTATCTAATTTTATATCCAAATGTGCGCCAGATAGCTATAGAAGCTTAACTGTGGGAATGATTTGGTTTTTTTGATAAATAAATTATTAATGATCTAACTTTGTGGTCGATAAATCTTTAAAATGCTAAAATAAAACCAAAATGTAATATAAAATATTATTTTGAATGAATGGATAGGTATGACCTAGATATGGTTGCTACTGAACCTTATCAATCAATTGGGATTGAATAACAAAAAGTTAGTGTTTTTAAATGTTAATTCGGCTTTTTTTTCATTATGTTTTGAAAATGATATCGCCTAGCTAAGTGACCCCTGCCATTGTTAGTTACTTATTTAGATTTGTTTGTGGTAGTTTCCATAGTTTTCTTCAGAACTACACGCGAAAGGTTATCCCCTTGTTTGTCGGATGTACATCTTAATGATTACCATCTAATAAACTTTACTTCTTCACGCATACAAAGAGATGAAAATTACCCACTTACCTTCGTTTTTGAGATTCAGTAGAATGTTAGCGCATATTTAACGTCAGTACTTTGCAAGGGAACATCCTTAAGCCTTTAACCAACAAAATGTAGCAGTGACTTGCGTATGAATGGCCGATTCTGTGGCATTTCTTCAATTCGACTGACCCCTCACTACATCTTCAGTCAATAAAAATGCAAACACATTGTTGCTTGTTGGGACGCAGGACCTAAATTTTTCTAAAAGCAATTCATGTTTGTGTGTCTTTTTCCTGCTCAATATTGGGACCTTCAATTTTATGATCATGATCAGTTCACCGAAAGCCATTGGTGGTGACACTTCATTTGTTTTCTTCGTTTTTGAAAACGTACGCCTGGTGATGCAGCTAGTGGTTTGTTTGGTGGGGTTTTTGTTTTTGGTCTCCAAATAGTGCACTTTTGATTGCATAGGTGTCTAGTTGTCTTTGTTCCAATTTCGACAAATGTACATGTTAAATCCCCTGTGAATCGATGACTAACTGATCAAGACCAAAATTAAAGATGTCAATATGCAAACGATGATCTTCATTCCTCAATACTCGCAGCGATTGAATCTCGTTGGCATTTAAACCATAATCCTTACCCAGAATCTTCAATATAACGATGGCCTCAGGCCATTCGTTGACGAATCAATACAGTAGGATCATCCTTAACAATGACCTTAGGCTAGATTGTGTTGACTTGAGTGCAAGTCGTTCACGTGAGTGCATCTATTAATCTTAAACTACGATGGCCTGCAAATATAACAGAGAGGGGGTTTCAATTTAATGTTTGACTAATTGCAAGATTTTGAATGCAGTGGGTTGCAACCTCCTATAAAAATCATAGTGTTTTTTTCCTGTTTTAAGTTTAACAATAATTTATTTAAACACACTTGTTTGAAATTAAATACTAACAATTAAATTCGCGCACTACTATCACTTTCAAAACTCACTTAGGTAATTCACTCAGTCAATGATTTATAGTTTTAGACTAACTCGATGTTTCATTTCATTTCATATTTATTGAATATACTATTTATAATTTGACTATAATAACTTACAAACAACAATAAAAATATATATATATTGTTACATATTGGACTATAAGCAAATATATTCCCTAAGTCCATGAGGTCACCTATGCACCACACTCATCGTTTGTAGAGCAAACATCAAGCGTATAAACATGAACTCAATGTAAGTTCTCTTTCCAACATTATCACCTTGAAGTGATAACGTTGGAGAGATCGGGTTATATCGTTAGTTAAGCCTTCTAAGTTAGTCTTTAAGTTATTTTAGACAGTCGACAATAGCAGTGTACATACGAACATTCGGTGTTAAATAAATTGTTATTCAATTCTTTATAAAAGATAAACGTGTGTTTCATTTCGACAAAACGATAAACTGGCGCAGTCGGTTCACGAGCAGGTTGTATTATTTAAAAGCATATGTATATGGGTAGGGCATACAAAAGGTTTTTGTAGGAAAACACCCCCAAAAAGTGGGCGTGGGTTAAAATGGTCTATTGACGAAATGTTGATATTAATACTACCAGTGATTGTGCATCAAAACTTTTTTCGAAAATTTTAAAATTTGAAGAGAAAACGTTTTTTATAAAAATCGCCCCCAAAAAGTGGGCGTGGCAAAAAACTTTATATTGCCAAAATATAGATATTACGATTCTCTAAATACGCTTTTCAGACTTCTTTTTAAATTCCCTACAGTTTGGTTAAAAACTACGGTTTTTCTAAAAAGGGGGCGTGGCAATGGGCGGATTTCAAAATTGTTTACACTTGTTCTGATGAGAGCAACAAAGAGCACGTGTACCAGATTACATCATTCTAGCTCAAAATTTAAAGCCCAACAAACTGGTGACGTACGGAAGGACGGACAGACATGGCTAAATCGACTCATCGATTCTGAGTCGATCCATATACTTTAATTTCTCTATGGGATAGGGTATAAAGATAGTGTGATCGTATTAACTATCAATGTTGTCTAAGTGTTGCCATACTGAAAACCACAGATTGTAACCTCGCACAAATAAAATATTGAATAGCACACGCTAATTCTACCCCACACTTAGTTAGACCATATTTGATCTCCCAAATCTTTCTTAATCGCATTTCATCAAATCAAACACACTGGTAATCCCCTTGGCTTATCTGTCAAAAACTGACGACATATAATCCCATTTTTCTTCACCTGATAGTACTCTTATTACTACCGTAGCTTACGCCAGCAGAGTTCCCCAATAAGCTGCTAGTACAAACAATCGTGCAATCTAAACGCAGATAGATATAAATGGTCGCGCAAAAAATGACGAAAAATTCCATTTCGTCTACAGGAAGGTGATAATTAATGTATTTTAGTTTGTTTTTGTTGTTGTTGTCTCAACTAGCTTACGTCAATCGACTATCAGGTTGGTGGTGGTGGTGGTGGTTCAAATTTTCAAAATGTGTTTTGATTTTATTATTGTCACACGGCTCATTGTTCGAAAGACGAGGTTCTGTTTTTTTTTTAACTTGAGTCGAAAAAATGTTTTCAAAGACCTGATAAGCATGAACTAGAGAAATAAATAAATAAATAAATACGAATTATTATCATGAACTTCACCGATAAGCGATTAAAGTTCAAAACGATTACAGCTGGCTTGTGTATATCATTCCGGTGGACTATGTGCTGTCGGCTTAGCACAGAAGACCCATGCTTGATTTGTTATTAGCTTACGATAAGATAAGACATTTTGTGACATTTTGAGTTGAAATCGAAGGATATCTGTATAGATGAACAAGGTGAAACTAAGTTAATGAGCTCCCGATACATTGTGGGTCCTCTTCTAGATAAGACATACTTTCATCCTGGCGATATTTCCAGTTGTTTAGTATAAAGTCAACTGTCATCCGCGATCATTTTATCTCTATAGAAAGATAATCTACGTCTGCCAAACGTATCACTGTGGTGCAACGTTAAGTACCTGTGGTGACAAGTTATGCCATACGTCTGGGAGACTTATGATCATCTTTTTAAAAAATATAGAAAATAGGTATGATTATTTTTTTTTAAAATTACGAATAAGTCTTAGTCTTAACCAAAAAATGCTAATTAGGAAACTTTTAAAACCTAAAGTCAATTTAAATGTTCCTTTAAATACATTTTTTTTGTTGATGTGTAATGAAGTTTAAGTTTTTTGTTTTGATTGTCTTAATTAATATTTATTTTTAATGAATCATTCCTTTATCTCTCGAAGTATGAACTACATTAATAAACAAATTAATATATTATAAAAGGTTCATGGGTTTCATTAAATACACTGCTGGGTGAAAAGATTCTCTTGACTTTATCTGGACGCGTCAATGAAGGCGACGCGACGTATTTTGTACATATTGCTCTACTCGCATCCAAAAGTGTAAATTTTTGGATGATAACGTGCTTGCTATGGAAGAGGTTATATGAGAATGGGATACTGTAAATGCAGCTAAAGAATTCACGCGATGTACAGAAATTTCATAAATTGAGCTCACCCCAATTATAAAAGGTTGGAAGGAGTTGAACTAGAATATGTTTTCTAAATACTTATACTGGAAGACAAACCAAAGTCTAAATGAAAGGAAATTAATAAATGAGCATAAGGTCGTAGACTTTGCTGACGAGAAATACTTCCAGTCCAGAATTAGATGAATTGAGACTATTTTGTTATTGAAAGACCTGACATTATTCTTAAAATTGACAATTAAAAGTTGATAATAATATAAAATAAATATACCGATGATCATATTTTTTGGAAAAGGATTTCTTCAACTACTATTATAGATTTTTCGCTAAAAATCGTCTAGTAGTAGGTATTGCTATTTGGGTATATGCAACCTTCCAAATCCTTTTTAAATAGAATAGAACTTTACTTTCCTGATACCATCAATTGTAAAAGAGTTTCCGTTTACTTAATAAAACAATATGGCGTAAAAATAACACATTTCGACTGATCCCATTTAAGGGGCTCTTTCATAATCCCTTATCATAAGACACATTATATATGGGAGATGATGTTCGTATACGGAACAGTTAAGTTAATAAAAATCTGTACAAGAACTTAAAAAAAAATCTTTTTTTAGAGCGGATTGCTCTGACCTTTATTCATTGAAGATTCGACTAAGACTAAATTATTACATGTTCAACTTAAATAATCAAAGCTTGCATTTCTATTCACAATGTGAACTTCCCTGGAAATTTGGTCCGTTGCTCCAGACGTTTGATCAGCACTTCTTTTGCGCATGCAAGTAGTCATGTGAATTTCCCTGGAAATTTGGTTCGTTGCTCCAGACGTTTGGTCAGCATTTTCTTTCGCGCGTGTAAGTTGTCTATCGGTGTTAAGTCTTCCCCTCTTAAGTTCGATTATCCTCAATCGTTAAAAATACGGAATTTCATTGGTGTTGTTGATGTGAAGATCTGTTACAATATTATTTTTCTCTATTGGTTTTATTACAAGGCTTTCATAGGTTTCATTTGTAGTTAATGGAATATTTATAATATAGAGCATTATTGAACTATTGCTTATAACTTTTATTTCTGAGAAATCTAAAGCTTCTTCTATTGTATTGTATAGTAGCTGCTGTTTACTTCAAATATTTGTAGCAAGTTATATTTCTTTTTTTGACAAAATAAATGAATTGATCATGTCTAATCTAGCCCAATGAATGGTTTTAATTTTGTATTGCACATTTGCTATTACCTCGAAGCTTAATTTATTGTCTTCTTTTAACAATTTCTGTATTTCATTTTGAACTTTAGTGATATTATTAATCCTCTCATTGTAGAATTGATTTATGACAACTTGCTTGTTATTAATCTTTAATACGTCTGTGACTTTTTCTTTGATGGTGACAAAATCGTCATGGTCTGGATTCCCGGCAACCCATTTCCATGCGCTACCAATAAAATCTAAAGAACGTTTTGTTAATCGCGGTTTCAAGTTATGCAAAAGATTTTTTATTTGTTGCAACTAGTGTGATAGCAAAGGGAATATGGTATGGTTTTGGGTTGATTCAAGTTTAAGGATAGGGGTTATTGCAGATATGAATTGGTCGTACTGGTCTAAGTCGATAACATGTATTAGTTTAAAGTATCCGTCTTGTATCTTCGCCTGTCCAACGTGAAAGGTTACTATTTGTGCGTTTGAAAAGTCCAATATTTGCATGGTTGCCTGGCAAGTGCAGAGCGCACATTTGGAAAGATAAAGTTTAATTTCTGATGTTACTTTTATGAACTACTTTGCCGGATTCGGTTATGACAGTAGAGTTCTTATTTACCTTAACTATTTCTTGCCGGTATCTGCCGGTTAGTTTCGAACCTAGCCGTTTATTATTTTTAATATAAATAGATTGTCCTATTTGATAATCTTTGGTCGGTTTCCTTTTCTTGTTGTGGTATTTAGTATCATTCTCTTGTTTAATTCTAAGTCTTTCGATATTAGTCAACCGTGTTTTTTCGAACTGTTCGGGATTTAGTCTAGGTAGTCGCCCGTAAAATAGTTCTATTGGTTTCTTACCTGTCGTTGAGTGGATGGGGAAATTATATTCGTTAACAGCTCGTTCCAAGAGTTCTTCAAAAGACCGTGCAGGTCCGTCTGATTTTAAACATCTCATGATTTCAGCTAAAGTGGAGTGAAAACGTTCAACTTGACTGTTCACTTCGCTTTTGTATGGCGGTGTTTTAAAAATCTTTACTTGAAGGTCGTCTTCCAGCATCGAGGTAATTGAAGCTGAATTTAGAGCCTTTTCGTTGTCTATTACGACAGCTTCGGGGACGCAGAAGAAAAATTAAATATCTCTTAATGGTCGTTTGATATCTTCGTTTGATCGTGATGAGATAATTGTGGTTTGAGCGAATTTTGTGAATTTATCGACGGCTGTTAAGACAAGTTGTTTTTCGGTAGAAAAGATATCGATATGAATGGTGTGTCCCGGATAATAGGGATGGGTGTAGGACTCAAATGCGACTTATTAGGGTGTCTGTCGTATTTATTTTCTTTACATGTTATGCAACGGTTTACTAGGTTTTTAATTTTTGAAGACATTTTAGGGAAATAGAAGTTTTCTAGCAACTGAACTCGGTTTTCTTCGGCGTTGCGATGGGCTCTACGATGTACCTTTAGAATTTTTTCTTCTTGCTCTACTTGGTTTGGTACGTCTTCAACCATTTTCTGGGTGAAACGAATACGATAGTCGTTGAAGTGTAAAGGATAAATTTCCTGTACTCGTCCCATCTTCTTTTCTTCTGTGAGGAGTCCGTTTATAATATTTGGATTGAGATATCTTTTGAAGATGTCAATGATGTCGTTTTCTAAGTAGTCCTGTCGTATCAAAGTATGTCTTGTATAGTTAGGTTTTGCGCTGAGCTATCTGCACTATGTTCACTCAATGACCCCAAATTGAGTGAATTATTTGGGTAGGCCTTGAAAGGGAATCAGCAACCACATTTTACTTTCCTGGTTTGTATTTTAATTCGTAATTATACTCCTCCAATATGGCTTCCCACCGTTTCATTTTGGAGTTTGTATTTTTATTGCTCAAGGCATAGGTAAGGGGTTGGTGGTCTGTAAAAATGTTAACATTCCGGGATCCGTAAAGGAAGTTTCTTAAAGAATTGAGGGACCAAATAATTGCCAGCATTTTTTTTTTTCGTTTGTTGCGTAACCTTCTTCCGTTTTACTTAAGGTTCGGGAAAGAAATGTGATTGGCTTATCATCTTGTGATAAAACTGCACCAATGGCGTAGTCAGAAGCGTCGGTTGTTAGCTGAAAGCTTTTGTTAAAGTCTGGGTATTGGAGAATTACTTTTTCACATTTATCTAGTTGAAGTTTCATATTCGCGGCTTCTAAGGTATGAAATACTTTTTCTAGATTCAAAGAATGTTCGGTTTCGTCTTTCCCGAAGATGACAATATCATCGATGTAGACGTAGCAACATTTTCCAATGAGATCTCTTAGAATGTCGTCAAGGGCTCTCTGAAAAATGGAAGGGGCGTTCTTAAGCCCAAATGGCAGGCGAGTAAACTCGAACTTGCAGTTATTTACCGAAAAGGCAGTTTTTTCTATATCAGATTCTTTAGGTGGGATCTGATGAAAACCACTTCTTAAGTTTACAATTGAAAACCATTGATTATACCCTATCCCATAGGGGTATATTAGTTTTGATAGTTTGTAACATAGAGAAATAATTTTGCAACATATACCTCAAAGTATATGGATCGACTCAGAATCGCTAGCTGAGTCGATTAAGCCATGTCTGTCTGTCTGTCCGTACGTCACCGATTTTTAGGCCTTACATTTTGAGCTAGGATAATGAAATTTGGTATATAGGATCCTCGTCTCTGCCTACAGAACAAGTGTAAAAATTTTTGAAATCCGCCCACTGCCACGCCCCCTTTTAAGAAAAACTCAGTTTTTGACCAAACCGTAAGGAATTTTAAAAAAGTTTCTGAGCAACATATTTAGACAATATTAATATCTATATTTTGTCCATATAAAGTTTTTTGCCACGCCCACTTTTTGGGGGCGTTTTCAATAAAAAACTGTTTTCGGTCAAATTTTAAATTTTTCGAAAAATTTTTTTATGCAGAATCATTAACATTATTAATATAAACATTTCGTCTATATACCATTTAAACCCACGCCCACATTTTGGGGGCGTTCTTATATAAAAAACATTTTTATACACTACCCCATAACTGGGGAGGATAAAAAATTGTATTTTGTCTGTTTGAAGACCTAAAAGTTGAATTAGTGCATGATGTGTTATTTTGATGCTTCCTCCAACAGAATGAGCATAAAAGGGTTTACTATTCAGTAAAGGATTCTTAATATGCCGTGGTTGGACGTAATTTTTGTTTGAGCCGGTGTCGATGAGAAATTTTAGGGTCTCTCCACTTCTAGAAATATGTTCGAAAAAGGGAAGTGAAGAGGATGCTAATCTAAAAAATAAATGTCGTCGAGTTTTTTAGGTTGGTCAAAGTCAAGGTGATCTTGAGAGTCAATGTAATTCGTCAATGTCTGCTCATGGTTTTGGTCTTCTTCTTCTATCTCGTTTTCGTATTCTTCCGATGTCCTCTCGTCTGGTTCGGGCCCTTCAGTGTGATAGACTCTCTGCAATTTGTGTGGCTGATGGACCTGTTATGACTTTTGCAGCGGGACTTCGATAAGATCCAGAGATATTGTGATGACTGGAAGTTAAAAATCAACTTTCAGAAATCGGAAACTATCCTGTTTAGGACATCGTTGTCTAAGGCCTCTAGGGATACGAGAAAGAACTGGCGCAAGCTGGTGATCGTTGGACCAAACGGACATCCACTGGCGAGCAAAAGTGTAGTAAAGTACCTTGGCATCTGGCTGGATCAGTATCTATATTTCGGAAGACATGTAGATGCTGCTCTGGCGAGAGCTAGGGGAGCATTTGCCCTGACAAGACGATTGTTTTATAGCAGCCGTCTTGACAGCAGGGTGAAGGTGATTTGCTACATGTCTCTTATCAGACCGATGATTGCCTATGGGTGCCCGGTGTGGTTCAACGTTGCCCCATCTCAAATGGAAAAGATACGGGTGTTTGAGAGGCAGTGTCTGAGAAGCTGCCTTGGACTTCACAGAACACCAGTATCTGACTACACAAAATATTATTCCAACCAGGTCCTATACAACGGGGCCAACATAAACAGGATAGACAATTTTCTGGTGAAACTCATTCGGTTTCACGCGGCAAGAGCGATGACCTCGAGCAATAGTCTCATCTTTGGGGCCTTCTACCCCAATGATGAATATTTTGAAAGTGCGCGTTTAAGCGGCTTTATTCCGCCTGAAGCTTTCCTATTTTTGGATAGTCGAGGGCTGATACAGGACAGATCGGCGGTTCCGCTAATCTACCACGTCTTCCGACGAACTGTGGATAGGCGGCTCCTGTACGACCGAGACGTAGTCGCTCAGGGCGGAGGAGAGCGCCTGCGGTTCAGCAGGAGTGTGTCCGATTGGGACCGTCGGAGTAGGTGGCAACAGGAGGGCCTGTTGTGGTGGCTGCAAGCTTAGTTAAAGATAGTTGACTTTTTGAAGTATGGCCGACTTGCATATATCTAAGGTTTTTAAGGTTAGGTTAATAAAAACAGTCGTGGTGGCACAAAAAAAAAAAAATACAAAAATACAAAAAAAAAATACAAAAAAAAAATATATAAAAAAAAAAATGCTTGCTGTGGCTGTTCTAGTTTTTAAGTTATTTTTAAGTAGTTTTAATTAGTTCTATGTAGTTTTAGTTAGTTTTAATTAGTAAGTAAGTTTAAATAAAAATAAAAAAACACATGACACCAAGTTTTTTAAAAAAAATGTTTCTTGGTCAAAAAAAGATAAATTTATTGTAAAATAATTAAATTAGATTTAAGGCCGAAAGGCATTAGTTTTTAAGTTGTTCTTATTTAATTTAGGGTTTCCGCAGAGGACAAGTAAGTTAGTTAAGTTAGTAGATAAGTGGGCTAGTTTTTCAGTAATTTTTGTCTAGCATGTAAGTTAGTTCTAAGATGAATTTAAAATAAAAATGAATTTAAAAAAAAAAAAATGGACCTGTTGTGAGTGTTGGCGTTTCTGTGGAACTAACTGTTGGTTGCGGGGTCTGTTCTGATAGTTCACATTTTGGGATCGGATGGAATAGTCAACGTCCATTGGCTTTGGAGGAAGCGGGCGTTGATTTGCTGTTGGTCGTTGCTGTGGATACTAGTAGTTCGGCTGATTCCTATAGAACTGTGGTGGATTAGCATTTCGTGGGTTATGGAGTAACTCGGGATGAAATTCTCTTCTGGGTGCGGCAATCGGTGCTGGTCCTGAAGGTGAAAAATTGTTTCTTCTAGGAGGAGCTGGAGGCGGTGTTTATTGAAATGTTTTCGGGTGCTAGCTTGCGAATTGTTTGCATGTTGGATTCGGAAATCGATATTTTGCAATTTTAAGCAAAGGTGTAAAGCCTGTTGTAAGTCAGCAGGCTCACGGATACTGAGTAACCTAGGCAAGTCGCCTCTCAACCCTCTGACGAAGGTATCTAGAGCTTTGTCCCGGTAACACTGAGTCATGTTATTCATGGACTCCTGACTCATATCCGTTGATCCTAACTTATTTAAGATAAGCGACAGGTGGTGGTAGACGGCCTGATAGAACTCAGGAATCGTACTACTACCTTGTACCAAAGTTGTCATTTGGTATTCGAGGGTTCCTAAGTCCCTCTTATCCGCGTAGTGGAGGGTAAGACATTTTGATATCTTATCCCAGTTTAGTGGAGTATTGTACGATTCTAGGACGACATCTGCGTAGCCCGTAATTTTGTTTCTGATGACTGATAAGATCCCATAATACTTGGGGGTTCCCTTTAGATGTTCATAGATTTTGAGTATCCTATGGACGCTCTTTTTCCATGAATTAAATTCGTGTGATTGGCCAGAAAATTCTCCTAGGCTTTTCACTACGTCGGGTATTTTGTCCATTTCGGACAAATTCCTATCATTAGCCAGATTTATTGGCTTACTAATTGTGAAATCAGCTGAATCATGTCGTCGTTAATTACATTAGGTTGAGGAATGGGAGCAGGAGGTTGAGGAGCTGCAACATTATCTACAGGGACTTCCAGAAGAGCTGGTCTTATTAGATTATTAGGGTTAGACATCTTTCGAAATATGTCTATTTTTGTAAATGAGAGAATCAACTATATCACTCGTTCGAGTAAATAAAACGGATGTTTTAATCAACGTACAGGGCAATAATTTAGTAAAAACTACTTAATTTTGCAATCAATTCTTTAAGTATAATATTCAACAATTATAAAGGTTAGGTTTACATAATTTAGGATACAGATTTTTTGTTTAATTGTTTTAATTGATAATACGATTATTCAATCTTAATCTAATAAAATTCAATCAATATAGATTGAAAGTGAGTCTAGTTCAAAGTTTTATTTTTTAAAAGGATAGTATGACTTACATAAGTATAAGTACTGCAGCTTTGATTTTCATAACAATCAAGGTAGGGTTCAGGCACTGCTGGTGGTTGGATAGGGCGACTGTCCGAAGAATCTGGACTCCTTTTTCTCCTTGGCTTATAGGGCTACTAAGGGGCCTCGTTTCCCTTTCACGAACACTGTTCACTTGTGGCCTGGTGTCCACAGTTTTGATAAATCTTTTGTTTATGGTGCTTGGTTGTCACCGATTTGTTGAAGAGAATGTTTCACACTTGTGTTAATGGTGCTTGGTTGTCACCGATTTGTTTAAAAGAATGTTTCACACTTGCGTTTTCAGTTTGATATTCACAACAGTCCCCGCTCGGGCACCAGTTAATAAAAATCTGTGCAAGAACTTTAAAAAAATCTTTTTTTTAGAGCGGATTGCTCTGACCTTTATTCATTGATGATTCGACTAAGACTAAATTATTACATGTTCAACTTAAATAATCAAAGCTTGCATTTCTATTCACAATGTGAACTTCCCTGGAAATTTGGTTCGTTGCTCCAGACGTTTGATCAGCACTTCTTTTGCGCATGCAAGTAGTCATGTGAATTTCCCTGGAAATTTGGCTCGTTGCTCCAGACGTTTGGTCAGCATTTTCTTTCGCGCGTGTCGGTGTCTGTCGGTGGTAAGTTATACGACTATTTAATTCTGCTTGCTTTATAAAGGATAAATGCGACTTTGGTTTTTAAGGCTCTCTCACATCTTTTGCTCCAAAATAAACGACTTACCAATAAACGTCAAGCTCTAGTACACATTGACCAGTCTTTTCGAAATCAAAAATATATACACACCCGGGAAAATAGTGACGGTTCTACTCCCAAATTTTAATATTACAGCCGGATTACCTTTTTTTGCAAAGCTCCATAAAATCCATAGATTATGAGAACAATGACAGCTTCCGCATAAGACGTCTGACTAAAACCCACCCTCTGTCATGTTCACAAAAAATGAAGAAATCAGCGGCCGAAAGCGAAACGAAAATCCAAACACAACACCGAGTTACAAACCCACATGCAGGCTTGGATACCATGTACCGCCACAACAAACAACAGTTGCATCATCCGACATTTGGAATCAAGCTGCCAGAAGCCGTTGTAGACAGCGTTACCAGATTTAGCAGTTTCCTGCGATTTTAGCAGTTTTTGATCATGAAAATGACCTGCAGCAGTTTTTTTTAGCATTTTCTTAAATTTTAGCAGTTTTCAAACAAAAAAAAATTATACATGTTTGTAATTGTTTGGGCGACAGTAAACACGAATACACGATCATTTTCAAGAAAAATGATCTTTAAGAAGAAATGCAAATACGCAGAGTTAGGGTCAGAAAGCAAACAAAGTAAACACAGCTTTTTATGGGTGGTGTCGGTGTGTTGGATACCTATTGATGTAACTGCATGGCATTTACAAAAGGAAAGGGTGCGGATAGTTTTTATATTATTTAAATACATAGGCATTGTTTGGACAAAGACACTCAATCCAAATTGTGTATTTATTTAATGCGTTTATCACTCGGTTTCTCTAGCTGTCAGTCATACCAGTAAGAAATTGCCAAGATCCATTAAAAGACAACGAGAATTTTTAGAATTCCAAGAGTTTTTTTTTAAACAGAAAAGCATAGGACAACAATAAGTATCCAACAATAACTTAATTTGCAATATTTATGCTTACCGAAATCTAATACTGCTCGTGAAACAATATTTTCGCAGGTAAATTCGTTAAAAACTAAAAACCGTAATCACTTCAGTAACGAAAATGTTGCTTTGCAAGTAAAGCAGGGGGTTTCTTAAGGTGAAGGCTTTTATAACTTTGTCCCATCAAATAAAATGGTAACTTTAATAAATTCAAAGATTTTCTACAAAGATTCCGAACGATTTAATTCAATACATATTTATTTGTACATATTTAAATTTAAAAATTCTCATCTTTTATAAATTATCATCTTATATAATGACAAATGTAACTGTATATGTATTTTTGAACTAAAAAAATACAAAAAAAAAACGTATTTCTCAAGGAAAAATCGATCGCAGTTATTTTTAGCATTTTTTTTACATTTTTGTCTAGCAAGTTTTGCAGTTTTTCGTCCTAGCTTTAGCAGGTTTAAACATTTTTATCTGGTAACGCTGGTTGTAGAGCGAGCTCTGGAGGAATACCTACTTGTGCGGGATTCTATGCGATTGAGTCACCGTCAATTTTACACTCATCGCGTACCAAAGCGGGAGGTGGTTACCGGTCGGATGAGGTAGGTTGAAATATTTATTTATCTTGTCATTTTTCGCTGTACGTCAAAAGTGAGATGCATCCCCAAACCCTCCGCCAATGGTTCGCGGTTGATTGTTCATCCGGTGCCGCAGTGTTTGCTGCAGCAGAGACTCCTACATTAGCACTTCCCTCCGGGCCTTCAGGCTTCAGAGTTATCGAGAGAATGAGAGAGCGAGAGACACGAAAAGCAAGTGGAGACATAAACCTTTTTCCATTCTAAATGATTATTGATTATACACCGAACTTGCAGTGATACTGATGGACTGGTGGTGGTGGCGATGATGACGACGACGAGGACGCGACAGCAATTCAAGGTAATTCGTGAGGAAGAATAAATAGTAATGCTCATTAGCGCTAGCGTCGATGCGGGGTATTCCTTGTTCCATCGTAGAGAGTGGTTCCACCTCAGCTCGCCAAGTGTCATGGTGGGTGCGCGGTGACACAACCGCCAGAGAACGTGTTTTGTCACTAAACGTGTGCAGGTGCATTTTGCAGTACTTTGTGTCTCTGTGTGTAATTTTCTTTCTCACCAACGGCAACAGATACAAAGATACACGATACATGACTATTTCAATGTAAATATACACATGGGTTCAGCCTCTGTATCTGTACGCATTCAATTGATGCGATGCGGTTTGAGTGATTCCGCTTAGACACTGTAACATTCCCTTCACTAGCGTGTTTGAGTTTACATACGATAATGGCCGAGTTCAGTGCCCAAGGGAGGCGTGTGCTGACAGCGGAGTGCGTCCAATCGACAACACGAGACAGCAACACTGCTGGCGAGTTGACATCCGATGTCAAGTTGACAGTCGACCAGTTTGTATCATTTAGCCAAATGAATTCATGAATTTGACATTTTCGCCATTATCCGCAGCGTAACCGGGATTTATGTTTGCGGTGGGTATGGGTAATCGCAAAGCGCAAACCGCGATGTAAATAGGTACAATGAATGACACTCGATTGTGGAATTTTCTAACGACCAACGACGACGGCCGGCGATGGCATGGCGCGTTCTCACTAAATTCTCACATTCCGAGTTCAGTGTTGGGATAGATGATAGATGAATGTGAAATGATGTTGAGTTTGATTGGATTATTATAATGATGGGGTTGGATTCTATTTAGACTTGTCTAACGTATGTGACCCTTATATTGCCGATGGGTGGTGATCAAGACGATTAGCTCTGTGACTTTCTTTTGTCACTCTTTGTTTGAGACAGACAGATGAGATCGTTTTTAGATATATGTTTAATTATATTTGTGTTCGTTTTTGACATGTATTACGTAATTGGGTGTATTTTTGTCAATTGACATGATTATTTATTTGGTCTGTTGGAATGTGAATGGTGATCTTCTATCCGATTAAGGTAAGAACTTAAAGATACAGTTTGTCAAGAAACACTTTACACACTGAAAATAAATTTAATTTTTAAACTTTAGATATTAGATTAATACATTACAATTTACCTAGTGATAATTATTAAGTATTTTGTGAAAAAAATAGCAAAACTATAAATAGGTAACATAAAAAACAATAAAAGCAATGATTACTCATTTTTGCCACTTTCAAGAAACTCTACACGAAATACTTTCATTCATCTTAAACTAATTTGAATATATAGTATGCCCTCCCTTAGCATTAAATATATGTTGGATCCGTTTTTTCATCGAATGGAACAACTTTGGTTGGTCTTAAGGGGGACTTTTTTGTCATTCATCCAGTATAGATGCTTTCAGTTGAATACGGGCTCCCTTTTTCCACTTTTTTCTTCAAGTGGGCCCACAAATTTTCAATGGGGTTAAGATTAAGAATCTAGGGTGGTGTATCGATGACCTTGCCACAGTTATAAAGCAGCCCAGTCCGCACATTTAACTCTTGAAGAGTAGTTATGCCGTAGAATGGCCTGGCGTACTGTTTCATGTGACACAACCAAGTCATAAGCTCCTTGGCAAGAGTCCTAACCGATATTTTCGGATTTTGGGTAATATTCGCATGACTAGGCGGTTTATCCATTTACCAATTTTACGGCCACCTCCACTTTTTGGTTCAAGTGTTCCTACGTTTTTCGCGCGACTTAGAACATTGCAAATTGTTTTCTTTGATACGGAAAACATTTCTATCAAGTCTGCAACAGATTTGCCCTACTCGTGATTAAAATGTGCACCGATCAAATTTCACAACCAAATTTAAAGCAGTGCAAAAAAAGAGCAGCATTAAGCTATTCAAAAAGCATAATTAACGGTAAAGTACCGTTTTTTTTCTAAGATTGAGATGAAAACAAAATTTGAAGACGATGTGTGTAAAGAGTTTCTTGACAGCTTTGAAAAGCTTTTTGTTGCTTTTTATGTTACATATTCATAGTTTTGTTATTTGTTTTCAGAAATTACTCAATACTTATCACTAAATTGTTATGCATTAAAAAAATAGGATAATTATGAATAAAAACTAAATTTATTTATATTTTCAGTGTGAAGTGTTTCTTGACAAACTATACGCTTTTTGAACTTAAGTGGTAGCAAAGAGGTATATAACTATAGAGTACGCATCACAACTAAAAATTTTGTACCCGTTTCTGACGCGGGCGGTAGGTGCGAAGGGGAATTTCCGTCGCTCGTATGCATCGGCTATGCTGTTGCTTGATGCTGGCATGGCAATTTGAACACTGGGGTATCAACATCAGTACCCCTCATAGTAAATTTTCGTTGTATGAGATGCGCACTCTATGTAGTTGTATACTCTTTGGTGGTAGGTAATGTGTTCAAGTGTTCACCTGTTCAGTGGAAGGTTGTGCGTTCAATCTCTGCCAAAATCCATGAAACCATAATTCAAACAAAAACTTTGGTGGAAAAAGCATTTGCGAATTTACCGAACATAAGAAAAAACATATGAGAAGGCTACAACCCGCTGTGCAAATCGTGGAAACCCTATCCCATCCTATCCTAATTATAAATGTCCCCAAACGAGTTTCTAAAAACTTAATGTATCTTGTTCAGACGGTGTATCTAAATGTTCAATGTTTCGACAAAAAACGACGTTTTTCTATGGATATGCTATGGGATAGGCTTTATAAATCGTTTCTTTTTAATAACGCCCACAAAAATGTGCGTGGATCAGAATGATCTATGGACGAAATATTCACAGCATTTTTTTTTTAAATTTTCCTAAAATTTTACCGAAAAATGTTTTTTGGAAGAAAACGCTCCCAAAAAGTGGAGCGGGACAAAAAACTTTATGTGGAAGAAATATAGATATTGAGATTTTCTAAATATGCTATTATGAATTCCTAACCGTTTGGCCAAAAACAATGTTTTTTTTTTAAAGTTATTTACCCTTGTTCTTCTTCGTCCTTCATAGCGTCTATATACCAAATTTCATCACTCAAAATTTAAGGCCCAACAATCGGTGACATACCTTTAAAACCTTGGTATAACGACGGATTCAACAGTTGTGTTAATCGACTAGGTCGCCGGGTTTATGGTATTCTAATGCCAGTTAAACATATTATCATCCTCTATGAAAACCCAAAAGTTCATCAATGAAATTGGTCTCATCAAACTTAAAAGTAGGCCTAGTTGCCGATAAAAGACCAGTCTAATGTTCAGATTAATTGGGTGCTTGAAAATAGTGACATAAGAAAGAAATTTTACGGCTGAAGATCAATAATAAGTGTCTATCAGAACACAAATTTCCATTCCTTTCGCCACTTTCAAACTTATTATAGTACATTGTGGTATTCGCTGATAAAATCCTGAAACAGCGGCCTCACGTTCAAGATAACTGAGACAATTTGGTCAAAGCTGGATATGAAAAGATCCGAGAAATTAATTATCCTTGAACATCATAGAAGTTCTAAATTTACACTGTCTAACAGTCCAGGATAGAATAATACTTTTCCTTTATGCAAATTTATCACCTTTATCATTTGAAAATATGAAATTTGCCTTTGCCGAGTGCAAACCTTAATTGCAATATCAGAAGAACAAAAAAATGGAATTGAAATTTTAACTCCATATAGCTGCTTATAGGAATTATGGAAAATTCCGATTCATTTCGGTGGAACGACTAACAATACTTCGCATAAATAAATCTTGATCAATGAAAAATAAAAAGTGATTTTCTGCGATAACTATAATTAAAAATTAAAATATTTTTGAATAATCATGTTCTAAAATAAGCTTTGTTTTGACACCAACTCGCCAATGGTTGAATTTATTAAAAAAAAGTCTCAATGAGTAAAGAAAATTCAAATGATGGTTTTCAATGATAGCTATAACCGCACCCTTAGTGAAGCGAAGTAGAATTTTGTATGTAAATCTAGTACAATATTCTACTGTGTGAATAATTTATGGAGACTCCAGATTCGCATTTGCACTTCTTGCAAAATATTTACATGTTCATTGACTGTCCTTGAATGGCTATAGAATATATAAAAATAGTTAATTGCTAAACAAAACATCACTTCGCGTTTAACTGACACTGATAATTTATTGAAATTTTTTTTTATTAAAAAACATAATATGTCTTTTCCTTCATATTATGAAGGAAAAACACAGGCATTTATCTTAAATAATAATTATAGATCGAAGGAAAGTAATGACATATCAGGAGCAGGAGCATAATGTTTCTTTTGTACATTTTAGAATTTGGTTAGGACCAAATAGTATCGGTTATTGACACACAAGAACTGTCAAACTTTGTCAATTTAAAGCCATGTGGAAATCCAATTTAATGCAGTTTTTTGTACGACGTTTATGCATCCACACTTGCTTTGAAGTAAAATTAAATAGTAGCTTCCTTCTATTTTCACCTTCATCCCAGATGTCAAGCGCTAGGTCAAGAGAACTTAGAGCAGTGTATCTAGTACTATAGATATTGAAATTGCGTACTTCTCCGAACAGAAACTCTCCTTTAATCAGAAACAATATAAAAAAGTATAGATTTCCAAACAAACATATTTCCGTCGTTGTGATATCGTTTAAATTACGTCAGGTTCTTCTGAAATTAATACCTTTTGAATCCATTTCGAACTCACAGAACTTGTTTATTGCGAGTGTCGGCTCAACGCAAGCACACCAACGGGTACCTGTGTAGATACACAAAAATTCAGCTAGAGTTTCTTAAAAGCTATCACGTCCAATCAAATCAATTACGATGTCTACTACTTCAACAGTTAGGGTTATCTATCTATTTATCGCAGTTGCCATTTTCAATTTCCATGACTCAGTCTCACACGATGAATTCCCTTTTTTCGCTTTTATTCTTATTTTTTTATTATAAAATATTCACAACATATCTGCCGATAAAAGCGAAAATGCAACATTTTAAATAGTACCTATTAAATTATCTACTCGTGGGAAATCTTGAACTCGTCCGTCGCCGCCCTTATTTACATGCGAATCGTCGACTACACGTGCCGTTGCCTGCCGGCAAGGAACTATTTTGCTTTTGTTTTTTTTTTTGGTTCTTTCGCCCGCATTCACACTTGGACTTTACACCTCGAAACCCGAATGGCGTAGTTCAAAGCATTCGACACGATATATGGTGAATAATGATGGTCTAAATTTGACGTGCTTCTTGCTCAGATTTCGCTGATAGCCCAAATTGTTGTTTGAATGAGTTTCAAAGCCAAATGTCAAGGTTGCTGACATCGAAAATATCTGAACAGCTCCATTTCCTGTTATGGTGTTGGTGTTGCTTGCTGGCGGCTAGTGGCTACTGGCTAGTCAGATTATGTCCACGCTGCTGACAATAGTGTTATGCTTATGAATCATGCAAGTCAAAATCTCAGTAAAGATTTAAAAAAAAAGATACGAATACGAAATAGGGGATACTGTGTTTGTGGGTTGAGCAGCTTTTATTTCAATTTCAATAGATACACACAACAAAACTGTCAAGTATAAACGATGATTAAGTAATCAAGTGTGTGCATGTATTTGACTTTGAATACAAAAAAAAAACAATAAGCCCCACACAAAAAGGAGAGTTAGAAAAAAATTAAAGAAAATGGCATGCAAACAGAGAAAAATAAAAGAAAAGCAATTGAGACTAATTCGAATATTTTTCATTTTTTATTTAGCAAAATTGCGAAAAACTGACGACAGCGTTCACACTCGATCACATTTTGGTTTGTCGATGTAGTATGTAGATATGCGTCCAGTGTTTGACAAATGTGTCGCTATTTCTACTCGCCTCCTCGTTGCCATTTTGTGTTTTTTTTTTATTCAGCTTATCAGTTTAATTGTGTTTGGTTTTGTTTATGTTATTCTTGGGGGTTTTGTTTTTTCTTTGGTTTGTATTCATCTCATATGCCATCCCGCCTGATGAATTGTGATGTTGTCACTTTTGACAGAAGATACCAAGGAAGGGTTTAATAGGCCGAAAGGCATTATAATTGAGTTGTTTTTGTTTAATTTATAGCGCCAGTAAGTTAGTTCAGTAGTTGATTAGTAAGCCAGTTTTTATTAATTTTTGTCTAGCAGTTAGTTAGTTTGGAATTAAAATAAAATTGAATTATAAAAAAAAAATATTTAAATCTGCCAGTTTGAACTTGGAGTGATTAATATACGCAATTAACTACGCGTAGTACCTAAATCGGGCAACAGACCCAACTAACAATTTTGCTTTGATAAAGCACTATTGAAGCTATTTCCCCTCCAACAATATTATTGTAGAAAGTCTTATGGAAAAACATTTCGCGCACTATAAGACTTCTTTAAATACTTCTAATAAACCTTACAGAGAAAACGTTGTTATGCTTATAAATGGCTTTACAGGAGAAAATCATAGGTTTCGTAAAAAGCCTTTCCGAAAATATTTGCAAGTCTTCTCCATGTTGAAAAATAACGTCATTTTTTTATTATTTTCTTTTTGTTTTTATATTTCCTTATATTATTTTCATTTATTAATTTCAATCTCTTATAATTATTAAAAACAAATTCATTAGTAGTCCAAAAAGCTATCCACTAGGCTGTACTCAGGAACATGAACGACGACTGACGAGTAAGTACAGCGAAGTAGTTGAATCGTGTTGACTTATTCCCCGGTAGGTTCCCGATCTTTTCACATTCCCGATCTTTTAACCATGGCTTTTTTAACCCTTCATTCGTCAGCTCTATAGGTACATGCTGTGCTTCGGATTAACTTCGTGCGAAGTTTTACTTCTACCGAAACATCTTAACGTATGGTACTTGTACACACATCTCCGGAAGTTTAAGAACAACAACATTTCGGTTATGTTTGTGAATTTTCCTGCATAATATCTTTTACAAGCTTCTTCCCAAGCAATCGACTGCCAAAATGGCCTATAGAAATAATTGCTTGTGGAAATTATTTTTTATGCCTTATAGAAGAATAATTGTTAGTTGGACACACCTGATTTGTTATGGTGGTGGCAATCTCGACGCACGCGACGAACGCGACGCAGACGGTTTCGCATTGAAGTGTCAAAAATTGTGAGGATTTGAGTGGTGGTGGCAATCTCGACGCTCACGACGCGACGCGATGCGATGTCACTTGATTGACAGTTCACCATTAGCCGTCGAAGATTTTGTTTGTTTTTCAATTCTCACAGAAGAAAATTTAATTAGTTGTTAAATAAATTAAATAAAATAAAATACAAAACACAATTATTTATTCAGTATTTTTAATTTATTTTGTTTATTTATAACCTATGAAAGTAATCTCATGATTCTCACAAACATACCATCTGACAGCTTTCAAACTGACATTCCAATGCGTCGATGCGCAAGAAAGTTGAAGTTGAATCAACTTTTCTGTGTAGCTAACGTCCATTGCGTCGCGTCGGCGTTCAGATTGCCCACTTATACATGTTCCCATAAGCTCGATGAGTTTTTGACATTTCAACGCGGAACCGTCTGCGTCGATACCGTCCGTTGCGTCGAGATTGCCTTGGGGGTTATATTTACAACCTACATTTCTTACGTTTTTTTTGAACTAAAATTAATAGAACACAAATGAACTATATCCACGGCGAGAACAAACGTCATTTATTTTGTTTATTTGAGTAAAAAAGATTTTAAAAGAAGTTTTTCCATTAATTTTTATTATTATTTTTTTATTTTATTTTTTTGTTTGAGAAAATAAGTTAAGATTATTGAGAAATGAGCGCTATTAAATTTTTCTACGTTTACTAACATTCACTATCTAAGTTACTTAGCATGCGTAAGAAATGTTAATCCAAAAAGTCTAATTACTCTCATCTCTGGTCCTAGGTACCAAGTATTATGGTTTCCGAAAAATCCATTTTTTATACCTTGTTAAGAATGTAAGACTTTGAAAATGTCACAAGCAAAGTCATTTTGCCACATCTATAAAGTTGGCCTATGGTTTTAACATACCTTTATTTTGTTGCGATATGACAGCTGATAGATAATATGACAACCGAGATGACAACATCATTTTATTTATTTTCATACGTTCTGCTTTTCCTACTAATGCTTGATATTTTCGGCTAAAAAAGAACAATATATACCTCTCAATTTGTACAATGAATAGATCTTCGATTACGGTGCCTGCCTTTGAAGGGCGGATAGTGAATATATTGTCATTAATTTCATTCCTTCTTACTCTTGGAGACTGTGGGTCTAGACGAGGCTTTTTTATTTAAAGACTAAAAAACACCCTGAGATGTTGCTTGCAAATATATCTTATATTTGTGAAAATAGGTCATCTGGTTGCTTGCTCAGTAACAAAAAGGCTATCAGCTGGAACTGCGGGCTGCTAGGTCGTTGAAACGCAACAAGCCTAGGGGTGATTTTTTAAGCTACCATGAACATCTGACGTTATAGTAGTATAGGTATAGTAAATCACTTACAAGTCTTCGCTGAGACAAAAGATAGAGATTTGAAGTATCGTACCTACATGGAAATGAGGTTCATGGAGAAGAAGAAGCTACACTGATGTAAAATATATTTCTAGCTCTAAAAAGTAAATTATTTTAGACGCTGCCCCATTAGCAATATCGCTAATTGGCGTCATTTGTATATTTAATTGAGTCAATAATTTAAAAAAATTAGTCATATTTTTAGATATTGAAATTTTACTTCAGGCATCCTTGAATTTATTTGCTCTATCGTTGGTTGCACCGATTGTTAAATGTTAAATTTTCTAAATTTTTTGGGGCCCTATTTTGGTAATTTAGGTCTGCGAGAGGCATTTTATTTTTCCCACCTATTATTTCTGCTAAGTCTACAGACTTGGGGCATACAGGGTAATGCCTTTAGCATTGAACTTACTCAAATCACAGTTATGCGACCTCAAAATAATGATGGGGCTGAAATACTGAATATATGTAACGTAGTGCCGTAGCAGTTGTGTTGTCGGTAGAGCAGTTTTAGCAGCGTGTGTATTCTTGATTTTTAAATTCCTTTACGCCTCTCGTTGCAATCAAAGACGTGGTATATTTTTAACCATTTATTTATAAAAATATACTCTTTAAAGAATATCGGTCAGCCAAGGGGCAATATCATCCAAGCGGCAAAAATCAAAATACTAACTTATGTAACAGTACCCACAGATATGCTGTCCGGGACTGCAGTATCTGTTGATACACAGAACTCGATAAAAAAATGTACCCACAGGTATATGCTGCCCTAAGACTGCAGTATCTGTTGAAGCACTGAGTAATCGCGAAAGAAGTGTGGTGACTGATCACTTACAAAAACAACTGACCGAATCGATGACCGCGTCAAACTCCTGACTGAAAAAGAGTGAAAATTAAGAATTTTATTTAAGATTAAGGTTTTTATTTATTCAGTCATACTATTTACAAATTGTCTTAGAACTAGACTTATAGCTAAAATTAATTTGTCAGCTCAACAATAGGGGCCCGACGTATATCTTATGGCTAGGGATACATTGTTTATTACAATATTAGTGTTTACTTAATCTAATACATGATACAAATTTTAAACAGAAAATTGACGGTATTAAGGGTAAAAAGAGATATTTTTATAGAGGGCTAGAGTCCGTTGATCTGGGGCGTTGCTTGATCTCACATAAAGGTGTCGCTGACTGGGTTCCAAATGCTGTTGTAGAAGCACTTGAATTTCCTGGTTGGGGTGGTCGCTGAGATTCTCCAATATTTTACGAGACATTCATGATGATGAATTGTTCGATGAGCAGTCATCTCGCTTAATCGTTGCGCCTCTTCGTCCTGATATATTTCAGTGTTGTAGGGTTTCGATGTAGTCCGGTGAAAGAGCGTAAAATCTACCTCTCGAATACTCCATCCTTTCCATGACGGTGGGCGAAATGTTGAACCAAATGGGGTAGGTAATTACAGGCCTTATCAGCTGCTTATAAATAATCAACTTTGTCCTTTGGCACAAAATGTAGTGCAGAGCTGGGTCGCTTGAGAATGGTCCTGGCGTGGTCGTTAAATTTAAACTTCTCGCTGAAGATTTTTCCGAGATATTTCGTCTTTGGAGATGGAGAAACTGTTAAGCCATCCGGGAGGGTGATCGTGATGTTCCTGCTTCTTCGTATTAATGTTGATTTATGTTCTTCCTTTAATAACAGGCATTGGAGTTCTGAAAGAGATGAGATCCGTCTTGTTGCTATTGATTTTTAGTACCCACTTCAGATAGTAATCCCAGAGTTCTTTACATGTTCCTCCACTCTTCTTGTTGTTATTTCTGGGGAAAGATAAGTAGAATAGGTAATTGAGTCGTCATATTTCAACAAGAAGGAAAGTAGCTGTTGTTTAAACAGTTATTGTAGATAACCAACATGCCTCTCCAATTAGCCCGGTCCTTAGCTAACTGCCTCCAGTTGCGCACTCCAAGTTGGTTGAGATCGGTTTCTACATGTGCGCGCCACTTTAGGCAAGGTCTTCCTCTACTGCGTCCGACTCGAATAGACTCTGCGAGCCGGAGTATTGGTGTCCATTCGTTTCACATGTCCTAGACATCTTAAACGTCCAATGCGGAGTTTTTTGACTAGCGTTATGTTGCTGTACAGCTCGTATAGTTCGTGGTTGAATATTCGTCTCCATAGCCCGTCAACGCAAACGGGACCGAAGATTTTTCGAATAATTTTTCTCTCCAATCGACCAAGGATTTCTTCATCCGCTCTTGATACGGTCCATGCTTCAGTGCCGTAGAGCAGGACTGGGATAATCAGGGTCTTATATAGGATATCCTTAGTAGTTCGAGTGAGGGCTTTACTACTAAATTGCCTTCTTAGCCCGAAGAAACAGCGATTGGCAAGAGTAATTCTTCGTTTGATTTCTGACGAGATGTTGTTGTCAGAGTTAATAGCGGAGCAGAGGTAGACAAAGTCCCGTACTACCTCAAAGTTATATCTGTCAATGGTGACGTTCTGTCCAATTCGTCGATGTTGTGTGTCCTTTCGTGTTTACAGCATATACCTAGTCTTACACTCATTTACTGCTAAACCCATTTTTGCCGCTTCCTTCTCTATAGTAGCAAAGGTGGCTATGACATCACGTTGAGTCCTACCAATGATGTCAATATCTTCGGCGTATGCTAGTAGTTGCACCGATTTTTAAAAAATTGTGCCTCTGGTGTTGGCTTTGGAGTTTTGCACAATTCTCTCAAGAATCAGATTAAAGAAGTCACATGACAGCGCATCGCCTTGCCTAAATCCTTTTATGGTATCGGATGTGTCGGTGAGGTCTTTTCCAACTCTGACTGTGCAGCGAGAATTCTCCATCGTCATCCTACACAAACGGACGAGTTTGGGCGTTATACCAAAACTAGACATGGCTCTGTATAGTTCGTCTCTATAAATGCTGTCGTATGCGGCTTTGAAATCGATAAATAGGTGGTGGGTATCGATTTGAACTTCTTGGGTTTTTTCCAGGATCTGCCAAAGGGTGAAAATTTGATCGCTTGTGGACTTTCCTGGCCTAAAAACACACTGATAAGGGCCGATCAGGTTGTTGGTAAACGGTTTTAGGCGTTCTGCCTGACAGCGGAATGTTGTTCGTCATCGCTGTTTAACAGTCTGCAGAAGTGGTTCTTCCATATCCTCAGCATCGACTGTATCTCAACTAAGATATTTCCTTGTTCACCTCGACAGGATTCTGTTCGAGCCTTGTATCCTTGGCTTTGACGTTTTACACTTTGGTAAAACTTGCGAACATCGTTCCTGGAGTGGCAGCTCTCTATATCCTCGATCGCGCGCTTTCTTGCTCTTTTTTCTTCTTTCTGAAAAGCCGATGTTCTTCCCTTCTTCTTTGCCTATAGGGCTCAATGGCAGCTCTCGTCTTCACCTACAGCTTAGCCTTGTAGGCCTCGTTCTTGGCTGCGAGCATCTGTCGGCATTCCTCATCAAACCAGGGGTTTCTTGCTGGTGTCCGCGAGAAACCTAGCATATCAGTTGCGGGTGATCTAATGGCTTGTTGGCATCGTTGCCATTGTTCTTCGACATTGTCGTGTTGTCGTGTAGGCTATATTTTCCGACAGTACTGCTAAAGATGTCCTCTCTTCCTACCTTTGCGTTACAATCTCCCAGCACGATTTTAACATCGTACTTTGGTAATCGCTCATAGCTTTTGTCGAGGAGCTCGTAGAAGCAATCCCTAGTTATATCATCTTTTTCCTCCGTCGGAGCATGAGCGCATATAAGGCTTATGTTGGCGAATGTGTTACAATGCGTTCGCTAATGTCTTGGAAACATAAGACTTCTTGCCTAAGTCTGGCACTTATAACAACTCCGCATCCAAGTAGACGTGCAACACCTGTTCCTCTCTTTCCTGGTCCTCCGTCTTCGCGTAGTATTTTGTAACTCACCGGTTCACATTGGTTTTTCTTATTCAGCCTAGTTTCCTGTAAGAAAAGAATATCTGGTCTATGTTTCTTAATAAACAAGCTAAACGCTCTTCTCCTGGGGTGTTATTCCGTAACTTTGAAAACGATTATCACCCAAACGATAGTCGTGGGCGATATCGTCATCAATTTGCTTCCCGTAACTCGACACCTTTGGTATCGTCAAACGTTTATTTGAGATGCTCTCAAACTGTTGTAACTAGTTCTCAAACTTTTTATTAGATGTCATATAAATTGTCATTAATGACATTTGAATTTTTTAATGTGTTTGGTGCCGTACAACTTCATTAAAAAGAATGCAAAATGTAAGTAAATGATGATTACAAACTTATACATATACGGCGAAGCAAATTGACATGCTAGTGAAACATTTTGTAAACTTTGGAAATGTTCCAATTTGACATATAAACAAAACATTTGATCAAATTACAGTGACTTACGTTTCACTTTTAGAATCTTCAAATTACAGTAGGTTACAAATGGTTTTGTATGTTTTAAATACAAAATCTTAAATGCCGGAATTTGACCGTTATAATGGTCTTTAAAAAATAAAAAAATATAAAAAGGCTATTGATAGCTTTAAAAATCATGACATATGCTTTAGTTGTCCTTACAACATCCAAAGTGATGCAAGACGAGACCTCATAAGCACTCGCTCAATAATAGTCTCTGATTTGACAATTATTGTTTTACGTGAAGCAAATAAAGTGATATCGCCGACAGAAAAAACGATTATTGATCATACGGGATGAAAGACTACCGTCGAAACGTTATCGTCAAACGATAATCACTTTACGGATTGAGGGCCCAGACAACTGATTAAATAAAGAGTGGAAAATAATTGATCTTTGCTTTGTAATTTTTAGACATACTACTTTTAGTACATTCAAAGAAAAAGTTATTATACAGTACGAATGGAATTTTTTTTATAATCGTTATATTAAAATAACGAGTAGAAATTTAAGGGAAATGTATATAAAAATGGAATTTGAATAAAAACAGGAAATTCTATATTTAGGATGAATTTATGGTGGGATTCCGTTCCGAATATCGAGAAAAATATGGCCAAACTCTTTCGAAAGAAAGAAAATCTTGCCGTACTGAAAACAAATTACTCCATACCCATTAATTAAGAGTGAATCTTATAGATTATAACCATAATAGAGCTTGTGTAACTGATGAAAGAAATGGAGATATTTTCTACTTTCTGTCCCAGTGCCATGACCTAAGTCAATTAAGTATAATGAAAATACTTTTTCCATCTATCACAAATCTATCCCAAATCACACTTTCGAATCTTTTCAGCTTTAGGAAGGGGCTATATTGACATCAACAAAACGAAAGAAAAAGCTACCCAAACTCATTAACCCCCAAATGGTTCTATATTAAATTTAGTGTGATGATGTTATGATTTACAATCAACCTTATCAACCTTGTCATTGAATCTATCCTTCACATTGTTTACCGCTCGAAAGCTCTAAGATGGCGTATGGTCTGCGGAACAGTATTACAAGATTTGATAATCGCCGTCCAACTTCTTACTGAAATCCTTCTTATCACTGCTCCTTAGGGGCCGTAAGCAAACTTTTCTGTATCTGATTTCTCAAACATTACTTAAAGAGAGTTCAGAGCAGGCTTTAATATTTTGCAGAGAGCAAATCCTTTCTGCTTAAAAAATGTAAGATCATTTAAAAATAAATTTTAGGGATCAGCGGCTTATTTGCAGACTTTCAAAAGAGACGGGATAGTTAATAAAAATGTTGGTCTTGATATTGACCGGTATTCAAGTATTAATTTAAGAATAATAACATCAAATTAGTAATCACTGACAAATCTTTTTATTATCGTGAGATGGAGGCTAATCCTAATCCAACATACCAATTAAAATAAAAAAATCTAATCCCTCTCTAAATATACTCTTGCCTCTGGAAATCCCCAGAATTCCTCAATCACTCTTTAGTTTACATTATGGCACTTCAACTTTCTCAGAGAAGGTACCTACCTTCCACCAACAATTTATATGAATTGTCATTAGTGGAGAGGCGACTAATTGTCTGGGTCATTGTTCGTCGGGGTATCTAGCACTTGCAATTCATTCGAAAATGGGATTTCCAAGCGCACAGGTATAAATCAAAACAATAACTTAAAATTTATGTAAATTCATCGTAAGGCGCTAAATGCCATTGTGTTAACATGTTAAAGTGATTTCCGAAATGTCTGTCAAATTTTCGGGAAACGACCATTGTTTATTTATACATGATTTTTCGAACACGACTGTATATCTCCTCTGACGTATATAATATGTCAGAATGTTTTTGTTTGTAAAGAAATCAAACGAAACAAAGTGTGCGTCAATTTAAATCGATAACCTATAGCGATAACAAAAGTAACAATAAAATATCAATCATTCTCTCTCAAACACATGTATACCATTAACCATATACAGTTACACATGTAAATGTGTTGCGATAACCGCTAATAAACAAAACCACAAAATAAATATGAAAAGTGTAGAACATGTTCACAAGGCTCTGTTCAGAACCACCTATGGCAGGGGGCCTTGAAGAGGGAGTCAAATTGCAGCCACTCATCACTAGCACCAGTGCATACTCATCACACATTCGCCGTATGTTTATTCAGATCATATCCCGTATCACGTTCGATTGTAAACCCCGGGCCCCGCTAAATACTGTTGTTGGGTCACACCATGGCCGCGACGGGACGGTGTGAGTAACAATTAAGTGTAATATCAATGGCGACATGTTGATCGTTGCATTTGTGTGATGGGCAGACGGAGACTATACGTTCGTCGTCGTCGATCGGGTAAATGTTTGTATAGTGATAGTCACTCTGGGGCAATTGAAGTGTCATGTCGACTGAGGTAGTGCTATAGAGGGGGGACCAAGAAGGGTGAAATACATTCACTGGCGACGCAAGTCTGCGATCGCTGATTTTATGGAGTTACCACTCCATATGAGGAGAACGGGGCACAGCGACCGACGCGTCGGCTATATGTAGGCATGTTTCTATGTGTAGATTTGAATGCGAGTACTCGCATATCGCTGTAGCTCCCCTTATTGCCAGATCAATAGAATAGCAACCGGGGCGGCAAACCGACAACGGCTGCGAGTTTATTTATGCAAAGCGTAGTGTAGGTAGACATTGTCGAGATATACAAATAGATACCGTCGTATACGTAAGCATTAAAGTTGGTGAGTCTGAGTCGGTGTGTTCAGATACTTTTTTGCTGTCGATATTGTTGTTGCTGTTCGTCTTCCCTCGCTTTTCTGTTGAGAGAAGACATAAATTGTTGAATTGCGCTGAACTTAACAAAAAAAACAATATGCTCTTGGTGTTGTTTTTTTGTTGGATCTTGTGGTGTTTTGGCATTGTTGTTGGGTTTTTTAATGAGCACAGCAGTAGCCAGAGTAAGCATATGGGTATATACATTGTGTGTTGATAATTTTTTTTTTAAATTGATCTTGTTGCTGTTTTTCTGGTTCTGGTTTTTGTGATTTGACCGATCGATCGTTGTTTGAAAATTGGGTGTTGATCGATTCCGTGACTAAAATAAAGTGGTCGAACTGCTGGCTGTGTTGAGGTGGCAGAAACATTCGGTGCGGTGAGACTGTAAGAGATGAAGGCGACATACCTACATCGAGATCGAATGATTTGTTACCCCAGAAATTCGCAAGATTGCGGTGTGAATTCAATTGTATCGCTCGTTTTAAACTCATACCGTAGAAAGATTGCTATGGATACAGGAAGGCAGATGCAGAGATACCTACACATGATTGAAGGTTTGTCGTATTTGATTGATTTTTGTTGACAGGAGAAGGGTTGTTCGGGATTAAAAATAATCCCTGAATGTGAGGACTTTGATTGAGGAATGTGGTAAGAGGGAATGTCGGAAATTCAAAAAAAAAAATATTTTGAAATGATTGTTATCGAATCAACTGTAGATATCTTGTAATCGTCCTGCAGTTTGATTAGTCAAAACAACTGCTAAAAGATGTAGGTTGTGATATGGTCAGCAATTGTATTCCAGTATATGTCCAATGTATACATATATGAGGTTAATAATTGTAATAAACATCTTTTAAAATTATACACTTTTAAAAAACTTTTCCAAACACTGCCTTATAACGAGAGGCGTGTTCCACTTACGGTTTATTCAGAGATCTTCCTCCACTGCGTCTGCTGAGATTATTAGATATTCAGCTTAGGGGAACTTTGTCTATCAAAGAAGAATTTCAATACCTCCCAGCATATTATAATAAAGAATTCCTTTTATAATAGGTACGTCAAAAATAATCAGTTGCAATCGTTTATCAGAAAAGGTGTGAAGGTAACTTCACCAGCAAATTTTGGTCACAGCATATTGTAGAAACCGTCGTCATCCACATCGACTTTTTCGGAGATCTCGTATGGTCCGTAAGTGGAACACCCCAAAATATTTTATAATTGTTATAATTTTCAAATACCTACCTCATTTTCGTAATAAATAAAGATCTACATGTACAAATCTCCAATGTGTCCATATCTTTATTACCTACCATTAAACTATTGATATACAAAACATATGAGAAGGCTACAATCCGCTGTGCGGATCGTTGAATACCCTTTCCCATCCCATCCTTAAAATTAATATCCTCCAAATGTAGGCTTTATGGTGATGAAATACAGAAAGTGACATTGTCGCAACATAGCTATTGTTCAGACAGTTTATCAAAACATTTTGTGGATCGACAAAAAAACAACGTATTTCTATTGCTAATGCCTTGGGATGGGATATACAAATGGTTTTTGTAAGAAAACGCCCCCAAATATTGACAAAATGTTTATATTACCAATACGGAAGTATCTGCATCAAAAGTTTTTTTTGAAAGTGTTAAAATTTGGACAAAAAGTGGGCGTGGCTAAATATGCTGCTCAGACACTTTTTTTTTTAAATTCCTTAAGGTTTAGCTTAAAACTACGTATTTCTAAAAAGGGTGCGTGGCAGTGGGCGGATTTCAAAAATGTTTACACTTGTTCTGCTTCGTCGGCCAGAGAGTCAATATACCAAATTTCAACACTCTAGCTCAAAATTTAAGGCCCAAAAATCGTTGACACATAGACAGACATGGCTTAATCGACTCAGCTAGCTATTCTGAATCGATCCATATACTTTGAGGTATATGTATCGAAATTATTTCTCTATGTTACAAACTTAATGTCAAAACTTATACCCCTATGGGATAGGGCATAATTACTCATTGTTAAGATGAAAATTGTGTAATAGTTAGCTAGGTAGGAATATGATTTTTAAGAAAAAAAACATATGAGAAGGCTACAATCCGCTGTCGGATCGTTTAATACCCTATCCCATCCCATCCTTAAAATAATATCCTCAAAATGTGATGTTTATGGCGATTAAATACAGAAATTGACATTGTCACAATATATTGCTCAGACAGTTTCTCAAAACCTTTTGTGGTTCGACAAAAAGCAACGTTTTTGTATTGCATATAGCTTGGGGTAGGGCATACAAATGGTTTTTATAGGAAAACGCCGAAATGTTCATATTAATACTACCAATGATTGTGCATCAAATTTTTTTCGAAAATTTTAAAATTTGGCCAAAAAACTTTTTTTTTATAAAAAAGCCCCTAAAAAGTGGGTGTGGCAAAAAACTTTGTATTGACGAAATATAGATATTACGATTCTCTAAATATGCTGCTCAGACACTTTTTTTTAAAATTCTTAACGGTTTCGCCAGAAACGTGGCAGTGGGCGGATTTTAAAAATATTTACACTTATTCTGCTGGGAGCAACAAAGAGCACTTATACCAAATTTCATCGTTCTAGCTCAAAATTTAAGGCCCAAAAACTGGTGACGTACGGACGGACGGACAGACATGGCTAAATCGACTCAGCTATCGATTCTCAGTCGATCCATATACTTTGAGGTATATGTAGCTAAATTATATCTCTATGTTACAAACTATGTATCAAAACTAATATACCCCTATGGGATAGGGTATAAAAATATACTGTCATCCCTATTAGAAAATCACATAGGTCAACTTCAGATGCATGAAAGCTTTCATGCATTGTTTCAAGCAAATAAGAAAAGTACACTTTGTGAAAAGATTTTAACCAAATCATTCTTATAGCGCCAATACACCACACATGCATGCATGCTCAATCTTAAGCATGCACAATTACTGTTCTTCCACACACTATTCCTGCAAAATGCGCAGTAATCATTCGTGTGTTAATCGCTGACTGAGGCAGGTCGTCATTATTAATGAAAAATGTACTCTCCGAGCGATGTTGTTCTCATAACGGCGCAATTTCGCACATTCTTGCATGTGCAAACAAGAAAATATCAAAATATTTTGAAATCACTCATGCCGCATGCACAACCACACAGTTAACACAACTCTATCACATTGAGTGGTGTGTGGACGCTATTAAACATGCATTTTTGACAGTCACGGACAAAAATATTGATCCAACAATTCTTTTCTGGGTTATTTTGTCCTACAACTGTTCAAATCTTTAAGTTCCATGCCTTATTTCTTTAACTAATTTCTTCGAAGTGAAATTTTGTTTAATCATCATTTGAAATAGCTAACAAACTTCGAAAAACGATTTTTTAGTGACTTTCTGAAAAGGGGATATGTATGTACCTATCGAATTAAACCGTCCACATTAAAGATTTTATTGTATAGGTACCTAGATTAGATATCATTATTCAAAATCTGAACAAATTGCAATTAATCTTTCTAGCAGTTATTCAGATTTTCTTACCTTGCATATTTATATGCGAAGATCAGAAATTTTCATAGTATGTAGTTTAATGTTTTTTAAGAGTCCGTTTAAAAATCAAATATCTCCGATCTAGTTGGTAGTTCTTAATACTGTGCCACAGGCAAAGTATCCTATAAGTGATTTTGATGTTTCCTTTTTCTCTTTCCTTAGACTAACCAAAAATTGAATGTTCATAGTTGGTTTCTAAGCCAGTACGTCTATTTTGTACAGTTATATTATTTAACATAACTTAAGATACTCAAAACGATGTCGTCTATTGCGCCATACTGAATAAAAGAAGAACATTGGTTTAATCTGAATTGTACGGCTGCCCTCTAAGAACTGTGTAAGATTTCTGAAGCTCTTACAGGGTTTTCGTAGTAACATTTCGAATTAGCAAAAATCTTAAACGATATTATGCAGGGTTACCATCCTTTTTTTAGATTGAAATTTTCATTTACATATATAAACGAGTTGTGGGTGCACGACTGGGTCGTAAGCAACTTTTTTCTTTCACTCCAAGTTGGGCGTTAGATTAAATGTCAAGCATGGGAGAATTTGACGATTTGCATAATTTCGCCAAAATACACTATAATATTCATTTTGATTATTGATGCTTACTTACTTACTTACTTAAGTGGCGCTACAGTCCGGAATGAACCTGGGCCTCAACCAACATGCCTCTCCAATTAGCCCGGTCCTTAGCTAACTGCCTCCAGTTGCGCACTCCAAGTTGGTTGAGGTCGGTTTCCACTTGTGCGCGCCACTTAAGGCGAGGTCTTCCTCTACTGCGTCCGACGTCTGGCTGGGAATCGAAGACTCTGCGAGCCGGAGTATTGGTGTCCATTCGTTCTACATGTCCTAGCCATCTTAAACGTCCAATGCGGAGTTTTTTGACCAGGGGCATGTCGCTGTACAGCTCGTATAGTTCTTGGTTGAATCTTTGTCTCCATAGCCCGTCAACGCAAACGGGACCGAAGATTTTTCGAAGAATTTTCCTCTCGAATCTACCAAGGATTTCTTCATCCGCTTTTGATACGGTCCATGCTTCAGCGCCGTAGAGCAGGACTGGGATGATCAGGGTCTTATATAGGATCTCCTTAGTAGTTCGAGTGAGGGCTTTACTACTAAATTGCCTTCTTAGCCCGAAGAAACAGCGGTTGGCAAGAGTAATTCTTCGTTTAATTTCTGACGAGATGTTGTTGTCAGAGTTAATAGCGGAGCCGAGGTAGACAAAGTCCCGTACTACCTCAAAGTTATATCTGGCAATGGTGAGGTTCTGTCCAATTCGTCGATGTGTGTCCTTTCGTGTTGACAGCATATACTTAGTCTTACCCTCATTTACTGCTAAACCCATTTTCGCCGCTTCCATCTCTATACTAGCAAACGTGGCTAGGACATCACGTTGAGTCCTACCAATGATGTCAATATCGTCAGCGTATGCTAGTAGTTGCACCGACTTTTGGAAAATTGTGCCTCTGGTGTTGGCTTTGGAGTTTTGCACAATTCTCTCAAGAATCAGATTAAAGAAGTCACATGACAGCGCATCGCCTTGCCTAAATCCTTTTTTGGTATCGAATGTGTCGGTGAGGTCGTTTCCGACCCTGATGGAGCAGCGAGAATTCTCCATCGTCATCCTACACAAACGGACGAGTTTGGGCGGTATACCAAAACTAGACATGGCTCTGTACAGTTCGTCTCTATAAATGCTGTCATATGCGGCTTTGAAATCGATGAATAGGTGGTGGGTATCGATTTGGACTTCCTGAGTTTTTTCCAGGATCTGCCGAAGTGTGAAAATTTGATCGGTTGTGGACTTTCCTGGCCTAAAACCACACTGATAAGGGCCAATCAGGTTGTTGGTAAACGGTTTCAGGCGTTCACATATTACGGCAGATAGGATCTTGTAGGCGATGTTGAGGAGACTTATGCCTCTGTAGTTGGCGCAGTTCAGAGGGTCTCCTTTTTTGTGGATCGGGCAAACGATGCTGAGGTTCCATTCTTCAGGCATATTTTCATCCGACCAGATTTGGCTTATGAGTTGGTGGATGTTACTTACCAAGTCATCTCCGCCGGCCTTATAGAGCTCAGCGGGAAGGCCGTCATTTCCGGCAGCCTTATTAAGCTTGAGTTTAGATATTGCTATCCTCACTTCACTCAGGTCGGGTGGTTGGCAGTTTTCGCTGTCGTTGCCAATATTGAATGGTTCGTTCTGCCTGACAGCGGAATGTTGTTCGTCATCGCCGTTTAACAGTCTGCAGAAGTGGTTCTTCCATATCCTCAGCATCGACTGTGTCTCAACTACAATATTTCCTTGTTCATCTCGACAGGATTCTGTTCGAGCCTTGTATCCTTGGCTTTGACGTTTTACACTTTGGTAAAACTTGCGAACATCGTTCCTGGAGTGGCACCTCTCTATATCCTCGATCGCGCGCTTTTCTTGCTCTTTTTTCTTCTTGCTGAAAAGCCGATGTTCTTCCCTTCTTCTTTGCCTATAGAGCTCAATGGCAGCTCTCGTCTTCACCTGCAGCTTAGCCTTGTAGGCCTCGTTCTTGGCTGCGAGCATCTGTCGGCATTCCTCATCAAACCAGGGGTTTCTTGCTGGTGGGCGCGAGAAACCTAGCACATCAGTTGCGGCTGATCTAATGGCCTGTTGGCATCGTTGCCATTGCTCTTCGACATTCGATGCTGGTGGTATGGTGTTAATCGAGAGGTTAAGGGATACGCGTTGTGCGAAGGTCTTGGCGGTCTCTTGCGATTGCAGTCTTCCGACATTAAATTTTTTCACAGTATTTCTGGATTGTTGTGGCGTGGTGGATATCCGCATTCTTACCTTGGCTGCTACAAGGTAGTGGTCCGAGTCGATGTTAGCTCCTCGGAATGTTCGGACATCCAAAATACTGGATGCGTGCCTCTTATCTATCGCAATGTGATCAATTTGGTTGACCGTTCGTTGATCTGGAGACCGCCATGTCCCCTTATGGATATCGAGGTGAGGAAACCGTGTGCTGGCTATAGTGGCATTTCGTTCCGTAGCGAAATCAATTAGCCTAAGTCCGTTACCAGACGTGTTGTCGTGTAGGCTATGTTTTCCGACAATACTTCTAAAGATGTCTTCTCTTCCTACCTTTGCATTAAAATCTCCCAGCACGATTTTAACATCGTACTTCGGTAGTCGCTCATAGGTTTTGTCGAGGAGCTCGTAGAAGCAATCCTTAGCTATATCATCTTTTTCTTCCGTCGGAGCGTGAGCGCATATAAGGCTTATGTTGGCGAATTTGGCCTTGATGCGGATTGTTACTATGCGTTCGCTAATGTCTTGGAAACATAAGACTTCTTGCCTAAGTCTGGCACTTATAACAAATCCGCATCCGAATAGTCGCTGTTTCTGCTCACTATAACACGGTCCGTAGTATATGTCACAGTTTTTCATCCTCTTTTTGCCCGGCCCGTCCCATCGTATTTCCTGGATGGCAGTAATGTCTGCTTTGTAGCAGTTTAGGGCTTCCGCTAGTTGTTCGCCTGCACCTCTCCTGTTTAATGTTCTCACATTCCAGGTGCAGATACGAACGTCGTTGTCCTTTTTTCGTTTAGCAGGGTCGTCAACAATAAAATCCGTCCTTTCCGAGGCTATTGGTTGCTTCGTAACCATGTTTTTTTTCTGTGGGTGGGTAGTTAACCCAAAGCACAACCCCCAACCTGGAGGGCCAGTTCCAATTTATTAGATACCCCTAGGACACGGGGCCATCAGTATCCACTACGGGATTGAGCGCTGCCGTTGGCCTTTCGGTTCATCCGCCACCATCTCTGTTCAAGGGGCCTGACTAACCCTTGAAATTCCTAGACAACCTGTTGTCCGAATATGTCAGAGCAGTTCATCTAGGTTCGCCTGGGACAGCAGGCCGGGTATTCTTCCGTGCCATTCTCACCAGGGTGTTTATAGTGTTGCTGTTTTTCGTCGTGTTATCAACACTCGCACTTATCGTTTAGCAAGTCAAATCCGGTTGGATGAGACCAGTACCCGATGGTTACCACTTGGAGGTAAAGATAAGCACATTTGATGTGTAGTCAGAGTTGCAACACTGGGCATTGCCAAGTTAACGCCAATCAGAGTCTACCCTCGTTCTACAGCACCCAACCATCTATGATTATTGATGCTTAAAATGATAAAAACAATGTGATTATACGTTTATTATAATTCGGTGTATAAACAGTAAGATGTCTGGGGCATGCTGCCCCCTGTAACCCCCCTGCTTGGGCTCACTCTTAGGGTTTGGGATGGGTGCGAGGTTTTTTTTGTGTGTTTTTGTAAAATGTAATGCTCTTGATTTGCTGTACTTTACTTACAAACTGACTGACTTGGAGGCGTAATGCAATGCAAGTCTACCACCTCGTTGTGCGTTCTGTGTAAGCTTAATGATTTGCTGTACTTTACTTACAAAGATAAACATTAATCCCCTAATTGAGATACCAAAAAAAACGAGTGGTGGGTGCACGACTGGGTCGTACGCAACTTTCTCTCTCACAGCGAGTTGGGTGTTAGATCAAATAGAACGCATTTTGATTATTAGTGCTTAAAATGATATGAATAATGTCGAAATATGATTATACGAACGTTTACTACGAAATTTTAAGGAATCGGTGTCTACGGGAATAATAATGATTTTTCGTTATTGGCCAAAACTGAAAATTCCGTAAAGTGATAGTTGGGCTAAAACTAATTATGTGAAATTGCTTTAAGTAGTAATAGCAGTATATATATTAAATTTCATTCAATTTGACATAATAGTTTGCGAGAAATTGCCAATTTTCCTTATATGGCCTAAATGACAAAATCCGGTATATGGATTTTCTCGAAAAAACTGGGTATGCAGTTTTGTTGGAGCTAATATGGTTATAGTATATATAAAGTTTAATCAAAATCGTTAGAGCCGTTTTCGAGAAAATTGAGGTTATGTGTAATTTTTATATGGCAGGTACCATTATTAACATGGCTAAAAGCAAACAAAAAAAATGGCCTAGAATTATATAAGCTTGGATACGAAGTTTGAAGAAAATCGGTCTAGCCGTTTAGGCTGGGGAGACCATTACGGACAGACGGACCGACGGACCGACGGACGGAATTCCAAAAACCACTTTTTTAGGCTCCGCTATCATCGTAATGTTAGAATCAATTAAAATCTCGAGGTCGAAATTTTTCACGAAAACAATATCTTTCTCTTTTTAAGAGAAAGTTAAAAAACAAAAATCATACAAAAATTGTTTTAGTAATTTTTAATTTCTCAAAAACTAGAAGACATAAAATCACCAACCATTAGGTTTTTTTGTGTTCGATTCAGAATTGATATAAGCATTGATCACAAAAAGCCAATTAAGCACTTTATTTTACAATTATTTCTTTGCATTTTTTTAACTTTCTCTTACAAAGAGAAAGATATTGTTTTCGTGAAAATGTTCGACCTCGAGATTTTGATTGATTCTAACATTACGATGATAGCGGAGCCTAAAAAAGTGGTTTTTGGAATTCCGTCCGTCGGTCCGTCGGTCCGTCGGTCCGTCGGTCCGTCTGTCCGTGATGGTCTCCCCAGCCTAAACGGCTAGACCGATTTTCTTCAAACTTCGTATACAAGCTAGTTTTAGTCATAATTCTAGGCCATTTTTTTTGTTTGCTTTTAGCCATGTTAATAATGGTACCTGCCATATAAAAATTACACATAACCTCAATTTTCTCGAAAACGGCTCTAACGATTTTGATTAAACTTTATATATTCTATAACCATATTAGCTCAAACAAAACTGCATACCCAGTTTTTTCGAGAAAATCCATATAACGGATTTTGTCATATAGGCCATATACGGAAAATTGATAATTTCTCGCAAACTATTATGTCAAATTGAATGAAATTCAATATATATACTACTATTACAGCTTGAAGCAATTCCACATAATTAGTTTTAGCCCAAATATCACTAAAGGGAATTTTCAGTTTTGGCCAATAACGGAAAATCATTATTATTCACATTGACATCGATTTCTTCAAATATCGGAGTAAACGTTCGTATAAACTCATTTCGACATTATTTATATCATTAATCAAAATGCGTACTATTTGATCTAACGCCTTAATCGCTGTGAAAGAGAAAGTTGCGTACGACCCAGTCGTGCACCCACCACTCGTTTATTAAAATTTTGAGTTTGCATGAGAATTTTTCAAAACCTATTGACAAAAATACTTAAATTTAAATTGAAGATTAAAATTCATTTTAAGTAATTTTTTCGGAAAAATGCTTGTTTTTAACCCCTCTGCAAAACACCGTTTATTATCGCCAACTCATCGTACTCTGTATACGTTTTGTAACAGGCAATTTGTGATTACGCCTTAAAATGCGTAATTTATTAATTTTTGGTTAAACGTCAACGAATCCTGATATACCTATGTTCCATGTGAAATCCTCAAGTAGTTTTCGATTTCCTAAAATTATACCAAAAATGTGTTCCACAAATCATCTTCATCAAAGTGGAAAAGAACTCTCAGTAGGTGTCTCTATAAGCAACAATATGCTTCACATCTAAGTGAGCCAATAACATCCTTATTCCTTATGCCAATATGTAGCTGCTTTCCCCGGAAGTTGGTTCATATATGTCAACCTAACCTATTGATGTCGGGCCATCCACTGTAACGCAGATATTAAGGTATTCTACAATATACAAATGACGTTATAAAAAAACACTCAAGCACCTACATTTCTCAACAACATATATATATACAACCATCCCTATTTTTTGACCAATCTCTTGTATCTTTTCGTATACCTGAATGTGGTAGACACCACCTCCGTACGTGACATTATTCATCATATTTGTCACGTCTATGACTAGCTATGTAAACGCGTAAGTTGACATTAAAAACGTGTAGAAAAAATAATCGAACGCCAGTCTGCTGATTTTCCAGTCATACTGTACAAGCGTAGATACTGCTCCTGCCCATTGAATTCATTCACTTTTTTTTAAGTTTGTATCTCCCCGTCTCTCTTGCTTTTTACACTCCAAATTGATATCAACGACTATAGCAGCTAAAGTCGCACAACATACATAACTTCAAAACTGGTTCTTAAAGCCTGCTCCAAGTAAAGCCCGTCCCCGTTGGTTTTGTAGTTACGAATTTATTTGTTTTGCACAAAACCAGTGTAGTATAACAGTCACACTAGACATCATCACCGCCGTCACCACCACCGTCGCCGCCATCACCACAAATATAGCTCTGGACAAAAGCAACGCCAGCGACGCGCAGCGCACGGAATCACAACAAAATCAGCAACCGCCAACCAGCAACGTGAGCAACTACAAGCATCGCACGTTTATCATTCGTCCGGTTTTGATCGTGCCGATTTTACGGTGGCTTCGCGCGATCGTATCTTTTTTTTCGTTTATTTACAATTTGTCTTCTTATCCTCTTCAAAGATTTTGGTACGTCAAAGAGTTAGGTTAGCGCCTCCCAATCGATCCTCGCGTTGCTAAATAGCTAAGCCGCCGTTTTATTACATCTAGATACAATATGCAACAACGGCAAGGTGAATGATTCTTCAAAATAGATAAATCAATCCGAAAAGGGTTCAAAGTGTGAACGATCCATTTCCAAGAGAAAAGACAATTGAATTTCGATAGTGTACCTGTAAGATACACGACGGCGCCAGTATACCGGTGTGGCAACGCTCAGACATGGCGGTTTAGTGAAAAGCAAAAAAAAATACATTTTTTATTGACGCGTCTACCTGTGTGTAATGTGTGCAGTGACCTAACCAGGGATACCCCCGATCTTCAAAAGGCAATAAAAAATGTCACACACACACGCACAAAAGTTAAACAAGAAAAATTTCACAGTGGTGGGGAGGAATGATTACCCATCGTATTCGTATCTATCAATTGTTATTCGCCTCGAGAAAAAAAAACTCTCAACTCGACGTAATCGCGCGAAATTCCGTCCTTCGAAGTCATCGACGTATTTAAAAAAAAAATGTATGTACTCAAACCTACTCACTAAACAGTGTAGTCGCGTGTAAATATGGGTATCTCAAATACAGAGAGAGAAAAAAGCCTACAATTTTAAATACGTAATTTCCGCCGCTGGCGCTGGTACATGCAGGGGCAGGCTACTTTGTAAATATCATACATTAATATGAGTGAGTAAGTGCGATTGCGAGAGGCTAGTGTCTTAGCTCTCTAGCGCACAAGTAGCAATAGCAAAGCACTAGACTAGAGTTGAAGTAGAGTGAGACCTGCTAGAGCGCTTATACGTATACCTATATGTGTGTCTCGTGTATAGGGTGATGTGTGTGCGGCGCTCTATTACACAAAAAAATCTGAATTGATTATCAGTTGAGGCGACGAACGGCGGGCGAACGGACAGACGGCGTGTATTTTGCACTCGAGCATAGTTAGATACTTTTTTTTTGTGTTGTATTTGGTGTTATTTCTCTATTTATCGTCATTCGCTGGCGCAAGCATCGCCTTCGGTTTATTTTTTCCTGTACGTTCGGCTTTGTGGTATTTTGTCGGTTTCTCCAAGTTTAAATATCGCTTTGAACTTTGCAAATTAAAAATTCATTGGTGTTTTGTATCGTCGGTATATATTGTGTGTGTTGCCCGCTTTTGTTTAAAATTTATCTAATAAGTAAAGTGACCTTATATACATATTATGGTCTTGTGAAGATAATTAATGAAATAATCAGGAATTTGTGATATCCCGGTTGTGATTTGATCAACTAATGTGGAAGTTCTATCATAAAGTATTGCAGCGCCATCTATTGATAAATTTATATAGAAAAATTCGCCAATTGACATTGTGGATTATTTATTTTTATTTCTTTTCAACAGCACTATGAGGTAAGACATTGGCGCATAGTTTAATGAAATAAAAAAAATTGTGTATCTATCGCCCACACATGCTTTTCGTGTGCGGTTTGCCGGTTTTTTTTTGTTGATCTTGTAAAGATCACCCCCACTAAAAAAGAGGCAATAAATGCTATAAAATACATTTTTGAAGGTTATTTCGCGGATGTATTTATAGAGATACTCGAAATAGATGGATCCAAAAACAACAAACAGACCAACAAAATGTATCGTTTCACTGCTGGTGCCATCTTCTTGTGGTTCATTCGATTTCTGTAGGAACGTATAGTCGACGTATGTAGTCGACGACGACGATGAAAAAAACAGGCTATACTATATGTTCCTGGGGATTCCCATGTGTTTCGGATTGTATTTATAGAAGCATTTAGTTTTGTGTTCAGCTTGAGATACTTGTTTTTTCCTGCTGTTTTGAGTGGAAAATATATGAATGGTCTTTTTTTGTTTACAACATGTGGAGGAAGGGAGGTCTTAATTCGAGTGTGGAATGTCTTTTTTCGGTGTTTTGGTTTTCCTCTGGGGTATTACCCATTACCGTAGGAAACTCGCTCATCAGCGGCGCACATCTCACACGATGAGGGAAATTCGTTCGTCGTTGTACCTAATATTCTAAAGATCGGCTTTTTCTTTCTCATTTACGGGTGGATCGGAATGTCGGAGTGGAAAATCGACTCAAATAAATTCAAAATTTAATTGATTGTGACGTAGTTTGGGCATTTCGGTCGATGAAGAGCAATCGAGTGGGTGGATTTGTGGTCGGATTGTGAGGATCTGTGCATAGTCATTGCGGGTAAAAGTAGCTATCTTTTGTTAATTTTCATTTATTTGTACCTAAGGTGATCTTGAGAGTGCGAACGGAATTTATAATTTGTTTGAGCTAATCAAGTGAGTTTGTGTGGGCTGTTTATTGGATTGACTTGCTTAGTTGATACATGGTGATATCTTTTGTGGGTTTCTTCGAATTTATAGATAGTGGAGGGTGGTGTTTTTAGTCTGATTTACTTTTATTTTGATAATGCTGGGTTGACAGCTAGGTTTTTTCTTGACTGGTTGTCGAACGAGGGATAGAATCCCATATTTCGTTGATAGTGACAGGTTTTGGGAATGGCAATGTTGGAAATAAAATTAATTTAATTTGGATGGTTTATTGGTGACTGTGGTGGTGCTGAACAGTCATGATTGATTTCCTAACAAATCTGAATCTGTTAAGGCCTGGGTATCTAAAAGATATTATTAGGATCAGATGGTTAAAGAAGTTCTCTTTTTATACCCTATTCCATAGAGATAGGTATATATTAGCTTGATAGGCATAGTTTGTAACATAGAGAAATAATTTAGCTAGATAGGTATACCTTAAAGTACATTTTGAGCTAGAATGATGAAATTTGGTACACGTGCTCTTTGGCCAAACAGTAAAGAATTTTGGAAAAGTGTCTAAACAACTTATTTAGAGAATCGTACTATCTATATTTCGTCTATATATAGTTTTTGGCCACGCTCATTTTTTGGGGGTGTTTTCAGTAAAAAACCTTTTTCGGTAAAATTTGTAAATAATTGAAAAAACTTGCAATATCATTAACTATGATAATATAAACATTCCGTATTTGGATCATTTTAACCCACGCCCACTTTTTGAAGGCGTTTTTCTACAAAAACCATTTGTATACCCTACTCCATAGTACCTATGTGCATGAGAAAAACCATAAAAGAACCATAAAAGATTTTGATAAACTGTCTAAACAATATCCTGTGACAATATCGTTTTCTATATTTCATATTCATAAAGCCCACAATTTGCGGATACTAATTTTAAAAATGGGATGGGATAGGGTACTAAACGATCCGCACACGGGGATTGTAACCTTCTCATATGTTTTTATTTGTTAAAGAACATGACGCCCGTAGAGGAAGGATGCTATTGTTATTTTTTCCCTCACCTCTGTCTTTTTAGTTAGAAATAGTTTCGAAGAATACCCAGTCGAAGAGCCTAGGATGCAATTTCCTGTCATTATGTCATTATGTTTATTCTATCAGTTGCCAAAAAATTGTCCATAAATCGGGAAATGGATTAGAGTATATTGGAACAGTTTATTAATGCGTTATTAACAATGTCAAGGCGCAACTTCTTATACATATTCATTATTGTAAGAATCGGGCTCTGAAGCCTTATTGCCGGCGATGTATATATATATATATTATATATGGTATAGTTGAGAGAACGAACTTCGCCAGGTGTTGCGACTGAATTAATTTTTTTATTGGGTCCTCAGGCATGTTGATTCTCGGCTTACCCAATGAAAGTACAGCAATAAGAGAAAAAAAGAGTATAAGAAGGGCAGGCTTCGGATCACTCTAGGCATCACGAGAATTTTAGACCAAACTACCTATGCTTCTTTAACACGGTAAGGTTAAATGTGAATATCAAACTTAATACAGTCAAATCCGGTTAGGTAGAATATTTTTGGGAAATTAATTTGAATCCTAAATGTATTACACTTCGGATGTAATTTCCAGCAGTAGTTGAAATAATGGTCAGTAGAATACCTTAATCAAACTTAGTTTGTATCTTATCTTAGTAACAATTAAACCTCTTAAGTGGGAAAACATAAACAATGCAAACGGTTTTCTTTTACGCACTTTACAAGTTAGTTAACTTTATCCATATAACTACCTAATGGTTATAAAAAAAACATACTGATAAAGTTTATCATCACTTGACCGCGTTAATATGCCTAGAAAAAAAAGAGTTATTAGGTATAAGCACACTTTCAAAATCATGCATTTATACCACATTTTAGCTTAAATGCCAAGTTAACGTTTGCCAAACGTTCCAAAGATGATGTGGTTTCCCTTGACCTGAATCCAGCGAATATGAAAAATCTTCAATAAAACCAAAACAAATCATCAGCAACAACAAACAAACACACATTTGCACACAAAAATGCAAACAAACAGAAAAAAAATCACCATCACCAACGTTTAATGATGAATTACTCACACTGATCACAGCCCACACCGGATGTGTAAAATTCTAATCGTTTATGATATCACAATATTTTGTATTTTTATTGTTGTATCATCCAATTGTTATACGACCTACGCGTCAGTAAAAAGTGAAATGAAAATTATTAAATAATTTAATTATCTCTATAAGCGTCATCGATCATTTTATGCCTAGCCAAGTAATTAAGTGATGAGTGTTGATGACATTTGGCATTATATTAACTTAAAGTGTGTGTTATGAGATGTGCATAGGGGCTGAACAACAAATTGCAATTAATAATATTATGTACTCAGTGATGAGAGTAATTCAGTTGATTGATTATTAAATAGGGAAAGGTGTAAAACGGATGCTTGTGAATACCATCTTATGGGGGAGTTGATATTTGATAGCATTTGTAGGTGCATATTGTGAAGGTTTGTTACGAGTCTCTGGGGGTACTTGTAAAAAACAGCAGAGTAAGATATACATAATATAGTATAAGAATTCTGATTTTGAAATAGCAATCCATACTTTCTAAATAGAAAACGTAGAACATTCCAGGCTGTTTAAAGAAAACAGCTATAAAATACAAATAAGTCCTTATTTTTGCTATTTTATTCTACTTACCTTTCAATTAGTAGGTAGGTAGGTAAAAGTATATTATTATGTGTGGTTACACTTGTCAAACACCATAAATGTTTTTATCACTTTGAAAGAGTTTTTATAACATTTCGGAAAGCAAGTGTTCGCTGTGCCAAAGGCTGCAAATTTTAAGTAAGAGAATAATTGTCGATAAGGAGGATTGTATGTCCTTGAACAGAGTCTAGCAATTGCAGTGAATGTTTTGAGGTCGAACTGCAAACATGAGAACACTATTCAAGATCAGGTCGTTATTAAGTTTTAATGATATGTAGAAGCTGGGCTGGTGTAAACTTAGCTCTAAAAAGGTAACTTAACTTAGGCGCCGCTGATTGGCAATAGACGTTACATGTTGTTGCCATAATAAATATGGAACAATTGTGACACTTAGAAGATGCATCGATTCTACATTTCTGTATACAGCATTTACAGAAATGTAGAATCGATGCATTGCGATTTTTTTTTTCAAAGTTTAATTTAACTAGATATTCTTTCGACCAATGTATAATCCTTTGTAGATCTCTGCTGTCCGGGGACTACAGTAATGCTAGAATAATTTTACATTACTACTTTACTACAAACACTTACTAATCAAGCTTTGTTAATGCTATTAATAGAGTCGAATATAGAAAGAAGAGTACTGAATTATCTGTTGGATTCGAATTTTTTCATTAATTTTAGAAGCTCACCCTTTCCTTCGACTGTTGATATTTTTGTTCCATGGAACTCCTCGTTCACTTGACATGTTTTCTTCAAATTATGGAAATCCTTTGAGGACTTACAATGTCTTTATAAGAACTGCAGAATTTCAAAATGAAATAAATCACTCACAACTTGGAAAAATTTCGCTAATGGCATTTTTATCAGTTTTAAAAGCTTCCAAACCAATAATGTCACGACCCAAACGAAAGACGTCTGAGTTTTATACTACCATTTAATAAAACCTGTTAACGTGTAAACCCAGATCCAAATTTTCAAATCCATTCTAGGCACTGAGATTTTTAAAAATATGTTTTGTTTTCAGAAATTGTACATACAAATTTAAGATATGAGGATTGTCTAATTATGTTGTTCAGATACTTATTCAAAATGTATTACCGTTTAGCTGAAAGTGGGCGGATTTTGAAAGTGTTTAGATACACTTTTCTGCTTCGTCGGACAGAAAGTCTATATACTAAATTTCATCTCTATAGTTCAAAATTTAAGGCCAAAAAATCGGTGACACAGGCGGGCAGACAGACAGACATGACTTGATCGACTCAGCTAGACATTCTGAGTCGATCCATATACAAACTCAATGCCAATACTAATATGGGATAATGTATAAAAAACGTTTTTTTTAATTCATATGCTGTGGGGCAGGGTATACAAATGTGTTTTTTTGGCGTGGCAAAAAATGTAATATGGACGATATATAGATACTAAGATTGTCTAAACATCTTGTTCAGACTTTTTATACCCTATCCAATAGGGGTATATTTGTTTTGATACATAGTTTGTAACATAGAGAAATAATTTAGCAGATATACCTCAAATTATATGGTTCGATTCAGAGTCGTACTTAACCAGATTTTGGGCCTTAAATTTTGAGCTAGAAAGATGAAATTTGGTACACGTGCTCTTTGTTGCTCCCAGCAGAAAAAAAATGTAAAAAAAATTTGAAATCCGCCCACTGCCACGCCTCCTTTTAAGAAAAACCTGGTTTTTGACCAAACCGTAAGGAATTTTGAAAATGTTTCTGAGCAACATATTTAGACAATCTTTATACCTTTTTGGCGCGTTTTCCATAAAAAACCTTTTCTGGTCAAATTATAAAATTTTCGAAAAAAATGTTGATGCAGAATGCAGATTAATAAGAACATTTCGTCTATAGACCATTTTAACCCACGCCCACTTTTTGAGGGCGTTTTTATATAAAAACCATTTTTATACACTACCCCATAACATATGCAGGAGAAAAACCTTGTCTTTTGTAGAACCGTAAAAGTGTTTTATAAACTGTCTGAACTATTTGTTGTGACAATGTCATTTTCATTTGATCCCCATCGGGTTTAAAGCCTTGTAGCCTTCTCATGTTTTCTTAAGCGTTTGAAAAGAAAGTTCTTCTAAAAAAAGTTGGCGTAGCAGTGGGTGGATTTTGAAAATGTTAACGTTTGTTCTGTAGCCACGGACAAGGATCCTATATACAAAATTTCACTATCCTAACTCAAGATTTAAGGCCTAACAATCGGTGACGTACAGTCGGATGTACGGACTGACGGACGGAGGTAAGGACCGCGAGACAGACATGGCTTATTCGACTCAGCTAGCGATTCTGAAGCGATCCATATAGATACTTAAAGGTATATCTAGCTTATTTAGTTCTCTATGTTACAAACTATGTATCAAAATGTTCTGAACTTTGTTCTTAATCGACCGAGCCTCCCTCACACAAAAAGTAACCGAATCCCCGCTCCTTCCATGCTGTCATCGTAAGCCCCACATGGAATCAATATCAACTGTTTCATAAAATAAAAAAAATGTTTGCACTTCGGCTGGAAATAAAAGTTGACAAAAAAATCCAAATCCAAAAATTAAACCAAGTAAACAAGATTCGATTATCACCCGCCGTCGTGCTAAGTATCGCGCACGTTCAACCTCACCAAAGCGATCTCTCTAATCTCTATTGTCACCCAGTCGCCATTTGTCTTGTCCTCCCTTTGACCCAACGATCACAGGCACAGGCCACCAACCGCCTACTGCCGCCATACAAATACAACTTCACTCGCATCACTCATCGAATCTGAATTTACAATCATATTATGATTAGCACATTTAATTGAAGCATGTGTGTAGTCGCATTGTAGATATATGTTTTGTTTTTTACGGATGACAAGCAAGCAAGCTACTAAAGCAAAACGGTCGTGCACACTCAACGTCATTTCTGTGTTCGCTGTGTCGTGGATTCCCTCACTGAAAAATGGAATCCAAATCGAAGAAGAAGCGAAATAGCGTAAAGCTAGAAAATTATTTAATCTTCAGTAGCAGGGGGAGTACTTTTCGTAGTCGTCCGGGTTTGGCGACGTTGTCGGTCGTGAGTAAGTGTACATTTTATGGGGTCTCTCCAATGTATACTACCCCTTCCCGATACACCGACTCACCCCACGACTGCGCCACGATCGTTCATTCGGCGGATTTTCAGTTATTTCTTGAGTTTATATACGTTTATCGAGGTTCTTTTTAGTGCGCCCCGCATTCAATTGAGTTCCCGAGTCTTAACTCAACTCGACTCTGCTCGACTTCGACTCGACATCATCATCATCGTTGTCGTTGTCGTTGTATTTGCGGTCTCTTATACGTTGCGGGTTATGGTATCTGGTATTGCCCCTTCGTATAGCGTAGTCGCGCTTTTGCTATCGCTGTCGTTTTTATTAATAAGAATTTGGCGAATCAGTTAGTTGATTTGTCGCCCCGTCTCGCATCGCTTTGGAAACGGTCCGGGTTCACAGACTTTTTTTAAAGCAAAACTTGTTCAATTTTTTGCCTTTAATTTGTTATTCGATTTTGATTATGCGACCGATGAAGACAGTGGGGGGGGGGACGCTTAATTTAATTTTGTGTATCTTTCGAACGACGCGCGTGTATCCATTGGAATAACCTTGTGCATTGTGCAAAGAAAGAGAAACAATCGCAAACAAGTGGAATTAGCAACGTGAAGCAAAAAATCGATTTCAAGTGTGTTTTGGTCAAAAATTTGCAATGACAAGCATGACGTTTTTAGTCGATATCGGCAATAACGATAGGAAATTATTTACACCCGACGACAATTGGATATAATGACTTGAGGAAATGAGACAAAATATACTGGAATACCAGCAAATAAAGCCAAAAGATACAAAGTGAAAAATAGATTGCGTATCTAAAAAAATGGGTAATTAATTAATTATTCAAAATGTGTGTAAGTGTGAAGTCGCAACTGACGTCACTTTGATGTTGGATATACCTACCAATACTAATACATACCCACAGTTGTTTTCTTAGTTAAAATTTCTAATGAGTGTGAGTTGAAGTTGGCGCGCTGATTTTATTTATTTTTTGTCGGGGGTATTGCAAAAAAAAAAAAACTGTTGGCATGCTGACACGAGGGGTATTTCATCTGCCCTCCGCTCCTCGATTTATCTATTTATCCTCACGATTCATTTGGGTTGGGGTCTTCATTTCACATCTGCCTGTAAATAAGAAAGATATATTTAATACCTGCACGTCGGCCGCATCTTTTCAATTGTATCGATCTATATGAGTATCTTAAAAAGATATCACTTAAGTGTACCATTCTCTCATTCAATTTGTTTTGCTCGTTTTTATTCTATTTTTGCGCAATTATGTGGAATGTATAAATAATTCCGAACAATTCTAGCGCGAAGGTGTTGTATCTAGATTCAAATTGAAAGCTCCAACTGTTTTTTTGTCTGTTTCTGCTCCTTGTTTATATTTTGACTTTGTATTTTTTTGCTTTGATTAGGAAACTTATTTTTTGAAATTTTGTCATGGTATCTGTGTAAAGGATGCGCGCGCAAACAAATCATGCTTATCAGGATTTGTTTTTATTGTTCTCTTTTATTTACTTATAAATATTATGTGTGCGCTTTTTTATTTAATGTGAATTATTCTTATCACATTCTGTAGAGAATGGCGTGATGAGTTCATCATGATTCTTTAGTGTTTTTCGCTTTCCTTTTGTTTGTTTTTTTTTGTTCCTTTTGACAATATTGGACTTTTATTACGATATACAACCACTCGAGTATATATGAATGTTTACTTTGCCGCTAGTATTTTTGGTGTGATTTCCTCTCCGCTCAAATCCCCCTCCGCCAAAAGCTCGCTGGCGATTAAAACAACTGAGTGTGGTGTTGTTTGTTTGCGGGCAGATACTTGAAAACTAATGAAATATCTTTAGTGAAAGTCATCGTGATTCGTGATATGAGCGATAAAAAGAGTGTGAACGAAATAAAATACATGCATACACAGCAAGTGATTCAATTTCTGTTGGTATCTGTGGGATAGCCCAACTGTTTGCTTTGTTGTTTTTTTGTTCGTTCTTTTTGCGATCATTGCAGGTGTTATGTTGGGATTAATGAGGTATCTTGAAAAAGTTTATAATTTGTGACGATTTGAGATGAATCAGTTTAATGGACTGTTATCTTGGGTCGGTTTTTGGGCACTGTCAAGTGGGTTTATGTGACTTTAACTGCTCAATTATTCTTGATTAATGAGTGTAAGACATGATTATGCCAATGCGAACGCATACAAGGAACGTTGTACTTAAGATATCACGAGTTAATTTGATTTACTCAGAAGTAAATTTAGTCATAACATTTGCATAGCCTGCAGTCTGTAAGTGGCTTCCTTTCAATATCTGAAATTTGCTTGTTGCTTTAATTTGTTGTGGTATTGGAATTATGGTTAGTTGAATTCAAAATTTTCTGCGAGGTAATCATCATGCTTGCTTTGAAGGTATATCCCTTATGACTAAGTAATTAAATTTCGCGTTTTGAATTAACCACATAATAGGTATATTACTATCAAAAAATTATTTTAAATGGATTTCTTCCGGCTTCTGACACCAAGTCTATATTAATAGGTAGGTACCATGGGTGCAGAGACCATAGGTATAGAGGTTTTATTGGAATTTAGTCCCGCAGCTAGTATCACACAAGTGGTTTTAATTAAAATTGGAAATGCTTTGTTGTAACAGTTTCAATTCTAGAAAACTTCGATAGCATTTTTTTTAAAAATAAATATTGAAAAGCTAACAGCGTCAGTAAGATTCTATTCGCTTTAAAATTTCTCACCGTAATGATAAATTAATTTGAGTTAAACCGACCTATATCTACTTTGTATTTCCTTCTTTTTTGATATTAATGTTGGAAAGTGAGAAAATTTTCTTTAGATGTTGCTAAAAATTTTACCAGTTATAGCATTAATTCGGAAAAAGTTTGTTTCGAAAATATAAATGTATCTGTTTTCTCATGCTTACCAACGTTTTACATGCCATTTTATATTGCCAATTTCGATACTGCGGCAGCGATAGATCCGAATGTAAAACTCTGTTCCGTACATCAGTCCGTCTGTCCATAATTGGCTTCTCCAGCCTTTTTTGTCAAATTTCGTATTAGCCGTTTTATTATTCAATTTTGTTTTCTAAAACGGCTTTAACGATTTTGATTAAACTCAACATATATCTACTATGAATATAGTAGTTCTAACAAAATTGCATACCCAGTTTTTTTTTCGAATAAATCGATATAACGGATTTTTTGGATTTATGATTTAGTTTTTTAATATTTACATTACTAATACTCTTTGCAACAATTCTACATTATTAGTTTTGTCCAACTATTTAATTTTAATTTTTGGCCAATACGCTATGAAAGAGAATGGTTTTTAATTTCGATATTTCTGTTCGAAAGCTTAAGAAAACATTTTATTGATCTCGCATCATATGTTGGCCTGATCAATAAATTACTTTCCCGTGTTTCTTGAAGTTTCTTGTGTGACGAAAAACCGTCAGATTTTAATCGCTTATAACTACGAGACCAATATTACGAGAGCAAAAGTTGAGCGCCGTGTGGATAGGTCACATACATTATCTACCCACACATGCTAGAAACGCGGTATTTGTATTGCATTAGGTCATCGTACTAATGTTGAATCATTCGCGTATACCTACATTACAAAAATGATTTGTGCATTTTTTTTAAATTTGTGTTGTGTGTGTTTAGCTAGGGAGTAAAAATCGACATTATTATCGCAAATTAAATCGAATTTATAAAAAACGCAGATCAAGGGAAAGCCCGCATCGAGAGTAATGCAATAAGCCTATAAAAATCAAATGACAAGCTAATGCCAGAACTGCGGCCCTTCGGGTGAGCAGCTGCCAGCGAAAGTCAAACCGTCTACGTTCTGTACAAGTGTCGTTGATAGGCTATACAGACAATATTAATATACAAGAAGAAATTTGATATTATCCTGACGTTTTATGTTTAATCTACTGCGCAGGCTCAAAGTGTGTCTTTATGTTTCTTTTTCCAACTTGATATGTATTTAGTTTCGTACTTTCTACACAAAAATCCTTTCGATTGCGCGTATCAGCTATTTCACTTAGATTTCAAAATCTTCCATTAAATTTTAATTAGCGGATAGATTTAGGAAGCCTAATGGTGCGATTATATAGATTACAATTATTGTTGTATTGCAGCTCGTTATAGGTGTGCCTTATTCAAAGTGGCGCTACTTCTGAAACTTCTAGAAGCCTCTTCCAAGCTCACTTATCTCACATATCTACCCTCTTCCAGATTGAACTCATTACACAATTCCTCGAGAATAAACATCACAATATTCACTCATTCCTCCATGCACTTTCGCCCACACCTAGAGGAATTCCAATCTGTCGAAATACAAACCACAACAATCCATTTTTTTAATCGCACATTTGACGTCATCTTGGCATTTTACTTTCGGACAAAAACGGAACACACAACAGTTGTTCAAATCTTACTAATTCATCTGTGTTGCCAGGTACCCCGTTGTTTATATACTTTTTCGCGAAATTATAATTCTTATCGATTTCGATACACACATACAGCCAAAAGCAATCACTTACTTGTACATTAATAGAACAGTTCTTATCGTAAATCATAGGGCAAATAAACTTCTGAGTCAGCAGACTTTAGACCGATTTTATATACACGTATGCCTATGTTATTTTTCCTTTCATCATGTTTTTTTAGTTATAAAAATGTTTCGATTCCAAAAGTGATTTTATTCGCATATTATCATTTGGGTCGCAACACTGACACAGTCATGCGAAACTACAGATATCAAATGAAACGAGTTGTTTTGAAACTATTATATCTTTGGTAACGGGTTATGAGTCTTATTTGTGGTTAGGTTTGTTTTATTTGAAATCAAAATTAACTATCGCAGACAAACTAGTTCCTGATGAATTGTATCTATAAAATGTTCAATCAAAATTAGTTTATGGTAGTTTAGCAAGTTGAGATAATGCTTACTGTTGGCAAGGTATAAATGCACTGCTTTCGATGAAGCAGAGTTTTGCTAAGATAAATTATACGAATATCAACATATTTCTACCTGATAATGTAAAATATGGAACAAAACAATTTTGTCATCCAATTTTATCAATCTATTTAACTCTCGCGATAGATGGAATATTTCCTTGCATTGCAGTTTATGTTTGAAATTATGTGACAATTTCTTAATTTGGTAGTATACAAAATAAAACAATACTTACTTAGGATCCAACTGGATCCTCAATTTAAGCTGGTGCTTAGAAAACTGCCTATAGTTGAACTATCCAAGAAAGAGATTGATTTATACTTGCGGATTGTGGGCTCCACTCCTGCTTCCACCATCTGGCTGGAATTCGAAGATTCTGAGGGAGGAAGTTTTAGCCCCCATTTGCTCTACATGTCCGAGCCATTTTAGAGCAGGTCTATGCCGCTGTAAAACTCTGATTGAATCATCGTCGCCGTCAATGAAAATGCGAATTTTTCCTCAAAAATTCACCCTCCTTCGATTGAATACATACTTCACCGCCGTAGAGCAGGACATACCTCCTTTACCTTTTTGACAGGCAGACATACAAGCAGCTCTTTTTTTAGGGCCGCCCAAAATCTGCTTTTTATTTTAACATCGTCTAAAAGAACCTAATTCATTATGGTTGTTAAGAAGCCAAGACCGAAGAAGAAGCCAGTCACCAAGAAGGTTGCCCCAGCACCATTGGCCGTCAAGAAAGCTGTTGTCAAGAAGACTGTCAACCAGCTCTTCGAAAAGAGGCCCAAGAACTACGGCATCGGTCAACATGTCCAGCCTAAACGCGACTTGTCTCGTTTCGTCAGATGGCCCAAGTACATGCGCGTCCAGCGTCAAAAGGCCGTTCTCCAGAAGCGTCTGAAGGTGCCACCACCAATTCACCAGTTCACCCAGACCTTGGACAAGACCACCGCCATCAAGATGTTCAAGATGTTGGAGAAGTACAGGCCCGAGTCATCTTTGGCCAAGAAGCAGCGTTTGAAGAAACTCGCCGAAGCCAAGACCAAGGGCAAGGAAGTCCAACCCAAGAAGAAGACAACCTATGTCAGGTCTGGAAACAACACCGTCACCAAATTGGTTGAACAGAAGAAGGCCCAATTGGTCGTCATCGCTCATGATGTTGATCCCTTGGAGTTGGTTCTCTTCCTTTCAGCTTTGTGCCGCAAGATGGGTGTCCCATACTGCATTGTCAAGGGCAAGGCCCGCTTGGGACTCTTGGTCCGTCGCAAGACCTGCACCGCACTCGCTTTGACCGGCGTTGAAGTCAACGACAAGGCTAACTTGGGCAAGATCTTGGAAGCCGTCAAGACCAACTACAACGATCGTCATGACGAAATCAGGAAACACTGGGGAGGCGGTATCTTGGGCTCAAAGAGTTTGGCCCGCATCGCCAAGCTGGAGCGCGCCAAGGCGAGAGAATTGGCACAGAAGCAAGGATAAGCGAGAGCTAGTTTTTGTTTTACTATACGCCTGAGATAACAATAGTTTGTGACAAGCCTCTCTTGAGGCTTGTGATAAGCGGTAAAAATAAAAACGTTCCCAACAAAACGCGGACTTCCTGGCTAGTCATTACAGATGTGTGGCCTGCTAAACACAATTCCAGCTAATAGTACATGCTTCCCATCCACTAAACACACAGCATAACCTTCCTGGGCGGCGTCAATCCTGGGTTGGCAACCATTTAATTCAGCTCACCGCAATTCGACCATGACCGATTTGTCTTGATGTTGTCGTAAGTGATCCACTTTTCATCAGCATCCACCATCACTAGGCACCATCCGCTTCAGAAATTCCATGACTTTATCTTTATTTTTGACAATTGGCCATCCAGAGCGTAGTGAATACCGGCATGAAATCGACAAAACGAAAACTGCACGTGATTGGCATCAGCAGTTCAGCACTAGTAGAATCTTCGATTCCGATCCAGACGTCGGATGCAGTAGAGGAAGACCTCGCCTTAAAAGGCGCACATAAGTAGAAACCGACATCAACCAACTTGATGTGACCAACTGGAGGCAGTTACCTACGGACCGGGCTAAGAACTAGGGCTTCGAATCAATATGCCTGTATGTATGGGCATTACCGCTTAGTACATACCTAGCTTCCCCGTTCTTTTGTGTGTGCGGGACCCACGCTTAGGAGACCAACACACTAACCAGTGGGCCACTGCACCCATTTGACTCATTTTTAACATCAAGCTTCGGCACTTGCTCATAAGATACCAGCTCTTGTACTATGTTAATTGTTAACTAGCTTAAGAAAATTGCCATATTAGTTATCCCCCGTTTTTTTTCTTACAAAGGAGTTGTTTACGGCAGATCCTAGAAAAAGCCCGTGATGTCCAAATCGATACCCACCAACTATTCATCGACTTAAAAGCCACATACGACGTAATTTGTCCAGATTAACTTAAATAGTTTTGGTAAACCGCCCTAATTAGTCCGGCTGCGCAGGATGACGATAGAGAATTATCCGATTGGTATGATTTCAATCCCGTGGCTTACCAGTTGACTAGACAAGTTCACCACAAAAGCAACTCCATTGTATCGTCCCTATTTGTAAGTAAATACTTATATCATATATCTAAAAATCTCTCAAAATCCATTATCATTATTACAATAGTTCGAAATCTCCCATTTAAAAATAAAAACACGTTGGGAATGAAAGTGTACAAATACTCGATTTCACTTTTTTGATTAGATAAGGGCTACCTTTTTATCATTAAATCTCATTATAACGAGCAAAATTTTGGCGAACAATTGAATTAGAAAATACCCCTTACCTTAATTACCGCGAAACAGTAAAGGTTTCCCTGGTACTCGGTCATCGAGCATTGTATTTCTAGTCGATTCCATGAAGTGCTGATACAACAGGCGATTCCAATAGCTCGAGCAGTCTTCGAGCTTCTTATCTGAATAATATATATTTATAATTAAATAAATTACTAACTATGAACACATTCGTCTTAAATTATTCATTACGATTGTGATAAGAGAAGTCAACAGCCAAAAGTGGGCGGGGGCTTGAGGCAGTCATCTATTTCTGGTTTTTATTGTGATGAAGTGTATAAGTGTGCAGTTCCGATGTTGCCCTGTCGTTCATTTTGCTTTTTGATTTTTTCTTTGTTTTACATTTTATAAGTGAATATTTATTTTCAGTGTGTGTATTGAGAAAACAAAATGAAGCTAAACATTTTAAGACAATTGTGTTAGGGTAATCGGTAATAGGACTACGTAGTTCGAAACGAAAAACGACTATGAGTGGCATTTGTGTAATTAAACTCATGAAAGTTGAAGCGAAGGGGGTTTTGACCAGCTCCGTCAAGTCCTCGTAGTAGAAGTTGCCGAGGAGTTTGTTGCGGCTATTGCTGATCGCGGGGCAGTGACACAGTATGTGGACGATGTCCTCCTCGACGTTTGCGTCTCCGCATTTCTCGCATAGTTGATGCGAGTCAGTAAGGTTAATTCTGTGGGAGTGTTTACCCAGCAGATTGAGACCTGTTATAAACTCTCACTGCTATAGAAATGGAAGGTCTGTTCATAGCTATAAGCTTGTTAGATTAATTTCGGCCAAAGGTCTTTAGTGTGTTTGAAAGTGTTAATGTTTTGCCACCTAGATTTTGTTTCACTTTGCGTGAATCTGGTTATTTTATGTTTTTTGAAAGCAAGGGTCTAACCCTGTTGTCGCATAAGGAGATGCAGCTGGACGATCCTATTCTGGCTAGCTCGTCTGCTTTCTCGTTTCCTGGAACATTATTATGTCCTGGCACCCATATAATTTGGACTTTGCTCTGGTTATTCTGGCTCTAAGCGGCAGCGTCTAACTTCTCGTGATTGTATTATGTTGGATGACAGAGCTTTTAGGGCCGCTTGACTATCTACGTAAATGGAGATATCCTCTTGTGATATGTCCAATACTTCAAGTATGGCTAGGATCTTGGCTTGATACTTTCCAGTCGGAAATTGTAAGTGTGTTTGAATTAGAGGAAAGCGTTAAGTCTAGGACTTCCCTTCTTTGTTTTTTATGATGAACGTAGGTTCACTTCCACGACTCCTTATACATGAGGCTATGTTCTATAATGTATTGAAAAAGAGAATCACCTCTGATATTGATATCACTACTGCCCCAGCTTGTGTGGTGTCATTAGCGTCGCATCCGATTAGTCCCATCTTTTCGATTCACTATGCCGGACCAAGTCTTTGATAGCGTCGGCAGGTGGGGGTGTTGCTGATTCGTAGGGTAGGTTGGCTGAACAAAGAAGCAACGGGGTTGAATCTTTCCTATTCTACACTACTGTTGCATGATCGTCGCTGCTGTATTGTGGTAGACAAAATAAGTTAATGTCATGACGCAGCTACGGCATTTACCGTGGATGCTTTTGTTATAATACATATTAAACAATTCGGATTTTAGTCAGCAAATTATCCCTTTAGAGATCCATGGGTCCTGAAGGACGGCAATGTCGCCGTGGTGTCTGGCTATGTGGAGGAGTATGTTGGCACTGGCCGACCTACTGTGGAGAAGGCTAAGTTGTAGTACCTTCATTTATGTTGTCATTTTTTGATGTGGGCATTTTGACCACCGAATCTGACATCCACAAAGTTGAGCGATAGACCGATGGTTTGTCCTTTGATAAATGGTTCAAACATTTCGGTTATCACCCAGTCATCGGACGAAAAGTCAGGGTTTTAACGCATTTATAATAATCGTTCTTTCGGAATGGCAGGACCTGGAATAAACATCCTACCCCTGGGAGCAGATGGGAGATCCTTGTGCTCCAACAAGTTTAGGGCAGCTCCGGTCAAGCGGTCATGGTCATCATCTTGGGTTTTGAGCCACTGAAGGGTCCAGTTATTATCGCAAGACATAACTTGGAATCCCTTATAATGGACCATTTTCCCAAAGGTTGGATCATTTGCTGTATCTGTTGCCAGAGCATTGCTTAGGCACAGCATTGTTGTGAACCAGTCCCATTGCTCCCCATTCAGCCGTAGTTCTGGGTTGGTATTGTCGATCATTATGATTGGCGAAACGAGTTAACTTCTTGGGTGCCACATATTGTGGGGATCCACTGATATTAAGCCGACTGCGCTTGACTGCAACTTTCGATGGTCCTGAAGCAGTAGGTTTATTGATATGCGCCTGCTGATCTTCAGCACCCGCAATACCAGCTGGTATTACTTCGGCAACCGTGGGTACTTCCATTGGTGCTTTGGGTACTTCCTCTAGAACGACCGGTTTCGACGGTCGGCCTGCTACAACTAGGTTTCTATTAGGCTTCCAAATGGTGTCGCCCGCCACTCCAGTTGAACTTCCTTTTGCGACCGTGGCCGGCCTTACCTTTTTGGTGTCGCCCGCCACTCCAACTGATATATCTTCAACGTCTGGATTGCCAGCCATCAAATCTTAAACCTACCGCTGGTTTTGGAATGGGTCGCGTCGGGCAGTGCCGTCTCAGCGGCGAGGCGTCACTTGAGGTGTTCCCATAGCAGAGGCTGTCACTTCTGCCATCTTATCCTCAAGGGATTGCTCCCTCGGGTTCCCAAATGACATCGGTTTAACCTCTGCGCTGGTCCTAGTGGTTACGGACGAAATTAGTAGAGCTCCTCCTCCTCAAATTCGCCGGAAGTTTACACACCCCAAGGCACGCTGTGGAGGCACTAACCGTACTCCTCGCTTGTGGGTCACCATTTGGCGCTTTCAAAATTACTAGAGATTGAACTGCGGTCATCCGTTAAGAGTTCGTCCTCCCTAAGTCCGGTCGCAGCATCATCTCAGAAACCGATCTATTCGTGTCGGATTCCAGTAGTCCGCACATGCTAAGGAGGAAGTTTCTGGAAGTTTCTGGCCGTTCTTTTGTTCTTTATTTTCTGTTTTTTTGCTATTTTAAATTTTGTTTGTTTCCATGTTTTTTACTATTATGTGATTCTCACGAGTAGCACGAGAAAAACGGTCCGTCCACTCAGAGCTCCGCGCTACTTGGATAAGGCATAAGTTAAAACCGGAGGGCGCCCGATATCCGGAGTTCTACCGTTAGGGGTATCCTACCCACGACGGAATCACACACCGCCTCGACAAGGCGACAACCATCAGTGCAATGAGGCGAGTGTTTAGTCTCACGTCACGTCAGGGAATCCAATTTCGTTATATTTAACTCCAGTGATTAAGAACAAATGACTGGATGAACTGTATCTGGATCTGAATGTGTATAGAGTGATCTCTTATTTTGTGACACATTCGTTTCAATCAGATTTAAGCTTCGCAGTTCACACAGTATATGTACATGTAATTGTGTTTATTATCGGAATAATGAGTCGTTCGTTGATACCGACATTTATGATTTTGATAGTTGGCAGACAGTTTTATTGTCATTTTGATAGCGCTTACAGAATGGTTATTCTTTTTGGAATGTCCCACTTATGCCTACAGATGAATGGGAGTGCGTGTTTGTATGTGCTTTGGGGTGTAGGTTTAATAGTTGAATCTAATCATTGTCTAGTCATTATTAGAATTCATTTGTAGTTTGAAAATATTACGTATACGACATGTAGGTCGGATTTCGTTAAAATGTGGAATGTCAGTTGGGGATATTTTTAATTAAGTACACCGTTATTGTGTTTCAAAAATACTTTTCTTATTTCTTTCTGCCGCGCAGAAACAGAATATTGTCAGAAAATTTTGATTAATATTAATTCACTTTATTTTGATAATAGATATTTTTTATATGTATATAAATATATTACCAATCAGGCAGACGATAATGCCATGTAAACTAATATATTTTGTAATTTTTTGGAATAAATAGCTTAACTTAACTTGTTCCACTTTGTCAATCCTTAAGTGGAACAGTCTAAAAGTCAAACACTTAACTATATCCACTGCTACAGACAGACATGGCTTAATCGACTAAGCTAGCAATTCTTAGTCGATCCATATACTTTGAGCTATATGTAGCTAAATTATTTCTCTATGTTACAAACTATGTATCAAAACTAATATACCTGGGATAGGGTATAATTATAGATAGTTTTGGTAAAAAAACACGAAAACTGCAATATCTGTTTTCAAAACCATAAATTTTTTTTCGTATTTATTATTACCATAAAAAAAGGTGAGTAGGTTCCATAAGAAAAATTAAATCAATTGTCAATGAAATTTAACATCGCCCTAAAAATTTTACAAAATATTTTGTCTGTCCCGCAAAACAACAACAAAATTTAAAAAAATGCAATATCCAATCAACCCATTATCATATAATAAATTCATATGCCAATTAATTAAAATATTAAGTAGAAAATTAAATAAAGTCACACACATTCAGCCAAATAGACTTGCTCCATTGGATGTTGTCAGTCCAAATTATCGGCCCAAAGCTATCGTTGATATTCGTTTAGGATTGCATCATTTCTGAGCTACACCAAAGCAAACACAACTCAACTTTTTTGTATACCCTATCCCATAGGGGTTTATCAGTTTTGATAAATAGTTTGTAACAAAGAGAAATAATTTAGCTACATATACCTCAAAGTATATGGATCGACTCAGAATCGCTAGCTGAGTAGAGTAAGCCATGTCTGTCTGTCCGTCCGTCCGTCTGTGTGTCACCGATTTTTGGGCCTTAAATTTTGAGCTAGAGTGTTGAAATTTGGTATATAGACTCTCTGGCCGACGAAGCAGAACAAGTGTAAAATTTTTAGAAATCCGCCCACTGCTTTTATAAAAACTTAGTTTTTAGCCAAACTGTAAGGAATTTTAAAAAGGTGTCTGAGCAGGATATTTAGACAATCAGTTTTGGGGGCGTTTTTAGTAAACCACAAATTTTAAAAAGTTCAAAAAAACTTTTGATGCAAATACTTCCGTAATGATAAAAAAAAAAAACATTTTGTCTTTAGATCATTTTCACCTTCGCCCACTTTTTGGGGGCGTCTTCTTACAAAACCATTTGTATACCCCATCCCAAGGCATAAGCAATAGCAATACGTTGTTTTTTTTTTTCGAACCACAAAAGATTCGATAAACTGTCTGAACAATATGTTGCGACAATGTCATTTTCTGTATTTCATGGCCATAAAGCCTACATTTTGAGGATATTAATTTTAAGGATGGGATGGGATAGGGTATTCAACGATCCGCGCAGCGGATTGTAGCCTTCTCATATGTTTTTTATTCTATTCGAATTTCTCTGTCTGTGAGATAAACAGATACGACAAGGAATTCACGAACAGCCAAACTGTTTAAAAATACGTCAGCGTACATTCATATCTGGTTGGTCTGGTCGCCAACAATAACAACCGCATCAAACTCAAACCACAAAACATAGCTCGCTATGAAAAATACGACAAGTAAATATCTATCATCCTCCAATGTGTCTTGAAGAAGTACCCAGGGAGAGAAGGAGAGTGGGAGACAAAGGTCGACAAAACGTCGTGTCGTAGTCGCGTTGTCATCATCATTGCCCTCCCGCTCCCGTTCTCATTGTCTCACCATAATATATCGTATCTCTCAAAACATTCGGACAGACAGAAGGTGCCACAAGCACAGACAACTTAGAGAAGCCATTGTCTATCTATCTACCTATCCACCAATACACCAAATACATTGGTGGGGCTATATACGACTAAAAATATCCAAAGTACGTAAGGCAAACGACGATGTATATATGAGTGGTGACGGTGTATCTTTTGTCTATGAATATTCATCGGCGGGCAGGAGTATTTGAAACTATGTTCAGTGGAATTGCCCGGTTCGTTTAGCGTAGGTTGTTCGTTTATAATACCGATGTTGATGATGATGAATAGCAGAGTAGTTTATAGGATATATGTGTGTGCATTGTGAGATAGTTAGTCCATGAATGAATGTTATTTTTTCTATTGCTGTTTTGTATCTGAGTTTACTGGAAAGTGCGTAGAATTAACTCTTTATTTGCAATCACCTGATGCTGTACTGACGTTATTTATTTTGATTAATTTTTCGTCTGCTGATTCATCTTTGCACAACGCAATCGTGTTGGAATATCCTACAAATAATAGTTCAATAAATATCAATTCAGGTTCAGCGGAAAATTGGAATCGTTTAAGTGGAAACAGAATACAAAGTGGCACAGTCATGGAAATTTCAAAATAAAAATAGATTGTGATCTTGTGAGGCTAAATTGCCGGTTGTACTTTGACTTTAGTTTGGGGGTTTTTCGTTTTATAGGTAGGTATTTAAAGTGAGATATTGACGACTTACACTGCGCGTTCAAGTTCAAAGGAAATTATTTATAAGGCATATCTTATAAACTTTGAGGATGGCAAATTATTTACCCTAATCAGTGGTTAGTACAAATATTTACATGTATACAAGGAATAAATAGAGCAACAATTTTCTGACGAAATGGATATTTTTACCCTGAGGCACATTTTTGAGAATGTCGCTCGTGGGATCAATTTAAAAAAGGTCAACTTTTCTCCCAAAAAATGCGCTTCTATTTAGTTTAAAAGAGTCCTGTGTAATACCATATGAATCTATATGTGGACACATGTGGACGAATGCGAATTTCATATGCAGCGGAGGAGGCTATCTGAAATTAACGGGCTATACAGAGCCTCACACCTAGTTTCCCTCTACATTTATGTTTGCGACTTTAGGTAAACTCCTAATCGCAGGTATTTTTATAGCAAAGCACTGAGAATGAACAGATGAGGTATACCGTGTTTAAGTTTTTGTTTAAAACATTATTAACGGGTACTAATTTATGTGACCTATCCATGATAAACAAATTTGTTTATGCTATAGTTTCGATATTACCCAATAATTAGCTTTTCTAATTGCGACCATCCAAGTGGGCATCACAATGGCGAGACCTAAATGTTATGCCGAATCCAGACGTCTGTACTGGGGTCCTTAATTTTATATATACTTTTAGATTATACGCACGTGATAACACCTTCCAATTGTTTTTTGTCTGTCAAGACTTCCGCCAGAAAACAGTGATACGTATCTACCTCAGACAGAATCAATATAAAACTCAGCAGCGATGATCAATGTTATAATTTTCAACCAAACCCATTTGAGATGATAGTAGGTAGCCTGGAGATGACACTCGAAACTCAATTGGATTGAAATATGCTCAAAGTTCTTGAGAAGGTGATTCATTATCTTGGTGTGAAGCTGTTGGAATGGTCACAATTATGACGAACGCCTTAATCTTACAGGTGTAGAATTTCATTAGTTCATTGAATTTTTCAGAGCCCTTTACCAGATGACCAAATCCCTTGTAACTTTCCGTCTCTAGATTGACTAGTAATTCATTGACCACCAGATTCCAAAGTAGTGCGCCAGAAACCACCAAAAATGTGCGCATAGATAACTTCAAGATCGAGATACTTCAAATCCATAATAAAAATCTACTCTCCCTACGTAAAGGGTGATCCATTTCGAGGTTCCCTACTTTTTTAAAGAAAAAAACACAGAAAATTCAAATTTAATGGAGAATGTTTATTATCATTTGAAAGAACATTCTTTGACATTTATTTTTTGAAGATTATGTCTATCAAATGTTGGCCGTTGCTACGTCGCAGATGGTCCATCCGTTGAATCCAATTTTCGATCACTCGTTCGAGCATTTCGACTGGTAACTGGCGAATGACACGCGTGATGTTTTCCTCCAAGGCCTGAATCGAAGCGGGTTTGTCGGCATAAGCTTTTGACTTTACATATCCCCACAGGAAAAAGTCAAACGGTGTGATATCACACGATCTTGGTGGCCAATCGACCGGCCCAAAACGTGAAATTATGTGCTCACCGAAATGTTCTCTCAATAAGTCCATTGATTGATGTGTGGGAAGTGGCGCCGTCTTGCTGAAACCAAATGTCGCCGAGATCACGAGCTTCAATTTCAGGCATCAAATAGTCGGTTATCATGGCACGATAGATAACGGTCGCCATTGACGGTTACGTTCGCACCGGCATAATTTTTAAAGAAATATGGACCGATGATTCCACCGGCCCACAAACCACATCAAACCGTTGTTTTTTCTGGATGAAGTGGCAGTTCTTCAATCTCTTCAGGTTGCTCTTCGTCCCAAATGCGGCAATTTTGTTTGTTTACATACCCATTGAGCCAGAAATGTGCCTCATCGCTAAACAAAATTTGGCTCGAAAACGTCGGATCTTCTTGGAACTTTTTAAGAGCCCATAGAGCGAAGGGAAGGTCGAGCGGCTTCAGTTGTTGCACAAGCTGTATTTTGTACGCTTTCAATTTAAGATCTTGACGTAAAATGCACCAAGTCGTTCCATACGTCAGTCCGAGTTGCTGCGAACGGCGCCGAATCGACTCTCTACGGTCTTCGTGTACACTCTCAGCTACGGCCGCTATATTTTCTTCACAGCGTGCTGGACGTGGTCTATTCGGTCGAATATTATCCAATAATGAATGCTGGGTCTCAAAATGGGTTATGGTGTTGCGAATAGTACGCTCAGTAGGCCGATTATGTTGACCATAAGTTGAGCGAAGTGCACGAAACACATTCCTCACAGAACGTGAATTTTCATAATAAAGTTGAACAATTTGTAAACGTTGTTCACGCGTAAGTCTTTCCATTATGAAATGCCAAACAATACTAAACAAAAATAACATGACAGCATGACACGACTCACACGTGATCTGTCAAAAAAGGCTATTGAAAAAAGTATCTCTACTTGGATCACCCGTTATATAAGATTAATGAAAGATTTCGTAAGTCTTATTATTTATTTATTTCGCATCCTTCGGAGTACGCAAATTTGTGCACGAATAATAAATCGTGTGCGATCGCCTTTTTTAAATAAAAAGTAACACGACAACTTGTGTCCTTTATCTATTTATATTAATTTATTTTGCAAATTAAGTGAGCGCTTTGGTTATAACATGAATTCCATCTGCTAAACAGCGTACGTTTCTATTGTTAAAGATAAAGATTGAGGGCAAAATGTGTGAGTGTAATTTAACAAGACATCTAATCTATGTGAACCTAAAAGACTTTTCGCGAACAAAAAAACTGATGTTAATATATTTTGTGTGGCAATAGACATTTCATCAATGTCTTTGACTACTTTCTTTCTCTTTGTCGAGTTTAAAGTGTACCATAGACAATAACAAATATTTTTTTCATTTTTATTCCAGATGACCCGGGCGGTAGAAAAGCAAACAAAATGGATGATACGAAGCAATTGACTGCATCCAAAAAACAATCACAAACGCACTATAAGACCAATAACCACTTGAGCAGTAGCGAAACAACAACAACAAATAACAATAAGAAACACCACAACAATCAGCAAAATCATAGACAACAATCCGCAGGCGGAGGAACAGCAACAGCGATATCAACAACGACGACGAGCAACGGTGAGAAACAATCAACCATAAACACCACCGTTACATCAAAGTCACCCACAGCGGCCACATCAGCAGCAACAGCAGTAGCAACAACCACAGAAACCCCCCACCGTTCTGAAAAGAAGGCCGCCATCAGCAACGCCGCCGATAATATTCATACCCCTAACGCCAAAATGACCCTAAGCGAAACCAATAAGCTAACGTCAGAACTTATCAGCAGCAGTAGAAGCAGCACCAATAGTGATAATAGTAGTTTAAGCAGCAACTTTAACAACAACAACAATAATAATAATAATAATAATCACAACAACAATAACACAACCATCAACAAGAGCTTAGCGAATGAATCATCAACGATTTGCACAGCACCATGGAACAACCTTAAGTACCTGCATAAGAAATTTAAGCGCATTGCCAGCGCTACAACCACTAGCAATGCTAACATACTAGAGCATAACGAAGCTAATGAGAAGGGTGGTAGTGGTGGTGATGGAGTTGTACGATCATCGTCCTCATCATCATTGTCGTCGCCACCATCGACCTCACCAATATCCGAATCACCGCCAATGGGGGTGGTGCTAAATGGAAATGGTGCCACCGAAGAACAACGAGTGCCACCGCTGACGAACGGACATTTGCCAGCATTATCGGCGGTCTATGCTCCAAATAGTAGTGCAAATGATAATAAGAATAAAACAACAACAACAAGCAACAGTAGTAGTAATAGTCTAAGCAACAACAGTGATCTAGCCCTAAGTACTAACAGTAATAATAGTAATAGTGTTGGACAAGTCCAGAGGACAACGTCTAGTATTAGCCCAGCGCCAACAACTCAAAGATTGGCGCAACAATCAAACCAACAGCAGACAAAGCAAACGACCAGTGGTAGTACAACAGATCCACTTGGACAGCAGCTATCCAGACATGTCTGCCCGTATTGTAATCTTAATTGTACAAAGCCATCGGTACTACAAAAACATATCCGTGCACATACAAACGAACGACCATATCCCTGTGATACATGCGGTTTTGCATTTAAGACAAAGAGCAACTACTACAAGCATTGCCGGTGAGTGGAACAGTTAGTAGGTCAACTCATGAGTAAGTGAACTAATGTGGTGTTTATATGATTACAGATCGAGATCGCATGCGTTGCGGACAGGTGGTGTAGAGCCACCTGCCGATGCAGATGAAGGCTCAATGGGTGCTTCAGACCAGGAGCAAGACCCAGAGATGAGCAACAGCAGCTCAGATATAGTAAGTGTGCTAGTACTTGAGGCGTTCGCCTATTTTAACTTTTTGTTTTTTTTTAATAGATAAGCCGTACAACGTCTCCCCTGGATGAAAGGACATCGTCGCCGGCCGTCCTACCCGGGCAGTTGTCGGTGTTACAACAACAGTTGGCAGCAAGTCCGAATTCAAAGAATTTCCTTCAGCCATCTCAATTGGCGGCTGTAAATACAGCTAATCCTCCGCAGCAGCACCACCAACAACAACAACAACAACAACAACAACAACAACAGTCAGCAGCTACAACAACCGCCAATGCAACACAACAACAACAACAACAACAACAACAACAACAACAACAACAACAACAACAACAACAACAAACATATTCCAATGACAAACCCTACAAACCAAAGTTCCATAATGCTGCCCTCTATGCTGCCAATAAACATCAACAACTTCAACTACAGCAACAGCATCAACAGGTACAACAACAGCAACAACAACACCATCAGCACCAACAATTGCAACAGCAACTTCATCAGCAGATGCATGAAGAAGCAATGGCCAAACAACAACAGCAAAGTCTTCCCCAGCAGCAGCACCATCATCAACATCAACAACAACAACAACAACACCAACACCAGCAACAACAACAACACCAACAACAACAACAACAGCATCATCATCCGAGTGCCCTACAACTTCCACAATCTGTGCCCCTCCAGAACGTCAACTCCAACTCCATCAAAGTTACAAACCATCATCTACCCAATCAATTGATACCAATGCAAGGACCATTGCCCCTTCCGCCACATGCCTCCCCATCAGGTGGTTACTATGTCAGTCCAGGGATGCCATCTCATTCCCAGTATTACAATGCGCAACATCAGCAATCACCATATATCCTGGCTCCGGCTGGCGCACAGCGAGACATTATGTCACTATCCGCTCACTACCAACAGCAACAGCAACAACACCACCAACAGCTACACCAACAACACCACCAACAACAACACCAACAGCAACACCAACAACACCAACAACAACACCAACAACAACAACAACAGCAGCAATACCAGTTGCAACATTCCACTGTAATGGCGTCACCTATGCAAGCGCCACCCATGCCCAACAAAGCATCCAATCACCGTAGCTATCAACATCAACCGACTGCGCCCTCATCGTCGTCACAAAGTCTGGCCACCGGGGGTGGCAGTAACAGTGTAGGAATGCCGGGGCAATCAACACATATGCAACAAGTAGTCAGTAGCAAAGAGTCGTCAACGACTTCATCCACAACAACTTCATCCACAACAGGTAACAGCACCACTAGTAGTAGTACTACAATTTTGAGCAACATGTCGGCGATAACTGCCACACCAGGAGGTGGACATCAAGTGGTAAGCTAGTCTAAAAAAAAATATTTCGATTTTAAATTGCGTTTCTTCCCAACAGAATATGGAACTAGTGCAGGAACATATATCCAAACTCATCTCGCAGAACGAGGCCATCGTTGAGAACAAGGAAGATCTCTTGAAGAAGAAGTACCCCAAAACGTTGAATCGCTCGAGAAGCTTTACCAACAACTCGAACACATCTGCCGGCACCAACTCAAACAATAACAGCAGTCTAGTCACATCGTCTGCGATGATGAGTGTAGAAAATGCAAGCGCTAAACTAGCGCAAGCAATCGCTCACAAGCAGCAAATGCAACAGCAGCAATTGCAACAACAGCAGCAACAACAGCAACAGCAACAACAATTCTTGAGAGGCTTTACCGAAGATCACATCCAGAGGCTAGCGTCAAACACCTACAACAATTCGCTCAACGGCATGTCAAAGAACCTTCACAAGATGGCCGCCGTAAGCATTATGATTCCATCCATGGTTCAGCCGCCTACACCAACACCTCAACCACCATCCCAGCAACAACTGCCGCCACGTATGCCACATGTGTCTATACCAACCCCGCATCCGGCAAAGTCACCTTCGCAACCAGCCAACGTACAACAGAAAGAAATCTCTGCCCATCCAACAGTGAATGTGCCACTAAACTTGTCAAAAGCAGTTGAAATCGATGTACCAAGCACCAGTGGGATGTCGAAAAAACGCCTTTCCGTAGAGTCACAGTCTTCACCAGCACCCGCAGCGGATAATAGTGTCACCAGCAGCACAAGCAGTGGCAAAAATCCAGCCGTGCACCCGCAGAATCCCAGTAACTCGATAATCAAGAACCTTCTGCTCAACGCTAGGGGCTTAGCGGTTCCAACCGGTAAAGGTGTTGATGCTGTGTACATTTGTCCATTGTGCGCCATGGAATTTCGAACGGCCGAAGACCTGCAAATGCACAACAGCTCCTACTGCCATGGCCCACCGTCGAGTCCATCAAACAGTCCATCCTCGTCGCCATCGTCAAAGTACTTTAGCTCGAATACGATAAAGCTTCCTGGGATTAACACACCAAACACTCTCGCCAAGCTGGCGTTGGTTAAGCTCGCCTGGGCCCAGTTAAAAACGAAACCCAGCAGTTTAGTGCTGAATCAGTTGAGTGGTACTAGTAGCACTTCGTCGACGCCGTCCACATCATCAACACCATCGGGGATTGCATCTACATCGAGTGCAACGCCACCCACACCTGCACCATCGTCAGCAACGGCCATGCCGCTTCAGGACGTCATCACAAACAATCGATTCATTGACGCACCTCTCCCATCACCAGGCCCGTTGCTAGGCAAGACTCCCCTTGTCGAGGCGTACAACCACAACGACCGCAAGTCCGAGGAGATTGTCATCAGAAAGGTGCATGAAGAACATCAATCCTCATCATCATCGGCTTTCCGCTCGTCAGCTAACAAAAGGTTAAAGTATGACAAAGCCTACCAACAAGACCAGTCGACCATTTTCCATCCAGCAGCGACGTCAACTCCACCCCAAACAAAGACGAACAGCGGCTACCATGAGAAGGACGAGCGCTTCAAGCGGTACGTATCTTCCGGCGGGTGTATGGTTCCCATCTCCGAGTGCACCGACATCGACATGAGTCCGAAAATGATAAGAACGCCACTTCTCTCTGGCGGGAGCTTTCAAGAGGTCTCACCCAAACCCAAGGAACATACATCGATCAGACAATCAAACACTCCCAAGATAATGATTCCCATCACACCATTGACGCCAAGTCTTCCTACAGGCCTGCAAATATCAGGACCGACGCATTTTCAGTTTCCACCCATAAACTCGATAACGGCCTTCAATCCGCTAACATTGCCGATTCTTCAACAGAGCTCTGGCGAGAAGATGATCCCCTATGTGCCGGGAATTCCAGGTCCGAATTGCCTGACGCCACAATTGCCGCCACCACCGCAACAGCTGCAGGTTCCTTGTCAGTCGCGAAATCCAAGCCCAAATCGTCAAAAGATACCCAGCCCTGTAGTGCTGCCTGGAATGATGGAGACATCCGCGTTCAGTCCAAAGACGAAGCTAATGCTTTTGGACGCTGAAGGAAGAAATATATCCCCATTCGGAGGGGTAAACAACTTGCCAAGCGAATTTAATCGCGTGCCACCATCGCCTGCGCTTAGGGCTGCCAGATGGCCGTCCCAAGCGCCAGTAAGTTTAGAAGTACCCAAAAAGTCCTTTAATTTCCTGCGAATGGCAGATAACGTTAGTCCGCGGAAAGTCAATAAAACGCAGGAGAATGAGAAAGAAGTACGTCACTTTAACTTTGACCATCTGTCCAAGGAACCAGAAATTATGACGCCCACCCACAGTCAGGACACAATGCAACCACTTCATGTAGAGATTTCAAATTCCTATCGTCGCACTGACGATCCCAATACTGATAATTCCCCAGTGGACTCAATCGACGAAAAGGCATCCCCATCGAAGCGATCAAAGTTTCTGCGACCCACTAGCCTTCCGCTCAAACCGGGCACATTCACACCAAAGCGTCATCATGGAATCACACCCACAGCCAATACTCTGCCTCTGATTTCACCCGAGACCCCGAGGCCGTCCAAAGCATGCGTTCAGTTGTATCTTAACGGACACGCATACACCTATCTCGGACTAAAGTGCAGCACCAAAATGTTCTACTGCACTGTCAATTGTCCACAGCCCTCGTACGTGGCAAACCTACATAAGCTGTCGATGTACAGCGTTTGGCAGGTTTGTGCCGAGAATAAACCTCATCCGATGGGCTTCAAGCCGAAGACGGTGATGGCGTTGTACGACGCAAATCAGAAGTCGTCCGCTATTACAATGGCCAGTCGATCGGTCGTCTATACAACGGTGCACTCGCAGAGTTTGGTAATGACTCCGTTCGAAAACAATACGGGCGAGTTCTACCATCACCAGCTAAAAGCTCTGCCACCACCACCAGCGGAGGAGACATCAAACAAATCCGACACCACTGTTGACAAGGATTCAGCAAATAGCCAACAGCTGCTGGTGGGTGGGTACGAGTCTAATGAGGACTACACGTATATTCGAGGACGTGGTCGTGGGCGATTTGTATGCGGCGAATGCGGAATTCGCTGCAAGAAGCCATCCATGCTGAAGAAGCACATCCGTACGCACACCGATGTGCGACCATACACTTGCAAAAACTGTAACTTTAGGTAAGTCAGCTGAGCATCTCAAGGGTGACATTGAATTCATTTCCTTCTTTACCTTGCAGCTTCAAGACGAAGGGCAACCTCACCAAGCACATGTCATCAAAGGCACATTTCAAGAAATGCCACGAGCTTGGTATCAATCCAGGTCCAATGCCAGCCGATGGGGAATTCACCGAACCCGACTTTGAATATGACCAACAGTCGATAACGTCGGGCGGTGGACGAACGTCATCGTTACCAGGTGAATCGGATTCCGATGACTTTACCGACAACGAGACCGAAAGCAGTGGTAAGTTAAAAACCGGAACATCCCACGTATCTTTACTCACTTTGTTTACTCTTTTAGATACCGATGAATCAAAGTCACGACTTCAGGAGCACGAAGCAGCTCGTTGCCTCCTGTCACTTTCGATGACACCACCGATTGTTAGTAGCGTTTCTCCAAAGGACTCGTACACATATCAACAAACAGAGAGCACTACACCACAGCAGCAGATACGCCGTGTGGTCTCGTTCACATCGCCCAAGCCACCATTTGACTATCAAAAGCAGGAGCAGTACTATTCAAACCCAGAAGAGTCGAAACCCAAGTTACCTCGCAGCTTTGACGAATCGACCATGTTGCCTATTGACTTGACCAAACCACGTTCACACGAACAGCCTCTTAGATCGACCCAATTGCCTCAAATGCAGCATCAGACTGCGGCTCAGATTCGTGACATCATCGGTTCGGTTAGCAATGAGTCCATGTTCATGAAATCGCTAATCAATGTAACAGACCGAGTGCGTAATGCTACGGAATCCACATCGGCCAGACTGGGTGGTGCTTTGCACCAGGCATATCTAACAGAGCAAGCATTGCATTACACCAAGATAAAGCAGAGTCAGATGAGTAGAAGTTCAATAGAAGCTGTGTCTGGATCGAGCAGCACTTATACCACCACTAGTGCAACGGGTGGTGGCAGTTGCGCCGTTCAGGTAATGACAACTAGTGCAGTTTCATCCGTCAGCATAATGGTGACCTCGAGCGTAATGTCGTCCACTGCCCCACCCGTGGAAGAAGCGCCGAAAACCAAGTCGGTAGAGGTGGCAAAATCTGATAAGGAAGCGACTCCAACAGATGTGCAGCCAAAAGACTCAAATAAACCACCGAAGCCCAAAGCACCAGGCAGCGCGAAGAGTGTCGCCTCGGAGTATTTGAAAATGACCAGTCTCAAGTCGAAATCATCCTCCTCGTCGACGCCATCGAACAAGCTCGAAGAAAGCGGCGACGACAGCATGTCCGACCATGAAGCTGGCATTCCTGTAGATGCAGCAACAAATACAACACCTGCCATTCAAACTCCAACATCTACATCAGATTTTACCGGGGTTCTTGCTCGAACAGTCATCGTTGGAGAGGACGGCTTTAAGAGCTCCTCGAATGAAATACAACCCGTCTACCCGCGGGTCCCTATGTCTAGTGACGGTCGCTCCGTCTGTACCATCTGCTCGAAGACTTTCCAAAAGCAACATCAACTCGTCCTCCACATGAACATCCACTACATGGAGCGCAAATTCAAATGCGAACCATGTGCCGTGAGTTTCCGCACACAGGGTCATTTGCAAAAGCACGAACGCTCCGAGGGTCACAAGACAAAAATCACAATGACATCAACATTTGGCGTGCCCACAACATCCAATCCGCGTCCGTTCGAGTGCACCGACTGTAAGATTGCCTTCCGGATCCATGGTCACCTTGCCAAGCATCTCCGCTCGAAAACTCACGTTCAGAAGTTGGAGTGTCTGCAGAAATTGCCCTTTGGAACGTATGCCGAAATTGAACGGGCCGGCATTAGTCTTACCGAGATCGACACCAGTGACTGTGATAATTCGCTGATAAGTCTCAAAGTGCTGGCACAGAAGCTGATTGAGTTGGATCCCACAAAGATGCGCACATACACAACACCCTCTGGAATGCAGGACGTTCCCAATTCAAATCCAAATGCGGACAGTGGCAGTGAGGATGGTTATGATGCACATAATTCAACTGACGAAGGTGGATCAAAGAGGGACGAGAATTTGACGCCTAACGCTAGTCATGGGTTAAAAAGGCGAACGCAACCGTTCAGCAGTAGCGATGAAGAGCAGCAGCAACAGGATGGCGTTATACCGGAGAAGAGACCACGGACGCAAAGTGAAATGTCTTCGAATTGAAGGTACTTGCACGGAGAGCGAGCGGTTGGTGGGGATTTAGATAATCGGCATGAACGGTTGAGGTATTCAGCTCGATTCGGCGATGGAAAATTCAAAACAATGTTCGAAATTGCAGCCCATCTAGAACAATGTACTATAGCTTTCAAATCACGTTTGAATTCATTCAGCGGCGAACAACGCTTAGAAGCAAGTTGAACTTGATGATGATTTAAAGCAATTTAGCAGTAAATTGAGATTAATTTGACTAATTTGGACTCAAACTTTTTGCAATCGAAAGTTAAAATAAAGAGATTAAGAAATTCATCCTGTAAATACACTGAAAACATAATACTTTTAGACAAATTTGACAAATGATTACGAATGAAGAAACATAATGAAACGATGTTAGAAATTAAATTAAGTTCTATTCAGCTTTGGACAAAGGCGAAGAAAGCTCAAATCTGTGAACAATGGTCTATAAATTGTATTCCAAACAAATAGTTCACCTCAAATTACTTTTGTTGGTAGAAAACTACTCCGTTGTGGCTTTGAGACCAATCCAGCCGTTTACAAAGTTTATAACAGTACTTTGCAACCAATTCATGTTTATGTTGGTACACAAATCGACATTGAAAATGTATTCTGCTTAATCTCGGCGGGCGTTTGAACACAATACTTTATGGGGCAATCAAAAGAAGTTAATTTACTGTTAGAAATCTATGTTAGAAATGGATTCAGCTCCAATGCGGCGGTCGATAAAGCGCAGAATATTACATGGGAATCACATAAATTTCAATCAATATCTATGAGTTCAAATCGCAAGTTTGATTTTTGTTTTGGTTTTGGAGGTGCTAGTGAATAAGAATTCGATGGAACCTAAACATTGCATTCGTAACGTGCCGCTGAATGTGGTGTTTGCTAATTAGCAAGGATATTACCAATTTTGCTGTCCCGAGAAATAAAAAAAAGGACCATCGTAATCTCTGCATCGCTTATCAGGCCAAAAAAACTCCAACATACAAAATGACATTCGCGAACTTCACGATTACGCCTTCTTCGGCAGTTCAACTTATTTTAGCTGGGAAGCTTATAAAAAAGGAAGATGAAAATAAGAGATTTATGTGCCAAACTTATTATTATTTCATTATCTTCCCAGCATTATCTCGTTTTTCGGAATTTTTTTTTTGTTTTAGTTTAAGATCACGTGCTGTGACTCTGTTCGGTTTAGCCTAATTATTTTTAGCTATAAAGAAAAGAATTACTTTTAGCTTTAGTTTTAAGTAAGATTGTTTTCAGTTTCTATGTGTTGCTTGTTTTCCTTATTATTGTTGTTGTTATAAATAATATTGTTGTTGACAGTTTTGTAAGGCTAGAATGTTTATTCTAATTTAGTTTAAATCGTGAGACTACGAGACTATTTTCCTTTTTTCTGATACCCTACATGGATTATTTTTCTGAATAATTGAAATCGAACAGACACTTGGTGCGATTATTGTTAACTGTTAATTTTCAAAAAAAGAGTGATATTCAAATTATATAAGAACAACACTGAAAACAAATTATATAAATACTGTTTGTGTATACATGTTTTTATTTTCATATGATTTTAAATTAAAATATAAAAGAAAAACAACTGAGGGGACATTTAGGAAACAAAAAAAAATGAAAACTGTGTAATATCGTACGATATCGTAGAATGTAAAATATAAAATAAGTTATTGTAAATAAGTAGTTTAAAAAGAATATGAATGATTTTTTTTTTCAATAATAACAATCCTCTATCTTTGTAGGTTAAAACGTGATTTTAATCTCATTATATTTGTATTTTGTAATATTATATACATACATAAATATATATATACATATATATATATATATATACACATCTAAATTTATATATCAATCTATATATACATTGTAATAGGAATAAATTAAAATTAAGAAACAAAATATGAAACAAACAAAAAATATAAAAAAAAACAAACAAGAAAATATAAAATTTTTATCAATATATTAAAAAAAAACTTGGTTTAAATTAATTCGTCAAATCTAACATCATCGTCTCTCCTCATTTGTGGAGTTATGGCCCCTAAATAAAGGGACGTTTAAGCATTTAAAATTGGACTAGTTATATCCTTTGTGTAAAAAATGCGTATTTTTATACCCTATCCCATAGGGGTATATTAGTTTTGATACTTAGTTTGTAACATAGAGAAATAATTTAGCTACATATACCTCAAAGTATATGGATCGACTCAGAATCGCTAGCTGAGTCGATTAAGCCATGTCTGTCTGTCCGTCCGTCCGTCCGTCTGTCTGTTCGTCACCGATTTTTGGGCCTTACATTTTGAGCTAGGATAATGAAATTTGGTATATAAGATCCTTGTCCGTGCCACCAGAACAAGTGTAAAAAGTTTTGAAATCCGCCCACTGCCACACCCCCTTTTTAGGAAAACGTATTTTTTGGCCAAACCGTAAAGAATTTTAAAAAAGTGTCTGAGAAGCATTTTGAGAAAATCGTAATATCTATATTTCGTCAATATAAAGTTTTTTGCCACGCCCACTTTTTGGGGGCGTTTTTTATAAAAAAAATTTTTTTGGTCAAATTTTAAAATTTTTGATGCACAATCATTGGCAGTATTAATACCAACATTTCGTCTATAGACCATTTTAACCCACAAAAACCATTTGTATGCCCTACCCCAAGGCATATGCAAAGTAAAACGTTGTTTTTTGTCGAACCATAAAAGAATTTGATAAACCTTCGGAACAATACCGCACCAACACCATATTCCTGTCTTCCTCGCTCTACGCAGGATCCCATTTTTCGTCTTCAAGCCCACCACTCTAATCTTATCATCTTGTGAAGATACTATCTTGATGATTTTGCCCATTGACCACTGCTGAGATGGCCGAAATTAAAACAAGTGTACCCAGCTTTACGTTCTCCGCCGACGATTTCCATTTAACTCGTTTTTGTAACTGCAGCAGATACTCTTTCGACCAACGAGCCCAAAATCTTACCATCTTGTGAAGATACTATCTTGATGATTTTGCCCATTGACCACTGCTGAGATGGCCGAAATTAAAACAAGTGTACCCAGCTTTACGTTCTCCGCCGACGATTTCCATTTAACTCGTTTTTGTAACTGCAGCAGATACTCTTTCGACCAACGAGCCCAAAATCTTACCATCTTGTGAAGATACTATCTTGATGATTTTGCCCATTGACCACTGCTGAGATGGCCGAAATTAAAACAAGTGTACCCAGCTTTACGTTCTCCGCCGACGATTTCCATTTAACTCGTTTTTGTAACTGCAGCAGATACTCTTTCGACCAACGAGCCCAAAAGTGTTGTTTAATTTGGGATAGTCGTCACCAACGATCTATTCCTGAAATGCGCTCATTTTCTAAAGATGGTTCAACTATGGCGTTTAATGGAGCACCAATTAGGAAGTGTCCGGGTGTTAACACTGCCTCATCGCTGGGATCACTGGACATAGCACAGAGAGGATGAGAGTTGAGAATGGATTCAATATCTGCTACCACTGTTGACAGCTCTTCAAACGTCAAATACGCCTGTCCAATAGTTCTATAGAGGTGATTTTTTGGCGATTTTACGGCGGCTTCCCAAAGACCCTCAAAGTGAGGGTCGAAATTCTAGTAACACATTTCGGGCACCAACAAAATTTGTCCCATTATCGCAATAGAGATCCCCACATAATCCACGACGTGCTACAAATCTCTTCAGCGCTGCGATAAACCCTTGACTGGAAAGGTCAGATACTACTTCCAAATGTACTGCCTTAACCGCAAAACACACAAACACTGCAACATAGGCCTTATGAGTGTGTTGTCCTCGACGTTTCAGTGTAAGGTGAAACGGCCCGCAAAAGTCCACATCGGTCTTAAAAAAGGGTCTGTTGGGCTGCACTCTATCCGATGGTAAGTTTCCCATTAATTGAGTAAGGAGCTTTGGGCGGTACTTGACACAGTGTATGCAACTATTAACGACCTTCTTTGCGAGTCTTCGTACATCCAACACCCAGAATCGCTGCCTTATTATGCCAACTAGCGCTTGCGGCCCAGCGTGATAATTTTTTCTGTGTAAATAGACAATAAGAGACTTCACAAACAAATTAAATTTGGGAGTAGGATCGGACATTTGACAGGATAAGGGATGTTCGCATTCTGCAAACGCCCACCAACTCGGAGGAGTCTTAAAGAATCTGCGTCTAGAAAGGGATTGAGATTATTGACGCAACTCTTTGCGCTAATTTGTTTTTCCGCTTCTAATAATTTTATCTCCTCCTTGAATGCTTCACGTTGAATGTGCTAAATAATTTTGAGTAACGCCTCATCTAGTTCATTCGCGGATAACTTTGGATCTAACGCCGGTTTTTCTGAAGATCGTTTTCTTACACCTGTATATCTAATTCTTCGCATCCTATTTGTTGCTCTCAATACTTTTTTATCAAATTCGCTGAAGCGTTGATAGTTGTCTGCAAAGTCGACATCCACCCTTTTTGAGAATAGGGCAACGTCACCTTTTCGTCTTCCAGGTGTATTTTTTCCTATCACCGATAAATCTTTTTTCTCCAGCCAATGTTTTTCAGGCGAATAAAGAAAACTTGGTCCCGTGAACCATATACTTCCAACTAATTCTTCCGCATATGCGCCACTAGATACAATATCTGCTGCATTTTGCTTGGATGTCACATGTTGCCACATCGCTTGTGGCATACATGTTTGAATTTTTGAGATTCTGTTTGCCACAAAAACTTCCCAAGTAGATGGATGGGCTGACAACCAACATAGAACGATTTCTGAGTCAGTCCATAAGTAAATCTCATCAACAAAATGTTCAAAATTCGGGTAAATTTTAGCAACTAATGACGCCAACATTTCTGCCACACAAAGTTCAAGCCTTGGTAAACTTTGCGTTTTTATAGGAGCAACCTTAGATTTTGCAGTAACCAAGTTACAACATATGCGATTGTGTTCATCGACAGTTCTAAGGTACACATAACATCCGTAGGCCTTCAATGACGCATCCGAAAATCCATGAATTTGAACCGATCTCGCCTGGAGTGTTAACATAAATCTAGGTATTTTAATTAAATCTATCTCTTTTAATCGAGATCGAATGATTTCCCAATCGCTGTGAATACTAGATTGAACTGATTCATCCCAATCCGTCTGTTTGACCCAAAGGCTTTGCAACAATATTTTCCCCTTTACAACTACGGGATTGATCAGCCCTAATGGATCGAATAACATCGACAACTCAGAAAGGATTATGCGTTTCGTAATTTTAACATTTGGAGGAAACTCTGGTACAACATATTGGAGTTGATCCATCAACGGATTCCACTTAATACCCAGAGTTTTTATAATATCCGAATCATTGATTCTCAATAGTTTTTCTCTATTATTTTCCGGTATACCCTACAAAAGAGTTTCTTCATTTGTGTACCACTTCCTCAATTCAAATCCTGCACCTTCTAGTAACGTCTTGACCTCATTATAGATTCCATGAATTTCTTCTAAGGAATCGCCACCGCTTATAAGATCATCCATGTAGAAGTCCTGCTGTACAACCTTTGCACCTAAAGGAAATGTATCTGCATTTTCATCAGCCAACATCTTCAAGCATCTAGAAGCTTGAGGTAGTGCCATACGTAACCGTATTCAATTGGTAAATCTTTAAGCTATCTTTTGCATTGGCTCTCCATAATATGCATTGGTATCTACGATCCTTCTGATCTATGACTATCTGTCGATACATTTTTGATATGTCTGCTGTTAATGCAAATTTATAGCATCGGAATCGAAGAATAATCACATACAGATCGTCTTGCGTTACTGGACCCTTCGACAAAATCTCATTCAATGAGGTACCACTTGAGGTTCGGGCACTGCAGTCGAATACAACCCTTAATTTAGTCGACGAAGAGTCTGGTCTTAGCACATACTGATGAGGACTAAAATATTTCAAATCTTTGAGTTGCGTACATGCTTCAGTCATATGACCTAATTGTTTATATTCCTCCATAAAATCAACGTATTGTTTTTTGACCTCTAAGTTTCTTTGTAGTCGCCTTTCTAGCGATAGAAACCTCTTCTTCGCTATCTCAAAAGATTCCCCTAAGATCGATGGGTCTTCCTTGAAAGGTAATCTGACAACGAATCGGCCCTGTCTATTCCTAGCCACTGTTCTTAAAAAGTGTTGCTCGCACTTTTCTTCTTCAGGACTTAAAAACGTTCTTCTTGCATCGACATCCTCCATCTTCCAAAATTTACTAACTAAATCATGAAGAAGTATATCATTTTGAATTTCCTGGCTCCCGATTAAACACACCGGCGATCTAGATAGATTCGTAATTTCATGCTTTCCCGAAACGATCCAGCCAAAAAGTGTTTTTTGGAGTGTAGGTTTTCTTTCTAATTTGATCTGTCCGATTGATAATAACTGGAAGAAATGGTCTGCTCCTATTAGCATATCTACTTTCGACGCCTTATTAAAGTTAGGATCCGCTAAAATTATATTTTTCGGGATATTCCAGCTATCAACTTTAAATGATTGGCTCGGCTGGGGGTTCGTTATATTTTTAAGAATCAAAAGATCCAATTCAGTTTCGAACTCGGAAATTCTTGACTTGCATGTAGCCTTTGTAATGTGACGAATTTTCGCGACTTCGTTGCCAATTCCGCTTATTTGCAATTCAGTTTTCGATCTTGATAGCTTCAGTCTTTTGGCCATGCATTCGGTTATGAAATTTAGTTGGGAAGCGGAATCAAGTAACGCTCGCACAGGTTGGTATCTACCAAACGTGTCTCTTATTAAAATGATGGCTGTCGCCAACACGACCTGATTTCGGCAACTGCCTAAGCAAACGGTTTGATTTGAGGTACCTGGTTGGGAAATTTCTCGTTGACAGTGGCATTACCTGGCTTATTTCTATGCAACAATCGGTGGTGTGGTAAAGAACATCTAGTAAATTTATTCTTAGTGCACCGTCGAACAGAGTGTCCTTTTTCAAGACAGTTTATACAAAGGATCAACTTTTTTACTTCTTGAAACCTCCTACCAACTGGCAAATTTTCAAATTCGGCACAACTTTCCACTATGTGACTGTCCGATTGACAATACATACTCACATTGAACTCGTTGTGTGGCCAAGGACGTGCCTCTTCCTGTTCTATTTGGTTTCCCTCTTCCATTGCGGAATCGTGATTGTTCCGTTCTCGCATCGACATTTTTATACCCTTTCCCATAGGGGTATATTAGTTTTGATATATAGTTCGTAACATAGAGAAATAATTTAGCTACATATACCTCAACTCAAAGTATATGGATGGACTCAGAATCGATAGCTGAGTCGATTTAGCCATGTCTGTCCGTCCGTCCGTCCGTACGTCACCAGTTTTTGGGCCTTAAATTTTGAGCTAGAAGGATGAAATTTGGTACACGTGCTCTTTGTTGCTCCCAGCAGAAAAAGTGTAAAAAATTTTAAAATCCGCCCACTGCCACGCCCCCTTTTTAGAAAAACGTATTTTTTGGCCAAACCATAAGGAATTTTGAAAAACTTTCTGAAAAACATATTTAGACAATCTGAATATCTGTATTTCGTCCATATAAAGTTGTTTGCCACGCCCACTTTTTGTGGGCGTTTTTAATAAAAAACCTTTTTCGGTCAAATTTTAAAATTTTCTAAAAAACTTTTGATGCAGAATCATTAGTAATATAAATAAGAACATTTCGTCAATAGACCATTTTAACCCACGCCCACTTTTTGGGGGCGTTTTTATATAAAAACCATTTTTATACCCTACCCCATAACATATGCAGGAGAAAACCTTGTCTTTTGTAGAACCGTAAAAGTTTTTTATAAGCAGTCTGAAGAATTTGTTGTCACCATGTCATTTTCTTTATTTTATCCACATCGTGTTTTTAGCCATGTCCACTTTTTGGGGATTTTAGTTTTACAGATAGGATGGGATAGGGTATTCAACGATCCGCACAGTGGATTGTAGCCTTCTCATATGTTTATACCCTATCTCATAGGGGTATATTAGTTTTGATACTTAGTTTGTAACATAGAGAAATAATTTAGCTACATATACCTCAAAGTATATGGATCGACTCAGAATCGCAAGCTGAGTCGAATTAGCCATGTCTGTCTGTCCGTCCGTCCGTCCGTCCGTCCGTCCGTCGGTCTGTCTGTTCCTGCTTTTCCGCAATCTATAGCGCGGTTTGTTATTATCGGGCCAAATCTAAGGGTTTAGTTCTTTGAAGACGCCGCAATATATTTGTTTCGTCAAGAATTTGGAGGACTGTTGTGTTAACGTGTCCTAATAAACGTTTTTATGTTTTCGTGCAAAATTTTTTGTTTCATCTTTAACCGCGGGAATACCCAGATCTCTGCGTAGATCTTCGTTCCTTACGTACCACGGCGCATTGACGAATGATCTTAACAATTTGTTTTCAAAAGTTTCTAAAATGTTTAGATTCGTTTCACTGGTACAACCCCATAGTTGTATACCATATGTCCAAACCGGTTTTAACACTTGCTTGTATAATAGCAGCTTGTTATCAAGGTTAAGCTTCGAATATTTTCTGAGCAACCAGTACAGTTCTCTGTATATATTCTTAAGTTCTTCGCATTTCTTTTTTACATGCGACTTCCATTTTAATTTTGCATCGAGTGTCATACCGAGATATTTCGCTTCATTTGCAAACGGGACTCGAACCGTATTTAGAAATACAGGCAAATTGTTTGTCCGTTTATACGAAAAATCTACATGGATCGATTTGCTCTCATTAAGTGCAATCCGCCAGGATTTAGTCCATTCATTAACCTCGTTGAGAGCGTTTTGTAATTTGATATTTGTTTCCTCTATTGGTGGCCAACTGCTAGTATAGCAGTATCGTCAGCAAACGTTGCAACTATTGTATCGTTTGTTTGTGGGATATCACGAGTGAATAGGAGGTACAGGATTGGTCCAAGGACGCTTCCTTGCGGTACACCTGCCATTATTTCTTTGAACTCGGAATATTCGCTTCCAAGTTTCACACGGAAGAGTCTATGCTCAAGATACGACACGAGGATTCTATATAATTGTTCTGGCAGAACTTGACTTAGTTTATTAGTAAGGCCTTTGTGCCACACCTTGTCAAAAGCTTGCGACACGTCAAGAAATACGACTGAACAAAATTTCTTTTCTTCGAAAGCTTTCTCAATTACATCTGTAATTCGATGTACTTGGTCCACCGTTGAATGTTTACTTCTAAACCCAAATTTATGGTCAGGTAAAGGACGTTTCTGTTCAATTATGGGGTGTAAGCGACCGAGTAATATCCGTTCAAAAACATTTGAAATTATTGGAAGAAGTGAAATAGGCCTGTAAGATTTTATTTCATTTGGTGATTTTCCTGGTTTTAGAACCATAATCACTTCCGCGACTTTCCACTGTCTTGGTATGTATTCTAATCCGATTGCTGCATTTATAATAAAAAGAAGCTTAGTTAATGCTTTCCGAGGCAACATTTTAAGAAGTTCTCCTGTAATCAGGTCATAACCCGGAGCTTTTTTGGGCTTTAGTTTCTGTATTTCCCGTTTAAGCTCTGCAATACTTGCATATCTTACTATATTATTATCGGTTGCACTCTCGAATATATTAATGTTTTTATTTTGCGCTGGACCGCATTTGATAATGCTGATGATGATCCTGCCAACTTCGATTCCTTCACTTCTAAAGTTTTGCAACGACGATCTAAAACTTTTGTGAATGCCTCTCAATCAGGTCATTCGCTATAATCGATGGCATCCTGCCATTTCGCTTGTGTATCTTCATCTACCCTGTCCAAAGCTAGCGAAATAAGTATGGCATTGGTTATGTCCTTGTAATACCCTATCGACAACATGGCAGTAAGATGAGTGTTGAAGCTATCCTGAAGATTACGCAAGACAAATGCGGATGTTTTGGTTATTTTTGGAATTTCCAACAACAGGTTTATGTGCTCTTGAAAGATCAAAGTTTTGTTATCAAAACGCTTTTTTAATCTTTCCAACGCTTTACGGTAGTTTGTGCCTATCATATCGAACTCTTTTATAGCTCCTAGTGCAGGACCCGAAAGACAACGTCTTTATCCACTAAGTTTGTGAAAAGACCAATGAAATTGGGATGTTGTGAAAATTTTCCCGAAAAGGAAGGCAGTTTAATTTGTTCCAGCTTTGAACGATTCATTGGCTGATTGACTGATTGAAATACGTGGTATTTAATCCTTCACCAGCGGTGGTATTACTTCTGGCTTCAGATAAATAGCTCAATACAGTAGCCTTCGTACTGACGTAAATTTCTTCGATTTCATCTCGAAAGTTAGAATTCTGTTCCACCTCAGCGGCTATATCAAACTTTTCAATGGAACTTTGCACATTAAGGATCTGTTTGAAATATGATTCCAATATTCCTAGCCGACACTCTAACTCTGTTGTAGACAACCGTTCTCCTTCTTTGGCTATAAATGTTTTTATTCGAGTTAAACTTTGTTTTGACCCTCTTAACACTTTCAACTCAGATAGAGCTTTATTAGGATTGCTACAGTCAATTCTAGCTTGCGTTGCCATTTCTGGTGCATATTCATCCCCTGGTGCCATAGCAGAATAAAAACTCTAACAGCCTCAACGTTCTACTTACTAACTTAAGTGGCGCTACAGTCCGGGATGAAGCTGGGCATCAACCAACATGCCACTCCAATCAGCCCGGTCCTTAACTAACTGCCTCCAGTTGCGCACTCCAAGTTGGTTGAGGTCGGTTTCTACTTGTGCGCGCCACTTAAGGCGAGGTCTTCCTCTACTGCGTCCGACGTCTGGCTGGGAATCGAAGACTCTGCTAGCCGGAGTATTGGTGTCCATTCTTTCTACATGTCCTAGCCATCTTAAACGTCCAATGCGGAGTTTTTTTGACTAGGGGTATGTCGCTGTACAGCTCGTACAGTTCGTGGTTGAATCTTCGTCTCCATAGCCCGTCAACGCAAACGGGACCGAAGATTTTCCGAAGAATTTTCCGCTCGAATCGACCAAGGATTTCTTCATCCGCTTTTGATACGGTCCATGCTTCAGCGCCGTAGAGCAGGACTGGGATGATCAGGGTCTTATATAGGATCTCCTTAGTAGTTCGAGTGAGGGCTTTACTACTAAATTGCCTTCTTAGCCCGAAGAAACAGCGATTGGCAAGAGTAATTCTTCGTTTGATTTCTGACGAGATGTTGTTGTCAGAGTAAATAGCGGAGCCGAGGTAGACAAAGTCCCGTACTACCTCAAAGTTATATCTGTCAATGCTGACGTTCTGTCCAATTCATCGATGTTGTGTGTCCTTTCGTGTTGACAGCATATACTTTGTCTTACCCTCATTTACTGCTAAACCCATTTTTGCCGCTTCCTTCTCTATACTAGAAAACGTGGCTATTACATCACGTTGAGTCCTACCAATGATGTCAATATCGTCAGTGTTGGCTTTGGTGTTGGCTTTGGAGTTTTGCACAATCCTCTCAACAATCAAATTGAAGAAGTCACATGACATCGCATCGCCTTGCCTAAATCCTTTTTTGGTATCGAATGTGTCGGTGAGGCCGTTTCCGACCCTGATGGAGCAGTGAGAATTCTCCATCGTCATCCTACAGTCGTTTACGGCTTTGAAATCGATAAATAGGTGGTGGGTATCGATTTGGACTTCTTGGGTTTTTTCCAGGATCTGCCGAAGTGTGAAAATTTGATCGATTGTGGACTTTCCTGGCCTAAAACCACACTGATACTGATAAGGGCCGATCAGGTTGTTGGTAAACGGTTTCAAGCGTTCACATATTACGGCAGATAGGATCTTGTAAGCGATGTTGTTATGCCTCTGTAGTTGGCGCAGTTCAGAGGGTCTCCTTTTTTGTGGATCGGGCAAACGAAGCTGAGGTTCCATTCTTCAGGCATGCTTTCAACCGACAAGATTTGGCTTATGAGTTGGTGGATGTTGCTTACCAAGTCATCTCCGATAGCTTTATAAAGCTCATCGGGAAGGCCGTCATTTCCGGCGGCCTTATTAAGCTTGAGTTTAGATATAGCTATCCTCACTTCACTTAGGTTGGGTGGTTGGCAGTTTTCGCTGTCGTTGCCAATATTGAATGGATCGTTCTGCCTGACAGCGGAATGTTGTTCGTCATCGCCGTTTAACAGTCTGCAGAAGTGGTTCTTCCATATCCTCAGCATCAACTGAGTCTCAACTAGGATATTTCCTTGTTCATCTCGACAGGATTCTGTTCGAGCCTTGTAGCCTTGGCTTTGACGTTTTACACTTTGGTAAAACTTGTTAACATCGTTCCTGGAGTGGCACCTCTCTATATCCTCGATCGCGCGCTTTACTTGCTCTTTTTTCTTCTTTCTGAAAAGCCGATGTTCTTCCCTTCTTCTTTGCCTATAGAGCTCAATGGCAGCTCTCGTCTTCACCTGCACCTTAGCCTTGTAGGCCTCGTTCTTGGCTGCGAGCATCTGTCGGCATTCCTCATCAAATCAGAGGTTTCTTGCTGGTGGCCGCGAGAAACCTAGCACATCAGTTGCGGCTGATCTAATGGCTTGTTGGCGTCGTTGCCATTTTTCTTAGACATTAGATGCTGGTGGTATGTTGTGAGTCGAGAGGTTAAGGGATACGCGTTGCGCGAAGGTCTTGGCGGTCTCTGGCGATTGCAGTCTTTCGACATTAATTTTTATACCCTATCCCATAGGGGTATATTAGTTTTGATACATAGTTTGTAACATAGAGAAATAATTTAGCTACATATACCTCAAAGTATATGGATCGACTCAGAATCGATAGCTGAGTCGATTTAGCCATGTCTGTCCGTCCGTCCGTACGTCATATTATATAAAAACCATTTTTATACACTACCTCATAACATATGCAGCAGAAAACCTTGTCTTTTGAAGAACCGTAAATGTTTTTTATAAGCAGTCTGAAGAATTTGTTGTCACCATGTCATTTTCTCTATTTTATCCACATCGTGTTTTTAGCCATGTCCACTTTTTGGGGATTTTAGTTTTACAGATAGGATGGGATAGGGTATTCAACGATCTGCACAGTGGATTGTAGCCTTCTCATATGTTTTATAAGCAGTCTGAAGAATTTGTTGTCACCATTTCATTTTCTCTATTTTATCCACATCGTGTTTTTAGCCATGTCCACTTTTTGGGGATTTTAGTTTTATGGATAGGATGGGATAGGGTATTCAACGATCCGCACAGCGGATTGTAGCCTTCTCATAAGTTTTTTATTAAATTGCAATTTTTATACCCTATCCCATGGGGGTATATTAGTTTTGATACATAGTTTGTAATATAGAGAAATAATTTAGCTACATATACCTCAAAGTATATGGATCGACTCAGAATCGATAGCTGAGTCGATTTAGCCATGTCTGTCCGTCCGTACGTTACCAGTTTTTGGGCCTTCAGTTTTGAGCTAGAAAGATGAAATTTGGTACACGTGCTCTTTGTTGCTCCCAGCAGAACAAGTGTAAACATTTTTGAAATCCGCCCACTGCCATAAGGTCAAACCATAACGCCCCCAAAAAGTGGGTGTGGGTTAAAATGGTCTATGGACGAAATGTTCATATTAATATTACTAATGATTCTGCATCAAAAGTTTTTTTCGAAAATTTTAAAATTTGACCGAAAACCGTTTTTAATTAAAAACGCCCCCAATAAGTGGGCGTTGCAAAAAACTTCATATGAACGAAATACAGATATTCAGATTGTCTAAATATGTTGTTCAGAAAGTTTTTCTAAATTCCTTATGGTTTGGCCAAAAAATACGTTTTTCTAAAAAGGGGGCGTGGCAGTGGGCGGATTTCAAAAAATTTTACACTTGTTCTGTAGGCAGAGACGAGGATCCTATATACCAAATTTCATTATCCTAGCTCAAAATTTAATTCCTAAAAATCGGTGACGTGCAGACGGACGGACGGACAGACAGACATGGCTTAATCGACTCAGCTAGCGATTCTGAGTCGATCGATTTGATAATGCTGATGATGATCCTGCCAACTTCGATTCCTTCACTTCTAAAGTTTTGCAACGGCGATCTAAAACTTTTTTGAATGCCTCTCAATCAGGTCATTCGCTATTATTGATGGCATCCTGCCATTTCGCTTGTGTATCTTCATCTACCCTGTCCAAAGCTAGGGAAATAAGTATGGCATTGGTTATGTCCTTGTAATACCCTATCGACAACATGGCAGTAAGATGAGTGTTGAAGCTATCCTGAAGATTACGCAAGACAAATGCGGATGTTTTGGTTATTTTTGGAATTTCCAACAACAGGTTTATGTGCTCTTGAAAGATCAAAGTTTTGTTATCAAAACGCTTTTTTAATCTTTCCAACGCTTTACGGTAGGTTGTGCCTATCATATCGAACTCTTTTATAGGTCCTAGTGCAGGACCCGAAAGACAACGTCTTTATCCACTAAGTTTGTGAAAAGACCAATGAAATTGGGATATTGTGAAAATTTTTCCGGAAAGGAAGGCAGTTTAATTTGTTCCAGCTTTGAACGATTCATTGGCTGATTGGCTGATTGAAATACGTGGTATTTAATACTTCACCAGCGGTGGTATTACTTCTGGCTTCAGATAAATAGCTCAATACAGTAGCCTTCGTACTGACGTAAATTTCTTCGATTCCATCCTTTAAATTAATATACTCAAAATATAGGCCTTATGGCTATGAAATACAGAAAATGACATTGTCACAATATATTGCTCTGACAGTTTCTCAAAATCTTGTGTGGTTCGACAAAAAACAAAGTATTTCTATTGCTAATGCCTTGGGATGGGGTATACAAATGGTTTTTGTAAGAAAACGCCCCCAAGATGTGGGCGTAGGTGAAAATGGGCGGATTTCAAAAATTTTTACACTTGTTCTGGTGGCACGGACGAGGATCCTATATACCAAATTTCATTATCATTATGTCATGACATTATGTCATGACAGACAGACATGGCTTAATCGACTCAGCTAGCGATTCTGAGTCGATCGATTTGATAATGCTGATGATGATCCTGCCAACTTCGATTCCTTCACTTCTAAAGTTTTGCAACGACGATCTAAAACTTTTTTGAATGCCTCTCAATCAGGTCATTCGCTATTATTGATGGCATCCTGCCATTTCGCTTGTGTATCTTCATCTACCCTGTCCAAAGCTAGGGAAATAAGTATGGCATTGGTTATGTCCTTGTAATACCCTATCGACAACATGGCAGTAAGATGAGTGTTGAAGCTATCCTGAAGATTACGCAAGACAAATGCGGATGTTTTGGTTATTTTTGGAATTTCCAACAACAGGTTTATGTGCTCTTGAAAGATCAAAGTTTTGTTATCAAAACGCTTTTTTAATCTTTCCAACGCTTTACGGTAGTTTGTGCCTATCATATCGAACTCTTTTATAGGTCCTAGTGCAGGACCCGAAAGACAACGTCTTTATCCACTAAGTTTGTGAAAAGACCAATGAAATTGGGATATTGTGAAAATTTTTCCGGAAAGGAAGGCAGTTTAATTTGTTCCAGCTTTGAACGATTCATTGGCTGATTGGCTGATTGAAATACGTGGTATTTAATACTTCACCAGCGGTGGTATTACTTCTGGCTTCAGATAAATAGCTCAATACAGTAGCCTTCGTACTGACGTAAATTTCTTCGATTCCATCCTTTAAATTAAGATACTCAAAATATAGGCCTTATGGCGATGAAATACAGAAAATGACATTGTCACAATATATTGCTCTGACAGTTTCTCAAAATCTTGTGTGGTTCGACAAAAAACAAAGTATTTCTATTGCTAATGCCTTGGGATGGGGTATACAAATGGTTTTTGTAAGAAAACGCCCCCAAGATGTGGGCGTAGGTGAAAATGGGCGGATTTCAAAAATTTTTACACTTGTTCTGGTGGCACGGACGAGGATCCTATATACCAAATTTCATTATCCTAGCTCAAAATTTAAGGCCCAAAAATCGCTGACGAACAGACAGACGGACGGACGGACGGACGGACAGACAGACATGGCTAATTCGACTCAGCTAGCGATTCTGAGTCGATCCATATACTTTGAGGTATATGTAGCTAAATTATTTCTCTATATTACAAACTAAGTATCAAAACTAATATACCCCTATGGGATAGGGTATAAACATCATTCGCTTTACATAGAGCTTTTTAAAGATACCTTAAAACCAAAACACCATTTAATGACCCATTATGGTTATATTATTAGACATTCTGGTCCTCTTAAGTTCATCTGGTGTATGCGGTTTGAATCAAAAAATAGGGAAATGAAAGCTTACACAAATGCAACTATGTCTCGTCGAAATTTGCCATATTCATTAGCTAAACATATGAGAAGGCTACAATCCGCTGCACGGATCGTTTAATACCCTATTCCATCCCATTATTAAAATTAATATCCCCAAAATGTGGTATTTATGGTCATAAAGTATTGAAAATGACGTTGTTACAACATATTGTTCAGAAGGTTTATCAAATTCTTGTATGGTTCGACAAAAAACAACGTTTTTCTATTGCATATGCCTTGGGGTAGGGAATACAAATGGTTTTTGTAAGAAAACGCCCCTAAACAGTGGGCGTGGGTTAAAATGGTCTATTGAGGAAATGTTCATATTAATACTACCAATCATTGTGCATCAAATTTTTTTTCGAAAATTTAAAAATTTTACTAAAAAACATTTTTTTTAAAAACGACCCCAAAAAGTGGGCGTGGCATAAAATCTTTATATTGACGAAATATAGATAATTCGATTCCCTAAATATGCTGCTCGGGCACTTTTTTAAAATTCTTTACGGTTTGGCCAAAGAAACGTTTTCCTATATAGGGGGCGTGGTAGTGTGCGGATTTTAAAAATGTTTACACTTGTTCTGGTGACTCGGACAAGGATCCTCTATACCAAATTTCATTATCCTAGCTCAAAATTCAAGGCCCAAAAATCGGTGACGAACAGACAGACGGACGGGCGGACGGACGGACAGACGGACGGGCAGACAGATAGACATGGCTAATTCGACTCAGCTAGCGATTCTGAGTCGATCCATATACTTTGAGGTATATGTAGCAAAATTATTTCTCTATGTTACAAACTATGTATCAAAACTAATATACCCCTATGGGATAGGGTATAAAAAATGTTGTATGAAACTCGCATTTTTCCTTCATTCAAATAAAAACGAGTGGTGGGTGCACGACTGGGTCGTACGCAACTTTCTCTTTCACAGCAACTTGGGCGTTAGATCAAATCATAAGCATTTTGATTATTGATGCTAAAATGATATAAATAATGTCGAAATGTATTTATACGAACGTTTACTCCGAAATTTGAAGGAATCTTTGTCTATGTGAAAAATAATTAATTTTCGTTATTGGCCAAAACTGAAAATTCCGTTAAGTGATAGTTGGGCTAAAACTAATTATGTGGAATTATTTAAAACTATTATAGTAGTATATGTATTAAATTTGATTCAATTTGACATAGTAGTTTGTGAGAAATTAACAATTTTCTTTATATGGCCTGAATGACAAAATCCGTTATATGGATTTTCTCGAAAAAAACTGGGTATGCAGTTTTGTTGGAACTAATATGCTTATAGTATGTATACAGTTTAATCAAAATCGTTAGTGCCGTTTTCGAGAAAATTGAGGTTATGTGTAATTTTTATATGGCAGGTACCGTTAATAACATGGCTAAAAGCAAACAAAAAAATCGCCTAGAATTATGACCAAAACAAGCTTGGATACGAAGTTTGAAGAAAATTGGCCAAGCCGTTTAGGCTGGGGAGACCATTACGGACAGACGGACCGACGGACCGACGGACCTACGGGCGGAATTCCAAAAACCACCTTTTTAGGCTCCGCTATCATCGTAATGTTAGAATCAATCAAAATCTCGAGGTCGAAAATTTTCACGAAAACAATATCTTTCTCTTTGTAAGAGAAAGTTAATAAGAATGGTAACTGCAAGCTTTTAAATACAATACAAACGAGTGGTGGGTGCACGACTGGGTCGTACGCAACTTTCTCTTTCACAGCGAGTTGGGTGTTAGATCAAATCATAAGCATTTTGATTATTGATGCTTAAAATGATATGAATAATGTCGAAATGTGATTATACGAACGTTTACTACGAAATTTGAAGGAATCGGTGTCGAATAATAATGATTTTTTGTTATTGGCCCAAACTGAAAATTCCGTTTAGTGATAGTTGGGGTAAAACCAATTATGTGGAATTGCTTCAAGCTGTAATAGTAGTATATATATTAAATTTCATTCAATTTGACATAATAGTTTGCGAGAAATTATCAATTTTCCTTATATGGCCTATATGACAAAATCCGTTATATGGATTTTCTCGAAAAAACTGGGTATGCAGTTTTATTGGAGCTAATATGGTTATAGTATATATAAAGTTTAATCAAAATCGTTAGAGCTGTTTTCGAGAAAATTGAGGTTGTGTGTAATTTTTATATGGCAGGTACCCTTATTAACATGGCTAAAAGCAAACAAAAACATATGAGAGGCTACAATCCGCTATGCGGATCGTTGAATACCCTATCCCATCCCATCCTTTAAATTAATATCCTCAAAATATAGGCCTTATGGCGATGAAATACAGAAAATGACATTGTCACAATATATTGCTCAGACAGTTTCTCAAAATCTTTTGTGGTTCGACAAAAAACAACGTATTTCTATTGCTAATGCCTTGGGATGGGGTTTACAAATGGTTTTTGTAAGAAAACGCCCCCAACATGTGGGCGTAGGAGAAAATGATCTATAGACAAAATGTTTATATTACCATTGCGGAAGTATTTGCATCAAAATTTTTTTCGAAAGTTTTAAAATTTGGACAAAAAACGTTTTTTTACTAAAAACGCCCCCAAAAAGGGGGCGTGGCAAAAAACTTTGTATGGACGAAATATAGATATTAGGATTGTCTAAATATGTTGCAAACACACTTTTTTGAAATTCCATACGGTTTGCCTTAAACTACGTTTTTTCTAAAAGGGGGCGTGGCAGTGGGCGGATTTCAAAAATTTGTACACTTGTTCTGGTGACTCGGCCAAGGATCCTATATACCAAATTTCATTATCCTAGCTCAAATTTTAAGGCCCAAAAATCGGTGACGAACAGACAGACGGACGGACGGACGGACGGACGGACGGACGGACGGACAGACAGACATGGCTAATTCGACTCAGCTAGCGATTCTGAGTCGATCCATATACTTTGAGGTATATGTAGCTAAATTATTTCTCTATGTTACAAACTATGTATCAAAACTAATATACCCCTATGGGATAGGGTATAAACATATGGGAGGCTACAATCCGATATGCGGATCGTTGAATACCCTATCCCATCCCATCCTTTAAATTAATATCCTCAAAATATAGGCCTTATGGCGATGAAATACAGAAAATGACATTGTCACAATATATTGCTCAGACAGTTTCTCAAAATCTTTTGTGGTTCGACAAAAAACAACGTATTTCTATTTGCTAATGCCTTGGGATGGGGTATACAAATGGTTTTTGTAAGAAAACGCCCCCAAAATGTGGGCGTAGGTGAAAATGATCTATGGATAAAATGTTTATATTACCATTGCGGAAGTATTTGCATCAAAAAATTTTTCGAAAGTTTTAAAATTTGGACAAAACGCGTTTTTTACTAAAAACGCCCCCAAAAAGTGGACGTGGCAAAAAACTTTGTATGAACGAAATATAGATATTAGGATTGTCTAAATATGCTGCTCAGACACTTTTTTTGAAATTCCTTACGGTTTGGCCAAAAAATAAGTTTTCCTAAAAAGGGGCGTGGCAGTGGGCGGATTTCAAAAATTTTTACACTTGTTCTGGTGGCACGGACGAGGATCCTATATACCAAATTTCATTATCCTAGCTCAAAATTTAAGGCCCAAAAATCGGTGACGAACAGACAGACGGACGGACAGATAGACATGGCTAATTCGACTCAGCTAGCGATTCTGAGTCGATCCATATACTTTGAGGTATATGTACCCCCCTATGGGATAGGGTATAAAAATGGCCTAGAATTATGACTAAAATAAGCTTGGATACGAAGTTTGAAGAAAATCGGTCCAGCCGTTTAGGCTGGGGAGACCATCACGGACAGACAGACCGACGGACCGACGGACGGAATTCCAAAAAAACCACTTTTTTAGGCTCCGCTATCATCGTAATGTTAGAATTAATCAAAATCTCGAGGTCGAAAATTTTCACGAAAACAATATCTTTCTCTTTGTAAGAGAAAGTTAAAAATTGATTATTTTCATAAAATGATTGATAATCCTATTTCCGTTGACTATTTAGATCAATTAAGCTTTTATTCTGAACTAGAATATAAAGGAACTTTATATAAAATAAATTATTTTATTTTAGAAGTGACATGTTTGTTAAAATAATTGATATAGCTATGTTAAATAATAAGATATATTTAATAGTAAAGGAAATTATAATAGACAATAAAGATAACCATTTTGAATGTTATGTAATATAACATACAAAAGAAGAACACAAAATATTTTTATACCCTGTCCCATAGGGGTATATTCGTTTTGATACTTAGTTTGTAACATAGAGAAATAATTTTGCTACATATACCTCAAAGTATATGGATCGACTCAGAACCGTTAGCTGAGTCGATTAAGCCATGTCTGTCTGCCCGTCCGTCTGTACGTCACCGATTTTCAGGCCTTAAATTTTGAGCTAGGATAATGAAATATGGTATAAAGGATCCTCGTCTCCCTTTTAAGAAAAACTCAGTTTTTGACCAAACCGTAAGGAATTTTAAAAAAGTTTCTGAACAACATATTTAGACAATATTAATATCTATATTTCGTGATTATAAAGTTTTTTGCCACGCCCACTTTTTGGGGGCGTTTTCAATAAAACAACTGTTTTCGGTCAAATTTTTCGAAGGCTACAATACGCTGTGCGGATCGTTGACTACCCTATCCCATCCTATCCATAAAACTAAAATCCCCAAAAAAGTGGGCATGGCTAAAAACACAATGTAGATAAAATAAAAACGAGTGGTGGGTGCACGACTGGGTCGTACGCAACTTTCTCTTTCACAGCGAGTTGGGTTAATTAATGCTTAAAATTATAAAAAATGTGGAAATGTGATTAAACGAACGTTTACTCCGACATTTGAAGGAATCGGTGTCTATGTGAAAAATAATTAATTTTCGTTATTGGCCAAAACTGAAAATTCCGTTAAGTGATAGTTGGGCTAAAACTAATTATGTGGAATTGTTTAAAACTATTATAGTAGTATATATATTAAATTTCATTCAATTTGACATAATAGTTTGCAAGAAATTAACAATTTCTTTATATGGCCTGAATGACAAAATCCGTTATATGGATTTTCTCGAAAAAAGTGGGTATGCAGTTTTGTTGGAACTAATATGTTTATAGTATGTATAAAGTTTAAACAAAATCGTTAGAGCCGTTTTCGAGAAAATTTAGGTTATGTGTAATTTTTATATGGCAGGTACCGTTAATAACATGGCTAAAAGCAAACAAAAAAAATCGCCTAGAATTATGACCAAAACAAGCTTGGATACGAAGTTTGAAGAAAATTGGCCAAGCCGTTTAGGCTGGGGAGACCATTACGGACAGACGGCCGACGGACCGACGGACCGACGGACGGAATTCCAAAAACCAATTTTTTAGGCTCCGCTATCATCGTAATGTTAGAATCAATCAAAATCTCGAGGTCGAAAATTTTCACGAAAACAATATCTTTCTCTTTATAAGAGAAAGTTAAAAATGATATAGTAACAACAAATTCTTCAGACTGCTTACAAAACAGTTTTACGGTTCTACAAAAGACAAGGTTTTCTCCTGCATATGTTATGGGGTAGTGTATAAAAATGGTTTTTATATAAAAACGCCCCCAAAAAACGGGCGTATGTTAAAATGGTATATAGAAGAAATGTTCATATTAATAATGTTAATGATTCTGCATCAATTTTTTTTTCGAAAAATTTAAAATTTGACCGAAAACAGTTTTTTATTGAAAACGCCCCCAAAAAGTGGGCGTGGCAAAAAACTTTATATGGACAAACTATAGATATTGAGATTGTCTAAATATGTTGTTCAGAAACTTTTTTTAAATTCCTTACGGTTTGGCCAAAAACTGAGTTTATCTTAAAAGGAAGCGTACGCTGTGCGGATCGTTGACTACCCTATCCCATCCTATCCATAAAACTAAAATCCCCAAAAAAGTGGGCATGGCTAAAAACACGATGTAGATAAAATAAAAACATATGAGAGGCTACAATCCGCTATGCGGATCGTTGAAAACCCTATCCCATCCAATCCTTAAAATTAATATCCACAAAATATAGGCCTTATGGCGATGAAATACAGAAAATGACATTGTCACAATATATTGCTCAGACAGTTTATCAAAATCTTTTGTGGTTCGACAAAAAACAACGTATTTCTATTGCTAATGCCTTGGGATGGGGTATACAAATGGTTTTTGTAAGAAAACGCCCCCAAAATGTGGGCGTAGGTGAAAATGATCTATTGACAAAATGTTTATATTACCATTGCGGAAGTATTTGCATCAAAATTTTTTCGAAAGTTTTAAAATTTGGACAAAAAACGTTTTTTACTAAAAACGCCCAAAAAATGGGCGTGGCAAAAACTTTGTATGTCTTAATATGTTGCAAACACACTATTTTGAAATTCCTTACGGTTTAGCTTAAACAACGTTTTTTCTAAAAGGGTGCGTGGCAGTGAGCGGATTTTAAAAATTTTTACACTTGTTCTGGTGACTCGGCCAAGGATCCTATATACCAAATTTCATTATCCTAGCTCAAAATTTAAGGCCCAAAAATCGGTGACGAACAGACAGACGGACGGACGGACGGACAGACAGACATGGCTAATTCGACTCAGCTAGCGATTCTGAGTCGATCCAAATTCTTTGAGGTATATGAAGCTAAATTATTTCTCTATGTTACAAACTAAGTATCAAAACTAATATACCCCTATGGGATAGGGTATAAAACATATGAGAAGAGTACAATCCCCTGTGCGGATCGTTAAATACCCTATCCCATCCCATCCTTAAAATTAATATCTCCAAAAAGTGGGCTTTATTAGCCTATAATATAGAAAATGACATTGTCACAACACATTGTTCAAACAGTTTATCAGAATCTTTTGTTGTTTGACAAAACACATCGTTTTCCTCCTGCATATGCTATGGGGTAGGGTACGGACGGACGGACGGACAGACAGACATGGCTAATTCGACTCAGCTATCGATTCTGAGTCGATCCATATACTTTGAGGTATATGTAGCTAAATTATTTTTCTATGTTACAAACTATGTATCAAAACTAATATACCCCTATTCCACAGATGTGGAATATTTTATTTATTAATTAAAAACACTTACTATTTTGTAAACACAAATTCGATGCAGCATGCACAAGTATTTCACTTTACAGACGTAATGTTTTGACGTTTCGCGATTTTTTTTTTGTGTATACCTTTTTTTTTGTTGCTTCTTGTTTCCTTTTGGTGCTTTCGTTCGGGCGATCTAATATCGCCGAACGTCTGCTGTGGGGAATTTTATGTAGGGTTGTTGTATATGGTTAGTTGATAGGTATGTTATTTGTTGAATATTTATTTTATTACTGTCTCTTATTATATATATATTTGTATTTATTTATCTATTTATTTATTATGTATTGTTTGATTAATTTATTATAGATGTATGTATTTAGTACTATGTAATTATGTTTCTAATTAGTGATGACAACGACATCTACTAGAGAACTAGGATAATTTATGAAAGAAGGCGAATAAGAGTTGACTTATAGGGAAGAAAAGGAAAATAGACGAGATAGAAAACTTTTGAAGAGAACACTTATACATTCAAACGAATTAACGGAAAATTTTGATAGAGAGAAATAAAACATTTCAAACAAAGGAGAAGAAAGAAAGGTTTAGAGAATTAAACATATGAGAGGCTACAATCCGCTGTGCGGCTCGTTGAATACCCTATCCCATCCCACCTTAAAATTAATATCCTCAAAATATAGGCCTCATGGCGACGAAATGCAGAAAATGACATTGTCACAATATATTGCTGAGACTGTTTATCAAAATCTTTTGTGGTTCGACAAAAAACAACGTATTTCTATTGCTAATGCCTTCGGATGGGGCAATCAAATGGTTTTTGTAAGAAAATGCACCCAAAATGTGGGCGTAGGTGAAAATGATCTATAGACAAAATGTTTATATTACCATTGCGGAAGTATTTGCATCAAAAATTTTTTCGAAAGTTTTAAAATTTGGACGAAAAGCGTTTTTTGCTAAAAACGCCCCCAAAAAGTGGGCGTGGCAAAAAACTTTGTATGGACGAAATATAGATATTAGGATTGTCTAAATATGCTGCTCAGACACTTTTTTGAAATTCCTTACCGTTTGGCTTTTAACTACGTTTTTCTAAAAGGGGGCGTGGCAGTGGGCGGATTTCAAAAATTTTTACACTTTTTCTGCTTCGTCAGCCAAAGAGTCTATATACCAAATTTCAACACTCTAGCTCAAAATTTAAGGCCCAAAAATCGGTGACACACAGACGGACGGACGGACGGACGGACGGACAGACAGACATGGCTTAATCGACTCAGCTAGCGATTCTGAATCGATCCATATACTTTGAGGTATATGTATCGAAATTATTTCTCTATGTTACAAACTTAATGTCAAAACTAATATACCCCCCTATGGGATAGGGTATAAAAATTAGCGATTTATGAGGAGAAGGGAAAGGTATAGGGATTACGTGCAAGAGATTAAGACAGCTGATAAATGATCATTTGCCATCGTCATTAGCGTGTCGTCTATTACTTCTTTTGAGAGTACGACACAGATCAAAGTGGATGCCAAATTTAAGCAGCTGTTATAGTTACACACAGTGGTGCAAAAACAGAATTTCGCATATTCGAATTTAAATTTTGAATTTAAATTCCTTTTTATACCCTATCCCATAGGGGGGTATATTAGTTTTGATACTTAGTTTGTAACATAGAGAAATAATTTTGCTACATATACCTCAAAGTATATGGATCGACTCAGAATCGCTAGCTGAGTCGATTAAGCCATGTCTGTCTGTCCGTCCGTCCGTCCGTCCGTCTGTACGTCACCGATTTTTAGGCCTTAAATTTTGAGCTAGGATAATGAAATTTGGTATAGAGGATCCTCGTCTCTGCCTACAGAACAAGTGTAAAAATTTTTGAAATCCGCCCACTGCCACGCCCCCTTTTAAGAAAAACTCAGTTTTTGACCAAACCGTTAGGAATTTTTAAAAAGTTTCTGAACATCATATTTAGACAATATTAATATCTATATTTCGTCCATATAAAGATTTTTGCCACGCCCACTTTTTGGGGGCGTTTTCAATAAAAAACTGTTTTCGGTCAAATATTAAATTTTTCGAAAAAAATTTTGATGCAGAATCATTAACATTATTAATATGAACATTTCGTCTATATACCATTTTAACCCACGCCCACTTTTTGGGGGCGTTTTTATATAAAAACCATTTTTATACACTTCCCCATAACATATGCAAGAGAAAACCTTGTCTTTTGTAGAACCGTTAAAGTGTTTTGTAAGCAGTCTGAAGAATTTGTTGTCACTATATCATTTTTTCTATTTATCCACATCGTGTTTTTAGCCATGTCACCTTTTTTGGGGATTTTAGTTTTATGGATAGGATGGGATAGGGTATTCAACGATCCGCACAGCGGATTGTAGCCTTCTCATATGTTTATACCCTATCCCATAGGGGGGTATATTAGTTTTGATACATAGTTTGTAACATAGAGAAATAATTTTGCTACATATACCTCAAAGTATATGGATCGACTCAGAATCGCTAGCTGAGTCGAATTAGCCATGTCTGTCTGTCCGTCCGTCCGTCCGTCCGTCCGTCCGTCCGTGTGTCCGTCCGTCCGTCTGTCTGTTCGTCACCGATTTTTGGGCCTTAAATTTTGAGCTAGGATAATGAAATTTGGTATATAGGATCCTTGTCCGAGTCACCAGAACAAGTGTAAAAATTTTTGAAATCCGCCCACTGCCACGCCCCCTTTTAAGAAAAACGTAATTTTTGGCAAAACCGTAAAGAATTTTAAAAAAGTGTCTGAATAGCATATTTAGAGAATCGTAATATCTATATTTCGTTCATATAAAGTTTTTTGCCGCGCCCACTTTTTGGGGGCGTTTTCAATAAAAAACTGTTTTCGGTCAAATTTTAAATTTTTCAAAAAAATGTTTGATGCAGAATCATTAACATTATTAATATGAACATTTCGTCCTTATACCATTTTAACCCACGCCCACTTTTTGGGGGCGTTTTTATATAAAAACCATTTTTATACCCTACCCCATAACATATGCAGGAGAAAACCTTGTCATTTGTAGAACCGTAAAAGTGTTTTGTAAGCAGCCTGAAGAATTTGTTGTCACTATATCATTTTTTTTATTTTATCCACATCGTGTTTTTAGCCATGCCCACTTTTTTAGGGATTCAAGTTTTATGGATAGGATGGGATAGGGTATTCAACGATCCGCACAGCGGATTGTAGCCTTCTCATATGTTTTTTTATTTGCTTGGGGTGAGTTGAGATCTTGATTAGAGAACAATTTTATTAAGTTTGGTGACTTTTAGGAATTTTGGTGAATTCATTTTGGTGGCAGTTATTGGAGCACTGATTTTGGAGTGGAATTTGTGGGTCCCATAGGCTAACTAAGAGGAACAAAGTTAGACGCAGAGGTGGGTGGAAATAAGGATTGTGTGTGAGGTCAAACTAACCCCATTAATTTGTGTAGGTTTCCAGATTAGAGCATTGGCGAATCTGGAGCCTCTGCTACCCTTTTAAAGTGGGATCGTTTTACTGCCAAGGCGACATTTATATCGGTCGTTAACGAACGGTGGCGACAACAAAACCGACAAGTGCCCTAATAGTGCAAAAAGTTTTAAGTGCACCCCAGAGATGAATTTTTTTTTATATAAAAAGCAGACAATTAGTGCTTTGTTAAAATATCAGGTGGGTGCTCCGACACCATAAAAAAAAATACTATAAAATAAACCCATAAACCCAAAAAAAAAAACAACCAGCAAGTGAACGCATATACACATATACATATACGTAGTACAAAAGTACGCGCTACAGAGCGTATACGCCTACGATTGCGTTGGAGAAAACTTTGAAAAGCAAAAGTGAATTTTTTTATTTGAATCTTTTTTTTGTGAATTTTTAAAATATAATTTTTAGTAATTTTAATTTTAGTATTTTAAGTGCATATTTAGTTTAGTTTTTTTTTTGAGTTTTTGTATTCAGGTTAGGGTATTTTCTGTGTTTAATTTTTGTTTGTGTGCGCGTTATACCATATTTGGTCAACGATCCTCGTCATCTTCCTTTGGTGCTGCCGGCAGGACTTCGGGGGACAAATACAGGATAACCGTGAGTAATTGTTTAGTTTTTTTTTTATTTTATTGAAATTTTCGAAGTAGCTTAAGAATTAAAAACAGAATATACATAGTTTTAGTTTTCCTTTTTTTTATTTTAATTAAATAATGTTGAATATTTCTCAAAAATTCTTGTGTTGGTGAATTATTTTAGAAATATGAGTGCTTAAATTCCTTTCGATGGTGGTGTGTGGACGGTAGGCGGGCCGTTCATTGGTGATTCGACATGGACATAACAGAACGTTAAACTGACGACGACAGGACTTGACATGACTTGAACTTTATGTTTTACTTTTCAGGACTTAGGTTGCGGCTGAGGAGTGCAAGGGGCTATCTCTCGTAAACGTGGCCAGGGAGATAGCCATCGGATGTGTCACGTGACACAAAGGGGTGGGAAGGCCAGACTCTGCCATCAACATCTGGCGTGATTCGGGATCGAGACGAACCATTTATTGCTGTAAGATACTGGGATCGTGTGTAGGGTATTTCTAGGTTAGTTTTAAGATAGATAAGGTTTATTTTAGGGATTATTTTAAGATTTAGTTTTAGCTTATTTTTATTCTTAGGTTAGTATTTAGATCCGCGGTTTTTCCCAGTCTTTTACAGTGGTATTGGCATAGGCATTTGATATTTTCATTTCCACTTTTTCTATTTTCTGTCCTTTTCCTTTTAGGGTCCTTTTAGTCTGTCCGAGGTCTGCGTAGAGTAGCTTTCTTTTTCTTTTTTTCTTTTTTTTTCTTTTTTCTGGCACGAACAAAAATGTTTGTTGAGCTGGGATGTCTGGTGAGAGGGCAAGAACTACCCCCGTCCGACGAGTTTAGCCGAGCAATCGCGAGCGTGCCGAGCCCTTCTCTCCAGCATCGAAGATGCCTCCGTGGCCAACTAAGACTCGCAACAGTACGTCACCGATTTTTAGGCCTTAAATTTTGAGCTAGGATAATGAAATTTGGTATATAGGATCATCGCCCGTGCCGACAGAACAAGTGTAAAAATTCTTAAAATCCGCCCACTGCCACGCCCCTTTTTAAGATAAACTCAGTTTTTGGCCAAATCGTAAGGAATTTAAAAACATATGAGAGGCTACAATCCGCTATGCGGATCGTTGAATACCCTATCCCATCCCATCCTTTAAATTAATATCCTCAAATATAGGCCTTATGGCGATGAAATACGGAAAATGACATTGTCACAATATATTGCTCAGACAGTTTCTCAAAATCTTTTGTGGTTCGACAAAAAACAACGCATTTCTATTGCTAATGCCTTGGGATGGGGTATACAAATGGTTTTTGTAAAAAAAACGCCCCCAAAATGTGGGCGTAGGTGAAAATTATCTATGGACAAAATGTTTATATTACCATTGCGGAAGTATTTGCATCAAAAATTTTTTCGAAAGTTTTAAAATTTGGACAAAAAAAGTTTTTTTACTAAAAACGCCCCCAAAAAGTGGGCGTGGCAAAAAACTTTGTAGGAACGAAATATAGATATTAGGATTGTCTAAATATGTTGCTAACACACCTTTTTGAAATTCCTTACGGTTTGGCTTCAAACTACGTTTTTTCTAAAAGGGGGCGTGGCAGTGGGCGTATTTTAAAAATGTTTACACTTGTTCTGGTGACTCGGCCAAGGATCCTATATACCAAATTTCATTATCTTAGCTCAAAATTTATGGCCCAAAAATCGGTGACGAACAGACAGACGGACGGACGGACGGACGGACAGACAGACATTGCTAATTCGACTCAGCTAGCGATTCTGAATCGATCCATATACTTTGAGGTATATGTAGCTAAAATATTTCTCTATGTTACAAACTAAGTATCAAAACTAATATACCCCTATGGGATAGGGTATAAATATGAGAGGCTACAATCCGCTATGCGGAACGTTGAATACCCTATCCCATCCCATCCTTTAATATTAATAAAAAAACCATTTTTATACCCTACCCCATAACATATGCAGGAGAAAACCTTGTCTTTTGTAGAACCGTAAAAGTTTTTTGTAAGCAGTCTGAAGAATTTGTTGTCACCATGTCATTTTCCTTATTTTATCCACATCGTGTTTTTAGCCATGTGCACTTTTTGGGGATTTTAGTTTTACAGATAGGATGGGATAGGGTATTCAACGATCCGCACAGCGGATTGTAGTCCCCTGATATGTTTTGACATTAAGTTTGTGACATAGAGAAATAATTTCGATACATATACCTCAAAGTATATGGATCGATTCAGAATCGCTAGCTGAGTCGATTAAGCCATGTCTGTCTGTCCGTCCGTCCGTCCGTCCGTCTGTGTGTCACCGATTTTTGGGCCTTAAATTTTGAGCTAGAGTGTTGAAATTTGGTATAAAGACTCTTTGGCCGACGAAGCAGAACAAGTGTGAAAATTTTTGAAATCCGCCCACTGCCACGCCCCCTTTTTAGAAAAACGTAGTTTTAAGCCAAACCGTAAGGAATTTCAAAAAAGTTCCTGAGCGCCATATTTAGACAATCCTAATATCTATATTTCGTTATACAAAGTTTTTTGCCACGCCCACTTTTTAGGGGCGTTTTTCGTAAAATACGTTTTTTGTCCAAATTTTAAAACTTTCGAAAAAAAATTTGATGCAAATACTTCCGCAATGGTAATATAAACATTTTGTCCATAGATCATTTTCACCTACGCCCACATTTTGGGGGCGTTTTCTTACAAAAACCATTTGTATACCCCATCCCAAGGCATTAGCAATAGAAATACGTTGTTTTTTGTCGAACCACAAAAGATTTTGATAAACTGTCTGAGCAATATATTGTGACAATGTCATTATACCCTATCCCATAGGGGGGTATATTAGTTTTGATACTTAGTTTGTAACATAGAGAAATAATTTTGCCATTTGTATACCCCATCCCAAGGCATTAGCAATAGAAATAAGTTGTTTTTTGTCGAACCACAAAAGATTTTGATAAACTGTCTGAGCAATATATTGTGACAACGTCATTTTCTGTATTTCATCGCCATAAGGCCATATATTTTGAGGATATTAATTTTAAGGATGGGATGGGATAGGGTATTCAACGATCCGCACAGCGGATTGTTGCCTCTCATATGTTTATACCCTATCCCATAGGGGGGTATATTAGTTTTGACATTAAGTTTGTAACATAGAGAAATAATTTCGATACCTATACCTCAAAGTATATGGATCGATTCAGAATCGCTAGCTGAGTCGATTAAGCCATGTCTGTCTGTCCGTCCGTCCGTCCGTCTGTACGTCACCGATTTTTGGGCCTTAAATTTTGAGCTAGGATAATGAAATTTGGTATATAGGATCCTCGTCCGTGCCACCAGAACAAGTGTAAAAATTTTTGAAATCCGCCCACTGCCACGCCCCCTTTTTAGGAAAACTTATTTTTTGGCCAAACCGTAAGGAATTTCAAAAAAGTGTCTGAGCAGCATATTTAGACAATCCTAATATCTATATTTCGTGCATACAAAGTTTTTCGCCACGCCCACTTTTTGGGGGCGTTTTTAGTAAAAAACGCTTTTTGTCCAAATTTTAAAACTTTCGAAAAAATTTTTGATGCAAATACTTCCGAAATGGTAATATAAACATTTTGTCTATAGATCATTTTTACCTACGCCCACATTTTGGGGGCGTTTTCTTACAAAAACCGTTTGTATACCCCATCCCAAGGCATTAGCAATAGAAATACGAACCACACAAGATTTTGAGAAACTGTCTGAGCAATATATTGTGACAACGTCATTTTCTGTATTTCATCGCCATAAGGCCTATATTTTGAGGATATTAATTTTAAGGATGGGATGGGATAGGGTATTCAACGATCCGCATAGCGGATTGTAGCCTCTCATATGTTTTTTATACCCTATCCCATAGGGGTATATTAGTTTTGATACATAGTTTGTAACATAGAGAAATAATTTAGCTATATACCTCAAAGTATATGGATCGACTCAGAATCGATAGCTGAGTCGATTTAGCCATGTCTGTCCGTCCGTCCGTCCGTCCGTCCGTACGTCACCAGTTTTTCGGCCTTAAATTTTGAGCTAGAACGATGAAATTTGGTACACGTGCTCTTTGTTGCTCCCAGCAGAACAAGTGTAAAAATTTTTGAAATCCGCCCACTGCCACGCCCCCTTTTTAGGAAAACGTATTTTTTGGCCAAACCATAAGGAATTTTGAAAAACTTTCTGAGCAACATATTTAGACAATCTGAATATCTGTATTTCGTTCATATAAAGTTTTTTGCCACGCCCGCTTTTTGGGGGCGTTTTTAATAAAAAACGTTTTTCGGTCAAATTTTAAAATTTTCTAAAAAAATTTTGATGCAGAATCATTAGTAATATAAATATGAACTTTTCGTCAATAGACCATTCTAACCCACCCCCACTTTTTGGGGGCGTTTTTATATAAAAACCATTTTTATACCCTACCCCATAACATATGCAGGAGAAAACCTTGTCTTTTGTAGAACCGTAAAAGTTTTTTATAAGCAGTCTGAAGAATTTGTTGTCACCATGTCATATTCTTAATTTTATCCACATCGTGTTTTTAGCCATGTCCACTTTTTGGGGATTTTAGTTTTACAGATAGGATGGGATAGGGTATTCAACGATCCGCACAGTGGATTGTAGCCTTCTCATATGTTCTGTATTTCATCGCCATAAGGCCTATATTTTGAGGATATTAGTTTTAAGGATGGGATGGGATAGGGTATTCATCGATCCGCACAGCGGATTGTAGCCTCTCATATGTTTTATAAGCAGTCTGAAGAATTTGTTGTCACCATGTCATTTTCTTTATTTTATCCACATCGTGTTTTTAGCCATGTCCACTTTTTGGGGATTTTAGTTTTACAGATAGGATGGGATAGGGTATTCAACGATCCGCAGAGTGGATTGTAGCCTTCTCATATGTTTTTGGTTGACATTCACCTAGCTGCAAGTGTATTATATTTTAGGTCTTTAAAAGTAGGAGTACGAATGTGAAAGGAGGAGTACGGGAGTACGGAGGTGTTGAAAGTAGTACAATACTCCTATGGGAGTACTTTCGGCAACGCTGCCCTAGTAATTTCTTTATACCCTATCCCATAGGGGTATATTAGTTTTGATACTTAGTTTGTAACATAGAGAAATAATTAAGCTACATATACCTCAAAGTATATGGATCGACTCAGAATCGCTAGCTGAGTCAATTAAGCCATGTCTGTCTGTCCGTCCGTCAGTCCGTCTGTACGTCACCGATTTTTAGGCAAAATCATTACAAAAAAAAAAACAAATACAAATTTTTGGCGCAACAGGCTCGTTAGTACCCAGGGCCTAGCTTTCTCACAACCATTCATGTGTGCGTGTGTACTTCTTGTACGATGTCGGGACCTCCTGTTTTATGCCGACTCCGAACGGCTAAGTTGAGATAAGCTATTCTTGACAATTGATACTACTCGGACGATTTGTCAGATCATCACGAGAGGAGGGCCAGTGAAAAATCATTTAGGTGTTGCTACGACTGGGAATCGAACCCAGATCTTCTGCGCGGCAGTTCATCGCACTAACCATCGCGCCACTGAGCCCTCTGAGCAGCATATTTAGACAATCCTAATATCTATATTTCGTTCATACAAAGTTTTTTGCCACGCCCACTTTTTGGGGGCGTTTTAGTAAAAAACGCTTTTTGTCCAAATTTTAAAACTTTCGAAAAAATTTTTGATGCAAATACTTCCGCAATGGTAATATAAACATTTTGTCCATAGATCATTTTCACCTACGCCCACAGTTTGGGGACGTTTTCTTACAAAAACCATTTGTATACCCCATCCCAAGGCTTTAGCAAAAGAAATACGTTGTTTTTTGTCGAACCACAAAAGATTTTGATAAACTGTCTGAGCAATATATTGTGACAATGTCATTTTCTGTATTTCATCGCCATAAGGCCTAGGTATATTTTGAGGATATTAATTTTAAGGATGGGATGGGATGGGATAGGGTTTTCAACGATCCGCATAGCGGATTGTAGCCTCTCATATGTTTTCTATTGCATATGCCTCGGTGTAGGGCATACAAATGGTTTTAGTAAGAAAACGCCCCTAAAAAGTTAGCGTGGGTTAAAATGGTCTATTGACGAAATGTTCACATTAATACTACCAATGATAGTGCATCAAAACTTTTTTCGAAAATTTTAAAATTTGACCGGAAAACGTTTTTTTATAAAAAAGCCCCTAAAAAGTGGGCACGGCAAAAAACTTTATATTGACGAAATATAGACATTACCATTCTCTAAATATGCTGCTCAGACACTTTTTTAAAATTCATTACGTTTTGGCCAAAAAATACGTTTTCCTAAAAAGGGGGCGTGGCAGTGGGCGGATTTCAAAAATTTTTACACTTGTTCTGGTGGCACGGACGAGGTTCCTATACACCAAATTTCATTACCCTAGCTCAAAATTTAAGGCCCAAAAATCGGTGACGAACAGACAGAAGGACGGACGGACGGACAGACAGACATGGCTAATTCGACTCAGCTAGCGATTCTGAGTCGATCCATATACTTTGATGTATATGTAGCTAAATAATTTCTCTATGTTACAAACTAAGTATCAAAACTAATATACCCCTATGGGATAGGGTATAAAAATTGGTGATGGACAGACAGGCTAATTCGACTCAGCTAGCAATTCTTAGTCGAACCATATACTTTAAGGTATATTGTTAAACGAAAATGATTGTAAAGGTCAATAAAGATAGACCCTTAAGTATTTATTGCGAAAACACATTTTGCATGTTTAAAAATATGTAGAGCGTCATGTTTTTGAAACGAGACGGCATGCAGTTGAACGATGTAAAACATTTGGTTTAAAAATTAAAAGTGATCACAAGTGAATTTCAGTTTTATTAAATAAGCATATGAGAGGCTACAATCCGCTATGCGGATCGTTGAAAACCCTATCCCATCCCATCCTTAAAATTAATATCCTCAAAATATAGGCCTTATGGCGATGAAATACAGAAAATGACATTGTTACAATATATTGCTCAGACAGTTTATCAACATCTTTTGTGGTTCGACAAAAAACAACGGTTTTCTATTGCTAATGCCTTGGGAGGGGGTATCCAAATGGTTTTTGTAAGAAAACGCCACCAAAATGTGGGCGTAGTTGAAAATGATCTATAGACAAAAAGGCTACAGTCCGCTATGCGGATCGTTGCATACCCTATCCCATCCCAACCTTTAAATTAATATCCTCAAAATATAGGCCTTATGGCGATGAAATACAGAAAATGACATTGTCACAATATATTGCTCAGACAGTTTCTCAAAATCTTTTGTGGTTCGACAAAAAACAACGTATTTCTATTGCTAATGCCTTGGGATGGGGTATACAAATGGTTTTTGTAAGAAAACGCCCCCAAAATGTGGGCGTAGGTGAAAATGACCTATGGACGAAATGTTTATATTACCATTGCGGAAGTATTTGCATCAAATATTTTTTCGAAAGTTTTAATTTTTGGACAAAAAGCGTTTTTTTTACTAAAAACGCCCCCAAAAAGTGGGCGTGGCAAAAAACTTTGTATGAACGAAATATAGATATTAGGATTGTCTAAATATGTTGCAAACACACTTTTTTGAAATTCCTTACGGTTTGGCTTAAAACTACGTTTTTTCTAAAAGGGGGCGTGGCAGTGCCCAATGGTTTTTGTAAGAAAACGTCCCCAAAATGTGGGCGTAGGTGAAAATGACCTATGGACAAAATGTTTATATTACCATTGCGGAAGTATTTGCATCAAATATTTTTTCGAAAGTTTTAATTTTTGGACAAAAAGCGTTTTTTTTACTAAAAACGCCCCCAAAAAGTGGGCGTGGCAAAAAACTTTGTATGAACGAAATATAGACATAAGGATTGTCTACATATGTTGCTCAGACTTTTTTTTGAAATTCCTTACGGTTTGGCCAAAAAATAAGTTTTTCTAAAAAGGGGGCGTGGCAGTGGGCGGATTTCAAAAATTTTTACACTTGTTCTGGTGGCACGGACGAGGATCCTATATACCAAATTTCATTATCCTAGCTCAAAATTTAAGGCCCAAAAATCGGTGACGAACAGACAGACGGACGGACGGACGGACGGACGGACGGACGGACAGACGGACGGACAGACAGACATGGCTAATTCGACTCAGCTAGCGATTCTGAGTCGATCCATATACTTTGAGGTATATGTAGCAAAATTATTTCTCTATGTTACAAACTAAGTATCAAAACTAATATACCCCCCTATGGGATAGGGTATAATGAAAGTTTTAAAATTTGGACAAAAAGCGTTTTTTACAAAAAACGCCGCCAAAAAGTGGGCGTGGCAAAAAACTTTGTATAAACGAAATATAGATATTAGGATTGTCTAAATATGTTGCTAACACACTTTTTTGAAATTCCTTACGGTTTTGCTTAAAACTACGTTTTTTTCTAAAAAGTGGCGTGGCAGTCGGCGGATTTTAAAAAATTTTACACTTGTTCTGGTGACTCGGCCAAGAATCCTATATACCAAATTTTATTATACTAGCTCAAAATTTAAGGCCCAAAAATCGGTGACGAACAGACCATATCCATATACTTTGAGGTATACATATGTAGCTAAATTATTTCTCTATGTTACAAACTAAGTATCAATATACCCCTATGGGATAGGGTATAAAAAAATTATGAAATCAAAACAATTATACAGCTATGGGATAGGGAATAAACACACAAGAAAGAATGAAAATCACTTTTTGATGACAGTTTTGAATTTTATTTGAATTAAATTATTATACCCTATCCCATAGGGGTATATTAGTTTTGATACATAGTTTGTAACATAGAGAAATAATTTAGCTACATATACCTCAAAGTATATGAATCGACTCAGAATCGATAGCTGAGTCGATTTAGCCATGTCTGTCCGTCCGTCCGTCCGTCCGTACGTCACCAGTTTTTGGGCCTTAAATTTTGAGCTAGAAGGATGAAATTTGGTACACGTGCTCTTTACTGCTCCCAGCAGAACAAGTGTAAACATTTTTGAAATCTGTCCACTGCCACGCCCCCTTTTTAGAAAAACGTATTTTTTGGCCAAACCATAAGGAATTTTGAAAAACTTTCTGAACAACATATTTAGACAATCTGAATATCTGTATTTCGTTGATATAAAGTTTTTTGCCACGTCCACTTTTTGGGGGCGTTTTTAATAAAAATCGTTTTTCGTTCAAATTTTAAAATTTTCTAAAAAACTTTTGATGCAGAATCATTAGTAATATAAATATGAACATTTCGTCCATAGACCATTTTAACCCACCCCCACTTTTTGGGGGCGTTTTTATATAAAAACCATTTTTATACACTACCCCATAACATATGCAGCAGAAAACCTTGTCTTTTGTAGAACCGTAAAAGTTTTTTATAAGCAGTCTGAAGAATTTGTTGTCACCATGTCATTTTCTCTATTTTATCCACATCGTGTTTTTAGCCCTGTCCACTTTTTGGGGATTTTAGTTTTACAGATAGGATGGGATAGGGTATTCAACGATCCGCACAGCGGATTGTAGCCTTCTCATATGTTTATACCCTATCCCATAGGGGTATATTAGTTTTGATACTTAGTTTGTAACATAGAGAAATAATTTAGCTACATATACCTCAAAGTATATGGATCGACTCAGAATCGCTAGCTGAGTCGAATTAGCCATGTCTGTCTGTCCGTCCGTCCGTCCGTCCGTCTGTATGTTCGTCACCGATTTTTGGGCCTTAAATTTTGAGCTAGGATAATGAAATTTGGTATATAGGATCCTTGGCCGAGTCACCAGAACAAGTGTAAAAATTTTTAATATCCGCCCACTGCCACGCCCCCTTTTAGAAAAAACGTAGTTTTAAGCCAAACCGTAAAGAATTTCAAAAAAGCGTTTTTGCAACATATTTAGACAATCTTTATATCTATATTTCGTCCATACAAAGTTTTTTGCCACGCCCACTTTTTGGGGGCGTTTTTAGTAAAAAAAGTTTTTTGTCCAAATTTTAAAATTTTCGAAAAAAAATTTGATGCAAATACTTCCGCAATGGTAATATAAACATTTTGTCAATAGATCATTTTCACCTACGCCCACATTTTGGGGGCGTTTTCTTACAAAAACCATTTGTATACCCCATCCCAAGGCATTAGCAATAGAAAACCGTTGTTTTTTGTCGATCCACAAAAGATTTTGATAAACTGTCTGAGCAATATATTGTGACAATGTCATTTTCTGTATTTCATCGCCATAAGGCCTATATTTTGAGTATATTAATTTTAAGGATAGGATGGGATAGGGTTTTCAACGATCCGCATAGCGGATTGTAGCCTCTCATAATATGTTTTTGGTTGACATTCACCTAGCTGCAAGTGTATGATATTTTAGGTCTTTAAAAGTAGGAGTACGAATGTGAAAGGAGGAGTACGGAGGTGTTGAAAGTAGTACAATACTCCTATGGGAGTACTTTCGGCAACGCTGCCCTAGTAATTTCTTTTTCTATTAGCTCTGTCAGAGAGTTAGTTCTTATGTTGGTGAATTTGTTGTTACAGCAGATTGTTACATTGAGTGCTGATGTCTGGGAAGCATAATACTTTCTCACATATTAAAGAGCTAGGTTCGGATAGTAGTAGCTGATTTTGTTTACAATAGTGCCATGTGCGGTAAGTGCGATTATTCGTTAGTTTTTCTGACAAGGCATCAATTGCTGCTTTTTGGTTTTCTTTGTTCAACACTCGCACTTATAAGTTGAGCAAGTTCTTATGGACTCCAAATCTAAAAGGAAAGCATTTCAAAGCATTGGATAGTTTGATAACAAACATTTTAATAAAAACTAATAAAATAATAATAACAATAAGTAAATAATTTACTAACACAGACACAGTCTAATGACCTGATTGAAAGTAAAGATACTCCTGAAAGAATAAAGAAATAGTATGTTTACACATAGCCTCTGAAGATATATAGCAGCCTACCATCAAGAATCCAGCTCCCAGGCACAGAGCCTTTGATCTGATATCCATATTAGGGTCGCTGTAGTAAATATTTGTGGTATATTGTGAACTTCTTTGTGACCACTTGCGATGAATGGAAGCCTTCATATCATTGCCAGCATAAATCTATCAAAAGACAACAATCAAATTCTTTGCAATCATCATTCTCAAGACACCTTAAGATACCTTAAAATAAGTCTCTTTTGGTAGGCAGAAACAACAGAATCCGGCATTCTCCTGCCCCTCAATGCGATACAAATTATCATGGAATCCATCTTCGATTACGAACTCTGGTGCTAGGACCGATGGGATCTGGACTATTCTACCCAAAAGATCTCCAGGTGGTGCCCAAACTTCCAGATTCTTTGGCTGACAACAGAATGTACCAAATGCTAGTTTTCTTCGCAGTGAGAGTGCCTCCTGATGGGTCTTGTCGAGCAGATGCATTTGAAACGGTCGTCCCGATCCCCAAATTAGTCGATCATTAGCTGTAGAACTCTCGGAAGCTGAAAAAATTGCTTCTCCCAAGGGTGTGCGCACTGTGTATCGATTTTCCGAGGACACTGATGTAAGAGCTTAATTTCAATGAATTTGGAAAATTGGAAATTGTTAAATGTGTGCAAATGGGAATACTTGTGGGTGTGCAGTTAGATGCTGAACATCGTATGTGTATTTATGATGTACCTACTTTCGTTCAGCTCAAATGTCTGTTCGATATGAACTGATGGCATGTCCGCGAGGATGTCATAGCCGGAAAGTGGGATGAATGTGCGACTTCCATCGATAGGCGATCCTTGATTCTCAATTGTTGATACTGGTAGAGCTACACGGGATGTGCCTAGAAAGATTTACGAATGCGCATAAAGATGGGAGCTTGCAGCATTTGATAATTTACCATAAGACTGCCTTCGTACTGACGTTATGTGCGTTGGGCCGTCAAAAACTGAAAATTAATTGAGAAAGCAATTGATTATAAAAGGTGTCTGAAAAGAAAGTTTATATTTAGTGGGTCGATAAAAAAATAAGCCATCAATTGAAAAATGAAACGATCAAAAAATCCAGGGGCAGATACCCTTTTCCACGTACAAACCCTGGCAGGTAGACCTCGTGATGAATATTTGGCGCATGAACATAAGTCCCGAATTCAGGAAATTAATTCAGGACTTATGTCCCACATAAATATTTTAGCAAATATACGCCTTGAGAAAAACTAAGAAGACCTCCCCATCTGCTTTAACAAATATTCAAATTGCCATACAAATTGTGTGTAGGTTGACATTCTGTTTATACCCTATCCCATAGGGGTATATTAGTTTTGATTCATAGTTTGTAACATAAAGAAATCATTTAGCTACATATACCTCAAAGACATGGCTAATTCGACTCAGCTATCGATTCTGAGTCGATCCAAATACTTTGAGGTATATGTAGCTAAATTATTTCTCTATGTTACAAACTATGTATCAAAACTAATATACCCCTATGGGATGGGGTATAAATAGCGAGGAGGAAAAAGTAAAAATACCCATAACGTTTTCAGGTTCTATATTGAAAAAAAATTTACTGTTATTTTCTCAAAGAAAAAATCAAAATATTTGAGAAAAAAAATTCGCGCGATCGCTACTTCGGTTTCGAGACATACCAATTTTATTCATGACATTTTTATACCCTATCCCATAGGGGGGTATATTAGTTTTGATACTTAGTTTGTAACATAGAGAAATAATTTTGCTACATATACCTCAAAGTATATGGATCGACTCAGAATCGCTAGCTGAGTCGAATTAGCCATGTCTGTCTGTCCGTCCGTCCGTCCGTCCGTCCGTCCGTCTGTCTGTTCGTCAGCGGTTTTTGGGCCTTAAATTTTGAGCTAGGATAATGAAATTTGGTATATAGGATCCTCGTCCGTGCCACCAGAACAAGTGTAAAAATTTTTAAAATCCGCCCACTGCCACGCCCCCTTTTTAGGAAAACTTATTTTTTGGCCAAACCGTAAGGAATTTCAAAAAAGTATCTGAGTAGCATATTTAGACAATCTTAATATCTATATTTCGTTCATACAAAGTTTTTTGCCACGCCCACTTTTTTTAGTAAAAAACGCTTTTTGTCCAAATTTTAAAACTTTCGAAAAAAAATTTGATGCAAATACTTCCGAAATGGTAATATAAACATTTTGTCCATAGATCATTTTCACCTACGCCCACATTTTGGGGGCGTTTTCTTACAAAAACCGTTTGTATACCCCATCCCAAGGCATTAGCAATAGAAATACGAACCACACAAGATTTTGAGAAACTGTCTGAGCAATATATTGTGACAATGTCATTTTCTGTATTTCATTGCCATAAGGCCTATATTTTGAGGATATTAATTTAAAGGATGGGATGGGATAGGGTATTCAACGATCCGCATAGCGGATTGTAGCCTCTCATATGTTTAATTTTAAATATATCCGACACATCTTATGGGGTAACGGGAACTTTTGTAAATGCCTGGTTTCTTATGCGTATGAGTTGCCTTCGTAGCTTGCCGAATGGGCGAATTTGGCGTGGTGTCACTTTCCCGATTTAGCCTTATATCGCTTTGCAAAAGTGTCATATTGCAAAATGCCAAAATTTGGCCTTATGACGCTTTCTGAAAGCGACATAAGGCCAAATTCTGAGATTTGGCCTTATGTCACTCGGCCTTATGTCACGGCACCATTTCAACTCTCTTTCTGTCCAAAGTCCACGCTCACGCAACTTCGTTGCTCCGCTCACTGCTTACTTTTTTTCAGGACTTGTGTCCCATTTTCAACAATAAACATATGAGAAGGCTACAATCCACTGTGCGGATCGTTGAATACCCTATCCCATCCTATCTGTAAAACTAAAATCCCCAAAAAGTGGACATGGCTAAAAACACGATGTGGATAAAATAAAGAAAATGACATGGTGACAACAAATTCTTCAGACTGCTTATAAAAAACTTTTACGGTTCTACAAAAGACAAGGTTTTCTCCTGCATATGTTATGGGGTAGGGTATAAAAATGGTTTTTATATAAAAACGCCCCCAAAAAGTGGGCGTGGGTTAAAATTGTCTATTGACGAAATGTTCATATTTATATTACTAATGATTCTGCATCAAAAGTTTTTTAGAAAATTTTAAAATTTGACCGAAAAACGTTTTTTATTAAAAACGCCCCCAAAAAGTGGACGTGGCAAAAAACTTTATATCAACGAAATACAGATATTCAGATTGTCTAAATATGTTGTTCAGAAAGTTTTTCAAAATTCCTTATGGTTTGGCCAAAAAATACGTTTTTCTAAAAAGGGGGCGTGGCAGTGGACAGATTTCAAAAATGTTTACACTTGTTCTGCTGGGAGCAATAAAGAGCACGTGTACCAAATTTCATCCTTCTAGCTCAAAATTTAAGGCCCAAAAACTGGTGACGTACGGACGGACGGACGGACGGACAGACATGGCTAAATCGACTCAGCTATCGATTCTGAATCGATCCATATACTTTGAGGTATATGTAGCTAAATTATTTCTCTATATTACAAACTATGTATCAAAACTAATATACCCCTATGGGATAGGGTATAAAAACTCAGGACTAATGTCCCACTTTAGTGAGACATAAGTCCCCAACTAAGTTCGGGACTTATTTCCCACTTTAATGGGACATTAGCCCTGAAAAATCAATTCGGGACTTATGTCTTCGGGACTTATGTCCCTGCGCCGAATATTTACCTCCAAATGCGACGGGGCAGTCGGTTTACTGGCGAAAACTTTAGATTTGAGATTACCCCAAAAGAAAATGTCCATAGGGGTTAAATCAGGACAGTGTGGTGGCCAATTTACGTCACCTTTAATTTGCCAGTGAACTTTTCACGAAATCTTGGCAGAGAGTGATATATGCTTAGCTCATCACTTAAGTGAAATTTTCTGCGATGCAGTCGCTATAACACAGTTCTTGTAAAACTCTCGCACGCACAATGCCCAAGTACTACGAGGTCTTGAAAATCGTTTTCTAACAACCAGAACAAGGTTATACCAAAACTCTTTTTGTTGCAGAACAAACAAACAACGAAACGAATTTTGAAAATGTCTAAACAAAAAATAACGAATAGTATGGTCATAGTAGAAGACAAGAACCAACCCAACGCTGGCGGAAAATACACGAAGACGTGCCAAGAAATAGAGTTAGGACTTAGAGAATGGTATAGAACGGAGATGCGTTTATACAAAGAGGGAATTAAAGTACATGTCGTTAAAGAGCTTTTTGTTTAGGGTCGATACTCTGCAGAGGAAAAGTAAGTAGGCAAGCAGTCAGGCCATCTCTTAATATAACTAACTTCGCTGGGATTCGAAAACTCTGCGGGCCGGAGTATTGTTGTCGATTCGACAAAGGTTTTCTTTATTCGCTTTTTAATTGGTGCATTTTGTAAGAGATATTCAAAAGATGTAGTTGGAGCGCTTCTGGGGCCCTCTTTTTTGTGGATCGGGCGATTGATTTTCGTGGAAAGGATTCCATTTTTTCATCCTTTAAAACAATGTCATGTTATGGACGGGGTATTTAACATAAATATTTGGAATTTGTGGATTTGGACAAATTTTGGCATTCGTTAGGATTCGGCGTGAAACAAAACAAGGCCATTTTTAGTCTCAGAACATATCCGCTTTGCCATGTAAAGAATCGTGTTCCACTTACGTAAGTCTAGGAGAGATCGATAAGTGGAACACGGTTAATAAGTAAAATCAAATGTTACGGTTAAAACGATATTTCGCTGGTATCTCTGGTATAGACACATAAGTATTTAAAGTCATTGGAACACCACATGCAGTTAAGTGCGAGAGCTCTTATCATTTTATACAAGTCATAATCCCACCAATACCTTAAGAAGAAGAAGAGTAAACAGAATTTCAATCAAGCAAACTTAAGCATTGTCAAAAATGTATTTCTCTTGAACTAAGTTACCTTTTGACTATACTTAATTTATTATATTTCGATGAATAACCGACAAAACAATATTGAGTGGTAGTTGGTTATGGGAAACAAAAACACTCCCCACACTGATTAGATATGAAAAAGAAAACAAAAAAAAAACAACACGAACAAAGCTCTTCAATGTAATCGCACAAACTATCTAACTTAATTAGCGTTGTCTGCAGAGATACAGATATGGGACAGTAAATACAGAACACAATCTCTCACCTGTTGGCTCGAATCTGGGCTGCTGGGCTATCCGAATTTCACTGTCATAGTGTAGATTACGTACAGAATCATCTTGGAGCATTATTTTTTGGAAATCACAATTACGGGACTGGAATAAAAAAATGTCACACCTAACCTATTTTCAGTGACAACTGAATACAAACTGATAGCGTGCGATATCAGTTGGCAGGCGGACAATTCCTGGTGCTGGTATCTTGGCTTGCAATGAAACATTTTTGATAAGGGCCGCAAAAGCTCATTTAAACGATATAGACTGATCACGATAATGTTTTGATTACGGTTTGGCTAAGGCTGTATTAGGAACGGATTGTGTGCAGTTTAATACCATTTGAGAGGTATCGGCTTAGGAAAGATGTAGAAATTGGTTCGATTGAGTCATCATAAAAAATTTAAAGCTTTTATTTATTTGTTTATTTTTTTGTTAGTTTATTTTGTATGTGCCACCAGATCTTGATGTAAACTAGATGAAGTAGTTGTAAATATAATTTATAGATTTGCAGATTGGTTGGTGCAATAAGAGTGGAAAAAAAGAAAAAACATATGAGAGGCTACAATCCGCTATGCGGATCGTTGAAAACCCTATCCCACCCCATCCTTAAAATTTATATCCTCAAAATATAGGCCTTATGGCGATGAAATACAGAAAATGACATTGTCACAATATATTGCTCAGACAGTTTGTCAAAATCTTTTGTGGTTCGACAAAAAACAACGGTTTTCTATTGCTAATGCCTTGGGATGGGGTATACAAATGGTTTTTGTAAGAAAACGCCCCCAAAATGGGAAATATAGATATTAGGATTGTCTAAATATGTTGCTAACACACTTTTTTGAAATTCTTTACGGTTTGGCTTAAAACAACGTTTTTTCTAAAAGGGGGCGTGGCAGTGGGCGGATTTTAAAAATGTTTACACTTCTTCTGGTGACTCGGCCAAGGATCCTATATACCAAACTTCATTATCCTAGCTCAAAATTTAATGCCCAAAAATCGGTGACGAACAGATAGACGGACGGACGGACAGCCAAACATGGCTGTCTGAGTCGATCCATATACATATTTTAAACATTTTTTGTTACTTGTACAATCACTATGTCTATGGTTGTATCCAAGACACTTAAAGCAGCGACGAACATTAATATTCTCCAACATCGCACATTTATCATATTTAATGTATACTTTTTTCGTTGTCATAATTTCACGGAATGCTTTGTTGTCAATTTCCAAAATTGCATTATGATACATTTTATTTTTAAAGGATTTATACCTATACCTTGATGCATTTTAATGTACTAAATATTATATTGTTTTGATTTTTTATTGCCTCTACAATTATATCTCCTTCTAAATTTTCACACATTTTTTTTTTTTTTAAATTCTGACCTGCCTAAGCAGTAATATACACATCGACCTAAAAGATCTATTGTGCTTGCCGTCAGATGCTTTTTAGGTTAGTAGCGCTTCTACTTTCCTAATGTAGCTGATAATACTTTCAGCCGAAGATTTCCTCAATTCTTCGGGACTTAAGAATTCCCTGAAGAAAGATTCTCTTCTCATACCGTAAAGGGCCGGGCATTCACATATGATATGCTCGGCTGTTTCGTCTTCTTCTAGACATAGTCTGCACTCCGGTGAGTCGACTAGACGCATTTTGTTTAGGTGATTTCGAAGACCGTGATGACCAGTTAGGTAGCCTACTAAGTTTTTGATATCGTGCCTGCGAAGATTTAGTATCTTGTCGGCATCTGATTTGAAGGGCTGAATAGCTCTTTTGGCCTGTCTTAGGCCTGGGATGTTTCCCCAGTATGAAACACATCTGTTTTGTTCCCAGTTTTTATACCCTATCCCATAGGGGGGTATATTAGTTTTGACATTAAGTTTGTAACATAGAGAAATAGTTTCGATACATATACCTCAAAGTATATGGATCGATTCAGAATCGCTAGCTGAGTCGATTAAGCCATGTCTGTCTGTCCGTCCGTCCGTCCGTCCGTCCGTCCGTCCGTCCGTCCGTCCGTCCGTCCGTCCGTCCGTCTGTGTGTCACCGATTTTTGGGCCTTAAATTTTGAGCTAGAGTGTTGAAATTTGGTATAGAGACTCTCTGGCCGACGAAGCAGAACAAGTGTAAAATTTTTTGAAATCCGCCTACTGCCACGCCCCCTTTTTGAAAATCGTAGTTTAAAGCCAAACCGTAAGGAATTTCAAAAAAGTGTCTGAGCAGCATATTTAGACAATCCTAATATCTATATTTCGTTCATACAAAGTTTTTTGCCACGCCCACTTTTTGGGGGCGTTTTTAGTAAAAAACGCTTTTTGTCCAAATTTTAAAACTTTCGAAAAAAATTTTGATGCAAATACTTTTGCAATGGTAATATAAACATTTTGTCCATAGATCATTTTCACCTGCGCCCACATTTTGGGGGCGTTTTCTTACAAAAACCATTTGTATACCCCATCCCAAGGCATTACCAATAGAAATACGTTGGTTTTTGTCGAACCACAAAAGATTTTGATAAACTGTCTGAGCAATATATTGTGACAATGTCATTTTCTGTATTTCATCGCCATAAGGCCTATATTTTGAGGATATTAATTTTAAGGATGGGATGGGATAGGGTATTCAACGATCCGCACAGCGGGTTGTAGCCTCTCATATGTTTTATAACTAGATTTATGGCTGATTTGGGGATTGCACAGAAGGGTTCAGGTCCAATGAAGGGGGTTTCGGAACCTTTTCTGGCTAGTTCATCAGCTTTTTCGTTACCTTCAACTCCCTTATGTCCGGGGACCCACCATAGTTTGGTTTTGTTCCTGGAACTGAGTGTTTGGAGGGAGTTGAAGCAGTGTAGTACTGATTTGGAGTCAATGATGTGTGAGCTATGGGCTTTTATAGCTGCTTGACTGTCCGTGAATATATGGATGTTTGCGCCTTTAATACCTGAGTTGTGTATTAGGTTTGCGCATTCTTTTATGGCATGGAGCTCAGCTTGGAATACACTAGGGTTTTTTCCCATAGGTATTGAGATGTTTTTATTTGGTCCATGTATGCCAGCTCCTACCCCTGAGTCCATTTTAGAACCATCCGTATACCACTTTAGGCCGTTTAGGCAGTTTGGAGGGTTGTTGCTACACCATGCTTCTCTGGTTGTGATCTCCGTTGAGAATCTTTTGTCGAAGCATAGTGTCTTTGGTAAGCGGTCTGTAACCGCACAGATCATGTCAAGTTCTGGAAGTTCGGAAAGAAGTTCAATTAGTTTTAGATGTTCACTAATGTTTAATTCTTCCGCTTGTGTCAAACTTGCTGAGCTGCGAATTGCCACTTTTTTTATATAAATGTGGAGAGGTGTTAGTCCTATTATGGCTTCCATAGCCGCCGTGGGACAGGTACGCATAGCTCCGGTAATGCCCAGACAGGCAAGCCGTTGTACCTTGTTTAATTTATTTATAGTTGTTTTTTGGGTGACTTTGTTCCACCATACTATTGAAGCGTATGTTATAATGGGCCTGACCATGATCGTGTAGATCCAGTGTGTGGTCTTTGGAGAGATTCCCCAGGTTTTGCCATACATGCTTCGGCAGGCCCAGAAAGCTTTGGTTGCTTTTTGAATTTTGTTGTTGATGTGGGAGTTCCAGCTTAGTGTTTTATCGAGGATCACTCCAAGATATTTTACTTCGTTGGAATACTCAATGTATGTACCATTAATTGAAATTTGGGTAAGATTTAATTTCCTCCTTTTTGTAAAAGGGACGATGATAGCCTTGCTGGGGTTTATAGAGAGACTTTCTTTATTACACCAGTCTATGACTATCTTAAGGGCGTTTTGCAAACGTGTTGTAACTTCGTTTGGTTCTTTGCCCTTTATTATGATGACTAGGTCATCGGCGTATCCAATTATATTGAAACCTGCATTACTTGGGTCTTGAAGTAGGTTATCGATAACCAGAGACCATAGTAGGGGTGAGAGTACTCCTCCCTGAGGGCAGCCTTTAACGGCTGTTATTTTCCGACTTTCAAGCATCGCTTTGATCCATTTGATGGTGGGGTGATTCTTCTATGAGTCAAAGCATTTGATATGGAGTCATATCCAGTGTTGTCAAAAGCGCCCTCTATGTATAGGAAGGCACATAAAGCTACTTCTTTGTTTTCGTATGCACTTTTTATTTGTGATGTTAAACTTAGAAGTGCTCCTTCCGTGGATTTACCTTTTTGGTAGGCGAATTGACATGGGTGCAGAGGAGTGCTTTCATTTAAGCACTCTCTAATGTGTACGTCAAGTATTCTTTCCATTGTTTTCAGGAAAAACGATGTTAAGCTTATTGGACGGTATGATTTAGGTAGTTCTATTGGTTTGCCTGGTTTGGGGATAAATACCACGTTTACCTCCCTCCAGGTTTGTGGTATGTAGCCCCAATTGAAACTAAACCTAAATAAGGCTACCATAGTGGGTAGGAAAAAGTCCAAGCCCTTTTGTATAAGAGCAGGAAAGATTCGGTCTGTCCCTGGTGCCTTGTATGGTTTAAATGAGTTGATCGCCCATTTGACCTTATCCGGAGTGAAAAGTTTGCCGGATAAACTATTAGTCCTTTTCAGGTTTATAGGAGGTGAGTCATCTATCATGTGTTCATGAAACTCACTTGTGATTGTAGAGCCGGGAAAGTGTACCTGAAGAAGTGTGGTCAACGTTTCTTCCCGGTCGCATGTGATTTTACCGTCAGCTTTGACTAGTAATCCCATGCAGTTTGTTTTATCTTTCGAGAGTGCCCTCTGGAGACGCGCCACCGCCGGAAGCTCTTCGAGTTCCTCACAGTATTTGCGCCAGGACGCTCTTTTTGATTTTCGCAACTCTATGTTGTATTGGGTAAGTTGAGATTTATATTGGTCCCACTTTCCGGTGCGTTTGGCTTTATTGAAAAGTTTTCTTACTCTTTTACGGAAACTTTCTAGGTTATCGTTCCACCATGGGGTGCACCTATTTGCCACAGTGCGTTTAACCTTACAGCTATTTATAAAAGATGAGATGATAATGTCATTTAGTTGCCATTGTGCGACTTCCGCTTCACTTACACATGAAGGTTTTTCTGGAAGTATGTCACATTTAATCGATAGATTTTCTCGATACGTTCTCCAATTTGTGAGTTTGTTGTCGTATTTAATCGGCGCATCATCGGTGTTGCATCTTAATTGGAAACTTATGTGCATGTGATCCGATAAAGATGCCTCACCAGAAACGTGCCAATTTTTGACGGTGTTTTGGACAAACGGAGAAGAGATGGTAAGGTCTAAAACTTCTTCTCTTAAAACGTTTCTAAACGTGGGTTTATTACCCTTATTTAGTATAACTAAATTGTTGCTATATAGGTATTCTAATAAGGACTCACCTCTTTTGTTTGTATCTCGACTGCCCCATATTGTGTTATGCGCGTTGGCGTCGCAGCCGAAGATAAGATGTAGTTGCTGGGTCTGGCAGTACTGGACAAGTTCCTGTACTGGGCGAGGTGGTATTTCGTCATCTCCAGCAAAGTACGCCGATGCGCATACAATTTTTTGTAGCTCTCGGCAGTTGCGTCTTTCTAAAAGGACAGCCACCAGATCTTTGGTAATGAAACCTGGAATGGGAGAGAATTTTATATCTTTTGCAACTAAAAGAGCTGCCCTTGGTCTAAAATTTCCCCGGGCGAAGATGAGCTCTCTGGTTTTACTTTGTAAACCAAATATCTTACCCTCTGTTGCCCATGGCTCCTGGATTAAACCTAGAGCGATGTTCCCTTCGGCACATCTTTGGTTGTAGGTGTCCGAGGCACCTATAGCTCGGTGCAGGTTTGCCTGCAGCACATTTAGTAGGGTGGTCATCGCTTCCTACCGTGCTCAGGGTTTCGTACCCTATAAGGCTTGTTATCGCCTCTTCTGCGTACGATACCCTGTTGAGAAAGACCTTCGTGTCTATCTCTCGGACCGTTTTTACGCTGTCCGTGTTTTTGCCGTTCACGCGCCCGTTCCGCAGCTAGCTTTGGTCTAAACTGTTGCTGGCTGATGTTAACGTTGCTCGTACTAGGGGCGTTTGGCGATAAAGTCGTAGGCAGTGAACCAGTCTTCTTTATATCGCTTCCGGCGGCAGTACTAATACTGGCTGCTGGTTGCGACGAGCTGGCGCTTGTTTTTTCTGGCGACTTTTTCTTTTTATCAGTGTCATTTACACTATTTTTTCGGGTCTGAATTGCAGACTTGTCGGATCCTTTAAGGATGGTTTTGATTTGGCCAAATCTGTATGATACCATCCCCTTTAGCTCCGCAAGCCTACGCATCGCACTCTCGTTTATTGCAAAGACCATGTGGGCGACGTCTTTCTCGTCCGATCTTTGCAGAACTCTCCACGTTCTCGTATTTAGGTCTCTGTTTTGACCGTCTAGTATTGCCAGTATTCTCTCATTTGTGACTCCGGTACTCTGCGGGAAGAAAGCTCTGACAATATGTGGTTTCGGAAAGTCTTCCTCTCCCACAAGCATTACTTCCAACTCGCATTTCTCCTTTAGTCTGAGGAAGTTTGTTTTCATCCACTCTGAAGTGGTGATGTCCGCACATACTAACAAGAGCCATCCGGCTTTGAAAGTTGTCCCGCGTAAAGCTGGCTTTGCATCCCCTGGCTTTGCATCACACATACCACTCACTAATATAGTGGGGTTTTTCATAATAGGCATATGCACTTCATACTTATCACTCATCTTACTTTTAATTTCATCACCAATTCTTTGAACAGCTTCTTCATTGTCACAACAAATAGCTATCGAACCATTTTTTCTCTCAAACATGTTGTTTACCTTGATGTACAGGGCAGAGGGGTCTATTTTCTTTTTTATGTCCGATTTTGTTATGTTAGAATTTTGACTCTCTTTAGGTTTCACTAACACTGGCGCAATTTCTACTGGTTTTTTAAGTAAATCAGCATACGAAGACTTCAATTTTTATACCCTATCCCATAGGGGGGTATATTAGTTTTGATACTTAGTTTGTAACATAGAGAAATAATTTTGCTACATATACCTCAAAGTATATGGATCGACTCAGAATCGCTAGCTGAGTCGAATTAGCCATGTCTGTCTGTCCGTCCGTCCGTCCGTCCGTCCGTCCGTCTGTCTGTTCGTCAGCGGTTTTTGGGCCTTAAATTTTGAGCTAGGATAATGAAATTTGGTATATAGGATCCTCGTCCGTGCCACCAGAACAAGTGTAAAAATTTTTAAAATCCGCCCACTGCCACGCCCCCTTTTTAGGAAAACTTATTTTTTGGCCAAACCGTAAGGAATTTCAAAAAAGTGTCTGAGTAGCATATTTAGACAATCCTAATATCTATATTTCGTTCATACAAAGTTTTTTGCCACGCCCACTTTTTGGGGGCGTTTTTAGTAAAAAACGCTTTTTGTCCAAATTTTAAAACTTTCGAAAAAAATTTTGATGCAAATACTTCCGAAATGGTAATATAAACATTTTGTCTATAGATCATTTTCACCTACGCCCACATTTTGGGGGCGTTTTCTTACAAAAACCGTTTGTATACCCCATCCCAAGGCATTAGCAATAGAAATACGAACCATACAAGATTTTGAGAAACTGTCTGAGCAATATATTGTGACAATGTCATTTTCTGTATTTCATTGCCATAAGGCCTATATTTTGAGGATATTAATTTAAAGGATGGGATGGGATAGGGTATTCAACGATCCGCATAGCGGATTGTAGCCTCTCATATGTTTCTTTCTCCTTCTTTTCCGTTTCTTTTTTGTGTGAGATTATTACTTCACTCTTTAACTCATCTATTTTGTTTACTACACACTCGCATACATTGTCTTCTATTTCTTTCAATTTAATATTCTTTTCACTCACACTTTCCGAAGATTTTAACAACAACACTTCCTTTAACTCTTTAACTGTAGCAGAAATCTTATGAATTTCTTCTTTCTCTTTCTCACTTTCTTTGACCATAGCATTGCTTTGTATCAAATGAGTAATATCATTGATTTGCACTGATAGATTATTATACCCTATCCCATAGGGGTATATTAGTTTTGATACATAGTTTGTAACATAGAGAAATAATTTAGCTATATATACCTCAAAGTATATGGATCGACTCAGAATCGATAGCTGAGTCGATTTAGCCATGTCTGTCCGTCCGTCCGTCCGTCCGTCCGTACGTCACCAGTTTTTGGGCCTTAAATTTTGAGCTAGAAGGATGAAATTTGGTACACGTGCTCTTTGTTGCTCCCAGCAGAACAAGTGTAAAAAATTTTGAAATCCGCCCACTGCCACGCCCCCTTTTTAGAAAAACGTATTTTTTGGCCAAACCATAAGGAATTTTGAAAAACTTTCTGAACAACATATTTAGACAATCTGAATATCTGTATTTCGTTCATATAAAGTTTTTTGCCACGCCCGCTTTTTGGGGGCGTTTTTAATAAAAAACGTTTTTCGGTCAAATTTTAAAATTTACTAAAAAAATTTTGATGCAGAATCATTAGTAATATAAATATGAACATTTCGTCAATAGACCATTTTAACCCACGCCCACTTTTTGGGGGCGTTTTTATATAAAAACCATTTTTATACCCTACCCCATAACATATGCAGGAGAAAACCTTGTCTTTTGTAGAACCGTAAAAGTTTTTTATAAGCAGTCTGAAGAATTTGTTGTCACCATGTCATATTCTTAATTTTATCCACATCGTGTTTTTAGCCATGTCCACTTTTTGGGGATTTTAGTTTTACAGATAGGATGGGATAGGGTATTCAACGATCCGCACAGTGGAGCCTTCTCATATGTTTTACGCTTTGATTTAAAATGTCTATCACTTTTTATACCCTATCCCATAGGGGGGTATATTAGTTTTGATACTTAGTTTGTAACATAGAGAAATAATTTTGCTACATATACCTCAAAGTATATGGATCGACTCAGAATCGCTAGCGGAGTCGAATTAGCCATGTCTGTCTGTCCGTCCGTCCGTCCGTCTGTCTGTTCGTCACCGATTTTTGGGCCTTAAATTTTGAGCTAGGATAATGAAATTTGGTATATAGGATCCTCGTCCGTGCCACCAGAACAAGTGTAAAAAATTTTGAAATCCGCCCACTGCCACGCCCCCTCTTTAGGAAAACTTATTTTTTGGCCAAACCGTAAGGAATTTCAAAAAAGTGTCTGAGTAGCATATTTAGACAATCCTAATATCTATATTTCGTTCATACAAAGTTTTTTGGAACGCCCACTTTTTGGGGGCGTTTTTAGTAAAAAACGCTTTTTGTCTAAATTTTAAAACTTTCGAAAAAATTTTTGATGCAAATACTTCCGCAATGGTAATATAAACATTTTGTCCGTAGATCATTTTCACCTACGCCCACATTTTGGGGCGTTTTCTTACAAAAACCATTTGTATACCCCATCCCAAGGCATTAGCAATAGAAATACGTTGTGTTTTGTCGAACCACAAAAGATTTTGAGAATCTGTCTGAGCAATATATTGTGACAATGTCATTTTCTGTATTTCATCGCCATAAGGCCTATATTTTGAGGTTATTAATTTTAAGGATGGGATGGGATAGGGTTTTCAACGATCCGCATAGCGGATTGTAGCCTCTCATATGTTTTATTGTCTATTTTGGACCCACGAGTAAGGGGGAAGGAATGTCATCCTGTACTCACCCCCTGTATACAGGAAAGGGGAAATTGAATTAAAACTAGAGGTCCACAGGTATCTAGAGTTTGCGCTAGCGACTGAGCATTCCCTCAGCCATGCAGGTATCGACGCGCGCCTTACCTTGGAGACCACCTTTTGGTTTTCGTTTCGTCGCCACTGACCTTATCGGCATGGGTGGCCCTGACAGTTTATGTTTAGCATAGACTTCCGGTTTCGCTCCGTGGTTCATTGGAAACTACTTAAGTCCTTTCACCGCGACAAGGTGAGTGATCGTCCGTCCGTACGTCACCAATTTTTGGGCCTTAAATTTTGGGCTAGAAGGATGAAATTTGGTACAAGTGCCCTTTGTTGCTCCCAGCAGAACCAGTGTAAACATTTTTGAAATCCGCCCACTGCCACGGCCCCTTTTTAAAAAAACGTATTTTTTGGTCAAACCATGAGGAATTTAAAAAAAATTTTTCTGAAGAACATGTTAAGGCAATCTGAATATCTGTATTTCGTTTATATAAAGTTTTTTTGCCACGCCCACTTTTTGGGGCGTTTTAGTAAAAAACATTTTTCGATCAAATTTTAAAATTTTCGAAAAAAACGTTTGATGCAGAATCATTAGTAATATTAATATGAACATTTCGTCTGTTGATCATTTTAACCCACGCCCACTTTTTGGGGGCGTTTTCATATAAAAACCATTTTTATACACTACCCCATAATATATGCAGGAGAAAACCTTGTCTTTTGTAGAACCGTAAAAGTTTTTTATAAGCAGTCTGAAGAATTTGTTGTCACCATGTCATTTTCTTAATTTTATCCACATCGTGTTTTTAGCTATGTCCACTTTTTGGGGATTTTAGTTTTACACATAGGATGGGATAGGGTATACAACGATCTGTTGTGAGTCAGGGTCGGGCCACAGAGGCATCTTCAGTGGAGGTGAGGAGGGCATGGCACGCTTGTGGTTGCTCAGCTAAGCTCGTCGGACGGGGTAGTTCTTGCCCGCTCACCATACACCACCTGCTCGACAAACATTTTGTTCGTGCCAAAATATCAAAAGAAAGCAAATAAGAAAATAGGAAGCTACGTTACGTTGACTGCGGACGGACCTCTAAAGATAGAAAAGAAGATAAGAAAGGAAAAGCACTACTCATGACCAATGCCACCATCGGTGAGAAATCTGGGAAAACTTCGCGTGTCTAAACGATACTTGTAGTCGCGTGTACCCTATCCGCAACTCTCGTTCCCAGCTTTACTCTCTCACCAATGGAAGGTTCGCTTTGAACTCCGAAACATGCCTGTTGTTGATGGCAAGAGATGGCCATCCCACGACACTACCGATTGCTATCACCCTGGCCGTATTGTGAGTGATAGCCCCTGAGTTTACTCTCCAGTCAAAACAATTACGTATACGTACGAGTCGTCACGTCACGTTATGTCATTGTCGATCTGAAAAGGACGGCCTTCCCAAGAACACACACACCGTTCGCGTTAAAAGATTTAACCGCTCATCTCAAAGTAGAAATTTATCCAACAAGAAATTTAAAAGAAACCGAAAAATTCATCATAACCGTGCCCTTTATTTAATGAAAAAAAATACCCTAACTTAATTATTACTTAAAACTAAAATGAAAAGAAATGAAAAAAAAAAATGAACGAAAAGTATAGAAAAATAAATCAAAAGTAAACTAAAGCAAAACTGCACTAAACACTATAGAAGTAAATAAAAAAAAAGAAAGAAAAATGTGAAAAAAAACTTAAAATACTAAAACTTACGTGGATTTTATCGTCCCCCGAAGTCCTGCCGGCAGCACGTAAAGGAGTGACGCTGAAACAAAGCCAATTGGCGTATCCGCGAACAAAAAAATGCTTAGCACAGTAAAAAAAAAATGAATAATTCCTAACCTTACTTAAAACTATAATTCAAATTAAAAACACAAAGCTAAAATAATTTAAAAATCTACTGGCACACTATTTTTCACAATTTAATTTTTCTCTGCAACTGCTGCTTTCGATGTAGGCCGCTTTGGGCCGTCTCGATTGTATAGATGCTTTCGATTGTTGAGGGTCCCAATGAGCACCCCTTCTTCGCCTTGGGACACACTTGGACACTTTATATGTTGCGTATTTGTCTATTTTTGTTTAGTCACTTAATGTCTTTTTGATTTTTTTTCACTTTATGATTTTTTTTGTTGTCTTTCGCTGGATGGGTTAATAACCTGGTGGTCGAAAAGTCATCCGTTGGTGGATACTTTTCCGCTTCTTGAAACCGTTTGGCCGCTTGTAGCAACGGCTCGGTCCAACGGAACCAACGCTCACTAACAGTCGCCACCCAGGGATTTTTATTGTGGAGACGCACAATTTCCACGAGCAGGGAGCAGTTTAATTTGTCCACAAAGCCTATGTCAAAAGGATTTTGTAAAAATTGCAAGTGAAAGTAAAAAAAAAATTTATTGCTACCTTCATATGGGGCAAAGCCTGGCGTATACTCGCTTTGCCCCTTTTTCATCCACCAACTCTCAGAATGATAAAATCTAAATTAAATCCACAATTAGTTTCACAACAATATTATTTTTCTTTTTCTTTTATTGTTTCAAAACTTACTCAGAAACGTAAAAAAAAACTGCTTCACCAGAATGGTGTAGTAAATTTTGAATTTTATAACGACTTCAAATTTCCGCACAACAAATTCAGTAAATGATTGAGTGGGCTTTCTCACGAATGCTTCTTTGTGTGGTTTCCCCTTCCTTTGTCTAACCATATACCTTTGCACAGACTCCTTCTTTCCCTTTTTTGTAAGATGTCTCATTTTATTAATAAATCATTTAATGCATCCTATCATTTTCCTTCTCACTCCTATCATTTAATTAAATCTTTGATTTTTGCCCGTTCGTTTGAGTCATTTGTTGTTATTTTACTAATTGTCGTCTTGCGTCGTCAGTTTATCTTAAATACTAAAACTATACTATCATTCTTATCCTATTATTGCACCTATCTAATCTTTTTACCTAACCTATTAAAGCTGTAAACCATCTACCCTGATCTACCTTATCATAATTAGAAATTTACCTAATACCACCACCTACATAAGGCTTTATTAGTACGTAAGTTGACATACATGACAGGTAAGCACATTTCTTTCAAATGTCAAAACAATTATATTTGACAAGGTGGACGCACAAAAATGAGGAATTGTGGACAAGGTAAGTTATTTTGATTATTGTTAATTATCTACTGGGTATTAAATTATAAATTATTATTTACAGGAAGGATTACTACATTGGACATAGGAGGGAAGTGTTTTGCCTGCTGTGTGTGTATCAGGGATGGAGATTTATGCACATACCACAGCAGGCAAATGTTTGTTTACATTTTCAACAGGTATGTACACATTCAAGGTTATTGCAAACAATTATCGTATGCAATTTTTTTTTCAGGTAAATTATTGGAGGAATCTCTCGGTGCTGCCGAAATTGCGTGCACCTGGCCACGTAACAGGCTCGACGACGGTCGCGGAGTGGTCGTGACGCTACCGGCCTCGTAAGAAAAGAGGTCCAGGTGTAATTGAGATTGTTTAATAGTTGCAATCTACCATCACCACCAGCATGCAACTTTGTGGATGATTCAAGTGTGCGGATTAATTTATGAGGCACGACCCTGCAATATTTCAATCGTGTGGCAAGGGCCCACTCCCTGAATTCAAGCCGGGATCTTTTTGGATTTGGCGATTGTCTCGACGTTTGTGAGACTCAACTTTAACAAGTTTTTGCGTGAGTTTTTCCTTGTTGTTTTTGTTTTTTTTTTATATGTCCATTTTTAAGTTATGAGTTAGTAATATGTTAGTTAAAGGTTAGTTCTAAGTTAGTTATAGGTTAGTTATAAGTTAGTTATGAATTAGTTATGGGTTAGTAACATGTTAGTTGTAAGTTAGTTATAAGTTAGTTATGAATTAGTTATAAGTTAGTTATGAGTTAGTTATAAGTTAGTTATGAGTTAGTTATAAGTTAGTTATAGGGGTGTTAATGACGTCACGATTAAATAAATTAAATAAATAAATAACTATGCTACTACATAAATCTAAAAATAAATAGGAACACAAATTTAATAAATTAGAAAATAAATAGATACATTCATACAAACATAGATACTTAACCTAATATCACAGTAAGCAACGGCTAGCATGAGTGCGTCAAGATTAATTACCCTATGCGTGATATACCCCTGCTTTGTCGCCGTTCTGGTTTCCAAGTTCATACATGGAGTTACCTATCACTTTTAAAACTATTGATTTGATGAACTTTGGCCCTAATTTCGCATTGTATTTATCTAAAAGATTACTCTGCTTAAAGCATCGTCTATATACTAATTGTCCTACTTTGTATTGCACGTTCCTACTTCTAGTGTTATAAGCCTTCGTCGCTTTTTCATGTGCTAGCCCTAAGTTGTCAAGAATCTTGCTTCGGATGATCTCCAGTTTGTCGTTCTTGTCAATTATTTGTGCATCCATATCTTTGATGTTTCCCATTCGTCGAAGAATTTCATAAGATCCGGCGTGTTGTATCATGTGTGCTCCAAACACCGCATAGTATGGTTCAAACCTGATCGCATCGTGTACTACACTCCTTAAAGAAAATGCTGCGTCACTCGCGTGTTTGTCCCAATCCCGTTGATCTTCTTTAAGGTATGACCTTATCTTAGACAACACGGATCGGTTCACACGTTCTGACGCATTTGCTTGAGGAGAGTAGAACGCGGTGCGAACATGCCTGACTCCATACTTTTGCAAAAGGTTTGCGAACATTTCAGATACAAATTGTTTTCCATTATCTGAATGGATATATTCTGGGACACCAAAGATATGGAATACGCTTTCTTCTAAATATTTCACTACCTCAGCTGCCGTTGCTTGGGGGCTCAGTGGCGCGATGGTTAGTGCAATGAACTGCCGCGCAGGAGGTCTGGGTTCGATTCCCAGCCGTAGCAACACCTAAATGATTTTTCACTGGCCCTCCTCTCGTGATGATCTGACAAATCATCCGAGTAGTATAAATTGTCAAGAATAGCTTATCTCAACTTAGCCGTTCGGAGTCGGCATAAAACAGGAGGTCCCGCCATCGTGCAAGAAGTACACACGCACACATGAATGGTTGTGAGAAAGCTAGGCCCTGGGTACTAACGAGCCTGTTGCGCCAAAAATTTGTATTTGTATTTAGCTGCCGTTGCTTTTCTAATCGGTTTTAAAAATACAAACTTACTAAGGTGGTCTAAAACTATGAAAATATGTGTATAACCGTTTTTCGTTCGTGGGTATGGTCCTAGGAAGTCGATATAAAGTCGTTGGAAAGGCCGCTCCGTTATAGTCTGTTGTCCCATCGGCGGTCGAGATATCACATTTAAGGGCTTAATGCACTTACAGATATCACAGATTTTAACGAAGTTTTGGACTTCGGTAGCCATACCTGGCCAGAAGTATAACTGCTAAGGTTTTATGGATGCCACCATGTCCTGATGACGGGTGACTATGAGCTGCTTCCACTAAACTTCCCCGCAACTCTTTAGGGACCCAGAGCTTCCAGGCTCTGTCTTCTTGAACCAAGTCTCCAGTTCGTATGTCAGTGCGTTTGTATACGAATCCGTCAGAAACGCAAACGTCTGGAAGTTCGTTTTGTCGGTCTTTTACGGTTTTTCTCAACTCATCATACTCCTCGGAGGAAAAGTATGGTGAGTTAAGGTCAACCTGTAGCATCTCACTCTCGGGAAGGAGTTCTTCCATATGGGCACGTGACAAAGTGTCAGGGACTACGTTTTGGGTGCCTTTCCTATGCTCGATCATGAAGTCGAAGCCCTGAAGTTTAAGACTCCATCTGGCCAAACGTCCAGACAGATCCTTTTGGGTCATCAACCATTTCAGACTTGCATGATCTGTGATGATAGTGAAAGGCAGTCCTTCAACATAGGCTCTGAACTTTTTAACGGAAAGAACGGCCGCATAGCATTCAAGTTCCGTTACGCCGTAATTCCGCTGTGCGGAATTCAGCTTCTGGGACATAAATGCTATCGGTCGCTCATTCTCTTCACCATCCATCTGAAAGAGTACGCTTCCAACCCCAGAGGAAGATGCATCGCATTGAATGTAGAAGCGTTTCTTGAAGTCGGGATTCGTGAGTATGGGTGCGGACACCAAAGTCGCCTTAAGTTTTTCAAACGCGTTAAGCGCATCGTCTGTCATTTCAAAAGTCTTGTTTTTCTTAAGGCAGTCAGTCATTGGGGCGGCCATTGTTGCGTAATTTGGCATGAAACGCCGGTACCACCCTGTCATTCCTAAGAATCGACGAAGTTGTTTTGGAGTTTTTGGGATCGGGAAGTTCTCGACCGCCGATACCTTGTCTGAGTCAGTTCGTAGGCATCCATCGCCGACGATATACCCCAGATACTTAATTTCTCTGTAACAAAATTTGCTTTTTTCAACATTTATTGTAAGCCCTGCTTGTCGGAGACACCTAGCCACTTCTTCTAACGCTCTGATATGCGAATCGAAATCTGGAGAGCAAACCAAGAGGTCATCGAGATAGACAAAGACATACTCTCTCAAACGAGCGGGTATGACTTTGTCCATAAGCCTACACATTCTCTGGGCGGCGTTGCACAAGCCGAACGGCATCACCGTGTACTGGTACAACGGTCGTCCAGGGACTGTGAAAGCCGTCTTCTCTCTTGATTTGGCCTCCAGAGGGATCTGCCAGAACGCGTCCTTAAGGTCGATGCCTGAAATAAACTTAGTGTTTTGGAGCCTACTCAATAGTCCTTCTATGTGCGGAAGGGGATAAGCATCCTTTTTCGTTACAGAGTTTACTTTTCTCGAGTCCAGACACAAACGGTTTTTGCCGGGTTTTCGGACCAGTACAACTGGAGAACTCCAGGCGCTATTACTCTCCTCAATGACTCCCAAGGAAATCATCCGATCCAACTCGTCATATAAGAGCTTCTGTATCGCAGGTGAGATTGGATAATGCCTTTGCTTGATGGGCATTTTTTCATCTTCAACCTCGATGATATGCTCCTCAAGGTAGGTTTTACCCAATCCCAACACCGCGAAAGAGGGGAACAAAATCCTTGCGCTCTCCAGCCGTTGGACCTGATCTGGTGTTAGTGTCTGGACTGGAGACCTATCCTCCGTCGGCGATGGAACGTCGAGTTCGTTGATAATGTTAGGAGCGACCTTGAATAACCTCCAAAAATCTACCCCTAGGTAAAGCTCTTGCTGTAAATTAGGGACCACGAATAACTCTAATGTGTGAGACGTGCCACCCCATGATACTACGGTTGTAATGCGTCCGTGAATTCGTTGGTGGTTTCCGTCAGCTGTTCGAATGTCCGTCGTCATGCTTGTCATCTTAATGTTGTGTTTTTCTAAAAATGTTAATGCTCCTTTTCCTAAGCAGCTTACTGAAGCTCCACTATCTAATAGGCCTAGAAGCTCTTCTCCTTCTACCTTTACTTTTGCGTAAGGCCTATTATCGTCAGTCGTATTTATCACAGTTGCTATTATGTTTCTCTTTCGTCGTCTACTGATTGCACATTTTTCCCTAAGCTTCTTAATCTTTCTATATCGTCTTGTCTTTTCCACCGACATTGTCACTTCTTCGTTAAAAATTCGTTTTCTAGCTGCCTGGTAGTCAATAAGTCTTTGGTGAAGACTTTTCTTAGGGGCATTGTCAAGTTTGGTGGAAGTCTGGAGATCTTGAGGATCTCTCTTTAAGATTTCGAAGTGCTGGGTCTGTCCTCTGTCTTCGGGAGATTGGGGTTTATCGGCGGATTCCTCCCGTTCACACCGCCGATTCTGAGGTTTTCCTGGCACCTGGCACAGTGAAAACTTAAATTTCCTTGACCGCAGCTAAAACACGTCCAGGTATGGAAATTCGAAGGACAAGTCGGTGGGGTCGTCGTTGTTGCCCTAGTCACGTCCGATTTGTGTCCTTCTGGTTGAGTTGGTTTTCCGGTCCTGTTATAGTTTGTCGGTCTATTGTTCCTGTTGGGTTGGAACGCAGCTATTTCCAAGTCTTCGTCCTCGTCTTCGTCATTTCGCTGCTCGTTTTTAGTCCTATATTCTGTCTGTCTGTCTATCTCTGTCACTTGTCGTCTGAACTTTTGATCTCTGGCGGCAAAGTGATTTTCTGCCCGTCTGCATTCGTCTCGTAGATCTTGGATGCACCTAATGGTACATCCAAAGATTAGTGTCGCTACTCTGTCTTTAATGTTGTGTCGCAGAATATCTACCAGATCACGTTCGTGTGGTCGTATCGTCATTTGTAATGTCAAACCTCGTATGTCACTGTAAAATTCGTCAAAGTTTTCATGGGGTTGCTGTCTCCTATCCAGAATTTGCCGAAGTATTTCGTGGTCCCTCTTATTTTGCCCAAATTGTCTTTTTAGTTCATCTTTCAGGTCATGGTAATTTAGACCCTCGTCTTGGCTGTTCTCCTCAAGGTATTGCCAATACCACTTTTCTGCATTACCTGTGAGAAGTTGGTGAAATTGCGAGAAGACCTGCGTGCTAGTTAACCCACTTTTCTTTTGAAGGGTTTCTACCCTAAACAAAAAGCTCTCTACCGACATAGACTTTGTGGACCCGTCAAACTTAACCCCCCACTTGTGGATTGGCATATTGGTTCTATACCCGGTCTCGTGCGGGTAGAACTGTTCAGACCTACACCTAGTTCTTGGGGCGTCTTCGAAAAATCGTTGTGACTGTTGTGTCGGAACTTGTCTTCTTGTCTGGTCTTGTCGTCCGTTCGTTGGTGAGGGTGACTCTCTTGATGCTGCTACAGAGAGTTCCAGCGTCGAAATCTTGTCGTTGATGACCTTCAGGTTTTCCTGAATGGTCACCATCATGGTCTTCATCGTCTCCGCGAAGACTGACATGACTTCGGGCTGGTTCCCACGAGCAGCACTAGAGATCATCTCATGTATGTCGGTTGTCTCTTGGTCGTTTTCTAATAGTTGGGTATTTGGTCGGTAGGTTTGTTCTTGTATGTTTGTTTGTTGTTGTCGGGTTGTTGGCGTATTTTGTCCTGCAGTACCTGTATATTGTTCGTCCGTTTCCAGGTCTGTTCGTCTCGGTATAGCGTCCTGTCGATGCATGGGAGTGCGTTTCGTCGTCGATGTTCGTTCTGTCCATTCGTCTTGTTCTTTGGGGAAGGGTTGCAAACCCGATTCTTCCCGAATCTGCCACATGGGTCTTGCTACCTTCCTGCTCGTAAGGGCATTCGAAGTCTGTCGCCGTAAGTCATTTCGACTATATTGGTCGAAGTCGTAGGAGTAAGTTGTCAAGTCCGTAAGGTCAGTTGGGTCAGTTGGCTTCCAATTTCCCGTTACCGGTCGATTTTCCGCCATATTAGTCGGTTCAGTCGGTCTGCGGTCCCTTTTTCTTGGGGTTTCAGGCCCCAGTGATTTTGTTCCATATGCTGGGACTGAGGTGCTCTTTGGAACCGCTCCTAAACCTTCTAATTCGTCTTCCATCTTTTGATGTCGACGATTTTTCTTAAAATTTAAAGAAATTCAACAAGAATTGTTTTTTTTTTGTGGAAAAATTCAAAAATATGGTTTTAAAAATATTGTTTACCGAAGATTCAATCCTCTAAATGGTTTTGTTCGAATTCGGACAAATTGCCGGTAAACTTTTGCTTATCTATTCCCTATAATGAACCTATGTAAAAAGATAGTACTTCAGAGTTCCTTTTACTAAGGTGCTTTCAAAAAAATCAAAAAAATTCAAAAAAATATTCAAAAAAATAAAAATTTAAATTCAAAATTATATAAAAATGTTGTTTATAACTCGGATAAAAGTATCTGAACCTTTTTATTTTCTTGTGGATAACACTTTATTTGATGTAGTTTTTTATTAATTATTCATAATTGCGCTGGTGTGTGTATTCATGGTCCGGATTTCCGCATACCATTTTCAGACCATAAGTACGTTCGCTCTCAGTATTGTCGTCATAAAGTTTAAGTCTTGTCGGGTTTTGACTGGTGTCTCGAGTTTCTAGCGAGTATTGGATTACATTCCTTCGTTCCTCACCACACTGGCTATCCGGCTGTACCGAACACCAGGAGGCTGGGTCCCCAGAATGCTCTCCAATACGGTCAAAGTTTCATGGTCTACCGCTCACGCCTCACTAAAGATTTGACCGAAGTCAATCTCTTTGGCCAGCAGCTAGCAGTTCGACCCTTCCATTTGACCCGCTCTCGAATTCAATGTAGACCTCCAACTACCTCACTAGATCCTTGACTTCATGTCTTAGGATTGGACAGCTGTCTTCGTTCTGCACTAAACCCGAGAGCCTAAACAGTTCATGAGTAGTGTTAAAGAAGGACAGGAAAGTAAAAGTAAAAAAATGAAAAGAAAGAAAAAAAATTTAAAATTCGCGTTAAGGCTATTAAAAGTCCAAGGCAACGACTTTCGAAAATGGAAAATCGTCCCCTTGGAATCTTAATTTGGCCTGTAAGCTATAAAAGCGTTGGGCGCCATTGTTGTGAGTCAGGGTCGGGCCACAGAGGCATCTTCAGTGGAGGTGAGGAGGGCATGGCACGCTTGTGGTTGCTCAGCTAAGCTCGTCGGACGGGGTAGTTCTTGCCCGCTCACCACACACCACCTGCTCGACAAACATTTTGTTCGTGCCAAAATATCAAAAGAAAGCAAATAAGAAAATAGGAAGCTACGTTACGTTGACTGCGGACGGACCTCTAAAGATAGAAAAGAAGATAAGAAAGGAAAAGCACTACTCATGACCGATGCCACCATCGGTGAGAAATCTGGGAAAACTTCGCGTGTCTAAACGATACTTGTATTCGCGTGTACCCTATCCGCAACTCTCGTTCCCAGCTTTACTCTCTCACCAATGGAAGGTTCGCTTTGAACTCCGAAACATGCCTGTTGTTGATGGCAAGAGATGGCCATCCCACGACACTACCGATTGCTATCACCCTGGCCGTATTGTGAGTGATAGCCCCTGAGTTTACTCTCCAGTCAAAACAATTACGTATACGTACGAGTCGTCACGTCACGTTATGTCATTGTCGATCTGAAAATGACGGCCTTCCCAAGAACACACACACCGTTCGCGTTAAAAGATTTAACCGCTCATCTCAAAGTAGAAATTTATCCAACAAGAAATTTAAAAGAAACCGAAAAATTCATCATAACCGTGCCCTTTATTTAATGAAAAAAAAATACCCTAACTTAATTATTACTTAAAACTAAAATGAAAAGAAATGAAAAAAAAAAAAAATGAACGAAAAGTATAGAAAAATAAATCAAAAGTAAACTAAAGCAAAACTGCACTAAACACTATAGAAGTAAATAAAAAAAAAGAAAGAAAAATGTGAAAAAAAACTTAAAATACTAAAACTTACGTGGATTTTATCGTCCCCCGAAGTCCTGCCGGCAGCACGTAAAGGAGTGACGCTGAAACAAAGCCAATTGGCGTATCCGCGAACAAAAAAATGCTTAGCACAGTAAAAAAAAAATGAATAATTCCTAACCTTACTTAAAACTATAATTCAAATTAAAAACACAAAGCTAATATAATTTAAAAATCTACTGGCACACTATTTTTCACAATTTAATTTTTCTCTGCAACTGCTGCTTTCGATGTAGGCCGCTTTGGGCCGTCTCGATTGTATAGATGCTTTCGATTGTTGAGGGTCCCAATGAGCACCCCTTCTTCGCCTTGGGACACACGTGGACACTTTATATGTTGCGTATTTGTAATTGTCTATTTTTGTTTAGTCACTTAATGTCTTTTTGATTTTTTTTCACTTTATGATTTTTTTTGTTGTCTTTCGCTGGATGGGTTAATAACCTGGTGGTCGAAAAGTCATCCGTTGGTGGATACTTTTCCGCTTCTTGAAACCGTTTGGCCGCTTGTAGCAACGGCTCGGTCCAACGGAACCAACGCTCACTAACAGTCGCCACCCAGGGATTTTTATTGTGGAGACGCACAATTTCCACGAGTTTAATTTGTCCACAAAGCCTATGTCAAAAGGATTTTGTAAAAATTGCAAGTGAAAGTAAAAAAAAAATTTATTGCTACCTTCATATGGGGCAAAGCCTGGCGTATACTCGCTTTGTCCCTATTTCATCCACCAACTCTCAGAATGATAAAATCTAAATTAAATCCACAATTAGTTTCACAACAATATTATTTTTCTTTTTCTTTTATTGTTTCAAAACTTACTCAGAAACGTAAAAAAAAAACTGCTTCACCAGAATGGTGTAGTAAATTTTGAATTTTATAACGACTTCAAATTTCCGCACAACAAATTCAGTAAATGATTGAGTGGGCTTTCTCACGAATGCTTCTTTGTGTGGTTTCCCCTTCCTTTGTCTAACCATATACCTTTGCACAGACTCCTTCTTTCCCTTTTTTGTAAGATGTCTCATTTTATTAATAAATCATTTAATGCATCCTATCATTTTCCTTCTCACTCCTATCATTTAATTAAATCTTTGATTTTTGCCCGTTCGTTTGAGTCATTTGTTGTTATTTTACTAATTGTCGTCTTGCGTCGTCAGTTTATCATAAATACTAATAGCCCGATTCTCCCCATCATCACTGATACCTCACAAGTCACAAGAAGAGGTGAAATTGATTTTGTGACTTTTTCGTATTCTCCCCCACAATCACAACTTGTGAGAGTCACAAAAACAATCGAAATTGTGACCTCCTTCAGAGCAGGTCACAACTAGCAAATTATTTGAGATTTGATATTTTGATTGTTGAGTAGTGTAAAAAATGGAAGTTAAAATGAATATGGCGCATATCATTGACAAAGTTTCCTCCGTAAATGAAAAGTAAGAATTTTACAAAAGCATATCATTTGTAACAAACTAATAATATTGATACGATTGCAGCGAAGACGGCTTTTAACTTCCAACTTCCTTGCCTTTTTGTACTTCGAGTATGTATTACATATTGTTCTTCTCAAGTTCTCATTGCAGTTTTATTAAATTTGTTTTGAATAGTTTCTTTCAGTGCTATATTTCCTTGTACATGGCTGTTATCAGAAGTGTATATGAAATAACGATATATATAAATCCTCTCAGCCAAGTCACAATTTGCAGAAACGTTGCTTATATATATTCACCTTTGCTGTGGTGAGTTTCGTTGTGACTTTTCTTGTGAGGATTATCGGAGAATCCGACAAATGTTATCGAGTCACAATCATCCTCACAAAGAATAGTCACAAGAGCTTGTGACTTTTGTTTCCTCACAAGGGGGAGAATCGGGCTGTAAAACTATACTATCATTCTTATCCTATTATTGCACCTATCTAATCTTTTTACCTAACCTATTAAAGCTGTAAACCATCTACCCTGATCTACCTTATCATAATTAGAAATTTACCTAATACCACCACCTACATAAGGCTTTATTAGTACGTAAGTTGACATACATGACAGGTAAGCACATTTCTTTCAAATGTCAAAACAATTATATTTGACAAGGTGGACGCACAAAAATGAGGAATTGTGGACAAGGTAAGTTATTTTGATTATTGTTAATTATCTACTGGGTATTAAATTATAAATTATTATTTACAGGAAGGATTACTACATTGGACATAGGAGGGAAGTGTTTTTCCTGCTGTGTGTGTATCAGGGATGGAGATTTATGCACATACCACAGCAGGCAAATGTTTGTTTACATTTTCAACAGGTATGTACACATTCAAGGTTATTGCAAACAATTATCGTATGGAATTTTTTTTTTCAGGTAAATTATTGGAGGAATCTCTCGGTGCTGCCGAAATTGCGTGCACCTGGCCACGTAACAGATCCGCACAGCGGATTGTAGCCTTCTCATATGTTTTTTTATACCCTATCCCATAGGGGTATATTAGTTTTGATACTTAGTTTGTAACATAGAGAAATAATTTAGCTACATATACCTCAAAGTATATGGATCGACTCAGAATCGCTAGCTGAGTCGAATTAGCCATGTCTGTCTGTCCGTCCGTCTGTCTGTTCGTCACAGATTTTTGGGCCTTAAATTTTGAGCTAGGATAATGAAATTTGGTATATAGGATCCTTGGCCGAGTCACCAGAACAAGTGTAAAAATTTTTAAAATCCGCCCACTGCCACGCCCCTTTTTGAAAAAACGTAGTTTTAAGCCAAACCGTAAGGAATTTCAAAAAAGTGTGTTAGTAACATATTTAGACAATCCTAATATCTCTATTTCGTCCATACAAAGTTTTTTGCCACGCCCACTTTTTGGGGGCGTTTTTAGTAAAAAAACGTCCCATCCCATCCTTAAAATTAATATCCTCAAAATATAGGCCTTATGGCGATGAAATACAGAAAATGACATTGTCACAATATATTGCTCAGACAGTTTATCAAAATCTCTTGTGGTTCGACAAAAAACAACGTATTTCTATTGCTAATGCCTTGGGATGGGGTATACAAATGGTTTTTGTAAGAAAACGCCCCCAAAATGTGGGCGTAGGTGAAAATGATCTATGGACAAAATGTTTATATTACCATTGCGGAAGTATTTGCATCAAAATTTTTTTCGAAAGTTTTAAAATTTGGACAAAAAGCGTTTTTTACTACAAACGCCCCCAAAAAGTGGGCGTGGCAAAAAACTTTGTATGAACGAAATATAGATATTAGGATTGTCTAAATACGCTGCTCAGACACTTTTTTGAAATTCCTTACGGTTTGGCTTAAAACTACGTTTTTTTCTAAAAGTGGGCGTGGCAGTGGGCGGATTTTAAAAATGTTTACACTTGTTTTTAAATGGGCGTGGCAGTGGGCGGATTTCAGATATGACTTAATCGACTCAGCGAGCGATTCTGAGTCGATCCATATACTTTGAGGTATATGTAGCTAAATTATTTCTCAGAATCAATAGCTGAGTCGATTTAGCCATATCTGTCCGTCCGTCCGTCCGTTACCAGTTTTTGGGCCTTAAATTTACAAAACCTGGGCGGTCTGTCACCTGCATACAAATAACGCAGCGTTTTGTGCAAGTCGAATCTCAATCGATGTTATTTCATTCTCTAGCCATTAATCACAAATGACTCACTTTGGATACCCCTGCATGCATCCATGTACCTATGTGCCAAGCCTATGACAGAAGCCAGATTTGTTTTCTTCGTTTAAAAAATTAATATATGTCCATCCACGGTCCCACGGATGACGGATTTGTAGCTTTCGCTACCGATACGCGATGGACGCCCCCGGTTGCTCCTCTTATGACTGCGCGCGAGGTGAAAACAAATTAATTTTTCCCACAAACGATGCGGAATATAGTGGAAATCGTTTGCCAAAAAGCCTGCTTATTTGCATCGACTTAAGCAACATTTGCTGGAGAGTGTGAATGTAATGCAAAATGTCAGACTGTTTACGTGATTGGAAAAAAGAAATCAATTTTAGTTGAAGGAAAGCGGATCCTTTCAAATTGTTGCTGTTGCGACAGTGAACACTTCTTGGATAGTTAATACCTGTCAGTTAAGTGCGGTATATGTAATGGGATTTATATTTTGGGATGATATGATTAAAGGCTAGACCCTAGACTATAATATATACGTTGACTTTTGTCATCGAAAAGAAAAGAGATCGATTGGAATCAATTTTTATTGATCTTTCATAAAAAAATTATAATTTTAAATTTAAATCTGTCTACCAAAATGATTTTAAATAATTTTAAGTGAGTTTTAAAATGGTCTCTTCAAATTTTGAAATTGGGTTGGGTTGGGTGTTGTAGAACGAGGTTAGACTCTGATTGGCTTTAACTTGGCAATGCCCAGTGGTTGTAACTCTAACTACATCACAAATGTGCTTATTTTTACCTCCAAGTGGTAACCATCGGGTACTGGTCTCATCCAACCGGATTTGACTTGAAACGATAGGTGCGAGTGTTGATATCAAGACGTAAAACATATGAGAAGAGTACAATCCCCTGTGCGGACCGTTTAATACCCTATCCCATCCCATCCTTAAAATTAATATCTCCAAAAAGTGGGCTTTATTAGCCTATAATATAGAAAATGACATTGTCACAACACATTGTTCAAACAGTTTATCAGAATCTTTTGTTGTTTGATAAAACACATCGTTTTCCTCCTGCATATGCTATGGGGTAGGGTATACAAACGGTTTTTGTAAGAAAACGCCCTCAAAAAGTGGGCGTGGGCTAAAATGATCTATAGACGAAATGTTTATATTAATATTACTAACTATTCTGCATCAAAATTTTTTTCGAAAATTTTAAAATTTGACCGTAAAACGTTTTTTATTAAAAACGCCCCCAAAAAGTGAACGAAATATAGATATTACGATTCCAAATTTCATCCTTCTAGCTCAAAATTTAAGGCCCAAAAACTGGTGACGTACGGACGGACGGACGGACAGACATGGCTAAATCGACTCAGCTATCGATTCTGAGTCGATTCATATACATTGAGGTATATGTAGCTAAATTATTTCTCTATGTTACAAACTATGTATCAAAACTAATATACCCCTATGGGATAGGGTATAAACAGCAACACTATAATCACCGTGGACAGAATGGCGCGGAATGAATACCCGGTCTGCCGTCCCAGGCGAACCAAGATGAGCTGCTTCATCATATTCGGACTACAGGTTATCTAGGAATCTCAAGGGTTAGTTATGTTGGTTGGATATCATCTCTTTATGAGAAAATAAGAAAACACGTGTTCATTTCTTAGATGTTTGACGAGAAAAAAAAAACTTTATTCGGCTGGTAAAATTCAAAAGTGACAGAAGTTTATAAAATGAATACATTCAGAAATCTAAAGGGTCTAAGTGTTCAAAAATGAATATCATAGCGAATGGATTTCCAACACTCCTCCTCATTCGCATAGCTTACATATGCCCCTTAATTTTTCAAGGCGAGTTGCATAAAGTGGTTTCGTTAACATATCTGCCAACATAACTTCGGTTGAGCAATATTTGCATACAAAGAAGCTTTTGTCAACGCAGTCCTTAACGAAGTAAGTTTTTGTGTCGTTATGCTACGACCTATTACTTAATTTCTCTTCTTGAACCAACTTGAGACAACGTTGATTGTCTTCGTGTATTAAAGTTGCAAGTGCCTGTTCACAATCGAAGTCATTAAGAACGCCTCTCAACCAGGCTGCTTTTTTGCATGGTTCTGACAATGCTACGAACTCTGCTTCGGTACTGGATAGTGAACTGATTGGTCCTCCGTTTAGAAACAAAAGCAACCTGAGTTTGACTTCCTAGTAGTTCGGTCTTCAGCCCAATTTGCATCTGCATACCCAATCAATACATCCTTCTGACTGCCAATACTGTTCAGATAGAGCTTTAAATGTGACGTCCCCTTTAAATATTAAAGAACACGGAATGCTACCCGTATGTGGGTGTGTGTCGGATTCCGTGGGTTTGACCACTCGTCCTCGCCTTCTTGGAAGTTGTTTACAGAGGCTGAAGCGTTCAGCCGGACTGCTCACAAATACAAGAGAGGGTGTTGGGAGTGAGTGTAAGTGCGTCCGAGTTCTGTTGCCCTGGGAAAGTAGAATTCTCAAAAAGAAAAAAAAACGTGTGTTTGCAGTTGTTTATTGCATTTTAATTCGCTGCTGAAATATCCGGTCTCGTGTTAGTGGCAATGTACAGCAAACTGCAAACTAACTTCTGATACTGCTGATTGCTCATCATCTTGCTGGAATCGTCTTCACCTTTTCCATAGCTTGGATCAAGCGGTACTTTTAAAACTTTTACATCTTGAAGTCCATACTCATCTATCAGCTTAGCAATGTACTGTTTCTGCCTAATAGAGTAACTGCCTTCACTGCTTTTGATAACTTCAAGTCCCAAATATTGTCCAACGTCTCCAAGATTATATATTTATTTTGAAATGTGACTCCAAAAGCTGTTCGGATAATAAAATCCTCAGAAGAACTTGCAACGATTATATCATCCACATATATATGTAAATAAATCCTTTAACTTCGTGCACAAACACCGATCGTGCATACTTTGCATGAACCCGTTTTCTATTAAGACTTGATTAATGGTTTGATTCCATTCGAAAGCTGCCTGCTTTAAGCCATAGAGACTTGTTTACATACAAGTCGTTTATTTTCAGATTCGAATCCAGGCGGTTGCTTCATATAGATAACTTCTTTAAGGTTACTATTAAGGAAGGCCGCTTTGGCATCCAAATGTCTTACTTTCATTTTTCGCTTACTAGCGATTGATAATAATGCTGTTGCTTGTCTTGCAACTGTTGCAAAAACTTGATCGTAATCGGTGCCGAATTTTCGACTAAATCCCTGCGCAACTTACCTTGCCTTAAATCGCTGCAATCGGCCTTGAAGATCACGCTTGATTTTACATATATACCCACTTACATCCAATGATATTTGCATTTACTAGAGGTTGAACCAGAGTGAACGTACCACTATCTGCAAGTGAAGACATCTCCTCCTGCATTGCCATCATCCAGTTTTCTTTATGCTCACTAGCAACTGCTTCATTGTAACTATTGGGTTCCTTTATAGCAATCGATTGCAATGCACTATTGACTTCACTAATCAGCCGCCTTGGCGCTATTCCTTTATTGATACGTGATGACGATCTTACTGCACTGCTTACATTTGGTGCAGTAGCATATTCAGCGTCTTCATATCGAGACCCGTACGAATTTTCATCAAAACATTCCGCGGAACAAATTTAACATCGCGGCTAGTAACAATTCTTTGGTTTCCTTATTCAGCAAACGATAACCTTTGGAATGCATATCATATCCAACGAAAGTCAGCAGTTCAGCCTTATTGTCCCTGTCATCGAGCGAATTTATTTTTGTTTTCCAAATTTAAGATGTATTCATGAATTTCCTACTTGGGTTTTTTTGAGCTGGCAACGACGTGGGTACAGTTCGAATTGGAAATGTCAAATTCTTGTGCATATCGTTTTTTGCACCATTTTGTATTTCAGACGCACATTACCACGTTGACCGCCGCAAAATTCCTAAGGTTCCTACCATACCAATGTAAGAATTAAACATATGAGAAGGCTACAATCCGCTGTGCGGATCGTTTAATACCCTTTCCCATCCCATCCTTAAAATTAATATCCCCAAAATATGGTCTTTATGGTCATAAAGTATTGAAAATGACGTTGTTACAACATATTGTTCCGAAGGATTATCAAATTCTTTTATGGTTCGACAAAAAACCACGTTTTTATACCCTATCCCATAGTGGTATATTAGTTTTGATACTTAGTTTGTAACATAGAGAAATAATTTAGCTACATATACCTCAAAGTATATGGATCGACTCAGAATCGATAGCTGAGTCGAATTAGCCATGTCTGTCTGTCCGTCCGTCTGTCTGTTCGTCACCGATTTTTGGGCCTTAAATTTTGAGGTAGGATAATGAAATTTGGTATATAGGATCCTTGGCCGAGTAACCAGAACAAGTGTAAAATTTTTTTAAATCCGCTCACTGCCACGCCCCCTTTTTAGGAAAACGTATTTTTTGGCCAAACCGTAAGGAATTTTAAAAAAGTGTCTGAGAAGCATATTTAGAGAATCGTAATGTCTATATTTCGTCAATACAAAGTTTTTTGCCACGCCCACTTTTTGGGGGCGTTTTTTATAAAAAACCTTTTTTGGCCAAATTTGAAAATTTTCGTCGATAGACCATTTTAACCCACGCCCACTTTTTGGGGGCGTTTTCTTACAAAAAAACATTTGTATGCCCTGCCCCAAGGCATATGCAATAGAAAAACATTGTTCTTCGTCGAACCATAAAAGAATTATATAAACCTTCTGAACAATATGTTGTGACAACGCCATTTTCAATACTTTATGCCCATAAAGACCACATTTTGGGGATATTAATGTTAACCCTTTGACTCTTGCATTTTTTTTGCTCGGGGAAAAAAATATTTTTGCTATGATTTGGGGTCTAATATACTTCATTAAGACAAAAAATGTCAAAAATTTTCAAAAACCCTTTCCAGGACGAAATAGGACAATGTACACAATTGTGGCCAGACATAGCAGGATGATGTAATAAAGACGTTAAGAAAATTGATACATTTTAGCGTTTTTTTATTTGAATAAGTAACGAAAACAAAAAACAAAATAAATATTTAGTATTTTATGTTAATGCAAAAAACAATATTATATTAAATTATTAAATATTACATATTAACGCAGTCTTGAATCAGGTAAATGTTAATAATTCAATCAGGAAACAAAAACATATGAGAAGGCTACAATCCGCTGTTCGGATCGTTGAATACCCTATCCCTTCCTATCTATAAAACTAAAATCCCCAAAAAAGTGGGCATGACTAAAAACACGATGTGGATAAAATAGAAAAAATGATATAGTGACAACAAATTCTTCAGACTGCTTACAGAACACTTTTACGGTTCTACAAAAGACAAGGTTTTCTCCTGCATATGTTATGGGGTAGTGTATAAAAATGGTTTTTATATAAAAACGCCCCCAAAAAGTGGGCGTGGGTTGAAATAGTCTATGGACGAAATGTTCATATTTATACTACTAATGATTCTGCATCAAAAGTTTTTTCGATAATTTTAAAATTTGACCGAAAAACGTTTTTTTATTAAAAACGCCCCCGAAAAGTGGGCGTGGCAAAAAACTTTATATGAACGAAATACAGATATTCAGATTGTCCAAATATGTTGTTCAGAAAGTTTTTCAAAATTCCTTATGGTTTGGCCAAAAAATACGTTTTTCTAAAAAGGGGGCGTGGCAGTGGGCGGATTTCAAAAATTTTTACACTTGTTCTGCTGGGAGCAACAAAGAGCACGTGTACCAAATTTCATCCTTCTAGCTCAAAATTTAAGGCCCAAAAACTGGTGACGGAAGGACGGACGGACAGACATGGCTAAATCGACTCAGCTATCGATTCTGAGTCGATCCATATACTTTGAGGTATATGTAGCTAAATTATTTCTCTATGTTACAAACTATATATACCCCTATGGGATAGGGTATAAAAAACATACATTCTAGCGGTTTTTTTTCATTTGTAGGTGTAGTATTTAATGTTGATGAAAAAAAAAGATTATTATATTAAATTATTCAGTATTTTATATTAATTAGTCTTCAGTCAGGTAAATGTTATAATTCAATCAAAAAATCAGTCTTCATTTAGTGTGGAAATCTGCAAAACAGTTACGGTATTTTTGAAGGCATAAATGTACTTTACATTTCATGCATATTATCCGCGACCTTCTTTTACAGTTAAGATTTTTGCATCGTACGGCTTCTCTTATGTCATCTTGGTTGGGAAGATGACCTATGCCGTCGTACTGTACTTCTTTTATTGGCCGAATTTCAGGACGATGAAATGTTGATAGTGGTGGTTCCTGATCTTGTGAACTCATTGACGGTCTACCCCTTTTACGGGGTGTAGGTAATCCAGATTGTGTTAAGGCTCTGCCTATTCTTGAACGAAATTTTAAAAGTTTTAGTATATCTTTTTCTGGCACCTTCGCTCTTTCACAGTCTTTACGGTATTCAATCCAACTAGCACATATTGCAAGATCGATGAAATGGAATGCAATTCTAAGTGTCCATTTTTTTGATTTTATAAAAATCCTATAATATGAAATAAGTTGATCTAACAGATCAACTCCGCCAATTCCATTGTTATAGGAGTTAACCACTTCTGGCTGTGAAATGGTAACATATTGTTTGGTCCTTTTATCAAACCTGCGCACGATCTTTTCCTGACCTTTACCAACAAAATTTGAGGCTAAATGTACCGGTCTATTGTCTTGCCACTTAACCAGGACGACTTTACCGTCACGACTTACCAGTTGGTCGGAAGAGCCCCGACCCTTCTTTTTCAACTCTGCGTCTGATAAAAACTGCGGACTGTTGAATCGGTTTATACGTATGGTTCCTGTTTTAAAGAAGCAAAATAAATAATCAACTTAACAGTATATAAAATATACCTCATACCTGCAGCGTTTACACCCCAATCATGGAGAATCTCAAAGAGTCCATAGGAACTAAAAAAGTTATCAAAGAATAACTTATGTCCCGGTCTTGTTATTCCTTTTACAAGATGTAACACAGTGGCAGCACCAAATCCAAATCGAGCAACTTCAAATGCTGAGAGTCCTGAATCTTTCCCTTGATATACGAAGAAGTTGTAAGGAAAACCACTCTTGCCAAATAAAGCGTAAACTTTTATTCCCCACGGGAGTGGCTTGCCCTTTATATATTGCTTGACGCTGAGATGGCCAGTAAATGGTATAATTTGTTCATCTACAGCTATAGTTTCTTCAACTGGTACTTCTCGACATCGTTTTAAGACGCAGTTTATAATAGGACGAATCTTAACAAATTTGTCTTTGCAGTTGCCAAGTATTTCGAGATTGTTTACCACATGAAAAGTTTTCCGTAGTTGATAAAATCTGTCGATGGACATAACAGAAGCAACCGATTCAATTCTCAAGTCATTGCACCAATACATATTTATCTGTGGCAATTTGAGACAACCCATCAAAACATGAATGCCAAAAAACTTCATCATCTCTGTAGGATTTGTATCACGAAAAGAGCCCTTGTAATTATTGGTCTGTTTATACCCTATCCCATAGGGGGGTATATTAGTTTGTAACATAGAGAAATAATTTTGCTACATATACCTCAAAGTATATGGATCGACTCAGAATCGCTAGCTGAGTCGAATTAGCCATGTCTGTCTGTCCGTCCGTCCGTCCGTCTGTCTGTTCGTCAGCGGTTTTTGGGCCTTAAATTTTGAGCTAGGATAATGAAATTTGGTATATAGGATCCTCGTCCGTGCCACCAGAACAAGTGTAAAAATTTTTGAAATCCGCCCACTGCCACGCCCCCTTTTAAGGAAAACTTATTTTTTGGCCAAACCGTAATGAATTTCAAAAAAGTTTCTGAGTAGCATATTTAGACAATCCTAATATCTATATTTCGTTCATACAAAGTTTTTTGCCACGCCCACTTTTTGGGGGCGTTTTTAGTAAAAAACGCTTTTTGTCCAAATTTTAAAACTTTCGAAAAAAATTTTGATGCAAATACTTCCGAAATGGTAATATAAACATTGTGTCCATAGATCATTTTCACCTACGCCCACATTTTGGGGGCGTTTTCTTACAAAAACCATTTGTATACCCCATCCCAAGGCATTAGCAATAGAAATACGTTGTTTTTTGTCGAACCACACAAGATTTTGAGAAACTGTCTGAGCAATATATTGTGAGAATGTCATTTTCTATATTTCATCGCCATAAGGCCTATATTTTGAGGATATTAATTTAAAGGATGGGTTGGGATAGGGTATTCAACGATCCGCATAGCGGATTGTAGCCTCTCATATGTTTTGCGTATATATTTGTTTATGTTCCCATTCTTTCAAACATATCGTATGGAAAATATTTCGTAAAATACTCGAAAGGTGTTTTAACCGTTATATCTTCCGAGTCTTTTGTTTCAAAGTTGTTTCCCGATGTTTCGCCTCCGAAAAGCAATGTCCTTTTTATACCCTATCCCATAGGGGTATATTAGTTTTGATACTTAGTTTGTAACATAGAGAAATAATTTAGCTACATATACCTCAAAGTATATGGATCGACTCAGAATCGCTAGCTGAGTCGAATTAGCCATGTCTGTCTGCCCGTCCGTCCGTGTGTCCGTCCGTCCGTCTGTCTGTTCGTCACCGATTTTTGGGCCTTAAATTTTGAGCTAGGATAATGAAATTTGGTATATAGGATCCTTGGCTGAGTCACCAGAACAAGTGTAAAAAATTTTAATATCCGCCCACTGCCACGCCCCCTTTTAGAAAAAACGTAGTTTTAAGCCAAACCGTAAGGAATTTCAAAAAAGTGTGTAAGCAACATATTTAGACAATCCTAATATCTATATTTCGTTCATACAAAGTTTTTTGCCACGCCCACTTTTTGGGGGCGTTTTAAGTAAAAAACGTTTTTTGTCCAAATTTTAAAACTTTCGAAAAAAATTTTGATGCAAATACTTCCGCAATGGTAATATAAACATTTTGTCCATAGATCATTTTCACCTACGCCCACATTTTGGGGGCGTATTCTTACAAAAACCATTTGTATACCCCATCCCAAGGCATTAGCAAAAGAAATACGTTGTTTTTTGTCGAACCACAAAAGATTTTGAGAAACTGTCTGAGCAATATATTGTGACAATGTCATTTTCTGTATTTCATCGCCATAAGGCCTATATTTTGAAAATATTAATTTAAAGAATGGGATGGGATAGGGTATTCAACGATCCGCATAGCGGATTGTAGCCTCTCATATGTTTTTGCGTAGTATTATAATTTTCATACTCGTCTATATATTCCACATTAACGTTTTCATTTCATTCAGTAAGCTCTTCCGTTTCCAATGCGACAACTTCATTTAAATTTTGTTCGTTTTGAGGGATGACGAAATCGGTTAAATTGGTGCGTTTTATGTGCCTCTGAGGTACAGTAATGTCAATTTCTGTTTCAGATTGAGAGGACTCTGGCAACTCTATGTCAGACCAATTACTATCAATAAGATCTTCTAGCTCTCTTTGTGATAAAAATTTGTGTCCACTCATTATACCCTATCCCATAGGGGTATATTAGTTTTGATACATAGTTTGTAACATAGAGAAATAATTTAGCTATATATACCTCAAAGTATATGGATCGACTCAGAATCGATAGCTGAGTCGATTTAGCCATGTCTGTCCGTCCGTCCGTCCGTCCGTCCGTCCGTACGTCACCAGTTTTTGGGCCTTAAATTTTGAGCTAGAAGGATGAAATTTAGTACACGTGCTCTTTGTTGCTCCCAGCAGAACAAGTGTAAAAATTTTTGAAATCCGTCCACTGCCACGCCCCCTTTTTAGAAAAACGTATTTTTTGGCCAAACCATAAGGAATTTTGAAAAACTTTCTGAACAACATATTTAGACAATCTGAATATCTGTATTTCGTTCATATAAAGTTTTTTGCCACGCCCTCTTTTTGGGGGCGTTTTTAATAAAAAACGTTTTTCGGTCAAATTTTAAAATTTTCGAAAAAAATTTTGATGCAGAATCATATGTAATATAAATATGAACATTTCGTCCATAGACCATTTTAACCCACGCCCACTTTTTGGGGGCGTTTTTATATAAAAACCATTTTTATACACTACCCCATAACATATGCAGGAGAAAACCTTGTCTTTTGTAGAACCGTTAAAGTTTTTTATAAGCAGTCTGATGAATTTGTTGTCACCATGACATTTTCTTTATTTTATCCACATCGTGTGCTTAGCCATGTCCACTTGTTGGGGATTTTAGTTTTACAGATAGGATGGGATAGGGTATTCAACGATCCGCACAGCGGATTGTAGCCTTCCATATGTTTTTCCTGTAAGTTTATTAATAGTTTTTTAGTTAGATTCGCCTCTGCCCGGCAACAAACGTGTACATGTACATAATTGCGTACATTATAGTTGACTTCGTTTGTACACAATTGTGTCCATCATATTTTATTTTGGAAATTTACAATAAATATAGAATATTTACATCAAATATTTTATGAATTAGTAAACGAACTATATTTCCTTCTGAACTAATAGCTTACCAATTTATTTTTTTGCACTTTTTCACATAAAATCTACTATGAGGAAGTAAGGTAACTAAATTTCAAATAATGGCGAAAGTGACTCAACTTTCCCGCCAGTTTTTGTTTAAAGAGGAGAGTAAACTACACAGAAAAGCACTGAAGTATATTTTAAGAAAAACATATGAGAAGGCTACAATCCACTGTGCGGATCGTTGATCCCATAGGGGGGTATATTAGTTTTGATACTTAGTTTGTAACATAGAGAAATAATTTAGCTACATATACCTCAAAGTATATGGATCGACTCAGAATCGCTAGCTGAGTCGATTAAGCCATGTCTGTCTGTCCGTCCGTCTGTACGTCACCGATTTTTAGGCCTTAAATTTTGAGCCAGGATAATGAAATTTGGTATATGGGATCCTCGCCCGTGCCTACAGAACAAGTGTAAACATTTTTGAAATCCGCCCACTGCCACGCCCCCTTTTAAGATAAACTCAGTTTTTGGCCAAACCGTAGGGAATTTTAAAAAAGTTTGTGAACAACATATTTAGACAATATTAATTTCTATATTTCGTTTATATAAATTTTTTTGCAACGCCCACTTTTTGGGGGCGTTTTCAATCAAAACTGTTTTCGGTCAAATTTTAAATTTTTCGAAAAAAATGTTGATGCAGAATCATTAACATTATTAATATAAACATTTCGTCTTTTGGGGGCGTTTTTATATAAAAACCATTTTTATACACAACCCCATAACATATGCAGGAGAAAAACCTTGTCTTTTGTAGAACCGTAAAATTTGTTCTGACAATGTCTTTTTCTATATTTAAATCCCCATCGTGTTTTAAGCCATGTCCACTTTTTGAGGATATTACTTTTACAACCCTTCCTTGTTTGATACTGCTACTCCTTGGTTTTGTTACTTTAAAGAATGCAAACGTGTTGGACAGGGAGATCAAATTAGTGAAGGCGAAGAAGGAAAGATGGCAGCCGACACACATACCGACGCTGATGCATTGGCTTCGGTAGATGCTCTTATCGAGTCGGCGAAGGTGGCTCAATCAGTCGTGGAGAAGAGGAACTGTGAAATTGCTTCACTAAAGGTTGAGATGGATAAGCTAAAAGTGCAGTTGGCAGCAGTATCTTCCGTTCCCACGAAAGTTGCAGGTGATGTTGAGTCTGCAGATGCAAAGAATCTTACCAGCGCTAGGCTACAAGCGATTCGTGAAATTGATCGTACACACCGTCAATTTTTGGTTAGTTCTCATCAGGCGACCTCTTCTACACCCCTTTCCGTAAAACCTGTTCACCAAGAAAGTTTCCAAGGCGATTTGTGCAATCAATCCGACATGGCGAATTTATTGACGATTTTAAATCGTAACCAGGTGCAGGAGTTGCCTTCATTCTCTGGGAACGACAAGAGAGAGTGGCCATATTTCGAAGCTGTATTTAAGTCAACCACAACAGAAGGCAGGTATAATGGTAAGGAGAATGTGGCTCGACTTAGGAAGGCATTAAAGGGTGAAGCCTGTCATTTCGTAAGTGATCGTCTGCGATATTCGACAGATGCAGATGCAATCATGGATTCCCTGCGGGCAATCTATGGTAGGCCCGATATATTGGTGCACAGTCTCACAGCAGATCTGCTTAAGCTGCCAGCGACGGGTTCAGGTAGCGACGTTAAGCTTCGTTAGTGGGCTGTGACATTGAACGGGTTCGTTGCGCATATACGATCAATGGATTTGGTTAAGGAGCTTGACAACAGCTACGTTTTGACGGATCTCGCAAGTAAATTAAATCTGCCACGACTGGCAGAGGCGTAAATCCTGCAAACCTTACGGAAACCTAGGGGATTTCGCCGATAAGTTGTTGGATATGCCCCGGAGATGTCTAAACCGTCGAAATCATCCGTTTGTGAGAGAGTTACTAGCGTCCCAGGGTCATCACGAAGAGTGCTCAACCCGTGTGTACGAGTGGTATTTTTATATAGTGCGGAGATTCCCAACATAAGTTAACCGAGTGCAGGCAATTCAAAGATTTATCTGCGGATCAGAGGTTTGCCTTTGCCAAAGACAAGGTCATCTGTTTTAGATGTTTGAACCCGGCACCTCAGAAATGGAGGGTGTCATCAAGCCTTCTAAAGTCCACACCATTATAACTATTTGTGTTATTATTATTTTAAGTTGGAACCTTGGCAACCTCGAGTTAAGTGGCAACCTTGTTGCATTAAAAATCATTTCTTATTATGAACACTATTTTCGTCTCTTTTTAGATAGAAAGAGTGTAGACATTAAGTATTTTGTTCATTTTTTGTATCTGCCAAAAACAAATCGTGGTTGCCCATAAAAAAGGCTGTGGTTAAGAAAAAGGTTAGCTGTGTTTTGAAATTAACGAGGTAAATTTAAGAAATTTGAAATAAATGTTTTATATATATATATTATAATGTATAGGCAAATTTACAGATTTGTAAAGTATTTTTGAAGCATTGTTGCCCACCGCAGTTGGAACTGAATTATGACACCAATTGTAAGTGTATAACCGAAAAATCGAGGTGTAATTTAATATTTAAAACTACTTATGTATTTACAGAAAATAAAATTGAATTTGGTCCAAGAGGTTCTCTTGTTTGTGGCTTTTTCGAATTACGCTCAACAGGACTTGGACGTATCAATATTTATTGGTTGGTTAACCAAAATTGCTCTGCGGTGCAACAACAGAGGAGATGTTCGCAAGAGAAGACATGCGGTGTTGAAGGTTGTTCGAAACGTCATCACCCTTTACTCCATCCATCACTTTCCAAGGAATTAAATTCATCTGCTCCGCCGTACGTTCCACAACCGCAGTTTCAATCGTCGCATGTAGGAGCTAAGTTACCAGTTCTGTTTAAGGTTTTTCCTATTCGCTTATACGGAAATAGCGATAAAACTGTTGACACGTTCGCCTTTTTGGATGATGGTTCCTCGATTACGATGCTTGAAAAGGAGATTTTCGACCAGCTTGAATTGGGAGGTGATTCAGAGCAGCTAAAACTTCAGTGAACGAAAGGAGTGTCACGGATTGAGGATTCAGTGCGCACTAATTTATGTGTTTCGGCAGTGAACAAACGTAAGCGACACGTGCTAAGGGAGATATATACTGTGAAGGGTCTTGAACTGCCGTCTCAGGATATCGATGCGACAGTTTTGAAGACGATGTATCCATATCTTAAGGACCTACCGTTACCGGATCTCCGTAATGCGAAGCCAACGATTTTGCTGGGTTTAGACCAAGCCAGGTTCCTTGTGGGTCGTTGTGGTAATCGATCCGGGAAAGATGAAGAGCCACATGCTCTCAAGACAGTGCTAGGTTGGACTCTTTTTGGAAGGTCAGGTTGTGTGTCCAACGTGTCATGTGTCAACCCACCAAAAAAGCCATCGCAAATATTTTTCCACGACAGTGTCAAGCTGGATGACGAACTTCACGACCATGTAAAACAACATTTCACCACCGAGGAATTTGGAGTGCGACCTCCCAAAGGAAATTTTGTATGCCAGGCAGGTGTTCGTGCTCTAGAGGTGATGGAGCGGACTCTACGTAAGGACGGAGATCACTATGAAATCGGTTTATTGTGGGACTCAGACGAGGTTAAGCTTCCAGACAGTTACCCTATGGCGCTAAGACGTTTTATTAGTTTGGAGAAGTCGTTGTCGAAAAGTCCTGAGTTGCTTGAGTGGAAAAACTTGCATATGCGTGAATTGGTAGCCAAGGGTTATGCTAGGATCGCATCAGATGACGAGTTGAAAAGAGAATGGGCTAGAGTTTGGTACGCTCCAACGTTTATTGTGTTAAACAGGAATAAGAAACCTCCAAAACCTAGAGATGTTGCGGATGTTGCTGCGCGGGTCAATGGAGTCTCTTTGAATTCGCACTTGTTAAAAGGGCCAGATAACCTTATTCCTCTTCACGCTGGACTGTTTAAATTCCGGGAGCGGCGAGATGCTGTGAATGCAGACGTTCGAGAAATGTTTCACCGCATAAGGATCAGCGAGGCAGATCAGCAGTGCCAGTGGTTTCTCTGGAGAGATGGTGATACTTCTCGGAAGCCTTCGGTCTACATTATGGAGGTGATGATGTTTGGTCCTCGTTGCTCTCCCACCTGCGCGCAGTTCGTCAAGAACTATCATGCTGGCAAATTCCGAGTAGAGTGTCCGGAAGCAGTCGATGGACTAGTCAATCGAACTTATGTGGACGACTATTTTCATAGCCATAATACGGTGGAGGAGGCTCTGGCGGCGAGTAGAGATGCAATTCGAATCTGTAAGGCGATGAATTTTGATCTGGTGGGTTTTCAATCGAACAGTCGGTCATTCTTGGAGCAGATGCCAGAAGCCAATATCAAACCAGGCCTGGTCAGCATCGATCCAAATGAGTCCGAGGGTTATGTCACCAAGATTTTGGGAATGTTTTGGCATCCGTCTTCGGACCATTTGCTTTATAGGCTATCGAATGACGAATACTGGAACAAGTTAGCGGATCCAGAAGCAGATATTTCAAAACGCGAGATTCTTAGAACAATCATGAGTGTTCGATCCGCTTGGCCTCATTTCTTGTTTCATCATTCGGGGACGAGTCATCTTACAAGAGATTTGGAGAGAGGGCTACGATTGGGACGAGCCAATTTTGGGCAAACTGAAATATCAATGGATGGATTTCTTAAAGTATTTAAGGGAAATAGAGGTAATAAGGATTCCCCGGGCGTATCTTCCATGGACACCTGAATCTTCTACGATAAGCTTGATCACCTTTGTCGACGCTTCGGAGAAGGCTTTTGCGGCCGTGTGTTATTGTCGATTTGAACATAATGGAAAAGTGGAGATAGCGATTGCTATGGCTAAGGCCAAGGTGGCTCCTGTTAAGAAGTTATCGGTGCCTCGCTTAGAGTTGCAAGCGGCTGTGCTTGGTGTGAGAGTGGCGGAGACGGTCATGAAATCACACACCATACAACCTGTTGAGCAGATTTTCCTGTCGGATTCTAAGACGGTGCTCTCGTGGATTGGTTCCTCTAAGTTCAAGTTTCCATCTTTTGTAGCCGTACGTGTAGGTGAGATTTTGGAGTCTACTGCTTCACATCAATGGTGGTTCGTTGGATCTGCGGATAATGTTGCTGATGATGGAACTCGATGGTCTGAGTCGTCGAGCAGATTTGAAAGCCAGAGATGGTTTACGGGCCCTGATTTATTAAGGCAGTCCAGAGCTAGTTGGCCTATATCTCCGGGCAAAGCTGTTGTTCATCAGGTAAGCCATTTTGTTTTAAACCCTGTTTTACTGGTAAATGTGCATCAGAGGGAGATTTCCTATGCGACTTTTGAGGAGTTGATACCAAGGTTCCGGCCAAGATGGTATTCGGCAGTAAGAGTGCTAGCGTTAATACTACGATTTAAAAACGTTTTACAAGGAAAGGCAACTGATAAGGAAGTTTTCGCAACACCATCAGAGATTGTGAAAGCTGAGAACTGGATGTTTAAAAAAATCCAACAAGATGCTTTTCATCCTGAAATTCTTCGTCTTCAGGCAAGACTATGTCTGAAATCTACTAGTCATTTGCTGAGTTTATCGCCGTTTCTAGATGAGGAGGGTACGATGCGGTTAAGTTCGAGAGCACAGAAAGCGAATCTATCTTACGCAGCGCGTAATCCAGGATTCTTCCTAAATCACATCCGTTAGTTGATTTACTTGTGCAACATCACCATGAAGCCAATTTGGACATGGGGACAGCTACAACTATTTCAGATATCAGGGAGAAAGCCTGGATAATAAGCATTCGTGGAGCTGTAGCCCGGGTCAAATCGAGGTGCTTTATGTTTAGACGACTAAAGGCAAATCCAGTCATGCCTATTTTGGGTCAGCTTCCTGACCATGTTGGCGTCGATTGTTTCGGGCCAATGTGTGTCAAAATTGGAAGAGGCACTGCTAAGCGTTATGGAATGATCTTCACCTGTTTGACTTTTCGCACTATACACATCGAAATGCTCAATGATCGCAGTTCGGACCAGTGCACTATGGCAGTGCGGCGATTTCTCATCAACAGTGTAGTCACTCAATTCGTTTATAGTGACAATGGTCTCAACTTCGTTGGAACCAAGAATAGACTACAGAATGATGTTAAGGAGATGGAGGCCGCTCTTGGAGAGTACTGTTCGAAATACGAGGGCATTCTTTGGCGTTTTATCCCAGCGTATTCGCCTTAGATGGGAGGAGCATGGGAGCAACTGATCAAGTCTACAAGGTCAGTTTGGACTTCATTCTTAAGGGTGCGACACCGCGGGAGGACGTTCTTCTCAATGCGCTAGTCTCAAGGCTCAAGGGCAGATAAATAGACGTCCGCTGGCTCACATACCCGTAGACCCAGAGGATCCAAGGCCTCTGACCCCGAATTCGATTCTTTTTGGAATTGCTGATCGAAATGTCACCGCGCCTGGAGTGTTCTCCGATCGTGACCAGTGGAGTAAGCTGTACAGTAGGCATGCGCAACATCTTATGATAGAATTCTCAAGACGTTGATATACTGAATACCTTCCAAAGATTACGCGACGCTCGATGTGGTATAAGGATACGAAACCAGTGGAGGTTGGGAGTATTGTCCTTGTGGTGGAGTCAGCTGAAGGACGTTCTGGATGGAAGCTTGGCAGAGTTACAACTGTTTACCCAGGGCCAGATGGTGTTGTGCGGACTGCGGATGTCCGTCTGGCTAACAAAGTTTTGATGATGATGAGGGCCGTTGGTAGGCTCGCTGTTCTTGATCTGGAGTCTTCACCCTAGAGTTTCAGACGGGCCCCGAATTGTCATCGAGCGAATTTATTTTTGTACGACGTGGGTACAGTTCGAATTGGAAATGTTAAATTCTTTTGCATATCGTTTTTGCACCATTTTGTATTTCATACGCACATTACCACGTTGACCGCCGCAAAATTCCTAAGGTTCCTACCAATGTAAGAATTAATAATTTTTCTCTTTTTTGTACTTACACGTTTTCGTTTTTAGAAAATAAAATCAATCATCAATTGGAGTTTTTCGACATTCATTTGGATATTTATTTTGGAGTTGGGATTTTAGCTAGCTGCGGGACAACAGTCCCACTTTGTAAGAGTTTCTTTTGGGATGTGAACAAATGCTTTAGGTCCAAATATCTGTAGTTGAGTGAAGTTCGGCTTAACACCAGTCCATATTTCGTATGGCGTAGTTGGTATGGCACTTGATGGTAAAATGTTTTGAAGATAATTGGCGGTCATAATAGCTTCACCCCAGAGTTCATTACCTAACCCTGCATCCAGCAGCATGCATCTCCCCATTTCCACTAACGTTCCGTTTTGTTGAGGAGTATATGGCATTGTATATTCGTAGTGAATACCTTCATCCTTTAAGTACTTAACAACTCTACCAGCCTTATACTCGCCATCATTATCCGATCTAATTACCTTTCTACTTCTTTTGCTACTTTTGTGATTAAATGGTTAATGTGTCATCTTTCCCTGCATGCATAATTCACAAACATCGGAACAATTACAACTACTAACATCAAATCACTTACTGCATCAATACCTCTGTGCCCAAAAACACGATGCCAATAGTGTATGCAGTGAACCATGTTGTTTCTGGCCACCATTGCTTTATTTTCTCCCGAAGTTTGTATTAATTGTCCTTCATCTCAGCAACTGCTACTTCATGACCATCTGATGTTTGGATTTTACATTTATCTCTGACAAAATTACCGCCAAATCCCTTTCTTACCAACGCACGAACAGGTAGCAGACTCCCTTTGGAATTTAAAGAACATCTTCGACTCGTATTGATACATGCTTTTCTTTCACTAGAATGTTCAACATACACATGTCCTTGCCACTCAAACATACTTCGTGGCTATTTGCGATAATAACTTTGTCCTTATGTTGAGAATCCATAGTGATAAAATTCTCCGCCTTGTTGGTGATCTGATGTGGAACATCAACATTGAAAGCAAAACTCATCTAAGCAAACGACCTTTTTGCACTAATCTTTTCGTGGTTCTCTTTCCACTGATGATATTTTCGACAATTTTTCTTAATGTGCCCGCCCTTCTTACAAAAGAAACACTTTTTGCTATTAATTTTTGGTAAACTAACATTTAAAGCAGAATTTGTTTCAACGGGGTTATTTTTTCTTGAAAATGCATCCAGTAATTTTGCATGCACATAATTCAAGGTCAACTCAGATTCTTGTCGCACTTCCAATGCTGTTACTAACGTATCGAAAGTGGAAGGTTGACTACTAAGGAGCATCGCAACCCTCCAGCTCTCGGATAGTTCTTTTCCCAGTGCCGCTAGCTTGTCAAATAACGTTGTCATTACTTCTATTTGCTGTTCCATATCTCCACCGTCATCAAAATTCGCATTACAAATTTTCCGCATCAAATGCACCCTGTTGCTCAACGTTGATTTTTCGTGATAGCTCTTTAAATTGTTCCAAGCTTCCTTTGCAGATCCAGCTTTCCTTACGTGAAGCAACTGATTATCTTCCAGTAATCCTATTATGGTCCTGGCATCGTTGTCAGCTTTAATCCATGCGTCGGAATTTTCTTCTGGTTTTTCTGTGGATATTACATGTTGTTTGGGAATATTCGTCATTATTTCGTTATTTATACACTTTTCGTTAATTCATTTTGTTAATTTATTTCATATTGTTAATTTTTGCTTTTGTTAATTTTCAATTCATTATTGTACAATAATTGTTCAAACTCACTGTACTGACACGCAACAAAAAACATATGAGAAGAGTACAATCCCCTGTGCGGATCGTTTAATACCCTATCTCATCCCATCCTTAAAATTAATATCTCCAAAAAGTGGGCTTTATTAGCCTATAATATAGAAAATGACATTGTCACAACACATTGTTCAAACAGTTTATCAGAATCTTTTGTTGTTTGACAATTCACATCGTTTTCCTCCTTTTGTAAGAAAACGCCCTCAAAAAGTGGGCGTGGGCTAAAATGGTATATGGACGAAATGTTTATATTAATATTAATAACTATTCTGCATCAACATTTTTTTCGAAAATTTTAAAATTTCACCGTAAAAGGTTTTTTATTAAAAACGCCCCCAAAAAGTGGGCGTGGCAAAAAACTTTATATGAACGAAATATAGATATTACGATTCTCTAACTACGTTTCTCAGACACTTTTTTAAAATTCCTTATGGTTTAGCCAAAAAACACGTTTTTCTAAAAAGGGGGCGTGGCAGTGGGCGGATTTTAAAAATTTTTACACTTGTTCTGCTGAGAGCAACAAAGAGCACGTGTACCAAATTTCATCCTTTTAGCTCAAAATTTAAGGCCCAAAAACTGGTGACGTACGGACGGACGGACGGACAGACATGGCTAAATCGACTCAGCTATCGATTCTGAGTCGATCCATATACTTTGAGGTATATGTAGCTAAATTATTTCTCTATGTTACAAACTATGTATCAAAACTAATATACCCCTATGGGATAGGGTATAATTATAACACATTTTTTGCATTACACCAACAATTCCAATGCAAAACCAAATAATACCGCACGCACAACCAATTTTATCAATGTGCTGTGTGTACTTTTTATACCCTATCCCATAGGGGTATATTAGTTTTGATACATAGTTTGTAACATAGAGAAATAATTTAGCTACATATACCTCAAAGTATATGGATCGACTCAGAATCGATAGCTGAGTCGATTTAGCCATGTCTGTCCGTCCGTCCGTCCGTCCGTACGTCACCAGTTTTTGGGCCTTAAATTTTGAGCTAGAAGGATGAAATTTGGTACACGTGCTCTTTGTTGCTCCCAGCAGAACAAGTGTAAACATTTTTGAAATCCGCCCACTGCCACGCCCCCTTTTTAGAAAAACGTATTTTTTGGCCAAACCATAAGGAATTTTGAAAAACTTTCTGAACAACATATTTAGACAATCTGAATATCTGTATTTCGTTCATATAAAGTTTTTTTGCCACGCCCACTTTTTGGGGGCGTTTTTAATAAAAAACGTTTTTCGGTCAAATTTTAAAATTATCGAAAAAACTTTTGATGCAGAATCATTAGTAGTATAAATATGAACATTTCGTCCATAGACTATTTCAACCCACGCCCACTTTTTGGGGGCGTTTTTATATAAAAACCATTTTTATACACTACCCCATAACATATGCAGGAGAAAAGTAGAACCGTAAAAGTGTTCTGTAAGCAGTCTGAAGAATTTGTTGTCACTGTATCATTTTTTAACTTTCTCTTACAAAGAGAAAGATATTGTTTTCGTGAAAATTTTCGACCTCGAGATTTTGATTGATTCTAACATTACGATGATAGCGGAGCCTAAAAAAGTGGTTTTTGGAATTCCGTCCGTCGGTCCGTCTGTCCGTGATGGTCTCCCCAGCCTAAACGGCTAGACCGATTTTCTTCAAACTTCGTATCCAAGCTTATTTTAGTCATAATTCTAGGCCATTTTTATACCCTATCCCATAGGGGTATATTAGTTTTGATACTTAGTTTGTAACATAGAGAAATAATTTTGCTACATATACCTCAAAGTATATGGATCGACTCAGAATCGCTAGCTGAGTCGATTAAGCCATGTCTGTCTGTCCGTCCGTCCGTCCGTCCGTCCGTCACCGATTTTTAGGCCTTAAATTTTGAGCTAGGATAATGAAATTTGGTATATAGGATCCTCGTCTCTGCCTACAGAACAAGTGTAAAAATTTTTGAAATCCGCCCACTGCCACGCCCCCTTTTAAGAAAAACTCAGTTTTTGACCAAACCGTAAGGAATTTTAAAAAAGTTTCTGAACAACATATTTAGACAATATTAATATCTGTATTTTGTTCATATAAAGTTTTTTGCCACGCCCACTTTTTGGGGGCGTTTTTCATAAAAAACGTTTTTCAGTCAAATTTTAAAATTTCCTAAAAAACTTTTGATGCACAATCATTAGTAATATAAATATGAACATTTCGTCAATAGATCATTTTAACCCACGCCCACTTTTTGGGGGCGTTTTTATATAAAAACCATTTTTATACCCTACCCCATAACATATGCAGGAGAAAACCTTGTCTTATGTAGAACCTAAAAGTTTTTTATAAGCAGTCTGAAGAATTTGTTGTCACCATGTCATTTTTTTTATTTTATCCACATCGTGTTTTTAGCCATGTCCACTTTTTGGGGATTTTAGTTTTACAAATAGGATGGGATAGGGTATTCAACGATCCGCACAGTGGATTGTAGTCTTCTCATATGTTTTTTGTTTGCTTTTAGCCATGTTAATAAGGGTACGTGCCATATAAAAATTACACACAACCTCAATTTTCTCGAAAACGGCTCTAACGATTTTGATTAAACTTTATATATACTATAACCATATTAGCTCCAATAAAACTGCATACCCAGTTTTTTCGAGAAAATCCATATAACGGATTTTGTCATATAGGCCATATAAGGAAAATTGATAATTTCTCGCAAACTATTATGTCAAATTGAATGAAATTTAATATATATATACTACTATTACAGCTTGAAGCAATTACCCCAACTATCACTAAACGGAATTTTCAGTTTTGGCCAATAACAAAATATCATTATTATTCCCATAGACACCGATTCCTTCAAATTTCGTAGTAAACGTTCGTATAATCACATTTCGACATTATTCATATCATTTTAAGCATCAATAATCAAAATGCTTATGATTTGATCTAACACCCAACTCGCTGTGAAAGAGAAAGTTGCGTACGACCCAGTCGTGCACCCACCACTCGTTTATTGTTGAATAAGTTCGTCAATGGAATGAATTCCTACATGAAATATATTAACAGATCAAATATTTCAAACGATAGATAAGCGATTGGTAGTTTTTTTTTCAACTATCCCGTAAGCGAGTCCTTTTGGGTCGCGATTACAATCTAAAGGTTTCAGGGTCTGAGCTAAATCGCGTGACGCCCAGTTACCACCTAACGACCATTTTCACTGAGTCGGCTGGACCTCGATCCTGAATCGCCGAGTGGAACATAACAATACCTCAAAGTATATGGATCGACTCAGAATCGATAGCTGAGTCGATTTAGCAGTGTCTGTCCGTCCGTCTGTCCGTCCGTTAGGTTAGGTTAGGTTGGTTGGTTGATGAGGCAGACGGTGTGTGTCCTCCCTCATCGCACTCAGGCCAATATAAACCCATTGTGATGCCCGTTGGGGGTCCACTTGTGTGATTGGTTCATTCATTGTCCCGTTACTGTCCATTGTTGTTAGCCTCTTTCCAGCCATCCAGATGTTGTTGCAAACCTGAAAAGATTAGGGAGAGGGATTTCGGATAGATCCGTGAGGTTATGAAAAAAGTATTTTCCTAAAGTTCTCATTCTTAATTGGCTGAGGCCTGGGCAGTGGCACAGAAAGTGGAGGGTTACCTCGTGTATTTCTTCATCACCGCAGCCTCTACAGAGGTCAACATCTATGAGATGCATTTTCAGTTTGTGGCTTTTTAGTAAGTTGTGTCCAGTAAGAATCCTAACTATAGTAGAGACAGATTTCCTGTTTCTACGAAGTAGTTTATGGGTTCTGGCTTCGTCATACTCAGGCCACATCCTTTTGGAAGTTTCACAGGTGGGAAGGGAGTTCCACCTATTTTTGGCAGTGATCAGTGTTTTCTGTCCCACCCGAGATTTGAGGTCACATGGTGGTGGTTTGACAGACTGGTCTGCTTGGTCAATGCTGGAGGCAGATCCTTTTCTTGCCAGTTCGTCAGCAATTTCATTGCCCTGTATGCCTCTGTGTCCGGGGACCCAGCAGAGCTTAACATTATGTTGGACGCCAAGAACCTTTAGCTCTTCACGACAACGTTTAATAAGCCGAGATTTTATTTCGACAGCAGAGATAGCTTTTATTGCAGCCTGACTGTCAATAAAGATGGTGATATCATCTGGTGGTATCGCCAGCATTGCGGTCGCTTTGACTGCCTCTGCTACTGCCAATATTTCGGCTTGGAAGACACTGCTGTGCTCAGGGAGACGAAAGGTGCTGTTTAGCTTAAGTGTTTCTGAAAACACCCCAGCTCCAACGCCTACATCCATTTTTGAACCATCAGTGTAGATGGATATGGTTTCGGGGTCCAATTCGTTCCTCTCCCACTCCTCTCTGCTTGGGAGGATGCAGGAGAATGGTCTTTGAAAGTCATGGTGAGGCAGCATGTAATCAGAGGATACAGCTGAGCCCAGATATCTGTGTAGAATTTGGGCATGTCCTCCTGAGTTCGATTTCCAGCAGTTGAGCTGGCTGATTCTTAGAGTACTTTTGGCTGCAGATTCTTGCATGTAAAGGTCTAGCGGTAGCAGGTTAAGGATGGTTTCCAGTCCCGCTGTTGGCGTGGTTCTCATTGCGCCAGTAGCGCCCACACATGCTATTCTTTGTACCTTTGTCATATTTTTCAGATGGGTGACTTTATTTGTGGATTGCCACCAGACAAGCCCCCCATATGTTAATATAGGTCTCACAATGGCCGTGTACATCCATAGGATGATCTTGGGGTTCGGACCCCAGTTTTTTCCGAATATTCGATTACACGTATAGAAAGCGACTGTGGCCTTTTTAATGCGCTCGCGCACATTTAGGTTCCAGTTGAGTTTTCTATCAAGAATGACACCCAGATACTTTGCATTATCGGCTAGTTTGAGGGTAGTCCCATCGATAGCCGGCAGGTCGAATATTGGTATCTTCCTCTTATTCGTAAAGAGAACGAATTCCGTTTTCTGGGGGTTGATGTCAAGCCCACATTGTTTGTCCACTCGTTGAGAGTTTTCAATGCCCGCTCGAGTAGTTCACTAATAGTGGGTAGGAATTTCCCTTTATCGCTAGTATCGTCTGCGTAGGCTATGACTTTTACCCCATTTCGCTCTAGCTTTATGAGTATCTCATTGATGACTATGTTCCACAACAGAGGTGAGATAACGCCTCCTTGTGGTGTGCCTCTTGATGCTATTACTTTGAGATGGGTGTCTCCCAGATTCGCATTTAAATTTCTGTGGTTGAGCATACTTCCAATAATATGTATTAGAGGTTGGTCCACGTTGTTCTTCGCGAGGTTTCTTTCGACTGCGTTTGTGTTCACATTATTGAAGGCTCCTTCAATGTCGGGAAATGCAGCGAGAGTATATTCCTTCTCGTGAAGAGGTTTTTCTATTGTACTAACGATATCATGCAGGGCAGTTTCAACTCCCTTACCTTTTGTGTAGGCATGCTGTGCCGAGGATATGTATTGGGGGTCGAGTTTGTCACGAATGTAGATATCCATTAGTTTTTCATAGGATTTTAGTATGAAGGATGTAAGACTTATTGGTCTAAAGTCCTTCGCGGTCGTGTGACTGGGCTTGCCGGCTTTTGGGATAAAGACTACCTTTACTTCCCGGCAGCACCTAGGGATGTAACCGCATTTTAGACTACTAACAAACAGTTTGTGTAGGAATGCTGTTACGAGGTGTTTCGATTTTTGTAGCATGATCGGGATAATACCATCGACTCCTGGGGATTTATAGGGGGAGAAGGAGTCAATTGCCCAATTTATTCTTTCTACACTAACCATATCCTCCATTGCTGTTGTTATGGGGTTGCAATTATAGACGGTTGTGTCTGGGGTCCTACCGGAGTATGAATCACATCCTGGAAAGTGGGTTTCCAGTAGATGTGTTAAAGATTCATGGGTGGACTGTGTCCAGTCCCCATTGGGGAGCTTGGGTTACCCTGGCACAGCCGGTTCTTTGGCGATTATTTTTCTAAGTCTAGCTGATTCAGTAGTGCTTTCTACACTGCAACAGAAGTTACGCCAGGAGGTGCGTTTAGCACTTTGCTGTTTATTCTTATAAAGATCCCAGTCGGTTTCCGAATTTGAGCTTCTTTTCCTGGTTTCCCTTCTAATGCTTTGAAGCACTTTCGTCCACCATGTCGGTGATCTTTTTGGTTTTATAGTCTTTAGAGGGCAGATCCTTTCATAGGCTTTGACTAAAATATTGCCTATTAGTTCCGCTGCAGCATCGATTTCAAACGGAGTTTCCATCAGATGCAGTGGAAGGGCGCTACTGTGTCTCCCTACTTCCACAACGAACTTGTCCCAGTTGGCTTTCTTGGGGTTTCGATGTTGAAGGGGGAGTTTAGTGTCGTCCTCTATTTCAAATTCTATTATTCTGTGGTCAGAGTATGATGTTTCTGAAGAAACTTTCCAGTGGCGCACAGCGAATCTATCAGAATTGTTGAAGAGGGTAATGTCAAGAACCTCTTATCTATTTTTAGTGACAAAGGTGGGGTCATTACCCCTGTTGTTTGGAGTGCCCGATTCCCTTGCACTCGTCCCTTTTTATACCCTATCCCATAGGGGGGTATATTAGTTTTGATACTTAGTTTGTAACATAGAGAAATAATTTTGCTACATATACCTCAAAGTATATGGATCGACTCAGAATCTGTCTGTTCGTCACCGATTTTTGGGCCTTAAATTTTGAGCTAGGATAATGAAATTTGGTACATAGGATCCTCGTCCGTGCCACCAGAACAAGTGTAAACATTTTTGAAATCCGCCCACTGCCACGCCCCCTTTTTAGGAAAACTTATTTTTTGGCCAAACCGTAAGGAATTCAAAAAAAGTGTCTGAGCAGCATATTTAGACAATCCTAATATCTATATTTCGTTCATACAAAGTTTTTTGCCACGTCCACTTTTTGTGGGCGTTTTTAGTAAAAACGCTTTTTGTCCAAATTTTATAACTTTCGAAAAAAATTTTGATGCAAATACTTCCGCAATGGTAATATAGATATTTTGTCCATAGATTATTTTCACCTACGCCCACATTTTGGGGGCGTTTTCTTACAAAAACCATTTGTATACCCCATCCCAAGGCATTAGCAATAGAAATACGTTGTATTTTGTCGAACCACAAAAGATTTTGAGAAACTGTCTGAGCAATATATTGTGACCAGGGCTGTCGTTTGAAGACAAAAATCAGCAGTACTACCAGTCGACAAAAAGCAGTAAAAAGCAGTACCTACCTAAAACGTATACATAAATGTATATATATATATATATTCTGTTCGTTAAAATAAAACACACAACTACGTATGTTTTTATGTCTAGTTTTTATTTAAAGTAACAAAACAAAAATTCAATTGCACAAGAAAGTATAAATAAATAATGAGGTAGGGCAATTAACGATCCAATAAAAGCTTTTAAAGATGGGAAGCGTTCTTCTCCCAATGCGTTTTTGAGAAGGAACACTTCACTCCAAAAACTTTCGAGGTCAGTAGATGTAGAAACATTTGATAAATTCAACATGGCCCTCCACTCACTATCAAGATCTTCAATGTTATTATTTCTGACTAAGTTTGGAAATAAAGAGATTAACTCAATTAAATTTTCCCCGAGTTTTTTTGGATTAATGTTTGCAACTTCCAACAAAACTTTATCCTCCAGGTCAATCCTTTTTTTAATTGCACTACAAAGTATTTTATAGTAATTAAGGCAATTGCTTTTAATCTCATTTATTTTCGCTGATGGAATGTTTTCAGACTTTATCAAAAGCTCCGCCCTAGGGCCAATGTAAACGTGTGATAAATTAACTTGAAACCTATCACTAGTAAAATTTAAGTTACAAAAATCGATTAAAAAATCGCGCTTTATAAAATTTGATAAAATATTTTTTAAAAAGCTTTTTATAATATCCATTAAAATATGAATTCTGGGTTTTTCAGCTTGAAATTCTATATTTATTTCATTGGTAGATCTTAAAATGTAGGAGAGAAAAAGGAGGTATATCTTAGTTTCCTTATTTAGATCAGAGTTGATGTTTGCTGCTAAATCAGAGTCTGAATCAAATTCTGAAACCAAAAAGTAGTGTTTCAAGGGTACCCATTGCTCCAAAACTCTATTAACCACACTTTCAAGGGCTAACCATCTTGTGAAAGAAGTTTTTAATATTTTATGATTTTTTACGTGAAAATATTCCTGAAATTTTTCGAATTGCTTTTGCCTTTTTGTACTATGGGAAAAGTACAGATAAATATTTCTAACGAGTTTTTCTACGGAACTAGGAAGCTCCTTGGCAGCTGCAGCTGAACAGAGATGAATAGTATGGCAAGTACACGGCATGACGTACAAATTAGGAATAGGTTTTAAAAATAATGCCTTTAGACCACTCTTATTGCCCATCATGACAGAAGCGTTGTCAGCAGCATACCCAATTAAGTTTTTAATCGGAATTTCAAGTTTGTTAAATAGCGAGGTAATAGCATCATAAATGTCATTGGCACTTGAGTTACGCAACTCGACCAAAGATAAGAATCGGTCTTTCACTTTAAGCTTTACGTAGTCGTAGTATCGCACAACTATGGCCAAAGACTTTTTAGTGCTTATGTCGGTTGACTCGTCGACTATTATAGAAAATGTTTGCCTTTTCAGTATTTCTGACAATTCCCTCAAATAGTTTTCTTTTATGACTGAAGTTACTGTCTCTGTTGCCTTAGTTTTCCCACATTTCAATTGCTTGACAATTGACGAATCAGATGCAATTTTTTTTATTAAATTTATCAGGGGATCTATGATTAAAAATGGTAAATTATGTTCAATCAAAAAGAATATAATAAGAAGCTCCGCAGTCTTAATTTGGTTTGTATGTGTACTAGCTTCTTCTAATTTGTTTTGGTTTAGAATAAGAACTTGGTTCTTTAAGGACTTTACAATTTGTGCGTGTTGTTCAGACTTGTCATGACGATGTAAATTTACAACATTATTTGTCAAAGACTTTTTACAATATTTGCAAAAAGGTTTTTCGTCTACAACTGAACACCAGTCAAACTTCTGAAGCCATGCGTGACGAAAATTTTGCTTATACGACTCCCTTTTTGATGCTAATTTGCTGCTAGTTGAAGGTTCATCTTGGCTGTTAATTACCTTAGTTAGCTTAACAATAACAATAGTACAAAACTTAAACCTTTTTTTGTCATTTTCTACACCTGACGACGCAGACAGCTCATCGTAATCACATTCAAAATCATCATAATCATCATCTTCACATGCAGTTGCAGTTGCACTTATTTTGTCATTGACTGCACTGTTGGAGTCTGCTCGCTTTGTTTTGTAAGAGAAACGGTATAGATTACCATTTTGGTTTCATTTTCGCTTGTTCCTGTTGTCACTGGGTAGGTATGTTTGTAAAGTTGATGCAGGAATACTTTTAGGGTGCGTTTATCTTGGAGATGCTTAAAACATTTTGATTGTAATAGATTGATAATAAAGTCCCACAAAATGTAATAATAAGTGAATATTTATGGAATTAGCTAATTGAAATTTAAAAAGCAGTATTTTAAGAAGGTGAGCAGTGCAGCAGTACAACGATACAGAAAGCAGTAGAAATACTGCTTTTGCAGTAAAACGACAGCACTGATTGTGACAATGTCATTTTCTGTATTTCATCGCCATAAGGCCTATATTTTGAGGATATTAATTTAAAGGATGGGATGGGATAGGGTATTCAACGATCCGCATAGCGGATTGTAGCCTCTCATATGTTTATACCCTATCCCATAGGGGTATATTAGTTTTGATACTTAGTTTGTAACATAGAGAAATAATTTTGTAACATATACCTCAAAGTATATGGATCGACTCAGAATCGCTAGCTGAGTCGATTAAGCCATGTCTGTCCTCGCCGGTGCCTACAGAACAAGTGTAAAAAATTTTGAAATCCGCCCACTGCCACGCCCCCTTTTAAGATAAACTCAGTTTTTGGCCAAACCGTAAGGAATTTTGAAAAAGTGTCTGAGAAGCATATTTAGAGAATCGTAATATCTATATTTCGTCAATACAAAGTTTTTTGCCACGCCCACTTTTTGGGGGCGTTTTCTATAAAAAAAAACCTTTTTTGGCCAAATTTGAAAATTTTCGAAAAAAAATTTGATGCAAAATCATTGGTAGTATTAATATGAACATTTCATCAGTAGACCATTTAAACCCACGCCCACTTTTTGGGGGCGTTTTCCTACAAAAACCATTTGTATGCCCTACCCCAAGGCATATGCAATACAAAAACGTGGTTTTTTGTCGAACCATAAAAGAATTTGTTAATCCTTCGGAACAATATGTTGTAACAACGTCATTTTCAATACTTTATGACCATAAAGACCATATTTTGGGGATATCAATTTAAAGGATGGGATGGGATAGGGTATTAAACGATCCGCACAGCGGATTGTAGCCTTCTCATATGTTTATACCCTATCCCATAGGGGTATATTAGTTTTGATACATAGTTTGTAACATAGAGAAAAAATTTAGCTACATATACCTCAAAGTATATGGATCGACTCAGAATCGATAGCTGAGTCGATTTAGCCATGTCTGTCCGTCCGTACGTCACCAGTTTTTGGGCCTTAAATTTTGAGCTAGAAGGATGAAATTTGGTACACGTACTCTCTGTTGCTCCCAGCAGAACAAGTGTTTAAATGTTTGAAATCCGCCCACTGCCACGCCCCCTTTTTAGAAAAAGGTTTTTTTTTGGCCAAACCATAAGGAATTTTGAAAAACTTTCTGAACAACATATTTAGACAATCTGAATATCTGTATTTCGTTCATATGAAGTTTTTTGCCACGCCCACTTTTTGGGGGAGTTTTTAATTAAAAACGTTTTTCGGTCAAATTTTAAAATTTTCGAAAAAAACTTTTGATGCAGAATCATTAGTAATATAAATATGAACATTTCGTCCATAGACCATTTTAACCCACCACCTTTTTTTGGGGGCGTTTTTATATAAAAACCATTTTTATACCCTACCCCATAACATATGCAGGAGAAAACCTTGTCTTTTGTAGAACCGTAAAAGTTTTTTGTAAGCAGTCTGAAGAATTTGTTGTCACTATATCATTTTTTCTATTTTATCCACACCGTGTTTTTAGCCATGCCCATTTTTTTGGGGATTTTAGTTTTATAGATAAGATGGGATAGGGTATTCAACGATCCGAACAGCGGATTGTAGCCTCTCATATGTTTATACCCTATCCCATAGGGGTATATTAGTTTTGATACTTAGTTTGTAACATAGAGAAATAATTTTGCTACATATACCTCAAAGTATATGGATCGACTCAGAATCGCTAGCTGAGTCGATTAAGCCATGTCTGTCCTCGCCGGTGCCTACAGAACAAGTGTAAAAAATTTTGAAATCCGCCCACTGCCACGCCCCCTTTTAAGATAAACTCAGTTTTTGGCCAAACCGTAAGGAATTTTGAAAAAGTGTCTGAGAAGCATATTTAGAGAATCGTAATATCTATATTTCGTCAATACAAAGTTTTTTGCCACGCCCACTTTTTGGGGGCGTTTTCTATAAAAAAAAACCTTTTTTGGCCAAATTTGAAAATTTTCGAAAAAAAATTTGATGCAAAATCATTGGTAGTATTAATATGAACATTTCATCAGTAGACCATTTAAACCCACGCCCACTTTTTGGGGGCGTTTTCCTACAAAAACCATTTGTATGCCCTACCCCAAGGCATATGCAATACAAAAACGTGGTTTTTTGTCGAACCATATGTAATGGAGGTGACGATAATTGGGGAATAATAGGCAAATGATGAGAAAAATAGACGAAAAGACATAGGGAATTATGATTAAGGCATAGGAGTTAGGAGAAGGAAGAAAAGGGAACATTTTCGGTAGTCTGGATGCGGGTTGCATGCCTAGTCTTAGCTGAAGCTCGTCGGGGGGAGGGGTTCTTGCAACCGAAACACCGAAATATCACCACTACACAAAGAAATTGCATGCATTAAATATCTAAAGGGACAAAAAAAAATAAACTAAAAAAAAATAACATCTGCATTGATTACCACGGGAGGAACAGGTGGTCGTCCTCGTAGCGGGTCTGTACCCACCCTACCATGTGCAAATTCCGCTAAAAAAATTTAAAAATTGCACCCAAAAGAAAGTCCTAAGCTTCTAACACGAAGGACCACACAACTCAGCCATCGAAATGAGACACGTAATTTATATCCTTAATTAGACATCAAGCTAGTTTTATTCGTACTAGTTATGTATGTTAAATTCATAATACATATTTATTGGGAAGAACCAACAAAATTAAATATAAAAAAAATATAAAACATAAGGGCTTTTATAAAAATTAGGGTAAATGTAAATAATGTAGCAAAGATCATGTAAATAATAATATTAGCAAAATTTAATTTATTTAATTAGGTACTCCTTTTAATTCAAAAATTAGAATAATCTATTACCAAGAAGAACAAATAACTAAATTTCAATATTTAAATTATTATTATTAATCTCCTCATTCAATCAAATAAAAAAAAACATTGAAAACTAAGTAGATTGTCCAAAATTATGGTAGTGCATGTGTGTTTATGCTAAAACAAATGACAAAAAAAAGGCTTACCGATTGATTCGCTGCGTCAGGCCTGCCGAAGTGAATTTCTTGATTTGCTGAAAAAAAAGGTACTGCACAATGGTGCACTAGGTAAGAATAGAGATAAGAAAAAAAGCTTCCTACACACACGCACATAATTAATAATAATTTTCACTTTATTTAACTGAGATTGGGAGAAAGAGTAAACAAGAGAGAAAATTGGTAAACATAAAAAAACTACTACAGAATAGAAAAAAAATTAACATAAAAAAAAATCTTATAATTTCAATGAGATTAAAAGCTCTTAAAAGGTATTTAAAAAAAATTCTCGTTTTTTGTCGATCACACTGAGTGTTGGTTCTTCTGCTTTGTAGGCAAATTCTTTGATGCACCGAGGGGGTGGTAGGATTTCGGCTGCTGTTGTATGATCAATTTAATCAATCGATCGATGGGTTCGCAATGGTGGAGGGGGGTGAATGGTTATTCTGCCTGTATTAATTTGGGGCGTAGGCGAGTTAATTATTATCGATAGCAGGCACTTGATTTTGTATTTTTTTTCTTTTGATCTTTTTTTGAAAAAAAAACAGGTTTTGTGATTTCAGTCACTTTTAATCGATATTGATAGACGGTACGATAATTAATCTGTAGTCTTTTGTAGGTTCACTAAGTTCTTCACTTTTTTTTCTGGGGATGGTTTAATGGGTTCGATTTTATGAGACCCACTCAACTATGCAACGTGGCGGAAGACTTGTACGGTTTATTTTAGAGGTGGTTGTGTAGTCAATTAGTCTCGATATAACACGCACTTAAAATAAAAACCAAAACACCGTAGGACAAAATTAATTCGTGACACTTAAAGAAGTTCAATTGCAACAATATATACTATTCTCAATACTCTGAGTGTTGGTTCTTCTGCTTTGTAGGCAAATTCTTTGATGCACCGAGGGGGTGGTAGGATTTCGGCTGCTGTTGTATGATCAATTTAATCAATCGATCGATTGGTTCGCAATGGTGGAGGGGGGTGAATGGTTATTCTGCCTGTATTAATTTGGGGCGTAGGCGAGTTAATTATTATCGATAGCAGGCACTTGATTTTGTATTTTTTTTCTTTTGATCTTTTTTTGAAAAAAAACAGGTTTTGTGATTTCAGTCACTTTTAATCGATATTGATAGACGGTACGATAATTAATCTGTAGTCTTTTGTAGGTTCACTAAGTTCTTCACTTTTTTTTCTGGGGATGGTTTAATGGGTTCGATTTTATGAGACCCACTCAACTATGCAACGTGGCGGAAGACTTGTACGGTTTATTTTAGAGGTGGTTGTGTAGTCAATTAGTCTCGATATAACACACACTTAAAATAAAAACCAAAACACCGTAGGACAAAATTAATTCGTGACACTTAAAGAAGTTCAATTGCAACAATATATACTATTCTCAATACTCTGAGTGTTGGTTCTTCTGCTTTGTAGGCAAATTCTTTGATGCACCGAGGGGGTGGTAGGATTTCGGCTGCTGTTGTATGATCAATTTAATCAATCGATCGATGGGTTCGCAATGGTGGAGGGGGGTGAATGGTTATTCTGCCTGTATTAATTTGGGGCGTAGGCGAGTTAATTATTATCGATAGCAGGCACTTGATTTTGTATTTTTTTTCTTTTGATCTTTTTTTGAAAAAAAACAGGTTTTGTGATTTCAGTCACTTTTAATCGATATTGATAGACGGTACGATAATTAATCTGTAGTCTTTTGTAGGTTCTTCACTTTTTTTTCTGGGGATGGTTTAATGGGTTCGATTTTATGAGACCCACTCAACTATGCAACGTGGCGGAAGACTTGTACGGTTTATTTTAGAGGTGGTTGTGTAGTCAATTAGTCTCGATATAACACGCACTTAAAATAAAAACCAAAACACCGTAGGACAAAATTAATTCGTGACACTTAAAGAAGTTCAATTGCAACAATATATACGATTCTCAATACTTTTGTATTGATAATACAAATATGACTTTTATTTTTCGAGTAACGCGGAGCGATTTTGTTATCGTCTTTAATGTCCTAGTGATGCTGCCGCTTGAGTTGAGTGCTGAAATCAAACTGACAAACTTAAGCGTTAAGCGTGGTTGCGACGCAAAAATAAAAAAAAATAAACAGGTTCTTACGCCCGGCTATGCCGTGGCGTGATGTCCCCCGCACCCTAATCAAAGGTATTTAGCATAGGACCTCGTAGTGCTGTACTAGGTTCTCTTTTCCCCATCGAATGATCGCCTCCCGGAGGATCCAACAACCAAGTTTTGGGACAGTGTAGCGGAATATTCTTCTATGTACATAGTACATATAACCCGATTGCGAGTACGCTCAGAAGAGTTAAGTAATGTAAATAATCGTTATGTCAAACCTTTACTTGACGGCTGTAATTAGGGGTAACACCAAAAGAAATATGTTACGCGGATAATGACCATTACAAAACAGGTTAGGTGTATCTTTAATAAAGAGAAATCCTAAGCTGGAAAACAAATATTTATCGGCGGATATCCTTCGCGTGATACGTTCCTATTGTTTTTCCTGCCAGATCCTCTAGAACGTAGTATGATAAGCCTTGCTTTTCTTTAATGCGAGCTTTAAGAAAAGCTGGAGCAAGTTTCGCATTAAAACCTTTTACAAAATTGCTTTGTGCAAAATTTCGACGATATATTTCGTCACCGACCTTAAAGTTGGTAGGTTTAGATCTCGTGTTATAATTTGAAGCGTTTTTCCGGAAAGACAATTGGATGTTTTTCTGTACCTTTTCGCGTACTCCTCTAAGCATATCAGTTCTATTAATTAGCACATCCTCACCGTTTACCATATCAAGTTGCCTTAACAGCGCATAGTCAGAGCCATGCTGGACCATGTTTTGCCCAAACACCACAAAATATGGACTACATCCGATGGTGCTATGCAAGGATGCTCTTAACGAAGAGGCTATGCTACTAAGATGAGCATCCCAGTCACTTTGACCATTATTAACAAAAGCTCGAATTGCAGCAATAACTGAACGATTTACTCGTTCGGAGGAGTTTGACTGAGGTGAATGAATTGCTGTAAACATGTGTTCGACCCCGTACCTGGTCATGAAGCAACCAAACTCTTTTGACTTAAACTGGGAACCATTATCGCTAATTATCGTTTCCGGAACACCAAATGAGTGAAAAATGTAATTTTCTAAGAAATCGATTAAAGGCTGTGTGGTAAATTTTCGTATTGCTTGTAGGAATACATATTTTGACAGATGGTCCAGTACAATAAATATTCCTATATTGCCCTTCTTCGATCGCGGATAGGGCCCCAGTAAATCAATGAATAATTTCTGAAAAGGTCTATCAGTTCTTACAGGTTGCCCCATCGGTGGTCTGAGCACCACATTTGGGCTTTTTGTCATTTTACATATTTCGCACGCCAATATATAAGCCCTTACATCCCTAACCATAGTTGGCCAAAATAGATAACGTCGTAACTTTTCCAAAGTCTTGCCTATTCCACAGTGAGCAGAAGCGGGTGGATTATGTGAATTGACTACTATATTTTGGACCAAACCTGAAGGAACCCAAAGCTTCCAAGAATCACTTTCCTGCTCTGGGGAGCCAGTAGAATGTGTCGTACGCTTGTACACAAAACCATCTACAATTTTCAGATCAGGTAGCTTTGTTTGATTAGCTGAAATATGACTCTTCAGTGCCTGGTATTCGTCAGAATGAAAGTGCTGTGAATTTAAATCTATGACAGGTGAAATATCTTTAAGAGAGCTTAAATCCAATATATCTCTTCTGGAAAGGCAGTCTGGTACCACATGATTCGTACCTTTGCGATGTTTTATAGAGAATTCGAACCCTTGTAGCTTTAATGCCCACCTTGCTAATCTACCAGACAAGTCCTTTTGGCGCATTAACCACTGAAGGCTAGCATGGTCCGTTATAATGGTTAATTCTTGCCCTTCGACATACGGACGAAATTTCTTTATGGACAGAACAGCTGCCAAACACTCCTGCTCGGTAACTGAGTAGTTCCGTTGTGCCTTATTTAGCTTTTGGCTCATATATGCAATGGGTTTTTCAACACCATCCACATCAACTTGAGCCAATACGCTTCCCACGCCATATTGACTAGCATCACATTGAATGATGAAAGGGCGATTGAAATCCGGCGTTGTCAGGACCGGAGCAGAAGTGAGCTGTTCTTTCAGTAAGTCGAAGGCCTTTTGCGCTTCAGGGTTCCAGCCAAAGATCTTACCTTTTTTAAGGAGATTTGTAAGGGGCGTTGTAAGGGACGCAAAGTTCGAAATAAATTTGCGGTACCAACCTGCCATACCGAGGAAACGTCGAAGCTGACGCACAGATTTTGGAGGCGGGAAATTCGAAATAGCGCTGACTTTATCTGGATCGGTTTGCACTGATCCGTATCCGACAATATGCCCAAGGTACTTGACAGCCTTCAGACAGAACTTACTCTTCTCAACATTGATTGTCAATCCTGCCTTTCTGAGTTGCAACGCCACCTCCTGTAAGGCGCAAATATGAGAGTCAAAATCTTTCGATATCACCAATAAGTCGTCGAGATAGACGAAAACCATTTCTCGAAGGTAAAACGGAATTACCCTATCCATTAACCTACACATTGTCTGCGGAGCGTTACACAGTCCGAATGGCATAACGGTGTATTGATACAACGGCCGATTCGGAACTGTGAAAGCAGTTCGCTCGCGAGAAGTCATCTCCAAAGGTATCTGCCAAAAGGCATCCTTAAGGTCGATACTGGAAATGAACTCTGCACGAGGAAGACGACTTAGAATGCCGTCAATGTGTGGTAACGGGTAGGCATCCTTTACGGTAAGTGCATTGACTTTACGAAAGTCAATACAGAATCTTACCTTCTCTGGCTTCCGGATAAGCACCACAGGAGAGCTCCAAGAACTGGTAGATTCTTCAATAACTCCCATGCTTAGCATCCGATCTATCTCGGCGAACATAAGTGACTCAATTGCAGGTGATACAGGATAGTTCCGTTGCTTTACAGGCTTAGCAGTTCCCACATCAATTTGGTGTTCGAGCAAATTAGTCTTTCCCAAGCCCTGCTTTTCAAACGACGGAAAAAGTGACTTTGTGCTTTGAAGTTGTTCATTCTGGCAGGGTGTTAGATCATGCACTGGTGGTATGTTTACTGATAAAATTTCAATCTCACCTACCACATCTGGAGCGAGTTTGAAGCTTCTCCAAAAATCTATACCGAGATATAAATTTTGGCTAAGTGACGGAACAATATAGATATGCATAGGCTTCGTAATCTGACGAAAGGTAACGTCAACTGTTACGCTGCCCTGTACGGTTTGCAACCGACCCTCTGCAGTTTTGACGTAAGCGTGGTATTTGTTTATTTTTACACCTGATAACAAAATTTCCTCGGCTGCTTTTCCTCCAAAGCAACTTATAGAAGCTCCCGAATCCAACAAACCACTTACAGATTTTCCTAAGTTCATGACATCAGCATAGGGGCGTATGTCTGAAGAATCCTTATGAAGGAATCCTTATAAGGTGCTTTCTTGACTTTTGAACGTTATTCCAAAACTTGCGGGAACGAAGGGTTGATCTTTTATATTTAGGTCTAACTTCATTGGAACTAGAAACTGAAAATATTTTAGATCGAATCTGGTTGTATTCTCGCAACCTTTGGTGAAACGGTTTCGAAGGGTCAATACTAACTGGTTTTAAGTTACACTGCATATCACGATCATCAGTCTGAATATGTTTATTTAATGATTCCTTTGTTGAGGATGTGACCTGGTGTTGTTGGGCACATCCACCTTGGAGTTTACCTGTGAGGAACACTTTGGGCATTGTGGTTTATATATATTTTTAGCTCCACAACCATAGCAGAAGACTTTTCGTTCAGCGACACAATCGTGATACGTGTGTCCAATTACGTCACAGTTCCAACATAACAACGTTTTGGTTGACTGGTGGCATAACGCGGATATCTCTTCTTCTAAATCAAAATCAGAAGCAACCTCGGAAACAAACTTCTTTGGAGGAATACCTCGATTGAAATTTCCTCTACTCATCTCATGTATAAAATTTTCATGGCGATGACAAGCTCTACGTAACTCAGGAATAGTATTTATTCTAAGATGTAGAAGTTCGTGCCTTAGGTCCGGCTTCAAATTACGAATGAGAATTTCTAAAAATTGTCTGTCAGGTATCGGATCAGATAATCGATCGGTTATCGAGATAGCTACTTCGAAATAATCATCAAAAGACTCCCTTTCTCTCTGTTTCCTACATCTCAATATCTCTAGTATATCGAAATCTGTACGGGACTCGGAATACTGAAAGCGCAAAGCCTCACAGAGGGCATTCCATTCTATGTTCTGCTCACGACGATGGTATCTCCAATACCAGTCTTTGGCTTTGCCGGTAAATAAGTTATGCACATTACTACATAGGGAGGTAAAATCTCCGTTGAGAGTGTGGTTAGTCAGCGCCTGAATCCTATAAATGAACTCTTCGACCCTAATGCCGTCTTTTGAACCATCGAATTTGATATTCCAGTTCAATATCAGATTTGATATTTTGTCAGGGTTAAAAGAAACGTTTGGGTCAGTATAATGTCTATTAGAAATTGGATTTTGTCTATGGGGGTGTGGAACAGGGTGTGAGTTTGATTGAGTCCAGTTTGTACGATCATTCATTGGCGAATTTGGAGGCGCAACATTAACTTGTTGGGATTGCTGAGTTAAAATTCTTTGAAACATTGTCTCAATGGTTTGATTGATTTCAGAAAGATTCCTCCTTCGGTCTTCATTCATTTCCTCACGAACGACTTTTCGAATATTATCCTCGTAAGTTAAAAGCGTATTGTCAAGTTTTCGGCCCAAATTTGAGCGTGCTTTGGGTGGTGGTTGCCTATCGTTATCTGATTGGGGTAAAGACAACAATTGTTGTTGCGAGTGATTCTTATTAGCAGAGGACACTCTACTGTCAATAATGCTTGAATCACGTAAACTCCAATCCACTGTATTTGGTTGGACAGATGAACGAGTTATAGGGCGTCGACCTTTAGGCACTGCCCCTTTATTATGAATTTTAGCTTGTCCCCCATGATTGATAGAGTCGCGAGTATCAACCTCTGAAATATCCTTTCGGCAAACTGGGCAAGACGTAGAAGTTCTAAGCCAATTTTCTAAACAACCTTTGTGAAAGATATGACCACATTGAGTCTTTGAAGCATCAGATTGATGTAAAAACACTTCTTGGCATATAGAACAATTGGTAGATACATCTGAGTTGTCAAGAACTTGAGACAGATTTTCGGGGCTATGTAGCACGGCCATCGTGCAAGGTAATGTTTTTCAAAAATGTGATAAGGTAGAAGTTTCTAATTTGTATTAGGGCGAAGTAAGTCTTTGTAATTTTATAAATATATATATAGATTTTTTTTTCTTTTTATTATAAGTAATTTTAAATTTCATATGAATTGGTCTCATTTCAATGGTTAAACTGTGCGTGGTCCAATCGAGTTGGTGGTAATCGTAAAGGCAGTAATAAACTGTATATCTACTTTTGAATGGATAGAGTTGGTTCGTTTTCTTGTCGGGTCATAACACCAAGGGGAATTTTCTAAGTGTAATGCGATTCCGCGACATAAAACGAAACGTATTGCATTTGTATAAATCGCATGTCAAAAGGATCGAAAAAGTGACCTTGGTCGTTTCAAACCATCTCATGTTTGATTCGAAAACGCGATTCCAGAAGATTTAATTCGATTATTGACAAGCTGGTATATAAAAAAAACGGTATACTAATAAAACTTTAAGCAAAATGTGAAAAATAAGAGAAATAGTAAATAAAAATTTGAGTTTGACCCGCAAAATTTGCGGGCCTCACGTTGGGCGCCATTTATGTAATGGAGGTGACGATAATTGGGGAATAATAGGCAAATGATGAGAAAAATAGACGAAAAGACATAGGGAATTATGATTAAGGCATAGGAGTTAGGAGAAGGAAGAAAAGGGAACATTTTCGGTAGTCTGGATGCGGGTTGCATGCCTAGTCTTAGCTGAAGCTCGTCGGGGGGAGGGGTTCTTGCAACCGAAACACCGAAATATCACCACTACACAAAGAAATTGCATGCATTAAATATCTAAAGGGACAAAAAAAAAATAACATCTGCATTGATTACCACGGGAGGAACAGGTGGTCGTCCTCGTAGCGGGTCTGTACCCACCCTACCATGTGCAAATTCCGCTAAAAAAATTTAAAAATTGCACCCAAAAGAAAGTCCTAAGCTTCTAACACGAAGGACCACACAACTCAGCCATCGAAATGAGACACGTAATTTATATCCTTAATTAGACATCAAGCTAGTTTTATTCGTACTAGTTATGTATGTTAAATTCATAATACATATTTATTGGGAAGAACCAACAAAATTAAATATAAAAAAAATATAAAACATAAGGGCTTTTATAAAAATTAGGGTAAATGTAAATAATGTAGCAAAGATCATGTAAATAATAATATTAGCAAAATTTAATTTATTTAATTAGGTACTCCTTTTAATTCAAAAATTAGAATAATCTATTACCAAGAAGAACAAATAACTAAATTTCAATATTTAAATTATTATTATTAATCTCCTCATTCAATCAAATAAAAAAAAACATTGAAAACTAAGTAGATTGTCCAAAATTATGGTAGTGCATGTGTGTTTATGCTAAAACAAATGACAAAAAAAAGGCTTACCGATTGATTCGCTGCGTCAGGCCTGCCGAAGTGAATTTCTTGATTTGCTGAAAAAAAAGGTACTGCACAATGGTGCACTAGGTAAGAATAGAGATAAGAAAAAAAGCTTCCTACACACACGCACATAATTAATAATAATTTTCACTTTATTTAACTGAGATTGGGAGAAAGAGTAAACAAGAGAGAAAATTGGTAAACATAAAAAAACTACTACAGAATAGAAAAAAAATTAACATAAAAAAAAATCTTATAATTTCAATGAGATTAAAAGCTCTTAAAAGGTATTTAAAAAAAATTCTCGTTTTTTGTCGATCACACTGAGTGTTGGTTCTTCTGCTTTGTAGGCAAATTCTTTGATGCACCGAGGGGGTGGTAGGATTTCGGCTGCTGTTGTATGATCAATTTAATCAATCGATCGATGGGTTCGCAATGGTGGAGGGGGGTGAATGGTTATTCTGCCTGTATTAATTTGGGGCGTAGGCGAGTTAATTATTATCGATAGCAGGCACTTGATTTTGTATTTTTTTTCTTTTGATCTTTTTTTGAAAAAAAAACAGGTTTTGTGATTTCAGTCACTTTTAATCGATATTGATAGACGGTACGATAATTAATCTGTAGTCTTTTGTAGGTTCACTAAGTTCTTCACTTTTTTTTCTGGGGATGGTTTAATGGGTTCGATTTTATGAGACCCACTCAACTATGCAACGTGGCGGAAGACTTGTACGGTTTATTTTAGAGGTGGTTGTGTAGTCAATTAGTCTCGATATAACACGCACTTAAAATAAAAACCAAAACACCGTAGGACAAAATTAATTCGTGACACTTAAAGAAGTTCAATTGCAACAATATATACTATTCTCAATACTCTGAGTGTTGGTTCTTCTGCTTTGTAGGCAAATTCTTTGATGCACCGAGGGGGTGGTAGGATTTCGGCTGCTGTTGTATGATCAATTTAATCAATCGATCGATTGGTTCGCAATGGTGGAGGGGGGTGAATGGTTATTCTGCCTGTATTAATTTGGGGCGTAGGCGAGTTAATTATTATCGATAGCAGGCACTTGATTTTGTATTTTTTTTCTTTTGATCTTTTTTTGAAAAAAAACAGGTTTTGTGATTTCAGTCACTTTTAATCGATATTGATAGACGGTACGATAATTAATCTGTAGTCTTTTGTAGGTTCACTAAGTTCTTCACTTTTTTTTCTGGGGATGGTTTAATGGGTTCGATTTTATGAGACCCACTCAACTATGCAACGTGGCGGAAGACTTGTACGGTTTATTTTAGAGGTGGTTGTGTAGTCAATTAGTCTCGATATAACACGCACTTAAAATAAAAACCAAAACACCGTAGGACAAAATTAATTCGTGACACTTAAAGAAGTTCAATTGCAACAATATATACTATTCTCAATACTTTTGTATTGATAATACAAATATGACTTTTATTTTTCGAGTAACGCGGAGCGATTTTGTTATCGTCTTTAATGTCCTAGTGATGCTGCCGCTTGAGTTGAGTGCTGAAATCAAACTGACAAACTTAAGCGTTAAGCGTGGTTGCGACGCAAAAATAAAAAAAAATAAACAGGTTCTTACGCCCGGCTATGCCGTGGCGTGATGTCCCCCGCACCCTAATCAAAGGTATTTAGCATAGGACCTCGTAGTGCTGTACTAGGTTCTCTTTTCCCCATCGAATGATCGCCTCCCGGAGGATCCAACAACCAAGTTTTGGGACAGTGTAGCGGAATATTCTTCTATGTACATAGTACATATAACCCGATTGCGAGTACGCTCAGAAGAGTTAAGTAATGTAAATAATCGTTATGTCAAACCTTTACTTGACGGCTGTAATTAGGGGTAACACCAAAAGAAATATGTTACGCGGATAATGACCATTACACATAAAAGAATTTGTTAATCCTTCGGAACAATATGTTGTAACAACGTCATTTTCAATACTTTATGACCATAAAGACCATATTTTGGGGATATCAATTTAAAGGATGGGATGGGATAGGGTATTAAACGATCCGCACAGCGGATTGTAGCCTTCTCATATGTTTATACCCTATCCCATAGGGGTATATTAGTTTTGATACATAGTTTGTAACATAGAGAAAAAATTTAGCTACATATACCTCAAAGTATATGGATCGACTCAGAATCGATAGCTGAGTCGATTTAGCCATGTCTGTCCGTCCGTACGTCACCAGTTTTTGGGCCTTAAATTTTGAGCTAGAAGGATGAAATTTGGTACACGTACTCTCTGTTGCTCCCAGCAGAACAAGTGTTTAAATGTTTGAAATCCGCCCACTGCCACGCCCCCTTTTTAGAAAAAGGTTTTTTTTGGCCAAACCATAAGGAATTTTGAAAAACTTTCTGAACAACATATTTAGACAATCTGAATATCTGTATTTCGTTCATATGAAGTTTTTTGCCACGCCCACTTTTTGGGGGAGTTTTTAATTAAAAACGTTTTTCGGTCAAATTTTAAAATTTTCGAAAAAAACTTTTGATGCAGAATCATTAGTAATATAAATATGAACATTTCGTCCATAGACCATTTTAACCCACCCCCACTTTTTGGGGGCGTTTTTATATAAAAACCATTTTTATACCCTACCCCATAACATATGCAGGAGAAAACCTTGTCTTTTGTAGAACCATAAAAGTTTTTTGTAAGCAGTCTGAAGAATTTGTTGTCACTATATCATTTTTTCTATTTTATCCAAACCGTGTTTTTAGCCATGCCCATTTTTTGGGGGATTTTAGTTTTATAGATAGGATGGGATAGGGTATTCAACGATCCGAACAGCGGATTGTAGCCTTCTCATATGTTTATACCCTATCCTATAGGGGTATATTAGTTTTGATACTTAGTTTGTAACATAGAGAAATAATTTTGCTACATATACCTCAAAGTATATGGATCGACTCAGAACCGCTAGCTGAGTCGAATTAGCCATGTCTGTCTGTCCGTCCGTGTGTCCGTCCGTCCGTCTGTCTGTTCGTCACCGATTTTTGGGCCTTAAATTTTGAGCTAGGATAATGAAATTTGGTATATAGGATCCTCGTCCGTGCCACCAGAACAAGTGTAAACATTTTTGAAATCCGCCCACTGCCACGCCCCCTTTTTAAGAAAACTTATTTTTTGGCCAAACCGTAAGGAATTTCAAAAAAGTGTCTGAGCAGCATATTTAGACAATCCTAATATCTATATTTCGTTCATACAAAGTTTTTTGCCACGCCCACTTTTTGGGGGCGTTTTTAGTAAAAAACCTTTTTGTCCAAATTTTAAAACTTTCGAAAAATTTGTTGATGCAAATACTTCCGCAATGGTAATATAAACATTTTGTCCATAGATTATTTTCACCTACGCTCACATTTTGGGGGCGTTTTCTTACAAAAACCATTTGTATACCCCATCCCAAGGCATTAGCAATAGAAATACGTTGTTTTTTGTCGAACCACAAAAGATTTTGAGAAACTGTCTGAGCAATATATTGTGACAATGTCATTTTCTGTATTTCATCGCCATAAGGCCTATATTTTGAAGATTTTAATTTAAAGGATGGGATGGGATAGGGTATTCAACGATCCGCATAGCGGATTGTAGCCTCTCATATGTTTATACACTTTCCCATAGGGGGGTATATTAGTTTTGATACATAGTTTGTAACATAGAGAAATAATTTAGCTACATATACCTCCAAGTATATGGATCGACTCAGAATCAATAGCTGAGTCGATTTAGCCATGTCTGTCCGTCCGTCCGTCCGTACGTCACCAGTTTTTGGGCCTTAAATTTTGAGCTAGAAGGATGAAATTTGGTACACGTGCTCTTTGTTGCTCCCAGCAGAACAAGTGTAAAAAGTTTTGAAATCCGCCCACTGCCACGCCCCCTTTTTAGAAAAACGTATTTTTTGGCCAAACCATAAGGAATTTTGAAAAACTTTCTGAACAACATATTTAGATAATCTGAATATCTGTATTTCGTTCATATAAAGTTTTTTGCCACGCCCACTTTTTGGGGGCGTTTTTAATAAAAAACGTTTTACTGTCAAATTTTAATATTTTCTAAAAAAACTTTTGATGCAGAATCATTAGTAATATAAATATGAACATTTCGTCAATAGACCATTTTAACCCACGCCCACTTTTTGGGGGCGTTTTTATATAAAAAACATTTTTATACTCTACCCCATAACATATGCAGGAGAAAACCTTGTCTTTTGTAGAACCGTTAAAGTTTTTATAAGCAGTCTGAAGAATTTGTTGTCACCATGTCATTTTCTTTATTTTATCCACATCGTGTTTTTAGCCATGTCCACTTTTTGGGGATTTAAGTTTTACAGATAGGATGGGATAGGGTATTCAACGATCCGCACAGTGGATTGTAGCCTTCTCATATGTTTATACCCTATCCCATAATGGTATATTAGTTTTGATACTTAGTTTGTAACATAGAGAAATAATTTAGCTACATATACCTCAAAGTATATGGATCGACTCAGAATCGCTAGCTGAGTCGAATTAGCCATGTCTGTCTGTCCGTCCGTCCGTCCGTCCGTCCGTCTGTCTGTTCGTCACCGATTTTTGGGCCTTAAATTTTGAGCTAGGATAATGAAATTTGGTATATAGGATCCTTGGCCGAGTCACCAGAACAAGTGTACAAATTTTTAAAATCCGCCCACTGCCACGCCCCCTTTTAGAAAAAACGTAGTTTTAAGCCAAACCGTAAGGAATTTCAAAAAAGTGTGTTTGAAACATATTTAGACAATCCTAATATCTATATTTCGTGCATACAAAGTTTTTTGCCACGCCCACTTTTTGGGGGCGTTTTTAGTAAAAAACAAAAAAACTTTATATTGAAGAAATATAGATATATTTTATATTGAAGAAAAATATATCTATATATTGAAGGAATATAGATATAACGATTCTCTAAATATGCTGCTCAGACACTTTTTAAAAATTTCGGTTTGGCTAAGAAATACGTTTTTCTTAAAATGGGGCGTGGTAATGGGCGGATTTCAAAAATTGTACACTTGTTCTGCTGGGAGCAACCAAGAGCACGTGTACCAAATTTATCATTCTAGCTCAAAACGTAAGGCCCAAAAACTCGTGACGTACGGACGGGCGGACAGACATAGCTAAATCGACTCAGCTATCGATTCTGAGTCGATAAGGTGTATCTAGCTAAATTATTTCTCTATGTTACAAACAATGTATCAAAACTAATATACCCCTCAGTCATCGGCTAACCTTCGAACCGTTCAGACCTAGCTAGTGAGTTAAAGAGTAGTCGTTGCCATTCCCCTTTTTTCTTTTCTTTCAAATTATCACTTGAATCACTTATTTAGTATCAGCAGTAATTTAATATACAACAAATAGGTGATTTTTTAATAAGTAAAAAATTATCTCTCGCGATGGCGTCGAAGCCTATTCGCCAATCGGGCAACCGATATGGCATTCTCGATGAATATTCGCTCTCTGATCCCCCTGATCCTCCACCACCACCCCAGAAAAGACAAAAAAAATCCAATAATGTGTTCACAGATTTCCCAGACCTACCAACAAAATCAATTTTCAAAAATCCGCGTTTTGTGCATATAACGTCAAAAGACGAGGCCAAATCTTTAACATCAATCAGTGTTTTCATTTTGAAAAAAACAATTGACTCTATTAGCACCCAATATGAAAAAATTTCGCAGTTAAGAGACGGCTCAATTTTAATTTTAACAAAAGATCAAACTATAGCCGATAAATTTATCCGATCAAAAACACTAGACAACATTTGCCCGGTAAATATAAAACTTCACTCTAACCTCAACCTCTCAAAGGGCATCGCATACGCGCCTTGCCTAATAAATGTCCCTGAGACAGAAATTATATCAGAACTAAGAAGTCAAAACGTAACTGACGTATATAAATTCACGAAAATGCAAGATAACAAAAGAATTCCCACTGGTCTCATGATTCTTACTTTCGACTTATTTAGAATTCCTAACACAATCGAAATTGGCTGGTACAAAACTAAAATATCAGAATACGTCCCAAACCCAATGCGTTGTCGTCAATGTCAATTACTGGGACACACAACCAAATGGTGCAAACGTCCCGCCTCATGCGATATATGCAATTTCCCCCCTCACGACGACACAAGTTGTTCTCGGACACTATGTGCAAATTGTTCCGGTCCTCACCCCGCCTCCTCTAAAACCTGCCCAAAATATATTCAAAGCAAAGAAACACTTGTAATAAAAACCAGAAACAAGTGCACCTTAGCCGAAGCTAGACGTATCCAGAAAGAACGCAACCCAATACCTACCACTCTCTCCCCTGACCACTATTCAGAAAAACTTAAGTTGACTCCCCACGATACATCCGACTCTATGCCCTCCACATCTTTTTCTTCCGTCGAACATAACATTGTAAACAAAGATAAGCCAATCAATCAAACCCCTTTAAAACAAAAAAATATAAACTCTAAATTTACTCAAAATGCAGAGAACTCATATCCCATTAAAACTACAAATACATACAAAGAAACAAATACCGAAAGCTCAAATATAACTCAAAGAGATATTATTTCAAAAGTCTCAAACCCAAACCCTGATAACGATACAACTCAAACATCCAACAGCCACTTAAGAGCACAAATAACTCCAAGTGATCGCAACAATTTAACTGCAAATACCCAAACAGCAAACACAATCAATTCAAAAAGCTCCAACCAAAACAACTCCCTTCCAAAATTGTACTCTTTAACACATAAACAACACTCAATGAATATTGATGATGAACATGACAACTCTTAACGTAACTAATAACCCATTCACACCCCGCGCCTCTAGCGATGGTGATAGTCCCCGTCATGTCGGGGGGGACTTTCGCCATCGATGGGGGCGCGGGAACACTATTTCTTCAGGTGGCAGTCGCTCTTCTGTCTGTACATTAAACTGTACAGATAACAAGACCGACTCCACCGCCTATAATGATATAAAAATTCTGCAATGGAACATGAATGGTTACTTCAATAACTATCATGCTCTAAAATTGCTAATAAAAGAACAAAACCCACACATTATTGCCATACAAGAAACACACATAAAACATAATCAACAACCTTTTCCACCAAATAAATATTCATCTTTCTTTCATAATTTAGACTGTAACACAACTTCAAAACAAGGCACATGCCTTCTTGTTCATAAAACAATCCCCCATAGATTCATCAATATAAACTCCAACATATCCGCGATTGCAGTTGAAATAGAACTAAAATTCAAACTAACTATAATATCAATTTACATTCCACCACACCAAAAATGTGAAACTAGTGATCTTGAAAATATTTTAGCCAACATCTCAACACCTATCGTTCTAACAGGAGACTTTAATTCATGGAGCCCCGCTTGGGGATCTCCTACCATGGACAGACGTGGCAAATTGATTGAGAACTTCATAGCAAACAATGGACTTGTAATTTTAAATGACGGAAGTCCGACCCATTTCTCCACTCACAGAACGTTTTCCCACATCGACCTTACTCTTATATCCCCACAACTCACTCCAAAATCAGTCTGGAAGGTCTCCGATGACTTATGCGGTAGTGACCACTTCCCAATTTTTACCACAATATCTCTTGGTAACAACCTCAAACTACCAAAAACCCGGCCCAAATTCTTAACAAACTTAGCCAAATGGGACTTGTTCCAAACCGAAGTCTCGAAACAAATATCATTCAGACCAACTTACTCCAATATTAACAGAGACGCTGCTAGTGTTGTCAAATCAATCCGCTCCGCAGCAAACCTGTCTATTCCCCAGACAACTAACAAAGCACACAATAAAACAGTTCCCTGGTGGAATCAAAATTTAAGCAACCTCCGCCTAATAAAGCAAAATGCGTGGAAAACGTTCAAAAAATCACCAAATGATTATAACCTCATAAGTTACCGTAAGGCAAATGCACAATTCCGCAAAGCTGCTAAGTTGGAAAAAACTGCTTCTTTCAATAAATTTACCGCAGAAATAAACCAAAACTCCTCCCCCAAAAAAATGTGGGCTGATATAAATTCCCTAACAGGCAATTACATCCCCCACACTATTAAGGTTATTAAAGCTGATTCTACAAACATAACATGCCCAGTAGAAATAAATGAATACTTTGCAGAGTGTTGGGAAAACTCTCACGACGATATAAATTTTCATCCAAAGTACATTAAAGAAAAGTACCAAACGCTTAATAAAGTTTTACCACGCTACACGATTTCACCTTCAGCTAAGCTTATTGAATCTCCCATCAGTATTTTACAGTTTGAAAGTAGTATGAGCTCAGTTAAGGGTCAAACCCCAGGCTTTGACAGGATATCTTACTCAATGCTCCGAAACAGTCCACCTTGCTTTAAAACTAAGTTGTTATCCTTATACAACAACATCTTTGACAAAGGAATAATCCCCCAAACATGGAAAATTGCAACTTGCGTGCCAATACCAAAACCCAAAAAAGATCATTCGACTACATTAGGGTACCGACCAATTTCCCTCCTTCCTTGCACTTCTAAGATCTTGGAAAAAATAGTCTCTAAGCGCATTTTCTGGCTGATGGAAAAAAACAAACTTATAGACAAAAATCAACTAGCGTTTAAAAAAGGCCGTAGCACGTTGGATTCACTTCTACATCTGGATACATTCATTTCTTCAGCTCTTTCTGTAAAAAACCATGCTTCGATTTTGACAATCGACTTTGAACAAGCATTCGATAGAATTGGCCCACATGTTATCATAAATCAACTCATACAATGGAAAATTGGACCTAAAATATTGAGCTACGTTAAAGCGTTCCTTACCAACCGCAAATTTCGGGTTAAAACTAACAACATATATTCTAATATTCACAATATGAAAAACGGCATCCCTCAAGGATCTCCTTTATCGGTTACTTTATTTATAATCGCTTTTACCGAAGTTAGTAGAATTGTTCGTAGTCACTCACAATTAAACCACATCCTTTATGCGGATGACCTAATTTTGTTTTCAAAATGTAAAGACTTAGTACACCTAGCTACAATTTTCTCAAAAATAATTAAAAACTTAACAAAATGGGGTGACACATCTGGCTCCAAAATTTCGTTTTCTAAATGTGAACTTTTACATATATGCAAAAAATACAAATGTCAAAAAAGTATAGAAGGAGTTAACTTTAACAACCTATGTATTAATAACGTAAGCCACTCAAAGATATTAGGCATAATATTCGATTCAAAATATAATTTTAAGGATCACTGTACTTACATTAAAAAGAACCTTACTACCAGGATTAACTTAGTTAAATTCTTGTCCTCAAAAAAAAGTAGCTGTAATGTAAATATTATTGTTAATGTGGTTAGATCTATTGTTCTTTCTAAAATTGATTATGGTTTACCAATTTTCGGCAAATGTTCAAAATCATCTATGCAACTCATTTCAACACCATACCATACAGCAGCTAGGACCAGCCTAGGAGCGTTTCGTACAACGCCTATAAAAAACATTTTAACCGAAACCGGACTTCCTCATTTAAGTACTAGAACCGAGTTTCTTACCTGGCAAATCATGCAAAAAGTTAACTCAGCATTCATAACACCTATTCATGACGATGTCAAAAAAATACTGAAGTGGAAAAAATCGCCAAAATACCCCTCAGCGCTACAAAAATCATTGGAATCCGCCGCTAAACTGAACATCCCAATCTCCATAACAAACAAATCAAAAATCAATCTCCCTCCTTGGAATCTAGCCAACGATTCTGTTGTTTCTCATCTCTCAGAATATAGAAAAGAATCCACCAGCAACGAAGTATACAAATCATTGTTCCAAGAATTAAGGGATAAATATGTAAGACTCGGATGGCAATCTTTGTTTACTGATGCCTCGAAAACAATAGACGGAGCCTCCTTCGCTGTTGTGAACGAAAATGGTTGTATTATCAGCAAGGGCCTACTTCATTCTACTTCATCTATCTTCACGGCTGAAGCATTCGCTATTCTAAAAGCAGTTCAAGCTGCAAAAGGCAGAAAAACAATCATTTTTACTGATAGCCTGTCTTCAATCAATGCGATAAAAAACACCAATAACTACTCCAATATTGTTGCAGACATCCGTGACAAACTTATAGCGAATAAAAATAAATTAATATTAGCCTGGATACCGGGGCATGCTGACATCGTTGGTAACGAATACGCCGATGCAGAAGCTAAACTGGCACTTAAAGAACCTCTCATCTCATTTTACCAATTCAACCAAAAAGACCTAAAAAAACACCTCAAAACGTCTATGAATATTAAGTTAAAGAACGGTTGGTCCGAATACCAACACCTATATTCAATGCTTAATCCAACAGCTGTAAAGGCCATTTATCCTACTCATATACCAAACTCAATTATGAAAATCTACATAAGGCTCAGAATGGGACACACCAACATAACCCACAAGCATCTAATAACCAAGGAAGCCGCCCCACTTTGTGAATTCTGCGACGAAAAACCAACACTTACTGTATCACACATGCTACAATGTGTAAACATCACTTCAATCAGCAAAATCATATCCGGTAAAAATCTTCAAGAACTTCTAACATTTATCTCTGACACCAATATAAGATCCACATATGAAATTATTTTAAAACTTAAGTTACAAAAGTTTATTTAATTTTTTTTTTCTCTTAACTTTAACTAGCCTAAAGCCCTGGTAGCTAGCGCTGTACTTATCTTAATTATTGACAATGTAATTTACTTATGTTCCAATAAAGTTATAATAATAATAATAATAATAATATACCCCTATGTTATAGGGTATAAACATATGAGAAGGTTAAAATCCACTATGATACGAAAAAGAACTGGAGCAAGCTGGTGATCGTTGGACCAAACGGACAGCCATTGTAACGAACATCCGTTCATTACAAACGATCAAACAGCCACAACAACAACCGTCCAAAAATAGTTCCAATTCAAACAATCCTAGTTAACCAACAACACGCGATCATCGTCAAGCAGTGTTGGTTGTGGTTAGTGCTTGGATTGGGGACCGGAAAAAACCGTCATGGTGATGTTTTTATGTTTCATAAACCCTATCAGATCTGTGTCGTAGCGAGCTAAATACAAGCAGCATCTACGAGCAGAGATTTCAGCATATAAAATGTATCCACACACTCATCATTTAGTGCATTTGTTAGTGGGGCATAAAAGAACATAGAAGTTATTAAGTTTGACATCACTAACAAAGTCAGTAAACGATAAAGTTTAAATTAACAAAATGTAATATTATTAACAAAATTTAAAAAAAACATATGAGAGGCTACAATCCGCTATGCGGATCGTTGAATACCCTATCCCATCCCATCCTTTAAATTAATATCCTCAAAATATAGGCCTTATGGCAATGAAATACAGAAAATGACATTGTCACAATATATTGCTCAGACAGTTTCTCAAAATCTTGTGTGGTTCGTATTTCTATTGCTAATGCCTTGGGATGGGGTATACAAACGGTTTTTGTAAGAAAACGCCCCCAAAATGTGGGCGTAGGTGAAAATGATCTATAGACAAAATGTTTATATTACCATTTCGGAAGCATTTGCATCAAAATTTTTTTCGAAAGTTTTAAAATTTGGACAAAAAGCGTTTTTTTACTAAAAACGCCCCCAAAAAGTGGGCGTGGCAAAAAACTTTGTATGAACGAAATATAGATATTAGGATTGTCTAAATATGCTACTCAGACACTTTTTTGAAATTCCTTACGGTTTGGCCAAAAAATAATTTTTCCAAAAAAGGGGGCGTGGCAGTAGGCGGATTTTAAAAATGTTTACACTTGTTCTGGTGGCACGGACGAGGATCCTATATACCAAATTTCATTATCCTAGCCCAAAATTTAAGGCCCAAAAATCGGTGACGAACAGACAGACGGACGGACGGACGGACGGACAGACAGACATGGCTAATTCGACTCAGCTAGCGATTCTGAGTCGATCCATATACTTTGAGGTATATGTAGCAAAATTATTTCTCTATGTTACAAACTATGTAGCAAAACTAATATACCCCCCTATGGGATAGGGTATAAACATATGAGAGGCTATAATCCGCTATGCGGATCGTTGAAAACCCTATCCCATCCCATCCTTAACATTAATATCCTCAAAATATAGGCCTTATGGCGATGAAATACAGAAAATGACATTGTCACAATATATTGCTCAGATAGTTTATCAAAATCTTTTGTGGTTCGACAAAAAAAACAACGGTTTTCTATTGCTAATGCCTTGGGAGGGGGTATACAAATGGTTTTTGTAAGAAAACGCCCCCAAAATGTGGGCGTAGGTGAAAATGATCTATGGACAAAATGTTTATATTACCATTTCGGAAGTATTTGCATCAAAATTTTTTTTGAAAGTTTTAAAATTTGGACAAAAAGCGTTTTTTACTAAAAACGCCCCCAAAAAGTGGGCGTGGCAAAAAACTTTATATAGACGAAATATAGATATTAGGATTGTCTAAATATGTTGCTAACACACTTTTTTGAAATTCCTTACGGTTTGGCTTAAAACTACGTTTTTTCTAAAAAGGGGCGTGGCAGTGGGCGGATTTTAAAAATGTTTACACTCGTTCTGGTGACTCGGCCAGGGATCCTATATACCAAATTTCATTATCCTAGCTCAAAATTTAAGGCCCAAAAATCGGTGACGAACAGACAGACGGACGGACGGACACACGGACGGACGGACGGACAGACAGACAGACATGGCTAATTCGACTCAGCTAGCGATTCTGAGTCGATCCATATACTTTGAGGTATATGTAGCTAAATTATTTCTCTATGTTACAAACTAAGTATCAAAACTAATATACCCCTATGGGATAGGGTATAACAATGTTACATACACTAATTACGACTCTATCAACATATGAGAGGCTACAATCCGCTATGCGGATCGTTGAATACCCTATCCCATCCCATCCTTTAAATTAATATCCTCAAAATATAGGCCTTATGGCGATGAAAAACAGAAAATGACATTGTCACAATATATTGCTCAGACAGTTTCTCAAAATCTTTTGTGGTTCGACAAAAAACAACGTACTTCTATTGCTAATGCCTTGGGATGGGGTTTACAAATGGGTTTTGTAAGAAAACGCCCCCAACATGTGGGCGTAGGAGAAAATGATCTATAGACAAAATGTTTATATTACCATTGCGGAAGTATTTGCATCAAAATTTTTTTCGAAAGTTTTAAAATTTGGACAAAAAACGTTTTTTACTAAAAACGCCCCCAAAAAGTGGGCGTGGCAAAAAACTTTGTATGGACGAAATATAGATATTAGGATTGTCTAAATATGTTGCAAACACACTTTTTTGAAATTCCATACGGTTTGCCTTAAAACTACGTTTTTTTCTAAAAGGGGGCGTGGCAGTGGGCGGATTTCAAAAATTTTTACACTTGTTCTGGTGACTCGGCCAAGGATCCTATATACCAAATTTCATTATCCTAGCTCAAAATTTAAGGCCCAAAAATCGGTGACGAACAGACAGACGGACGGACGGACGGACGGACGGACAGACAGACATGGCTAATTCGACTCAGCTAGCGATTCTGAGTCGATCCATTTACTTTGAGGTATGTGTAGCTAAATTATTTCTCTATGTTACAAACTATGTATCAAAACTAATATACCCCTATGGGATAGGGTATAATAAAGTTGTGCAGAGTATTTATACCCTATCTCATAGGGGTATATTAGTTTTGATACTTAGTTTGTAACATAGAGAAATAATTTAGCTACATATACCTCAAAGTATATGGATCGACTCAGAATCGCTAGCTGAGTCGAATTAGCCATGTCTGTCTGTCCGTCCGTCCGTCCGTGTGTCCGTCCGTCCGTCCGTGTGTCCGTCCGTCCGTCTGTCTGTTCGTCACCGATTTTTGGGCCTTAAATTTTGAGCTAGGATAATGAAATTTGGTATATAGGATCCTTGGCTGAGTCACCAGAACAAGTGTAAAAATTTTTAAAATCCGCCCACTGCCACGCCCCTTTTTAGAAAAAACGTAGTTTTAAGCCAAACCGTAAGGAATTTCAAAAAAGTGTGTTTGCAACATATTTAGACAATCCTAATATCTATATTTCGTCCATACAAAGTTTTTTGCCACGCCCACTTTTTGGGGGCGTTTTTAGTAAAAAACGCTTTTTGTCCAAATATTAAAACTTTCGAAAGAATTTTTGATGCAAATACTTCCGCAATGGTAATATAAACATTTTGTCGTTTGACGTTTTCTTACAAAAACCATTTGTATACCCCATCCCAAGGCTTTAGCAAAAGAAATACGTTGTTTTTTGTCGAACCACAAAAGATTTTGATAAACTGTCTGAGCAACATATTGTGACAATGTCATTTTCTGTATTTCATCGCCATAAGGCCTATATTTTGAGGATATTAATTTTAAGGATGGGATGGGATAGGGTTTTCAACGATCCGCATAGCGGATTGTAGCCTCTCATATATTTATACCCTATCCCATAGGGGGGTATATTAGTTTTGATACTTAGTTTGTAACATAGAGAAATAATTTTGCTACATATACCTCAAAGTATATGGATCGACTCAGAATCGCTAGCTGAGTCGAATTAGCCATGTCTGTCTGTCCGTCCGTCCGTCCGTCCGTCCGTCCGTCTGTCTGTTCGTCAGCGGTTTTTGGGCCTTAAATTTTGAGCTAGGATAATGAAATTTGGTATATAGGATCCTCATCCGTGCCACCAGAACAAGTGTAAAAATTTTTAAAATCCGCCCACTGCCACGCCCCCTTTTTAGGAAAACTTATTTTTTGGCCAAACCGTAAGGAATTTAAAAAAGTGTCTGAGTAGTATATTTAGACAATCCTAATATCTATATTTCGTTCATACAAAGTTTTTTGCCACGCCCACTTTTTGGGGGCGTTTTTAGTAAAAAACGCTTTTTGTCCAAATTTTAAAACTTTCGAAAAAAATTTTGATGCAAATACTTCCGAAATGGTAATATAAAGATTTTGTCTATAGATCATTTTCACCTACGCCAACATTTTGGGGACGTTTTCTTGCAAAAACCGTTTGTATACCCCATCCCAAGGCATTAGCAATAGAAATACGAACCACACAAGATTTTGAGAAACTGTCTGAGCAATATATTGTGACAATGTCATTTTCTGTATTTCATTGCCATAAGGCCTATATTTTGAGGATATTAATTTAAAGGATGGGATGGGATAGGGTATTCAACGATCCGCATAGCGGATTGTAGCCTCTCATATGTTTATACCCTATCCCATAGGGGTATATTAGTTTTGATACTTAGTTTGTAACATAGAGAAATAATTTAGCTACATATACCTCAAAGTATATGGATCGACTCAGAATCGCTAGCTGAGTCGAATTAGCCATGTCTGTCTGTCCGTCCGTCCGTCCGTCCGTCCGTCCGTCCGTCTGTCTGTTCGTCACCGATTTTTGGGCCTTAAATTTTGAGCTAGGGTAATGAAATTTGGTATATAGGATCCTTGTCCGAGTCACCAGAACAAGTGTAAAAATTTTTGAAATCCGCCCACTGCCACGCCCCCTTTTTAGAAAAACGTATTTTTTGGCCAAACCGTAAGGAATTTCGAAAAAGTGTCTGAGCAGGATATTTAGACAATCCTAATATCTATATTTCGTCCATACAAAGTTTTTTGCCACGACCACTTTTTGGGGGCGTTTTTAGCAAAAAACGTTTTAAGTCCAAATTTTAAAACTTTCGAAAAAAATTTTGATGCAAATACTTCCGCAATGGTAATATAAACATTTTGTCTATAGATCATTTTCACCTACGCCCACATTTTGGGGGCGTTTTCTTACAAAAACCATTTGTATACCCCATCCCAAGGTATTAGCAATAGAAATACGTTGTTTTTTGTCGAACCACAAAAGATTTTGAGAAACTGTCTGAGCAATATATTGTGACAATGTCATTTTCTGTATTTCATCGCCATAAGGCCTATATTTTGAGGATATTAATTTAAAGGATGGGATGGGATAGGGTATTCAACGATTCGCATAGCGGATTGTAGCCTCTCATATGTTTTTATACCCTATCCCATAGGGGGGTATATTAGTTTTGATACATAGTTTGTAACATAGAGAAATAATTTTGCTACATATACCTCAAAGTATATGGATCGACTCAGAATCGCTAGCTGAGTCGAATTAGCCATGTCTGTCTGTCCGTCCGTCCGTCCGTCCGTGTGTCCGTCCGTCCGTCTGTCTGTTCGTCACCGATTTTTGGGCCTTAAATTTTGAGCTAGGATAATGAAATTTGGTATATAGGATCCTTGTCCGAGTCACCAGAACAAGTGTAAAAATTTTTGAAATCCGCCCACTGCCACGCCCCCTTTTTAGAAAAACGTAATTTTTGGCAAAACCGTAAGGAATTTTAAAAAAGTGTCCTGACAGCATATTTAGAGAATCGTAATATCTATATTTCGTTCATATAATGTTTTTTGCCACGCCCACTTTTTGGGGGCGTTTTCAATAAAAAACTGTTTTCGGTCAAATTTTAAATTTTTCGAAAATTTTTTTGATGCAGAATCATTAACATTATTAATATGAACATTTCGTCCTTATACCATTTTAACCCACGCCCACTTTTCGGGGGCGTTTTTATATAAAAACCATTTTGTATACACTACCCCATAACATATGAAGGAGAAAACCTAGTTTTTTGTAGAACCGTAAAAGTGTTTTGTAAGCAGTCTGAAGATTTAGTTGTCACTATATCATTTTTATACCCTATCCCATAGGGGTATATTAGTTTTGATACATAGTTTGTAACATAGAGAAATAATTTAGCTACATATACCTCAAAGTATATGGATCGACTCAGAATCGATAGCTGAGTCGATTTTGCCATGTCTGTCCGTCCGTCCGTCCGTACGTCACCAGTTTCTGGGCCTTAAATTTTGAGCTAGAAGGATGAAATTTGGTACACGTGCTCTTTGTTGCTCCCAGCAGAACAAGTGTAAACATTTTTGAAATCCGCCACTGCCACGCCCCCTTTTTAGAAAAACGTATTTTTTGGCCAAACCATAAGGAATTTTGAAAAACTTTCTGAACAACATATTTAGATAATCTGAATATCTGTATTTCGTTCATATAAAGTTTTTTGCCACGCCCACTTTTTGGGGGCGTTTTTAATAAAAAACGTTTTTCGGTCAAATTTTAAAATTTTCGAAAAAAATTTTGATGCAGCATCATTAGTAATATAAATATGAACATTTCGTTCATAGACCATTTTAACCCACCCCCACTTTTTGGGGGCGTTTTTATATAAAAAACATTTTTATACACTACCCCATAACATATGCAGGAGAAAACCTTGTCTTTTGTAGAACCGTAAAAGTTTTTTATAAGCAGTCTGAAGAATTTGTTGTCACCATGTCATTTTCTTTATTTTATCCACATCGTATTTTTAGCCATGTCCGCTTTTTGGGAATTTTAGTTTTACAGATAGGATGGGATAGGGTATTCAACGATCCGCACAGTGGATTGTAGCCTTCTCATATGTTTTCTATTTTATCCACATCGTATTTTTAGCCATGCCCACTTTTTTTTTGGATTTTAGTTTTATGGATAGGATGGGATAGGGTATTCAACGATCCGCACAGTGGATTGTAGCCTTCTCATATGTTAACATAGAGAAATAATTTTGCTACATATACCTCAAAGTATATGGATCGACTCAGAATCGCTAGCTGAGTCGAATTAGCCATGTCTGTCTGTCCGTCCGTCCGTCCGTCCGTCTGTCTGTTCGTCACCGATTTTTGGGCCTTAAATTTTGAGCTAGGATAATGAAATTTGGTATATAGGATCCTTGTCCGAGTCACCAGAACAAGTGTAAAAATTTTTGAAATCCGCCCACTGCCACGCCCCCTTTTTAGAATAACGTAATTTTTGGCAAAACCGTAAAGAATTTTAAAAAAGTGTCTGAACAGCATATTTACAGAATCGTAATATCTATATTTCGTTCATAAAAAGTTTTTTGCCACGCCCACTTTTTGGGGGCGTTTTCAATAAAAAACTGTTTTCGGTCAAATATTAAATTTTTCGAAAAAATTTTTGATGCAGAATCATTAACATTATTAATATGAACATTTCGTCTTTATACCATTTTAACCCACGCCCACTTTTTGGGGGCGTTTTTATATAAAAACCATTTTTATACACTACCCCATAACATATACAGGAGAAAACCTTGTCTTTTGTAGAACCGTAAAAGTGTTTTGTAAGCAGCCTGAAGAATTTGTTGTCGCTATATCATTTTTTTTATTTTATCCACATCGTGTTTTTAGCCATGCCCACTTTTTTGGGGATTCTAGTTTTATGGATAGGATGGGATAGGGTATTCAACGATCCGCACAGCGGATTGTAGCCTTCTCATAAGTTTTAAATAACTTTTGCTAACCTGTAGTTCAACTTCGTCGTTATTTTTAGTGTATACTCTACTCATACGACTAATGGCCTCATGCATACCATAGTTCTGTTTATGATTAGGTATATGTAATATATTTAATCAACGCAGGTTGTAGGAACCTCCCCGGGTATTAAAACCAATAGCACTTAAAAGATCAGGAGCATTATATTTGAATGAACTACATAGAAGGGTGTCCAAACCTGTGAGTCATAATGCAAGTGTGGGCGAACTAGACAATTATACAGCGAAAGAGTGACATATGGGTCATCTCTTTTGATCACCTTTTTATGAATTATAACATAGAGTTATATTTATTGACGATAACGTTAATGTGTTTATTAAACTCCATTTTAGGGTCAAAACAAACAGCAAGATCTTTAAAACTGTCTGCACAACATAGAGTGTGACCGGACAGAGTATAATTAAAATTGTTTGGGCACTTTTTCGTGAAAATGACATATGGTGGCACCTAGTAGGGTTCAGATTCAAACCGTTTTTAAGACACCACATGGTAAAACTATTTAAATCAGTTTTTAGTATAATCGAATTGTTTAGATCTACTACACATTTGAAAATGTTCATATCATCAGCATCAATATTTAGCTTTCTCGAATACAAGATCTTAAATCGTCAATTGCAAGTATAAATAAAATTGGTCCTAAATGACTTCCTTCCTCATCCAACAAGACGTAAAACAGCAAAACTACAATCACCCTGGTCAGAATGGAGCTGAATGAATATCCGGTCTGTCGTCCCAGGCGAACCTAGATAAGTTGCTTCGGCATATTCGGACAACAGGTTATCTAGGAATTTCAAGGGTTAGTCAGGCCCCTTGAACAGAGATGGTGGCGGATGAACCGAAAGGTCAACGGCAGCGCTCAATCCCATAGTGCATACTGATGGCCCCATGTCCTAAGGGTATCTAATAAATTGGAACCGGCCCTCAAGGTTGGGGTTTGTGCTTTGGGTTAACTACCCACCCATGAAAAAAAAAAACATTGTTACGAAGTAACTAATAGCATCGGAAAGGACTGTTATTACTGTTGACGACCCTGCTAAACGAAAAAAGGATAACGACGTTCGTATCTTCACCTGGAATGTGAGAACATTAAACAGGAGAGGTGCAGGCGAACAACTAGCGGAAGCCCCAAACTGCTACAAAGCAGATATTACTGCCATCCAGGAAATACGATGGGATGGGCCGGGCAAAAAGAGGATGAAAAATTGTGACATCTACTATGGACATACTATGAGCAGAAACAGCGACTATTCGGATGCGGATTTGTTATAAGTGCCAGGCTTAGGCAAGAAGTCTTATGTTTAAAAGACATTAGCGAACGCATTGTAACAATCCGCATCAAGGCCAAGTTCGCCAATATTGGCCTTATACGAGCTCATGCTCCTACGGAGGAAAAAGATAATATAACTAAGGATTGCTTCTACGAGCTCCTTGACAAAACCTATGAGCGACTACCATACCAAAGTACGACGATAAAAAAAAGGGAAGAACACCGGCTTTTCAGAAAGAAGGAAAAAAGAGCAAGAAAAGCGCGCGATCGAGGATATAGAGAGGTGCCACTCCAGGAACGATGCTCGCAAATTTTACCGAAGTGTAAAACGTCAAAGTCAAGGATACAAGGCTTGAACAGAATCCTGTCGAAATGAACAAGGAAATATCGTAGTTGAGACACAGTCGATGCTGAGAATATTGAAGAACCACTTCTGCAGACTGTTAAACGGCGATGACGAACAACATTACGCTGTCAGGCAGAACGAACTATTTAATATTGGCAGCGGCAGCGAAAACTGCCAACCACACGACCTAAATGAAGTGAGGATAGCAATATCTTAACTGAGCTTTATAAAGCTGGCGGAGATGACTTGTTAAGCCACAAACGCATAAGCCAAATCTGGTCGGATGAAAGTATTCTGAAGAATGGAACCCCAGCATCGTTTGCCCGATCCACAAAAAAAGGAGACCGTCTGAAATGAGCCAACGACAGAGGCATAAGTCTCCTCAACAGCGCCTTCAAGATCCTATCTGCCGTGGTATGTGAACGCATGAAGCCGTTTACCAACAACCTGATCGGCCCTTATCAGTGTAGTTTTAGGCCAGGAAAGTCCACAACCGATAAAATGTTCACACTTCGGCAGATTCTGGAAAAAACCCAAGAAGTCCAAGTCGATACCCGCCATCTATTTATCGATTTCAAAGCCGCATATGACAACATTTATAGATACGAATTATACAGAGCCATGTCTAGTTTTGGTATACCGGCCAAATCGTCCGTTTGTGTAGGATGACGATGGAGAATTCTCGCTGCTGCATCAGCATCGGAAACGACCACACTGACACATTCGATGCCAAAAAAGGATTAAGGCAAGGCGATGCGCTGTCATGTGACTTCTTTAATTTGATTCTTTAGAGGATTGTACAAAACTCACTAGCCAACACCAGAGGCACAATTTTCCAAAAATCGGTGCAACTACTAGCATACGGCTACGATATTGACATCATTGGTAGGACTCAACGTGGTGTCATAGCCACGTTTGTTAGTATAGACAAGGAAACGGTAAAAATGGGTTTAGCAGTAAATGAGGGTAGGACTAAGTATATGCTGTCAATACGAAAGAACATACAACATCGACGAATTGGACAGAACGTCACCATTGGCAGATATACAATTAGAGAGCTCGATGTTTATACCCTATCCCATAGGGGTATATTAGTTTTGATACATAGTTTGTAACATAGAGAAATAATTTAGCTACATATACCTCAAAGTATATGGATCGACTCAGAATCGATAGCTGAGTCGATTTAGCCATGTCTGTCCGTCCGTCCGTACGTCACCAGTTTTTGGGCCTTAAATTTTGAGTTAGAAGGATGAAATTTGGTACACGTGCTCTTTGTTGCTCCCAGCAGAACAAGTGTAAACATTTTTGAAATCCGCCCACTGCCACGCCCCCTTTTTAGAAAAACGTATTTTTTGGCCAAACCATAAGGTATTTTGAAAAACTTTCTGAACAACATATTTAGACAACCTGAATATCTGTATTTCGTTCATATAAAGTTTTTTGCCACGCCCACTTTTTGGGGCCGTTTTTAATAAAAAACATTTTTCGGTCAAATTTTAAAAATTTTTTAAAAAACTTTTGATGCAGAATCATTAGTAATATAAATATGAACATTTTGTCAATAGACTATTTTAACCCACGCCCACTTTTTGGGGGCGTTTTTATACAAAAAACATATGAGAGGCTACAATCCGCTATGCGGATCGTTGAATACCCTATCCCATCCCATCCTTTAAATTAATATCCTCAAAATATAGGCCTTATGGCAATGAAATACAGAAAATGACATCGTCACAATATATTGCTCAGACAGTTTCTCAAAATCTTGTGTGGTTCGTATTTCTATTGCTAATGCCTTGGGATGGGGTATACAAACGGTTTTTGTAAGAAAACGCCCCCAAAATGTGGGCGTAGGTGAAAATGATCTATTGACAAAATGTTTATATTACCATTTCGAAAGTATCTGCATCAAAATTTTTTTCGAAAGTTTTAAAATTTGGACAAAAAGCGTTTTTTACTAAAAACGCCCCCAAAAAGTGGGCGTGGCAAAAAACTTTGTATGAACGAAATATAGATATTAGGATTGTCTAAATATGCTACTCAGACACTTTTTTGAAATTCCTTACGGTTTGGCCAAAAAATAAGTTTTCCTAAAAAGGGGGCGTGGCAGTGGGCGGATTTTAAAAATTTTTACACTTGTTCTGGTGGCACGGACGAGGATCCTATATACCAAATTTCATTATCCTAGCTCAAAATTTAAGGCCTAAAAACCGCTGACGAACAGACAGACGGACGGACGGACGGACGGACGGACGGACAGACAGACATGGCTAATTCGACTCAGCTAGCGATTCTGAGTCAATCCATATACTTTGAGGTATATGTAGCAAAATTATTTCTCTATGTTACAAACTAAGTATCAAAACTAATATACCCCCCTATGGGATAGGGTATAACCATTTTTATACCCTACCCCATAACATATGCAGGAGAAAACCTTGTCTTTTGTAGAACCGTAAAAGTTTTTTTATAAGCAGTCTGAAGAATTTGTTGTCACCATGTCATTTTTTTTATTTTATCCACATCGTGTTTTTAGCCATGTCCACTTTTTGGGGATTTTAGTTTTACAGATAGGATGGGATAGGGTATTCAACGATCCGCACAGTGGATTGTACCCTCTCATATGTTTATACCCTATCCCATAGGGGGGTATATTAGTTTTGATACTTAGTTTGTAACATAGAGAAATAATTTTGCTACATATACCTCAAAGTATATGGATCGTCTAGAATCGCTAGCTGAGTCGAATTAGCCATGTCTGTCTGTCCGTCCGTTAGTCCGTCCGTCTGTCTGTTCGTCACCGATTTTTGGGTCTTAAATTTTGAGCTTGGATAATGAAATTTGGTATATAGGATCCTCGTCCGTGCCACCAGAACAAGTGTAAAAAATTTTGAAATCCGCCCACTGCCACGCCCCCTTTTTAGGAATACTTATTTTTTGGCCAAACCGTAAGGAATTTCAAAAAAGTGTCTGAGCAGAATATTTAGACAATCCTAATATCTATATTTTATTATACAAAGTTTTTTGCCACGCCCACTTTTTGGGGGCGTTTTAAGTAAAAAACACTTTTTGTCCAAATTTTAAAACTTTCGAAAAAATTTTTGATGCAAATACTTCCGCAATGGTAATATAAACATTTTGTCCATAGATCATTTTCACCTACGCCCACATTTTGGGGTCGTTTTCTTACAAAAACCATTTGTATACCCCATCCCAAGGCATTAGCAATAGAAATACGTTGTTTTTTGTCGAACCACAAACGATTTTGAGAAACTGTATATTATGACAATGTCATTTTCTGTATTTCATCGCCATAAGGCCTATATTTTGAGGATATTAATTTAAAGTATGGGATGGGACAGGGTATTCAACGATCCGCATAGCGGATTGTAGCCTCTCATATGTTTATACCCTATCCCATAGCGGGGTATATTAGTTTTGATACATAGTTTGTAACTTACTTACTTACTTAAGTGGCGCTTCAGTCCGGAATGAACCTGGGCCTCAACCAACATGCCTCTCCAATTAGCCCGGTCCTTAGCTAACTGCCTCCAGTTGCGCACTCCAAGTTGGTTGAGGTCGGTTTCCACTTGTGCGCGCCACTTAAGGCGAGGTCTTCCTCTACTGCGTCCGACGTCTGGCTGGGAATTGAAGACTCTGCGAGCCGGAGTATTGGCGTCCATTCGTTCTACATGTCCTAGCCATCTTAAACGTCCAATGCGGAGTTTTTTGACCAGGGGCATGTCGCTGTACAGCTCGTATAGTTCTTGGTTGAATCTTCGTCTCCATAGCCCGTCAACGCAAACGGGACCGAAGATTTTTCGAAGAATTTTCCTCTCGAATCTACCAAGGATTTCTTCATCCGCTTTTGATACGGTCCATGCTTCAGCGCCGTAGAGCAGGACTGGGATGATCAGGGTCTTATATAGGATCTCCTTAGTAGTTCGAGTGAGGGCTTTACTACTAAATTGCCTTCTTAGCCCGAAGAAACAGCGGTTGGCAAGAGTAATTCTTCGTTTAATTTCTGACGAGATGTTGTTGTCAGAGTTAATAGCGGAGCCGAGGTAGACAAAGTCCCGTACTACCTCAAAGTTATATCTGTCAATGGTGACGTTCTGTCCAATTCGTCGATGTTGTGTGTCCTTTCGTGTTGACAGCATATACTTAGTCTTACCCTCATTTACTGCTAAACCCATTTTCGCCGCTTCCTTCTCTATACTAGCAAACGTAGCTATGACATCACGTTGAGTCCTACCAATGATGTCAATATCGTCAGCGTATGCTAGTAGTCGCACCGACTTTTGGAAAATTGTGCCTCTGGTGTTGGCTTTGGAGTTTTGCACAATTCTCTCAAGAATCAGATTAAAGAAGTCACATGACAGCGCATCGCCTTGCCTAAATCCTTTTTTGGTATCGAATGTGTCGGTGAGGTCGTTTCCGACCCTGATGGAGCAGCGAGAATTCTCCATCGTCATCCTACACAAACGGACGAGTTTGGGCGGTATACCAAAACTAGACATGGCTCTGTATAGTTCGTCTCTATAAATGCTGTCATATGCGGCTTTGAAATCGATGAATAGGTGGTGGGTATCAATTTGGACTTCTTGAGTTTTTTCCAGGATCTGCCGAAGTGTGAAAATTTGATCGGTTGTGGACTTTCCTGGCCTAAAACCACACTGATAAGGCCCAATCAGGTTGTTGGTAAACGGTTTCAGGCTTTCACATATTACGGCAGATAGGATCTTGTAGGCGATGTTGAGGAGACTTATGCCTCTGTAGTTGGCGCAGTTCAGAGGGTCTCCTTTTTTGTGGATCGGGCAAACGATGCTGAGGTTCCATTCTTCAGGCATATTTTCATCCGACCAGATTTGGCTTATGAGTTGGTGGATGTTACTTACCAAGTCATCTCCGCCGGCCTTATAAAGCTCAGCGGGAAGGCCGTCATTTCCGGCAGCCTTATTAAGCTTGAGTTTAGATATTGCTATCCTCACTTCACTCAGGTCGGGTGGTTGGCAGTTTTCGCTGTCGTTGCCAATATTGAATGGTTCGTTCTGCCTGACAACGGAATGTTGTTCGTCATCGCCGTTTAACAGTCTGCAGAAGTGGTTCTTCCATATCCTCAGCATCGACTGTGTCTCAACTACAATATTTCCTTGTTCATCTCGACAGGATTCTGTTCGAGCCTTGTATCCTTGGCTTTGACGTTTTACACTTTGGTAAAACTTGCGAACATCGTTCCTGGAGTGGCACCTCTCTATATCCTCGATCGCGCGCTTTTCTTGCTCTTTTTTCTTCTTGCTGAAAAGCCGATGTTCTTCCCTTCTTCTTTGCCTATAGAGCTCAATGGCAGCTCTCGTCTTCACCTGCAGCTTAGCCTTGTAGGCCTCGTTCTTGGCTGCGAGCATCTGTCGGCATTCCTCATCAAACCAGGGGTTTCTTGCTGGTGGGCGCGAGAGACCTAGCACATCAGTTGCGGCTGATCTAATGGCCTGTTGGCATCGTTGCCATTGCTCTTCGACATTCGATGCTGGTGGTATGGTGTTAATCGAGAGGTTAAGGGATACGCGTTGTGCGAAGGTCTTGGCGGTCTCTTGCGATTGCAGTCTTCCGACATTAAATTTTTTCACAGTATTTCTGGATTGTTGTGGCGTGGTGGATATCCGCATTCTTACCTTGGCTGCTACAAGGTAGTGATCCGAGTCGATGTTAGCTCCTCGGAATGTTCGGACATCCAAAATACTGGATGCGTGCCTCTTATCTATCGCAATGTGATCAATTTGGTTGACCGTTCGTTGATCTGTAGACCGCCATGTCCCCTTATGGATATCGAGGTGAGGAAACCGTGTGCTGGCTATAGTGGCATTTCGTTCGGTAGCGAAATCAATTAGCCTAAGTCCGTTACCAGACGTGTTGTCGTGTAGGCTATGTTTTCCGACAAAACTTCTAAAGATGTCTTCTCTTCCTACCTTTGCGTTAAAATCTTACTTACTTACTTAAGTGGCGCTACAGTCCGGAATGAACCTGGGCCTCAACCAACATGCCTCTCCAATTAGCCCGGTCCTTAGCTAACTGCCTCCAGTTGCGCACTCCAAGTTGGTTGAGGTCGGTTTCCACTTGTGCGCGCCACTTAAGGCGAGGTCTTCCTCTACTGCGTCCGACGTCTGGCTGGGAATCGAAGACTCTGCGAGCCGGAGTATTGGTGTCCATTCGTTCTACATGTCCTAGCCATCTTAAACGTCCAATGCGGAGTTTTTTGACCAGGGGCATGTCGCTGTACAGCTCGTATAGTTCTTGGTTGAATCTTCGTCTCCATAGCCCGTCAACGCAAACGGGACCGAAGATTTTTCGAAGAATTTTCCTCTCGAATCTACCAAGGATTTCTTCATCCGCTTTTGATACAGTCCATGCTTCAGCGCCGTAGAGCAGGACTGGGATGATCAGGGTCTTATATAGGGTTTCCTTAGTAGTTCGAGTGAGGGCTTTACTACTAAATTGCCTTCTTAGCCCGAAGAAACAGCGGTTGGCAAGAGTAATTCTTCGTTTAATTTCTGACGAGATGTTGTTGTCAGAGTTAATAGCGGAGCCGAGGTAGACAAAGTCCCGTACTACCTCAAAGTTGTATCTGTCAATGGTGACGTTCTGTCCAATTCGTCGATGTTGTGTGTCCTTTCGTGTTGACAGCATATACTTAGTCTTACCCTCATTTACTGCTAAACCCATTTTCGCCGCTTCCTTCTCTATACTAGCAAACGTGGCTATGACATCACGTTGAGTCCTACCAATGATGTCAATATCGTCAGCGTATGCTAGTAGTTGCACCGACTTTTGGAAAATTGTGCCTCTGGTGTTGGCTTTGGAGTTTTGCACAATTCTCTCAAGAATCAGATTAAAGAAGTCACATGACAGCGCATCGCCTTGCCTAAATCCTTTTTTGGTATCGAATGTGTCGGTGAGGTCGTTTCCGACCCTGATGGAGCAGCGAGAATTCTCTATCGTCATCCTACACAAACGGACGAGTTTGGGCGGTATACCAAAACTAGACATGGCTCTGTACAGTTCGTCTCTATAAATGCTGTCATATGCGGCTTTGAAATCGATGAATAGGTGGTGGGTATCGATTTGGACTTCTTGAGTTTTTTCCAGGATCTGCCGAAGTGTGAAAATTTGATCGGTTGTGGACTTTCCTGGCCTAAAACCACACTGATAAGGGCCAATCAGGTTGTTGGTAAACGGTTTCAGGCGTTCACATATTACGGCAGATAGGATCTTGTAGGCGATGTTGAGGAGACTTATGCCTCTGTAGTTGGCGCAGTTCAGAGGGTCTCCTTTTTTGTGGATCGGGCAAACGATGCTGAGGTTCCATTCTTCAGGCATATTTTCATCCGACCAGATTTGGCTTATGAGTTGGTGGATGTTACTTACCAAGTCATCTCCGCCGGCCTTATAGAGCTCAGCGGGAAGGCCGTCATTTCCGGCAGCCTTATTAAGCTTGAGTTTAGATATTGCTATCCTCACTTCACTCAGGTCGGGTGGTTGGCAGTCTTCGCTGTCGTTGCCAATATTGAATGGTTCGTTCTGCCTGACAGCGGAATGTTGTTCGTCATCGCCGTTTAACAGTCTGCAGAAGTGGTTCTTCCATATCCTCAGCATCGACTGTGTCTCAACTACAATATTTCCTTGTTCATCTCGACAGGATTCTGTTCGAGCCTTGTATCCTTGGCTTTGACGTTTTACACTTTGGTAAAACTTGCGAACATCGTTCCTGGAGTGGCACCTCTCTATATCCTCGATCGCGCGCTTTTCTTGCTCTTTTTTCTTCTTGCTGAAAAGCCGATGCTCTTCCCTTCTTCTTTGCCTATAGAGCTCAATGGCAGCTCTCGTCTTCACCTGCAGCTTAGCCTTGTAGGCCTCGTTCTTGGCTGCGAGCATCTGTCGGCATTCCTCATCAAACCAGGGGTTTCTCGCTGGTGGGCGCGAGAAACCTAGCACATCAGTTGCGGCTGATCTAATGGCCTGTTGGCATCGTTGCCATTGCTCTTCGACATTCGATGCTGGTGGTATGGTGTTAATCGAGAGGTTAAGGGATACGCGTTGTGCGAAGGTCTTGGCGGTCTCTTGCGATTGCAGTCTTCCGACATTAAATTTTTTCACAGTATTTCTGGATTGTTGTGGCGTGGTGGATATCCGCATTCTTACCTTGGCTGCTACAAGGTAGTGATCCGAGTCGATGTTAGCTCCTCGGAATGTTCGGACATCCAAAATACTGGATGCGTGCCTCTTATCTATCGCAATGTGATCAATTTGGTTGACCGTTCGTTGATCTGGAGACCGCCATGTCCCCTTATGGATATCGAGGTGAGGAAACCGTGTGCTGGCTATAGTGGCATTTCGTTCCGTAGCGAAATCAATTAGCCTAAGTCCGTTACCAGACGTGTTGTCGTGTAGGCTATGTTTTCCGACAATACTTCTAAAGATGTCTTCTCTTCCTACCTTTGCGTTAAAATCTCCCAGCACAATTTTAACATCGTACTTCGGTAGTCGCTCATAGGTTTTGTCGAGGAGCTCGTAGAAGCAATCCTTAGCTATATCATCTTTTTCTTCCGTCGGAGCGTGAGCGCATATAAGGCTTATGTTGGCGAATTTGGCCTTGATGCGGATTGTTACTATGCGTTCGCTAATGTCTTGGAAACATAAGACTTCTTGCCTAAGTCTGGCACTTATAACAAATCCGCATCCGAATAGTCGCTGTTTCTGCTCACTATAACACGGTCCGTAGTATATGTCACAGTTTTTCATCCTCTTTTTGCCCGGCCCATCCCATCGTATTTCCTGGATGGCAGTAATATCTGCTTTGTAGCAGTTTAGGGCTTCCGCTAGTTGTTCGCCTGCACCTCTCCTGTTTAATGTTCTCACATTCCAGGTGCAGATACGAACGTCGTTGTCCTTTTTTCGTTTAGCAGGGTCGTCAACAATAAAATCAGTCCTTTCCGAGGCTATTGGTTGCTTCGTAACCATGATTTTTTTCTGTGGGTGGGTAGTTAACCCAAAGCACAACCCCCAACCTGGAGGGCCAGTTCCAATTTATTAGATACCCCTAGGACACGGGGCCATCAGTATCCACTACGGGATTGAGCGCTGCCGTTGGCCTTTCGGTTCATCCGCCACCATCTCTGTTCAAGGGGCCTGACTAACCCTTGAAATTCCTAGACAGCCTGTTGTCCGAATATGTCAGAGCAGCTCATCTAGGTTCGCCTGGGACAGCAGGCCGGGTATTCATCCGTGCCATTCTCACCAGGGTGTTTATAGTGTTGCTGTTTTTCGTCGTGTTATCAACACTCGCACTTATCGTTTAGCAAGTCAAATCCGGTTGGATGAGACCAGTACCCGATGGTTACCACTTGGAGGTAAAGATAAGCACATTTGATGTGTAGTCAGAGTTGCAACACTGGGCATTGCCAAGTTAACGCCAATCAGAGTCTACCCTCGTTCTACAACACCCAACCATCGCGTTAAAATCTCCCAGCACGATTTTAACATCGTACTTCGGTAGTCGCTCATAGGTTTTGTCGAGGAGCTCGTAGAAGCAATCCTTAGCTATATCATCTTTTTCTTCCGTCGGAGCGTGAGCGCATATAAGGCTTATGTTGGCGAATTTGGCCTTGATGCGGATTGTTACTATGCGTTCGCTAATGTCTTGGAAACATAAGACTTCTTGCCTAAGTCTGGCACTTATAACAAATCCGCATCCGAATAGTCGCTGTTTCTGCTCACTATAACACGGTCCGTAGTATATGTCACAGTTTTTCATCCTCTTTTTGCCCGGCCCATCCCATCGTATTTCCTGGATGGCAGTAATGTCTGCTTTGTAGCAGTTTGTAACATAGAGAAATAATTTAGCTATATATACCTCAAAGTATATGGATCGACTCAGAATCGGTAGCTGAGTCGATTTAGCCATGTCTGTCCGTCCGTCCGTACGTCACCAGTTTTTGGGCCTTAAATTTTGAGCTAGAAGGATGAAATTTGGTACACGTGCTCTTTGTTGCTCCCAGCAGAACAAGTGTAAAAATTTTTGAAATCCGCCCACTGTCACGCCCCCTTTTTAGAAAAACGTATTTTTTGGCCAAACCATAAGGAATTTTGAAAAACTTTCTGAACAACATATTTAGACAATCTGAATATCTGTATTTCGTTCATATAAAGTTTTTTGCCACGCCCACTTTTTGGGGGCGTTTTTAATAAAAAACGTTTTTCGGTCAAATTTTAAAATTTTCTAAAAAAATTTTGATGCAGAATCATTAGTAATATAAATATGAACATTTCGTCAATAGACCATTTTAACCCACGCCCACTTTTTGGGGGCGTTTTTATATAAAAACCATTTTTATACCCTACCCCATAACATATGCAGGAGAAAACCTTGTCTTTTGTAGAACCGTAAAAGATTTTTAGAAGCAGTCTGAAGAATTTGTTGTCACCATGTCATATTCTTAATTTTATCCACATCGTGTTTTTAGCCATGTCCACTTTTTGGGGATTTTAGTTTTACAGATAGGATGGGATAGGGTATTCAACGATCCGCACAGTGGATTGTAGCCTTCTCATATGTTTATACCCTATCCCATAGGGGGGTATTAGTTTTGATACTTAGTTTGTAACATAGAGAAATTATTTTGCTACATATACCTCAAAGTATATGGATCGACTCAGAATCGCTAGCTGAGTCGAATTAGCCATGTCTGTCTGTCCGTCCGTCCGTCCGTCTGTCTGTTCGTCACCGAATTTTGGGCCTTAAATTTTGAGCTAAGGTAATGAAATTTGGTATATAGGATCCTCGGCCGTGCCACCAGAACAAGTGTAAAAATTTTTGAAATCCGCCTACTGCCACGCCCCCTTTTTAAGAAAATTTATTTTTTGGCCAAACCGTAAGGAATTTCAAAAAAGTGTCTGAGCAGCATATTAAGACAATCCTAATATCTATATTTCGTTCATACAAAGTTTTTTGCCATGCCCACTTTTTGGGGGCGTTTTTAGTAAAAAACCTTTTTGTCCAAATTTTAAAACTTTCGAAAAATTTGTTGATGCAAATACTTCCGCAATGGTAATATAAACATTTTGTCCATAGATCATTTTCACCTACGCCCACATTTTGGGGGCGTTTTCTTACAATAACCATTTGTGTAACCCATCCCAAGGCATTAGCAATAGAAATACGTTGTATTTTGTCAAACCACAAAAGACTTTGAGAAACTGTCTGAGCAATATATTGTGACAATGTCATTTTCTGTATTTCATCGCCATAAGGCCTATATTTTGAAGATTTTAATTTAAAGGATGGGATGGGATAGGGTATTCAACGATCCGCACAGCGGATTGTAGCCTTCTCATAAGTTTATACCCTATCCCATAGGGGGATAGGAATAGTAATTTCATCCTGTACTCACCCCCTGTATAAAGGAAAGGGGAAATTGAATTAAAACTAGAGGTCCCCAGGTATCTAGAGTTTGCGCTAGCGACTGAGCATTCCCTCAGCCATGCAGGTATCGACGCGCGCCTTACCTTGGAGACCACCTTTTGGTTTTCGTTTCGTCGCCACTGACCTTACCGGCATGGGTGGCCCTGACAGTTTATGTTTAGCATAGACTTCCGGTTTCGCTCCGTGGTTCATTGGAAACTACTTAAGTCCTTTCACCGCGACAAGGTGAGTGATCGTCCGTCCGTACGTCTCCAGTTTTTGGGCCTTAAATTTTGGGTTAGAAGGATGAAATTTGGTACAAGTGCCCTTTGTTGCTCCCAGCAGAACCAGTGTAAACATTTTTGAAATCCGCCCACTGCCACGGCCCCTTTTTTAAAAAACGTATTTTTTTGGTCAAACCATAAGGAATTAAAAAAAAATTTTTTCTGAAGAACATGTTTAGGCAATCTGAATATCTGTATTTCGTTTATATTAAGTTTTTTTGCCATGCCCACTTTTTGGGGCGTTTTAGTAAAAAACATTTTTCGATCAAATTTTAAAATTTTCGAAAAAAACGTTTGATGCAGAATCATTAGTAATATTAATATGAACATTTGGTCTGTAGATCATTTTAACCCACGCCCACTTTTTGGGGGCGTTTTCATATAAAAACCATTTTTATACACTACCCCATAATATATGCAGGAGAAAACCTTGTCTTTTGTAGAACCGTAAAAGTATTTTATAAGCAGTCTGAAGAATTTGTTGTCTCCATGTCATTTTCTTAATTTTATACACATCGTGTTTTTAGCTATGTCCACTTTTTGGGGATTTTAGTTTTACAGATAGAACATATAGCCTTCCATATGTTCAAAAAAATTTTGATGCACAATTATTGGTAGTATTAATATGAACATTTCGTCTATAGACCATTTTAACCCACGCCCACTTTTTGGGGGCGTTTTCTTACAAAAAAACATTTGTATGCCCTACCTCATGGCATATGCCATAGAAAAACGTTGTTTTTCGTCGAACCATACAAGAATTTGATAAACCTTCTGCCATAAATAATAATTTAATAAATAATTTAGCTAGATATACCACAAAGTTTATGGATAGACTCAGAATCGCTAGCTGAGTCGATTTAGCCATGTCTGTCAGTCCGTCCGTCACCAGTTTTTGGGCCTTAAATTTTTAGCTAGAAGAATGAAATTTGGCACACGTGCTCTCTGTTGCTCCCAGCAGAACAAGTGTAAACGCCCCCAAAAAGTGGGCGTGGGTTAAAATGGTCTATGGACGAAATGTTCATATTTATATTACTAATGATTCCGCATCAAAAGTTTTTTTTCGAAAATTTTAAAATTTGAACGAAAAAAGTTTTTTATTAAAAACGCCCCCAAAAAGTGGGCGTGGCAAAAAACTTTATATGAACGAAATACAGATATTCAGATTGTCTAAATATGTTGTCCAGAAAGTTTTTCAAAGTTCCGAATGGTTTGGCCAAAAAATACGGGGGCGTGGCAGTGGGCGGATTTCAAAAATTTTTACACTTGTTCTGCTGGGAGCAACAAGGAGCACGTGTACCGAATTTCATCCTTCTAGCTCAAAATTTAAGGCCCAAAAACTGGTGACGGACGGACGGACGGACAGACATGGCTAAATCGACTCAGCTATCGATTCTGAGTCGATCCATATACTTTGATGTATATGTAGCTAAATTATTTCTCTATGTTACAAACTATGTATCAAAACTAATATACCCCTATGGGATAGGGTATACAAATTTTAAAATTTGACCAGAAAATGTTTTTTATAAAAAACGCCCCCAAAAGGTGGGCGTGGCAAAAAACTTTATATTGACGATATATAAATATTACGATTCTCTAAATATGCTGCTCAGACAGTTTTTTTAAAATTCCTTACGGTTTGGCCATAAAATAAGTTTTCCTAAAAAGGGGGCGTGGCAGTGGGCGGATTTCAAAAATGTTTACACTTGTTCTGGTGGCACGGACGAGGATCCTATATACCAAATTTCATTATCCTAGCTTGTTTGGCCAACTAAAAAGGGGGCGTGTCAGTAGGCAGTTTAAAAAAAATTACACTTGTTCTGCTGGGAGCAACAAAGAGCACGTGTACCAAATTTCATCTATCTTGCTCAAAGTGTAAGGCCCAAAAACTGGTGACGTACGGACGGACGGATGGCCGGACGGACAGACGGACATACAGACATGGCTTAATCGACTCAGCTAGCGATTCTGAGTCGATCCATATACTTTGAGGTATATCTAGCTAAATTATTTCTCTCAGTTACAAACTATGTATCAAAACTAATATACCCCTATGGGATAGGCATAAAAATAAATGTCGTCGATTTCTTCAGGTTGGTCAAAGTCAAGGTGATCTTGAGAGACAATGTAATTCGTCAATATCTGCTCATGGTTTTTCTTCTTCTTCTATCTCGTTTTCGTCTTCTTCCGATGTCCTCTCGTCTGGTTCGGGCCCTTCAGTGTAATAGACTCTCTGCAATTTGTGTGGCTGATGGACCTGTTGTGAGTGTAGGCGTTTCTGTGGAACTAACTGTTGCACGCAACCAACAGTTAGTTCCTTAGAAACGCCGTCTGTTCTGATAGTTAACATTTTGGGATCAGACGGAATAGTCAACGTCCACTGGCTTCGGAGGAAGCGGGCGTTGATTTGCTTGTGGTCGTTGCTGTGGATACCGGTAGTTCGGTTGATTCCTATAAAACTGTGGTGGGTTAGCATTTCGTAGGTTATGGAGTAACTCGGGATGAAATTCTCTGCTGGGTGCGGGTGAATGTGAAAAATTGTTTCTTCTAGGAGGAGCTGGAGGCGGTGTTTGTTGAAATGTTTTTCGGGTGCTAGCTTGCGAATTGTTTGCATGTTGGGTTCGGAAATCGATATTTTGCAATTTTAAACAAAGGTGTAAGCCTGGGGTAAGTCAGCAGGCTCACGGATACCGAGTAACCTAGGCAAGTCGCTTCTTAACCCTCTGACGTAGTTATCAAGAGCTTTGTCCCGGTAACACTGAGTCATGTTATTCATGGACTCCTTGATCCTAACTTATTTAAGATAAGCGACAGGTGGTGGTAGACGGCCTGATAGAACTCAGGAATCGTACTACTACCTTGTACCAAAGTTGTCATTTGGTATTCGAGGGTTCCTAAGTCCCTCTTATCCGCGTAGTTGAGGGTAAGACATATTGATATCTTATTCCCGTTTTGGGTACTGTACGAATCTAGGGCGACATCTGCGTAACCCGTAATTTAGGTTTTGAGTATCCTATCGACGCTCTTTTTCCATGAATTAAATTCGTGTGATTGGCCAGAAAATGCTCTTAGGCTTTTCAATACATTGGGTAGATTGTCCATTTCGGACAAATTCCTATCATTAGCCAGATTTATTGGCTGGTCATTATCATCATTATTAATGTCGGATGCAGGGTTCATGATGGAATTAAAAAGTTGTCATCCCTGTATTTGAAGGGTTTGAGTTACTAATTGTGAAATCATCTGAATCATGTCGTCGTTAATTGCATTAGGTTGAGGTATGGGAGCAGGAGGTTGAGGAGCTGCAACATTATCTACAGGGTCTTCCAGACGAGCTGGTCTTATTCAATTGTTAGGGTTTGACATCTTTCGAAATATGTTAATATTTTTTGTAAATGAGAGAATCAACTATATCACTTAAAACGTATGTTTTAATCAACGTACAAGGCAATTATTTAGTAAAATCTAATTAATTTTATAATCAATTCTTTAAGTAATATTCAACAATTATAAAGGTAAATCGGGTAGTTTGCTCTTATTTAAAACATGTAAATTTTCATTACTTAAGTTATTTACTAATGACTTACAAAAATGTTAAAATAAATTCTTGCAGTATCTCTTCTTTACGTTGTTTGTTTTGTGGGTTTTGGGCTGCCTCCTGCTGGTTAGGGCGGCTGTCAGTATTTACTGACTCCTTTTTGTTCCTTTGGTCGGTAGAACTACTCGGACCTTCGTTTTTCCAATCACTACACTGTTATCGTGGTGTCCACTCTTTTGGTTACTTCACTGAGCTTAGTTGTTTACTCTTTATTTCTTTCAAGGTTTTATGTTGTTGGTGGCTTGGTTGTCCACATTTTATTGATTTTACTGTTATGTTGGTGGTTTGGTTGGCCACTTTTAATTCAAAAACACTTTCACCTCTTTTAGGCTTGGTTATTGCCTGAGTTCAGTCGAGCGTTATGTTGGTGGTTTGGTTTTCCACCTACTTTCACTGGTTTTAGGCTTGGTTATTGCCTGAGTTCAGTCGAGCTATATGTTAATAGTAATCTTACAGTATTGCAGAATGCAGTCCCACGTTGGGCGCCAGTTAATAAAAATCTGCTAAAGAACTTAAAAAAAAATCTTTTTTCAGAGCAGATTGCTCTGACCTTTATTCATTGAAGAGTCGATTAAAACTAAGCTATTACATGTTCAACTTAAATAACCAAAGCTTTCATTTTAATTTACCATGTGAATTTCCCCGGAAATTTGATTCGTTGCTCAAGAAGTTCGATCAGCATTTCCTTTGCGAGTGTAAGTAGTCTGTCGGTGTTAAGATACACACACATATATGTATCATTTAATTTTGAGGCAAAAATAAGATGATATAGATACCTTTTTCCAACCACCAACATCTCTTTGTAGTGGACCTAGTTGGTTTAGTTGGTCCGTTACATCTTGCCAAAACACAGCCACATCTTCTTTTAATCTATTGGTGTAATTTTGTGCAATGTTGGGTCTTTCCTGCATTATGTTGACCAGAAGATCGTACTGTTGAGGGATGGTTTTTCCTTTCAGCTCGCCCTGGAAACACAAATTCAAACGATTAGTACGAAAATTACATACATTTTTCTATCACTCCACTTCACTTCGTAAACAAATTCCGCGTAGAATTTGTGTCGGAGGAAATCGGAACAAGAATTCCACTTAGCTGTCAAAAATTGAACGAAAAATGCACCTGAACGCAATTCAACACAATTCGCTGGGATGCGTTACAAAATATCGGATAAATATTCCTAACATCTTTTCGGAACAATACATCGAAGCAAAAATTATCGGAATCCCACAAAATCGCAGAATTTTCCCCTCCGACGGATACCTCGCTAGGAGAGATTATACCTTATCCCATAACATACAGAAATAATTTAGCTAGATATACCTTTTGAGTATATGGAACTATTAAAAATCGCTAGGTGACTATATTTAGCTATGTCTGTCCGTCCGTAAAATTTCGACCATAAAAGTCTCTTCCCACTCCTACTTTGTGAGGGCATTTTCAGTACAAAAACACATTTTCGGTACAATTTTAAAAACTTTCAATGCAAGATCAATGGTTATGATCATATGAACATTTCGTTTTTAATCATTTGAATAGCTAGCTAAGTCGATAAAGCCATGTCTGTCTGTCCGTCCGTCCGTCCGTTTGTACGTCACCGATTTTTAGGCCTTAAATTTGGTATATAGGATCTTCGTTCGTGGCTGCAGAACAAGTGTAAAAAATTTCAAAATCCGCCAACTGCCACGCCCCTTTTAAGAAAAAAATCAATTTTTTGGCCAAACCGTAAAGAATTTTAAAAAAGTTTCTGAACAACATATTAAGACAATCTTAATATCTATATAACGTCTATATAAAGTTTTTGGCCACTCCCACTTTTTTGGGAATTTTAGTTTTACAGGTAGGATGGGATAGGGTATTCAACGATCCGCACAGCGGATTGTAGCCTTCTCATATGTTTTATACCCTATCCCATAGGGTATACTTAGTTTGTAACTTAGAGAAATAATTCAGCTAGATATACCTCAACAAGTATATGGATGGACTCAGTATCGATAGCTGAGTCGATTTAACCATGTCTGCCCGTCCGTACGTCACCAGTTTTTGGGCCTTAAATTTTGAGCTGGTGTTATGAAATTTGGTACACGTACTCTTTATTGCTCCCAGCAGAACAAGTGTAAACATTTTTTAAATCCGCCCACTGCCACGCCTCCTTTTTAGAAAAACGTAGTTTTTGGCCAAACCGTATGGAATTTAAAACATATGAGAGGCTACAATCCGCTATGCGGATCGTTGAATACCCTATCCCATCCCATCCTTTAAATTAATATCCTCAAAATATAGGCCTTATGGCAATGAAATACAGAAAATGACATTGTCACAATATATTGCTCAGACAGTTTCTCAAAATCTTGTGTGGTTCGTATTTCTATTGCTAATGCCTTGGGATGGGGTATACAAACGGTTTTTGTAAGAAAACGCCCCCAAAATGTGGGCGTAGGTGAAAATGATCTATGGACAAAATGTTTATATTACCATTTCGGAAGTATTTGCATCAAAATTTTTTTCGAAAGTTTTAAAATTTGGACAAAAAGCGTTTTTTACTAAAAACGCCCCCAAAAAGTGGGCGTGGCTAAAAACGTTGTATGAACGAAATATAGGTATTAGGATTGTCTAAATATGCTACTCAGACACTTTTTTGAAATTCCTTACGGTTTGGCCAAAAAATAAGTTTTCCTAAAAAGGGGGCGTGGCAGTGAGCGGATTTTAAAAATTTTTAAACTTGTTCTGGTGGCACGGACGAGGATCCTATATACCAAATTTCACTATCCTAGCTCAAAATTTAAGGCCCAAAAACCGCTGACGAACAGACAGACGGACGGATGGACGGACGGACAGACAGACATGGCTAATTCGACTCAGCTAGCGATTCTGAGTCGATCCATATACTTTGAGGTATATGTAGCAAAATTATTTCTCTATGTTACAAACTAAGTATCAAAACTAATATACCCCCCTATGGGATAGGGTATAAAAAGGATCTGACTAACATATTTAGAGAATCAGAATATCTATATTTCGTCCTTATAATTTTTATACCCTATCCCATAGGGGTATATTAGTTTTGATACATAGTTTGTAACATAGAGAAATAATTTAGCTACATATACCTCAAAGTATATGGATCGACTCAGAATCGATAGCTGAGTCGATTTAGCCATGTCTGTCCGTCCGTCCGTCCGTCCGTCCGTACGTCACCAGTTTTTGGGCCTTAAATTTTGAGCTAGAAGGATGAAATTTGGTACACGTGCTCTTTGTTGCTCCCAGCAGAACAAGTGTAAACATTTTTGAAATCCGCCCACTGCCACGCCCCCTTTTTAGAAAAACGTATTTTTTGGCCAAACCATAGGGAATTTTGAAAAACTTTCTGAACAACATATTTAGACAATCTGAATATATGTATTTCGTTCATATAAAGTTTTTTGCCACGCCCACTTTTTGGGGAATTTTAGTTTTACAGGTAGGATGGGATAAGGTATTCAACGATCCGCACAGCGGATTGTAGCCTTCTCATATGTTTTATACCCTATCCCATAGGGTATACTTAGTTTGTAACTTAGAGAAATAATTCAGCTAGATATACCTCAACAAGTATATGGATGGACTCAGTATCGATAGCTGAGTCGATTTAACCATGTCTGCCCGTCCGTACGTCACCAGTTTTTGGGCCTTAAATTTTGAGCTGGTGTTATGAAATTTGGTACACGTACTCTTTATTGCTCCCAGCAGAACAAGTGTAAACATTTTTTAAATCCGCCCACTGCCACGCCTCCTTTTTAGAAAAACGTAGTTTTTGGCCAAACCGTATGGAATTTAAAACATATGAGAGGCTACAATCCGCTATGCGGATCGTTGAATACCCTATCCCATCCCATCCTTTAAATTAATATCCTCAAAATATAGGCCTTATGGCAATGAAATACAGAAAATGACATTGTCACAATATATTGCTCAGACAGTTTCTCAAAATCTTGTGTGGTTCGTATTTCTATTGCTAATGCCTTGGGATGGGGTATACAAACGGTTTTTGTAGGAAAACGCCCCCAAAATGTGGGCGTAGGTGAAAATGATCTATGGACAAAATGTTTATATTACCATTTCGGAAGTATTTGCATCAAAATTTTTTTCGAAAGTTTTAAAATTTGGACAAAAAGCGTTTTTTACTAAAAACGCCCCCAAAAAGTGGGCGTGGCAAAAAACTTTGTATAAACGAAATATAGATATTAGGATTGTCTAAATATGCTACTCAGACACTTTTTTGAAATTCCTTACGGTTTGGCCAAAAAATAAGTTTTCCTAAAAAGGGGGCGTGGCAGTGGGCGGATTTTAAAAATTTTTACACTTGTTCTGGTGGCACGGACGAGGATCCTATATACCAAATTTCATTATCCTAGCTCAAAATTTAAGGCCCAAAAACCGCTGACGAACAGACAGACGGACGGACGGACAGACAGACATGGCTAATTCGACTCAGCTAGCGATTCTGAGTCGATCCATATACTTTGAGGTATATGTAGCAAAATTATTTCTCTATGTTACAAACTAAGTATCAAAACTAATATACCCCCCTATGGGATAGGGTATAAAAAGGATCTGACTAACATATTTAGAGAATCAGAATATCTATATTTCGTCCTTATAATTATACCCTATCCCATAGGGGTATATTAGTTTTGATACTTAGTTTGTAACATAGAGAAATAATTTTGCTACATATACCTCAAAGTATATGGATCGACTCAGAATCGCTAGCTGAGTCGATTAAGCCATGTCTGTCTGTCCGTCCGTCCGTCCGTCCGTCTGTACGTCACCGATTTTTAGGCCTTAAATTTTGAGCTAGGATAATGAAATTTGGTATATAGGATCCTCGTCTCTGCCTACAGAACAAGTGTAAAAAATTTTGAAATCCGCCCACTGCCACGCCCCCTTTTAAGAAAAACTCAGTTTTTGACCAAACCGTAAGGAATTTTAAAAAAGTTTCTTAACAACATATTTAGACAATATTAATATCTATATTTCGTCTATATAAAGTTTTTTGCCACGCCCACTTTTTGGGGGCGTTTTCAATAAAAAACTGTTTTCGGTCAAATTTTAAATTTTTCGAAAAAAATTTTGATGCAGAATCATTAACATTATTAATATGAACATTTCTTCTATGTACCATTTTAACCCACGCCCACTTTTTGGGGGCGTTTTTATATAAAAACCATTTTTATACACTACCCCATAACATATGCAGGAGAAAACCTTGTCTTTTGTAGAACCGTAAAAGTGTTTGTAAGCAGTCTGAAGAATTTGTTGTCACTATGTCCCCTTTTTTGGGGATTTTAGTTTTATGGATAGGATGGGATAGGGTATTCAACGATCCGCACAGCGGATTGTAGCCTTCTCATATGTTTTTTATACCCTATCCCATAGGGGTATATTAGTTTCGATACATAGTTTGTAACATAGAGAAATAATTTAGCTACATATACCTCAAAGTATATGGATCGACTCAGAATCGATAGCTGAGTCGATTTAGCCATGTCTGTCCGTCCGTCCGTCCGTCCGTACGTCAACAGTTTTTGGGCCTTAAATTTTGAGCTAGAAGGATGAAATTTGGTACACGTGCTCTTTGTTGCTCCCAGCAGAACAAGTGTAAACATTTTTGAAATCCGCCCACTGCCACGCCCTCTTTTTAGAAAAACGTATTTTTTGGCCAAACCATAGGGAATTTTGAAAAACTTTCTGAACAACATATTTAGACAATCTGAATATATGTATTTCGTTCATATAAAGTTTTTTGCCACGCCCACTTTTTGGGGGTGTTTTTATATAAAACCATTTTTATACACTACCCCATAACATATGCAGGAGAAAACCTTGTCTTTTGTAGAACCGTAAAAGTTTTTTATAAGCAGTCTGAAGAATTTGTTGTCACCATGTCATTTTCTTTATTTTATCCACATGGTATTTTTAGCCATGTCCGCTTTTTGGGAATTTTAGTTTTACAGATAGGATGGGATAGGGTATTCAACGATCCGCACAGTGGATTGTAGCCTTCTCATATGTTTATACCCTATCCCATAGGGGTATATTAGTTTTGATACATAGTTTGTAACATAGAGAAATAATTTAGCTACATATACCTCAAAGTATATGGATCGACTCAGAATCGATAGCTGAGTCGATTTTGCCATGTCTGTCCGTCCGTCCGTCCGTACGTCACCAGTTTCTGGGCCTTAAATTTTGAGCTAGAAGGATGAAATTTGGTACACGTGCTCTTTGTTGCTCCCAGCAGAACAAGTGTAAACATTTTTGAAATCCGCCACTGCCACGCCCCCTTTTTAGAAAAACGTATTTTTTGGCCAAACCATAAGGAATTTTGAAAAACTTTCTGAACAACATATTTAGATAATCTGAATATCTGTATTTCGTTCATATAAAGTTTTTTGCCACGCCCACTTTTTGGGGGCGTTTTTAATAAAAAACGTTTTTCGGTCAAATTTTAAAATTTTCGAAAAAAATTTTGATGCAGCATCATTAGTAATATAAATATGAACATTTCGTTCATAGACCATTTTAACCCACCCCCACTTTTTGGGGGCGTTTTTATATAAAAAACATTTTTATACACTACCCCATAACATATGCAGGAGAAAACCTTGTCTTTTGTAGAACCGTAAAAGTTTTTTATAAGCAGTCTGAAGAATTTGTTGTCACCATGTCATTTTCTTTATTTTATCCACATCGTATTTTTAGCCATGTCCGCTTTTTGGGAATTTTAGTTTTACAGATAGGATGGGATAGGGTATTCAACGATCCGCACAGTGGATTGTAGCCTTCTCATATGTTTATACCCTATCCCATAGGGGTATATTAGTTTTGATACATAGTTTGTAACATAGAGAAATAATTTAGCTACATATACCTCAAAGTATATGGATCGACTCAGAATCGATAGCTGAGTCGATTTTGCCATGTCTGTCCGTCCGTCCGTCCGTACGTCACCAGTTTTTGGGCCTTACATTTTGAGCTAGAAGGATGAAATTTGGTACACGTGCTCTTTGTTGCTCCCAGCAGAACAAGTGTAAACATTTTTGAAATCCGCCACTGGCACGCCCCCTTTTTAGAAAAACGTATTTTTTGGCCAAACCATAAGGAATTTTGAAAAACTTTCTGAACAACATGTTTAGATAATCTGAATATCTGTATTTCGTTCATATAAAGTTTTTTGCCACGCCCACTTTTTGGGGGCATCATTAGTAATATAAATATGAACATTTTGTTCATAGACCATTTTAACCCACCCCCACTTTTTGGGGGCGTTTTTATATAAAAACCATTTTTATACACTACCCCATAACATATGCAGGAGAAAACCTTGTCTTTTGTAGAACCGTAAAAGTTTTTTATGAGCGGTCTGAAGAATTTGTTGTCACCATGTCATTTTCTTTATTTTATCCACATCGTATTTTTAGCCATGTCCACTTTTTGGGAATTTTAGTTTTACAGATAGGATGGGATAGGGTATTCAACGATCCGCACAGTGGATTGTAGCCTTCTCATATGTTTTTTATTTATTTTTTATTTATTTTTTATTTTTTTTTACCACGCCTTCATTTTGGGTGCGTTTTCAGTAAAAAACCTTTTTCGGTACAATTTTAAAATATTGGAAAAAAAACTTTTGATCTAAAACCATTTTTCTAACAGTACTTATAATATCCCTATCCCATAGGGGTATAGTAGTTTTGATACATAGTTTGTTACATAGAGAAATAATTTAGCTACATATATCTCAAAGTAAAGGGTGATCCATTTCGAGGTTCCCTACTCTTTTAAAGAAAAAAACACAGAAAATTCAAATTTAATGGAGAATGTTTATTATCATTTGAAAGAACATTCTTTGGCATTTATTTTTTGAAGATTATGTCTATCAAATGTTGGCCGTTGCTACGTCGCAGATGGTCCATCCGTTGAGTCCAATTTTCGTTCGAGCATATCGACTGGTAACTAGCGAATGACACGCGTGATGTTTTCTTCCAAGGCCTGAATCGAAGCGGGTTTGTCGGCATAAGCTTTTGACTTTACATATCCCCACAGGAAAAAGTCTAACGGTGTGATATCACACGATCTTGGTGGCCAATCGACCGGCCCAAAACGTGAAATTATGTGCTCACCGAAATGTTCTCTCAATAAATCCATTGATTGATGCGATGTGTGGGAAGTGGCGCCGTCTGGCTGAAACGTCGCGAAGATCACGAGTTTCAATTTCAGGCATCAAATAGTCGGTTATCATGGCACGATAACGGTCGCCATTGACGGTTACGTTCGCACCGGCATAATTTTTAAAGAAATATGGACCGATGATTCCACCGGCCCACAAACCACACCAAACCACCAAAGTAGCACTTCTTCAATCTCTTCAGGTTGCTCTTCGTCCCAAATGCGGCAATTTTGTTTGTTTACATACCCATTGAGCCAGAAATCGGCCTCATCGCTAAACAAAATTTGCCTTTTCAAGAGCCCATAGAGCGAAGCGATGTCGCTTGGGTAGGTCGAGCGGCTTCAGTTGTTGCACAAACTGTATTTTGTACGCTTTCAATTTAAGATCTTGACGTAAAATGCGCCAAGTCGTTCCATACGTCAGTCCGAGTTGCTGCGAACGGCGCCGAATCGACTCTCTACGGTCTTCGTGTACACTCTCAGCTACGGCCGCTATATTTTCTTCACAGCGTGCTGGACGTGGTCTATTCGGTCGAATATTATCCAATAATGAATGCTTGGTCTCAAAATGGGTGATGGTGTTGCGAATAGTACGCTCAGTAGGCCGATTATGTTGACCATAAGTTGAGCGAAGTGCACGAAACACATTCCTCACAGAACGTGAATTTTCATAATGAAGTTGAACAATTTGTAAACGTTGTTCACGCGTAAGTCTTTCCATTATGAAATGCCAAACAATACTAAACAAAAATAACATGACAGCATGACACGACTCACACGTGATCTGTCAAAAAAGGCTATTGAAAAAAATATCTCTACTTGGATCACCCGTTATATGGATTGACTCAGAATCGATAGCTAAGTCGATTTAGCCATGTCTGTCCGTCCGTCACCAGTTTTGAGCTAGAATGATGAAAATTGGTAGACGTGGTCTTTATTGCTTCCAGCAGAACAAGTGTAACAATTTTTAAATCCAATCACTGCCACGCCCCCTTTTTAGAAAAAAACCTAGTTTTTGGCCAAACCGTAAGTAATCTTAAAAAAATGTCTGACCAGCGTAGTTAGACAATCTTAATATCTATATTTCATTCATATAAGTTTTTTGCCACGCCCACTTTTTAGGGGCGTTTTTAATAAAATACGTTTTACGGTCAAATTTTAAATTTTTCGAAAAAAAATTTGATGAAGAATTATTAATAATTTTAATATAAACATTTCGTCTACAGACTATTTTGACCCACGCCCACTTTTAGGGAGCGTTTTTATATAAAAACCATTTTTATACACTACCCCATAACATATGCAGGAGAAAAACCTTGTCTTTTGTAGAACCGTACAATTTGTTGTGACATTGTCATTTTTATACCCTATCCGATTGGGGTATATTAGTTTTGATACTTAGTTTGTAACATAGAGAAATAATTTTGCTACATATACCTCAAAGTATATGGATCGACTCAGAATCGCTAGCTGAGTCGAATAAGCCATGTCTGTCTGTCCGTCCGTCTGTCTGTTCGTTACCTGTTTGGACCTTAAAATTTGAGCTAGGATAATGAAATTTGGTATATACGATCCTCGTCCGTGCCACCAGAACAAGTGTAAACATTTTTGAAATCCGTCCACTGCCACGCCCCCTTTTTAGGAAAACGTAAAAAACGTAAACCGTAAGGAATTTAAAAAAAGTGTCTGAGCAGCATATTTAGAGAATCGTAATATCTATATTTCGTCGATAGAAAGTTTTTTGCCACGCCCACTTTTTGGGGGCGTTTTTTTTTATAAAAAACGTTTTCTGGTCAAATTTTAAAATTTTCAAACAAAATTTTGATGCACAATCATTGGTTGTATTAATATAAACATTTCGTCTATAGACTATTTTAACCCACGCCCACTTTTTGGTTGCGTTTTCTTACAAAAAACATTTGAATGCCCTACCCCAAGGCACATGCAATAGAAACATATGAGAGGCTACAACCCGCTGTGCGGATCGTTGAATACCCTATCCCATCCCATCCTTAAAATTAATATCTTCAAAATATAGGCCTTATGGCGATGAAATACAGAAAATGACATTGTCACAATATATTGCTCAGACAGTTTATCAAATCTTTTGTGGTTCGACAAAAAACAACGTATTTCTATTGCTAATACCTTTGGATGGGGTATCCAAATGGTTTTTGTAAGAAAACGCCCCCAAAATGTGGGCGTAGGTGAAAATGATCTATAGACAAAATGTTTATATTACCATTACGGAAGTATTTGCATCAAAAATTTGGACGAAAGCGTTTTTTTACTAAAAACGCCCCCAAAAAGTGGGCGTGTGTGGTCGAAATATAGATATTAGGATTGTCTATATATGCTGCTCAGACACTTTTTTGAAATTCCTTACGGTTTGGCTTAAAATTCAATAAAGTGTTTGAGCTTTCACTGTGATCAGACGTGTTTTTATTCAGTTCTTGCATTCTTAATTTTTAATTAAAATGTCCGGTAATATATGCGCCAAGTGCAATTTAGAAATCGAAGTTGAAGCTACATTCATACAATGTGAATATTTCTGTCACCATAAATATCATAGAAAATGTTCGGGTATATCGAAAGAAAACTTTGCTATTCTGGTGTCTCAACCAAATATAATGTGGCGTTGTAATGCGTGCATCGTGTGCTATGGCATGAAAAATGTTTTTATTGAAAGACTCGATAGTTTATCAAATGAAGTCAATGAGCTCAAAAAAATGATTTTAAATGGTTCAAACAACAGAGTTAAAAATATAAATAAACATATGAGAAGGCTACAATCCACTGTGCGGATCGTTGAATACCCTATCCCATCCTATCTGTAAAACTAAAATCCCCAAAAAGTGGACATGGCTAAAAACACGATGTGGATAAAATAAAGAAAATGACATGGTGACAACAAATTGTTCAGACTGTTTACAAAAAACTTTGACGGTTCTACAAAAGACAAGGTTTTCTCCTGCATATGTTATGGGGTAGTGTGTAAAAATGGTTTTTATATAAAAACGCCCCCAAAAAGTGGGCGTGGCAAAAAACTTTATATGAACGAAATACAGATATTCAGATTGTCTAAATATGTTGTTCAGAAAGTTTTTCAAAATTCCTTTTGGTTTGGCCAAAAAATACGTTTTTCTAAAAAGGGGGCGTGGCAGTGGGCGGATTTCAAAAATTTTTACACTTGTTCTGCTGGGAGCAACAAAGAGCATTTGTACCAAATTTCATCCTTCTAGCTCAAAATTTAAGGCCCAAAAACTGGTGACGTACGGACGGACGGACGGACGGACAGACATGGCTAAATCGACTCAGCTATCGATTCTGAGTCGATCCATATACTTTGAGGTATATGTAGCTAAATTATTTCTCTATGTTACAAACTATGTATCAAAACTAATATACCCCTATGGGATAGGGTATAAAAACAAAACGAAAGCCATTGTCAATTCTGAGAAGTTTAATATGAGCGTAGACGTTGTTTCGGGTCAATGTCCGCAAACAGCTTCTAGCTCTTCTGCTGCTAATAACAACAATAACTTTTCAAGCGCCGCAGCCGCGGCCTCTGATGCTGATTGTGAAAATAACAACAATGCACCGTCTGCCGCTAATGCCGTAGTGACGAAGAACAACAACAATGTAATTGCATCTTCTCGTGGAAACAACAACAATGCTGATAATGATGGATGGATAGTGCAACGACAAAAAAATCATATGTCCCGTCGCCGTCCAAAAGTTATTGGTAGTGACTCTTCTTGCACAACATTAGAAATAGTTCCAACCATGAAATGTTTGCATCTGTCTCGCTTCGCTAACAATACATCGGAAGAGACAATTACATCTTACGTTGCAAATAAATTAGAAATTGTACCAACACTCATAAAATGTAAAAAGCTCATAAAGAAAGACATAGACGTAACTGCACTTTCATATATAAATTTTGGATAAAATAAACGCAACTGAAGGCGCTTTCTGGTATTGCACTGCGTGCCGTAAGTTATCCATATCAAGTCTTGCTTTTAAGATGTCGGCTTTGAAAGCTGACATTGTTAAGCTGTCGAAAGGCTTTAAGGACTTGTTAGACAATTTTAATCATGCAGTATCCACAGTGTCTGCATTTTCAGACCCATGTCTGACCGCTGACGCTTCCACGTCTACAGAGCCTTTGCAAACATTTGACCATAACACTTCCAAAGAAGAAGCTCGGTCCGCACCGTCCGTACAATCTGTCGCGTCCCATGCAGCCAGTGATAAAGTTGCCACCATTAAAGGAAAGCGTAAGCGTGACACCAACTCATCAACGGCTCATCCGACAGCTAAACGATCTAATCTCAGAAGTCAGGATCAAATTAAAAATAATTTGGTTCCAAATCTGTCAGTTGGGTCGCCTCCAACCAATACTTCTCCTACTATCCCATCATCTAGTGTAGTTCCAACAGTGACTGCATCTGCTTCATTAATTGAATCGATACCAAAACCTAGATCGATCTTTATATCACGCCTGAAACCAAGCACTTCCTCCGAAGACGTGATTAGTCACTTATTTTCAAAAAATCTAGTCCCTACAGGTACTTCTATTAAATGTACAAAAATTAGCAAACAGGATATTTTCGTTTCATCGTTTAAAATAGTAGTACCTCCAAATGTATTTGATAAAGTATGCGACACTGACTCATGGCCTTTAAACACTATTGTCAATGAGTTTAGGCCACGTAGAGCTAAACGCGGAGTTAACTCAGCATCAAAAAACTCTACCGACTGTCCCTCTACTACCAAAATGTAAGAGGGCTCCGAACAAAAACTAAAACATTTTTTCTTAATTCCCAAGCCTTTTCTCATGATATATTCTCCTTGACAGAAACGTGGCTTAACGCCAGTATACTTGACTCGGAACTCTTTAATCATGGGTTCTCAGTATATAGGAGTGACCGCCATATAAATGACCTAAAAGCGCTTGGTGGAGGTGTTCTTACTGCAGTTCGCAGTCATCTTACCTCTGAGAAAATAGTATTTCCATTCCCTCTTAACATTGAAATAATCTGTGTTAAGATAACAATTGGAAATAAATATCTCTATGTTGCAAATGCGTACATTCCTTCATATCGTCTATCCATTCTGTATTCCGAGCTATCGAAGGCTTTAGAATACATCTTTGACTTATCTTGTTGTGACAGTACTATTTTGTTACTGGGCGATTTCAACTTACCACACATTGAATGGGTGCCTTCAGAGGGAGAACCTCATTTTATACCATCAGAAGTTTCTGCACAGCAAGAGCTATTATTACTTGATAACATTTTATCATTTGACTTACAGCAAATTAGCTGTATAAAAAATCATAATAATCGAATTCTCGATTTAGTTTTTTCTTCTGACTCTGTTAGTACTGCAGTATTAGAATCTAGTACCAGCATTACTAACATAGATAAAAATCATCCTCACTAGATATTTTCATTGACATAGGCGGACATCTGTACGAAAACGCTGACTCGTACGATCGTTCGTACTCTTTTGACTTTCGGAAAGCAAACTTTCAAAGGCTATCTGAAGAAATTATTATTTCTAATATGAAGATTGACGGCTTCTCCAATTTAGAAGAAGCTGTTAAAAATTTCTATTTTATAATAAAAGATTGCATGGATAAAACTATCCCAGTCAGGCATTCTAAAAATGCCCAAGTCCAGCACCCATGGTACACGAAAGAGCTTAAATCTCTTCGAAACAGACGAAACCGGGCCTGGAATAATTTTGTTAAAAGCCAAAATCAATACGACTATGATAAGTACTTGAATTACTTTAATGAATTCTCTGCGATGTCTAGTAGTTTATATAATGGCTATATAGTCAATATGGAGAACGCTCTTAAAAGTGACCCAAAACGATTTTGGGGATTTGTCAATTCGAAGAGAAAAACGGATGGGTACCCAGCCAACTTCTCTTCCAATAATTCAAAAACATCGAGCTCTCTAATTGTGTCAAACTTATTCGCAGAGAGCTTCAGTAAATCATTTATTGATACCCCTCCAGTCTTAGACGAGGATTATTTCAGCTATCTCAATGACTATCCTCAAGTTAGTTTCAGCAATGTTACATTTGACGATGAGACACTACTTAAATATATCTCTTCATTAAACAATGATTATTCTGCAGGGCCCGATGGAATCCCACCAATAGTCGTAAAGCAATGCAAAGATGCTCTTTTGCCATACCTTAAGTAATATGTTTGAAAGCTCCCTTGCCACAGGAGTATTCCCAACCCAATGGAAAAGTGCATTTATAACACCTGTTTTTAAAAAAGGCGAGCGAGGAGATATCTCTAATTATAGACCTATCTCTAAACTATCTTGCATTCCTAAGTTATTTGAACATATTATTTGTGATAAATTGGTATTCTTGTGTCGAAACATTATCTGTGAAGAACAGCATGGCTTTGTTAAACATCGATCCACTGTAACAAATCTATTAACTTTATGCATCATTGTTCCAATAGTTTGGAAAATAAAAAAGAAGTAGATTGTATATACACTGACTTCTCCAAAGCATTTGACCAGTTATCACATCACACCATAATTTTTAAACTTAAGGCGTATGGATTTCCTCCTGGTTTCATAAATTGGGTTAAATCATATCTCTCATTGAGAACATACCAAGTAAAATTTAGAGGTTCCAAGTCCAACCCTTTTGTTGCTCAATCTGGAGTACCTCAAGGAAGTCATTTGGGACCGATTTTATTTATACTTGCAATTAATGATGTAAAAGCCTGTATTCGAGATAGCAAAATATTGATTTATGCTGATGATATGAAAATTTTCAAATGTGTAGGAGATTTAAACGATTCGCTTTCACTTCAAGCCGATTTAAATAGTTTTACCATATGGTGTCTTAAAAACGGTTTGAATCTGAACCCTACAAAGTGCCAGCATATGTCATTTTCACGAAAACGCGCTCCATGTAATTTTAAATATACTCTATCTGGACACACTCTCTGTCGTGTAGACAGCTTTAAAGATCTTGGTGTTTATTTTGATCCCAAAATGGAGTTCAATAAACACATTAACGTTATCGTCAATAAATCCAACTCTATGTTAGGATTTATAAAAAGGTGGTCAAAAGAGTTTACTGACCCATATGTCACTCTTTCACTCTATAATTGCCTAGTTCGCCTTCACTTGGAGTATGCCTCACAAGTTTGGACACCCTTCTATGTAGTTCATTCGAATAGAATTGAATCAGTCCAACGTAAATTCATAAGATTTGCTTTGAGAGGACTTCCATGGGATGATCTACACAATTTGCCTCCGTATAGGTGTCGAATTAAACTGCTGCAACTATTACCTTTGTCTCAACGTAGACTTAACAATGACATGGTTTTCTTACACCAATTATTATCAGGACAAATTGATGCTCCTGATCTTTTAAGTGCCATTGGTTTTAATACCCGGGGAGGTTCCTACAACCTGCGTAGATTAAATATATTACATATACCTAATCATAAAAAGAACTATGGTATGCATGAGGCCATTAGTCGTATGAGTAGGGTATACAATAAAAATAACGATGTAGTTGAACTACATGTTAGTAAAAGTAGTTTAAAAAATACTCTGCGAAATTGTATGCTAGAGTCGTAATTAGTGTATGTAAATTGTTAAATAGCTTAATTGTAATTTCATCGTTTACTGATTTTGTTAGTGTTGTAAAACTTAATAACTTCTATGTTCTGTTATGTCCCACTAACAAATGCACTAAATGATGAGCCTGTGGATGCATATTATATGCTGTGGCAAATCTCTGCTCGTAGATGATGCTTGTATTAAGCTCGCTACGACACAGATCTGATAGTGTTATAAAAAATTTTAAAGTTGCTATTCCTGCAAATATAATTCCTAATGCACTCAATTCATCAATTTGGCCGATGGGAGTTCAAGTAAGAGAATTCGTTTACACTCCAAAAAACGAAGTAACCAGGAGAACGTCGTTATCAACTTAGATGACGTACAATTAATTAATGTAAACAACACAAGTCCATGTGTTCCAGCTGTTTTTCCTATTGATGTCGATGCTATTTCAATAAACAATGTAACTACTGTGCTGTCTGAGGAAAATGCACCGCACTCCGTCTATTATCAAAACGTCGGAGGAATGAGAACGAAAACAAACGAATTTTATTCTGTCGTCTCTGACTGTTCATATGCTGTTATCACTCTCACTGAGACCTGGTTGAATGATACAATTATGACAACTGAACTCTTTGGAAACCAATTCAACGTGTATAGATGTGATCGATGTTCGAGTTCTACTGGGCTAACTAGAGGAGGTGGTCAGAGTATATCTACTTACAGTGAGTAGGGACACTCTCCATACATATGCGACTCGTACTACTACAAACAAAACACTACAACAAATACGTTGCATAAGTGTAAACAGGTAAAATGGATTGATTTTAATCCTTATGCGCAATCACTTTTAACAAAAAGAGAACACAACACATTTAACGACCACTATCGCATTTAGCAATTTTGCGTAAGATACATAAATGAAAATTTCCCATAATGCTTTTCTAAAGGCGGGCTGAAGTGATTGTCAGTGTGGTAGTATTTCCCCTCAGCTATTCAAAAATCAATTGACTTGGTCAGGTTACCAAGTTTGAGTTTTAAAGTTTGTTTTATTATTTGTTTTTGTCATTGGTTATTGATGAAAAAGACTTATATATGGATCTTCAATATAAATGTTTCACTGCAGAATATAAAATTAAACATTTTTGCATTGCTATTACTTCGTTCTATACCATATTGAACGATTTTAAGTTTTATTGACAAAGCTTTTTAGGTTCTAAACTGTATAGCTGTGGTCACACTAATTACGTAGGCATACTTGAGGGGAGATTGTTAAATTTTTTTTTACCCGTAGTTTTAAAGGCGTACTGAAGTTGAATTGTCAAAACTTATTCAATTCCATCTTTTTTTTATAAAAAGGGTGTTGGCGTGTGCAAAAAAAAATAAAATAAAAATAAAATTTTACATTACACAATGGGAAAACATTACCATAAGTGTTTGGCGTGTGGGCAAGGGGAGAAAGAAAACGTTGGTGCAAAATATAAATAAAATAAATAAATAAAATTCAAGAAATGTTACTAAAAAAATGCGTTTTATAAAAGGATGGCAGCAAAATATTAATGCATTAATTGGCATGTTTAGTGATATAAGAGAAGACGGTATTAAATTTCTCTTAACAAGAAATCTTAATCAAGATTGCTTGGAAAACACATTTGCTGTGGTACGCAATAGAGGGGGAAATAATAAGTTGTTGACTCCATTTCAATTCATGTGTTCTTTTAAAAGATCCTTTTCTGCTAAGTACATGGAGGATGTTACCCGTGGGAACTGTGAGCCAACTGCAAACTTGCAACTTCCAGAAATTGAAGTGCAGTTGGAACCACCAGATAATAAGGACATATGATTTACGCTTTCAAAACCGAACCTGATTATAAAACTGTCGACCCCGGTATTGAAAAAGCATTTCACTACCTCGCAGGTTATATTTTGAAAAAGTACCGATTAAACCACGAGTGTGAATTGAAATTGAGTCCACAACTTAACGTTTCCTCTTTATTTACAGATTTTAAAGAACATGAGGGTGCGAAATTAACACGACCTTCTCAAGAATTCTTAAGCTCGTTAGAGAATCTTGAACAAAAATTTATTATGTTTTCCCAATATGTTTTTTCTTAAAAATTTTGAGATGTATATTTTTAATATTTTGAAAAATGAATTTATTTACAATTGTTGTAAAAATGAAAATAAGGAATTCCTCATCAAATTTTATGTTCGAGTTAGAGTTTATCACATAATTAAACAGTTTATTAAGGATAACAAATAAACAAGCAACAAACAAAAATATTTAAGTGTGGCACACTAGTGAACATAATATTATAAAATGTTTAATAAAAAATAATTTCAAATTGATTTTTTCTCTTTTTTTACGCCACACCCTGTGTCCCATTTCGAAAAAGTTCTACTCCTCTTCTATCTCTCTTTCACTGCAAGACTTTCTTATGGCCGTCTATTTCTCGTGTATGTGTGGCATAGCGTTACTTCAAATTATAAAATCGTCGAGAGTGTCCCTACTCACTGTAAGTAGATATACTCTGGAGGTGGTGTACTGACTACTGATTGCTGTTCGATCGCAGTTTGTGAGTAGGCAAATAACTCTAACAAATTCTTCAGGTTTAATTGAACAAATTTGTGTACATTTAGTTTTGCCAATATGTAATAATGCAAATCAATCAAATGACATAAACATTTATTTTTTCGTTTCGTATATTCCTCCGAATTCCGAATTCGATATTTACAATCAGCATATAAACAATATTCAAATGTTTGCAACTGAATTAGATAATAATTCATATGTTATGGTATTAGGAGATTTTAATCTTAGTAATGTTAAATCGCTTTTTTCTGAGGATGATAAAAAATTAATTCCATTCAATGTTGCTAAAGATAATGAAATGATTGTATTGGACACTATGTCGGCACTAAATTTAATACAACAGAATAATGTAGTAAACTCAATTGGTAGAATATTAGATTTGGTTTTTGTAAATGAAGATTTAGATGTGGTTATATCGGAAGAAGAATTCCCACTTTTAAGTAATAGCATACATCATAAAGCATTAGGTATATTAATTAATTGTAATATGTTTGATATAATTAAAAGTAATTGTTCTTTTGTGAATTATAGTTATGATTTTATTAAGGCCGATTACAATTTCATCAATAACTATTTATGCTCAATAGATTGGGATGTACTTTTAAGTCATACCGATTTATTATCAAATTATTGTTCATTTAAAAGCAAAATAGAAGACATATTTTCAAAATTTGTTCCTTTAAAGCGGGTAAAGCAAAATAACAAACCAGTTTGGTTCACCATTAGGTGGTAAGAGCAAGGTTGATTCAACTTATCGTAGTGAATATTGTCGTTTACGAAAAGAATATGTATATTTAAAAAACTTTACGCATAAGCAATATCTATGGTCATTGGAATCTAGAATTAAAAATGATGCAAAGGCCTTTTGGCAGCATATAAATGTTAAAAGGAAATCATTTGGGATTCCTGCTAATATGTCGTATAAAACTAAAGTTAGTAGCGATCTTTCTGATATATGTAACATGTTTGCATCGTTCTTTCAATCAAACTTTAATTTGAATACTTTAAATTCGATAAATGCATTGAATGTCTCTAAAATTGTTGACATTGGTTCAATAAGATTAACAAAAGATGAAATTCTCAATGAACTAGGTAACTTAGACACCAATCTTAGCATTGCACCGGATAACATTCCAGCAATGTTCGTAAAGATGTGTAGGTTTAATCTATTAAAACCTCTTGAACAAATTTTTAATGCGTCTCTAGATTCTGGGATATTTTTAGATTGTTGGAAGTTTTCATTCATAACGCCCATACATAAATCAGGATCCAAGCAATGTATAGAAAACTACAGACCCATTGCCAAACTACAATTGATCCCAAAGGTTTTTGAATCACTTGTCAAAAAAAGATTATATATTATGGTTCGAAATCACATTTCAATATTTCAGCATGGGTTTATGAGTGGAGGATCCACTTCCACAAATCTATCCCTGTTGACAAATTTTTGCACTAATAGCATGGAAAATAGGAAACAAGTAGATGTTATATTTACGGATTTTTCAAAAGCTTTTGACAGAGTAAACCACTCAATTTTAGTTCAAAAACTTAAAATGCTAGGTTTTCATTCTAATTTATTAAAGTGGATTGAATGTTACTTAACAAATAGATTTGTTAAAATTGGTTCAAGCAAATCTAGAAAAATATTTAATTTTTCCGGTGTACCTCAAGGTAGCCACCTGGGACCTCTCTTATTTCTTCTTTTTATAAATGACTTACCCTCACAAATAACTTCTTCAAAGTGTCGGATTGTATCGCCCTACAAAAAGATATTAGTTACTTATCAAATTGGTGTGATATAAACAAATTGCCATTTAATATATCTGATTGTTCTGTCCTTACGTTCACAAGGTGTCATTGTCCTATTATCTTTGATTACACGATCTCAAACACTGCTCTTAAAAGAGTTTTTAATCAAACAGATTTAGGAGTAATTTTAGATTCAAAATTAGATTTTAAAATGCATTTTGATTACATTATTTCCAAAGGAAATTCTATGCTTGGGTTCCTTTTTCGAAATTCAAATGATTTTCGCTGCCCATACACATTGAAATCGCTTTTTATTAGTTTTGTTAGACCTATACTCGAATATTGCTGCGTAGTTTGGTGTCCATGCTATAATAATAGCACGATTCGTATTGAAAAAATTCAAAAAAGATTTACTCGGTTTGTTCTTCGTAAGTTAAATTGGTCTCTGCCTTTGCCACCTTATGTAAATAGATGCGCTCTTATAAAATTACAACCTCTTTATACAAGAAGAAAATTCTCCTTTATTTCACTTGCAAGGGATGTTGTTACGGGTCATATCGATTGCATCCCCTTACTATCTTTGTTTAATGTTTATGCTCCAGCACGTCCACTTAGACCTAGGCTGCAGCGTTATTTTTCCATACCAAGACATGAAACAAATTATGGTCGTAATGAACCTGTCACAAACGCATGTCTTTATTTTAACCAATATGCAAATGCAATCGACCTTAATTTGAGCAGAAATGCTTTTAAGATTAAGATTTTCGAAGCAATTAAATAATAAAGATTATGTATTACTTAATTTTATATATAATATTACTATATCATTCTAGTCTAAGAAAGTAAAATGTACTTATAGATGAAATAAATAAATAAACATATGAGAGGCTACAATCCGCTATGCGGATCGTTGAATACCCTATCCCATCCCATCCTTTAAATTAATATCCTCAAAATATAGGCCTTATGGCGATGAAATACAGAAAATGACATTGTCACAATATATTGCTCAGACAGTTTCTCAAAATCTTGTGTGGTTCGACAAAAAACAACGTATTTCTATTGCTAATGCCTTGGGATGGGGTATACAAATGGTTTTTGTAAGAAAACGCCCCCAAAATGTGGGCGTAGGTGAAAATGATCTATGGACAAAATGTTTATATTACCATTGCGGAAGTATTTGCATCAAATTTTTTTTCGAAAGTTTTAAAATTTGAACAAAAAGCGTTTTTTACTAAAAACCCAGTTTGTCGCAGTGCAATTTGACGAAACTACAGACATCTCTCGAAAAGCACAACTTTCGTCAATATTTCGTTACGTTAGGGAAAACGGAGAGTGTGAAGAACGTTTTTATAAATTTTTTGATATAAGTAATGACCAAAGTGCTGATGCAATCACAAAAGTGGTTTTACGTGTAATTGACGAACTTGATATTGGTGCAAAACTTGTTGCTCAGACCTATGATGGTGCACCTGTAATGCCTGGTCCAATCAATGGAGTGCAGGCTCAAATAAAAAAAGTATATAGTCATGCTCTATTTATCCACTGCAATGCTCATGTGTTAAATCTAGTGCTTTCTAAATCAGTTCAAAGTGTTAAAGAAACAAAGCAGTTTTTTTCAACTTTAAGTAGTCTAGCATCATTTTTTTCAACTTCAGCAAAGAGAGATACTTTAAAAAGAAACGCTAAACAAAAACATATGAGAGGCTACAATCCGCTATGCGGATCGTTGAATACCCTATCCCATCCCATCCTTTCAATTAATATCCTCAAAATATAGGCCTTATGGCGATGAAATACAGAAAATGACATTGTCACAATATATTACTCAGACAGTTTCTCAAAATCTTGTGTGGTTCGACAAAAAACAACGTATTTCTATTGCTAATGCCTTGGGATGGGGTATACAAATGGTTTTTGTAAGAAAACGCCCCCAAAATGTGGGTGTAGGTGAAAATGATCTATGGACAAACTGTTTATATTACCATTTCGGAAGTATTTGCATCAATTTTTTTTTCGAAAGTTTTAAAATTTGGACAAAAAGCGTTTTTTATTAAAAACGCCCCCAAAAAGTGGGCGTGGCAAAAAACTTTGTATGAACGAAATATAGATATTAGGATTGTGTAAATATGCTACTCAGACACTTTTTTGAAATTCCTTACGGTTTAGCCAAAAAATAAGTTTTCCTAAAAAGGGGGCGTGGCAATGGGCGGATTTCAAAAATTTTTACACTTGTTCTGGTGGCACGGACGAGGATCCTATATACCAAATTTCATTATCCTAGCTCAAAATTTAAGGCCCAAAAACCGCTGACGAACAGACAGACGGACGGACGGACGGACGGACGGACGGACGGACGGACGGACGGACATGGCTAATTAGACTCAGCTAGCGATTCTGAGTCGATCCATATACTTTGAGGTATATGTAGCAAAATTATTTCTCTATGTTACAAACTAAGTATCAAAACTAATATACCCCCCTATGGGATAGGGTATAAAAATTACGTTTTTCTAAAAGGGGGCGTGGCAGTGGGCGGATTTCAAACATTTTTACACTTGTTCTGCTGGGAGCAACAAAGAGCACGTGTACCAAATTTCATCCTTCTAGCTCAAAATATAAGGCCCATAAGCTGGTGACGTACGGACGGACGGACGGACAGACATTGCTAAATCGACTCAGCTATCGATTCTGAGTCGATCCATATACTTTGAGGTATATGTAGCTAAATTATTTCTCTATGTTACAAACTATGTATCAAAACTAATATACCCCTATGGGATAGGGTATAAAAATCGGTGACGTAAAAACGTAGTTTTTAGCCAAATCCTAATATCTATCTTTTGTCCGTACAAACTTTTTTGCCACACCCACTTTTTGGGGACGTTTTAAGTAAAAAAACACCTTTTGCCCAAAATTTAAAAAATTTAAAAGAACTTTTGATGCAAATACTTCCGTAATGATATAATAAACATATGAGAGGGCTACAATCCGCTGTGCGGATCGTTGAATTCCCTATCCCACCCATCCTTAAAAGTACTTCCTCCAAAAAGTGGGCTTTATGGGCCTATAATATAGAAATTAATTTGTCACAACATATTGTTCAAACAGTTTATCAGAATCTTTTGTTGTTTGACAAAAAACATAGTTTTTCTCCTGCATATGGGGTGCTATGGGGTAGTGTATACAAACGGTTTTGTAAAAAAACGCCCCCAAAAAGTGGGCGCGGGCTAAAATAGTCTATTGACGAAATGTTTATAATAATATTACTAATGATTCTGCATCAACATTTTTTTTCGAAATATATAAAATTTGACCGAAAAATGTTTATACCCTATCCCATACTGGTATATTAGTTTTGATACTTAGTTTGTAACATAGAGAAATAATTTAGCTACATATACCTCAAAGTATATGGATCGACTCAGAATCGCTAGCTGAGTCGATTTAGCCATGTCTGTCCGTCCGTCCGTCCGTCCGTACGTCACCAGTTTTTGGGCCTTAAATTTTGAGCTAGAAGGATGAAATTTGGTACACGTGCTCTTTGTTGCTCCCAGCAGAAGAAGTGTAAAAAGTTTTGAAATCCGACCACTGCCACGCCCCCTTTTTAAAAAAACGTATTTTTTGGCCAAACCATAAGGAATTTTGAAAAAGTGTAGTTAGACAATCGTAATATCTATATTTTGTTCATATAAAGTTTTTCGCCACGCCCACTTTTTGGGGGCGTTTTTAATAAAAAAATTCTTACGGTAAAATTTTAAAATTTTCGAAAAAATGTTGATACAGAATAATTAGTAATATTAATATAAACATTTCGTTTATCGATCATTTTAGCCCACGCCCACGTTTTGGGGGCGTTTTCTTACAAAAACCGTTTGTATACCCTATCCCAAAGCATATGCAGGAGGAAAACGATGTGGTCTTTATGGTCATAAAGTATTGAAAATGACGTTGTTACAACAAATTGTTCCGAAGGATTATCAAATTCTTTTATGGTTCGACAAAAAACCACGGTTTTTGTATTGCATATGCCTTGGGTTAGGGCATACAAATGGTTTTTGTCGGAAAACGCCCCTAAAAAGTGGGCGTGGGTTAAAATAGTCTACTGACGAAATGTTCATATTAATCCTACCAATGATTTTGCATCAACATTTTTTTCGAAAATTTTCAAATTTGGCCAAAAAAGGTTTTTTTATGGAAAACGCCCCCAAAAAGTGGGCGTGGCAAAAAACTCACTTTATTTGGGGATTTTAGTTTTATGGATAGGATGGAATAGGGGATCCGCATAGCGGATTGTAGCCTTCTCATATGTTTATACCCTATCCCATAGAGGTATATTATTATACCCTATCCCATAGGGGGGTATATTAGTTTTGACATTAAATTTGTAACACAGAGAAATAATTTCGATACAAATACCTCAAAGTATATGGATCGATTCAGAATCGCTAGCTGAGTCGATTAAGCCATGTCTGTCTGTCTGTCCGTCCGTGTCCGTCCGTGTCCGTCCGTCTGTCCGTCCGTCCGTCTGTGTGTCACCGATTTTTGGGCCCTAAATTTTGAACTAGAGTGTTGAAAGTTGGTATATAGACTCTCTGGCCGACGAAGCAGAACAAGTGTAAACATTTTTGAAATCCGCTAACTGCCACGCCCCCTTTTAGAAAAACGTAGTATAAAGCCAAACCGTTAGGAATTTCAAAAAAGTGTCTGAGCAGCATATTTAGACAATCCTAATATCTATATTTCGTATATACAAAGTTTTTTGCCACGCCCACTTTTTGGGGCGTTTTTAGTAAAAAACTGTTTTTGCCCAAATTTTAACACTTTTGAAAAAAATGTTGATGCAGAATCATTAGTATTGTTGTAATGGTAATATAAACATTTTGTCCATTGATCATTTTTACCTACGCCCACATTTTGGGTGCGTTTTCTTACAAAAACCATTTGTATACCCCATCCCAAGGCATTAGCAATAGAAATACGTTGTTTTTTGTCGAACCACAAAAGATTTTGATAAACTGTCTGATCAAGATATTGTGACAATGTCATTTTCTGTATTTCCCTGCCATAAAGCATTTATTTTGAGGATATTATTTTATGGATGGGATGGGATATGGTATTCAACGATCCGCACAGCGGATTGACGCCTCTCATATGTTTATATCCTATCCCATAGGGCAGTGGCGTCGCGTGAATTATTTAAATGGGTGTGCAATTCTTGAAAATTATATATTTTTTAAAAATATCCATTAATTGCCATTGTGGCAATACCTTATAGACAATACACTTCCCATTTATTGTTTTCTCAATCAAAATTAAAACAAAATACAAGAAATGTCATGAATTTTATTTTATTATAAAAAGACTCCCCTAAAAACGTAGAAAAAACTTAATAAATTATACTCCAACAAAAAAAACTTAATAAATTAGGTAAACTCCAACAAAAAAAAACTTAATACAAAACATAATAAATTATAAATTTTTATAAATTAAATCGATTCTTCGATTTTTTTTGGTAAATTCTTCAATCACCTTCTTAACAAAATCAAAACTTTGGCAACTCCGCAAAGATGTCAGGATTTTTTTTTCAATAGTAATGGAAGACAACGCAATAAGCCGGTCTTCTCCCATAGTGCTTCTATTCGAAGTTTTTATTCGCTTTAGAGTTGAAAAGCTCCTTTCTGTTGTTGCTGTTGTTGACGGAATTGTCATGATTAAATGGCATAGTTTTAAGCATTCAGAAAATGTTTGCTTTAAGTTAGCAGATGTAATTAAAATTGCAATTTCCGTAACATTTTTTTGCTTATAGCATTCAGAACGATATAGCACTTTTAATTCATTTTCCAACTTTAAATAATTCATTTTTAGAAAATTTGCATAGATTTCCTTAAGGGAAAGCAAGAGCTCGTTAGGGAACTTAGCATCGTAGGCTGAAAATTTTTCGCTATCTAATAACTGTACAAACTTTATGTTTCTCAAATCTTTGTACCGAGCACTAATATCAAACAAAACTTTTTCGAATATGTTACTATAGATTTGCTTGAAGAAGTCCTTGTTTTCAGAACGTTTGACTGGCAAACTTCCGAATAAATCGACAGCTTTCTGAAAATTCATTTCGAATTCCTCATTTCCACTGATTTTTTTTATATATTCGGTACAATTCGCAATTTCTTTTATACACTTCTCAATATCCAAGGACTTCTGTTGAAGCAAATTATATAACACGTCGGTTTGTCCGAATATGGATGAAAATAAATTTAAAAAAAAATGGTTTTAAACTCGCTTAAGAACTGTAAGTAACCGCGAGCAGTAACAGATGTATTATCTCCCCAACTTTGTACTGTATCATCAATTATGTATTCGAACACAGCAATTAAGTTTAATCTTTCTTTATACCCTATCCCATAGGGGGGTATATTAGTTTTGATACTTAGTTTGTAACATCGAGAAATAATTTTGCTACATATACCTCAAAGTATATGGATCGGCTCAGAATCGCTAGCTGAATCGAATTAGCCATGTCTGTCTGTCCGTCCGTCCGTCCGTCCGTCCGTCCGTCTGTCTGTTCGTCAGCGGTTTTTGGGCCTTAAATTTTGAGCTAGGATAATGAAATTTGGTATATAGGATCCTCGTCCGTGCCACCAGAACAAGTGTAAAAATTTTTAAAATCCGCCCACTGCCACGCCCCCTTTTTAGGAAAACCTTTTTTTTGGCCAAACCGTAAGGAATTTCAAAAAAGTGTCTGAGTAGCATATTTAGACAATCCTAATATCTATATTTCGTTCATACAAAGTTTTTTGCCACGCCCACTTTTTGGGGGCGTTTTTAAAAAAAAACGCTTTTTGTCCAAATTTTAAAATTTTCGGACAAAATTTTGATGCAAATACTTCCAAAATGGTAATATTAACATTTTGTCCATATATCATTTTCACCTACGCCCACATTTTGGGGGCGTTTTCTTACAAAAACCATTTGTATGCATTAGCAATAGAAATACGTTGTTTTTTGTCGAACCACACAAGATTTGGAGAAACTGTCTGAGCAATATATTGTGAGAATGTCATTTTCTGTATTTCATCGCCATAAGGCCTATATTTTGAGGAAATTAATTTAAAGGATGGGATGGGATAGGGTATTCAACGATCCGCAAGGCGGATTGTAGCCTATCATATGTTTATACCCTATCCCATAGGGGGGTATATTAGTTTTGATACTTAGTTTGTAACATAGAGAAATAATTTTGCTACATATACCTCAAAGTATATGGATCGACTCAGAATCGCTAGCTGAGTCGAATTAGCCATGTCTGTCTGTCCGTCCGTCCGTCCGTCCGTCCGTCTGTCTGTTCGTCAGCGGTTTTTGGGCCTTAAATTTTGAGCTAGGATAATGAAATTTGGTATATAGGATCCTCGTCCGTGCCACCAGAACAAGTGTAAAAATTTTTGAAATCCGCCCACTGCCACGCCCCCTTTTTAGGAAAACTTATTTTTTGGCCAAACCGTAAGGAATATCAAAAAAGTGTCTGAGTAGCATATTTAGACAATCCTAATATCTATATTTCGTTCATACAAAGTTTTTTGCCACGCCCACTTTTTGGGGGCGTTTTTAGTAAAAAACGCTTTTTGTCCAAATTTTAAAACTTTCGAAAAAAATTTTGATGCAAATACTTCCGAAATGGTAATATAAACATTTTGTCCATAGATCATTTTCACCTACGCCCACATTTTGGGGGCGTTTTCTTACAAAAACCATTTGTATACCCCATCCCAAGGCATTAGCAATAGAAATACGTTGTTTTTTGTCGAACCACACAAGATTTTGAGAAACTGTCTGAGCAATATATTGTGAGAATGTCATTTTCTGTATTTCATCGCCATAAGGCCTATATTTTGAGGATATTAATTTAAAGGATGGGATGGGATAGGGTATTCAACGATCCGCATAGCGGATTGTAGCCTCTCATATGTTTTTGTTTAGCGTTTCTTTTTAAAGTATCTCTCTTTGCTGAAGTTGAAAAAAATGATGCTAGACTACTTAAAGTTGAAAAAAAAACTGCTTTGTTTCTTTAACACTTTGAACTGATTTAGAAAGCACTAGATTTAACACATGAGCATTGCAGTGGATAAATAGAGCATGACTATATACTTTTTTTATTTGAGCCTGCACTCCATTGATTGGACCAGACATTACAGGTGCACCATCATAGGTCTGAGCAACAAGTTTTGCACCAATATCAAGTTCGTAAATTACACGTAAAACCACTTTTGTGATTGCATCAGCACTTTGGTCATTACTTATATCAAAAAATTTATAAAAACGTTCTTCACACTCTCCGTTTTCCCTAACGTAACGAAATATTGACGAAAGTTGTGCTTTTCGAGAGATGTCTGTAGTTTCGTCAAATTGCACTGCGACAAACTGGGTTTCCTGAATCTCCCTTTTAATCTCTCTTATCAATACGTTACTTACTGCTTTAATTAAATCATTTTGAATAGTTGCAGAAGTTCCCTTAAAAACTGTGGAAGTTTCCAAGAATTGTTTAAATGCTTCATTGTATTTAGCTGTATATTCAGTCTTTAAAATTGCCTTTATTTAAGGATAGATTTGATTCGTCGTGACCCCTGAATGGCAACTCATGAACAGCCAAAAAAATAGTTGCATCAATTAAAACTTCAAAAGCCTTCCTATTTTTTGACACATTTTCATTAAAACATTGTGCAGAAATTTTCTTTTGATGATCAAATAAATACTCTATTCTAGTTTTTCTAAAAGTATTTAATGACAGAGCATTTGTTATGTGTGAAATGGAAAGTTCATGCTTTGGTATCTTCTCATGCAAATGGTTCAGGTCACTATAACCAATAGTGGTCCACACTTTTTCTTTATACCCTATCCCATAGGGGTATATTAGTTTTGATACATAGTTTGTAACATAGAGAAATAATTTAGCTACATATACCTCAAAGTATATGGATCGACTCAGAATCGATAGCTGAGTCGATTTAGCCATGTCTGTCCGTCCGTCCGTCCGTACGTCACCAGTTTTTGGGCCTTAAATTTTGAGCTAGAAGGATGAAATTTGGTACGCGTGCTCTTTGTTGCTCCCAGCAGAACAAGTGTAAAAATTTTTGAAATCCGCCCACTGCCACGCCCCCTTTTTAGAAAAACGTATTTTTTGGCCAAACCAAAAGGAATTTTGAAAAACTTTCTGAACAACATATTTAGACAATCTGAATATCTGTACTTCGTTCATATAAAGTTTTTTGCCACGCCCACTTTTTGGGGGCGTTTTTATATAAAAACCATTTTTATACACCACCCCATAACATATGCAGTAGAAAACCTTGTCTTTTGTAGAACCGTAAAAGTTTTTTATAAGCAGTCTGAAGAATTTGTTGTCACCATTCCATTTTGTTTATTTTATCCACATCGTGTTTTTAGCCATGCCCACTTTTTTGGGGATTCTAGTTTTATGGATAGGATGGGATAGGGTATTCAACGATCCGCACAGCGGATTGTAGCCTTCTCATATGTTTTTCATTGGTTTTAAAAATCAAACACGGCCAACAACACGGCATACAAATCGAAATTAAACTTTCTCGTATACTCCTTTCCACTTTTTTTGAACGTCGATTTTAAATTTTCTAAACTCGGTGTAGGTCTACCGGCATCAATGATTGTTTTTTTTTTCGTCATACGTGTGACAACTGAACGCTTTTTCTAATAAGTTACTTACACGATCTTCGACTTCACTTTCACTCATTGTTCTGATGTTATTGATATATTATTTTCTTCAAAGTTAAATTTAAAAACAAAAAACCTATGGCATACAAAATTAAAAGCACCGGCACCGCACGAAACTGTAACCACTTGAAAAATATTACCTAAAGAAAAGCAAAGTTCATTCTAATTCACATTTTTCTTATGAAGCTTGGTGTTGGTGTATTGTACCTACACAACAGAAAACAAAACAACATCGCAGCTGTCGTGCACGGTGCACTCCTTTTTTTCGCACGAATTTCGATGTAATGCATTGTATATTTGACTTATGACGCGTTATGGAAACAGGACAGAACAGATACAAAAGAATAGAAAAACATATGAGAGGCTACAATCCGCTATGCGGATCGTTGAATACCCTATCCCATCCCATCCTTTAAATTAATATCCTCAAAATATAGGCCTTATGGCGATGAAATACAGAAAATGACATTGTCACAATATATTGCTCAGACAGTTTCTCAAAATCTTTTGTGGTTCGACAAAAAACAACGCATTTCTATTGCTAATGCATTGGGATGGGGTATACAAATCGTTTTTGTAAAAAAACGCCCCCAAAATGTGGGCGTAGGTGAAAATGATCTATGGACAAAATGTTTATATTACCATTGCGGAAGTATTTGCATCAAAAATTTTTTCGAAAGTTTTAAAATTTGGACAAAACGCGTTTTTTACTAAAAACGCCCCCAAAAAGTGGGCGTGGCAAAAAACTTTGTATGAACGAAATATAGATATTAGGATTGTCTAAATATGCTGCTCAGACACTTTTTTGAAATTCCTTACGGTTTGGCCAAAAAATAAGTTTTCCTAAAAAGGGGGCGTGGCAGTGGGCGGATTTCAAAAATGTTTACACTTGTTCTGGTGGCACGGACGAGGATCCTATATACCAATATATCCTATATCCTATATATCCTAGCTCAAAATTTAAGGCCCAAAAATCGGTGACGAACAGACAGACGGACGGACGGACGGACAGACAGACATGGCTAATTCGACTCAGCTAGCGATTCTGAGTCGATCCATATACTTTGAGGTATATGTAGCAAAATTATTTCTCTATGTTACAAACTAAGTATCAAAACTAATATACCCCCCTATGGGATAGGGTATAACAAGAATACAGCCCGTGCACAGAAAACCGTCGCACGCGTTTGCTACAAGTTCATCAAAGTACCTAAAGCGATTTTATGTATGCGTGAGTTATGTTAGAGACAACAGACAGGCAACACACATGCCAAACACATGACGACGGAATACCCTCGCTCTCAACAAACGTCCCAAGTATCCTTCTGAGAAGAGAAGATTAAGGAAAACCAAACGGACACTCCAGGTACTCTTCCAACCCAAACAAACAATAAATGACTCAGACAGATAACACTCGTCATTTATGAGTAGGTGCCATAAAAAAGGGATCGATATTTCATACCGATCTTGCATAGTATATAAGAACATTTTGGTTCCCTTTTTCGGGCAGACTTAATTAACATGTAGACGAATACTACACATTATTTTAGCTCCTAAGCAATTTTAATAATAAAAATACATTATTTTAAAATACAAGACTTAGTAATTTATTTGGCGCAGTCGGTAGGATATTTCTCAGATCTATACCCGCATATTATAGTGAGAGAAAATATCCAGTGATCAAGTTAAATTTTAAATTAACTTGCAACCTAAAAATTAAAATCAGTGAAAGTGTTAAAGTGTTCAGGAGTGAATAATTAGTAACCCAATACACGAAATCCATAGAGGAAATTGACGCACCGGATCGTAACAGTTTAAGGAAATAAAAACCTTCGAACAACTCGACCAATCACCGATTTTACCCGTTCTCAAAACAGAGAAACAGAAAGCCAACGGAAATGGCGCAGCCAGCAGCAGACCAGACTATTACTCTAGGAAGACTAGAGAAAGTCCCCATATACTCCGGAAAACCCGAGGAAGACGTAATTGCATTCATAGAGTACATCGATTATGTTTACGAACACATAACGGAAGGAAACAGAATGATAGCGACCCTCATCATTCGGAACCGAATCCAAGGAAATGCAATAAATACGCTTCGAAGGATACTACAGCCCACATGGTCATTAATAAAAGCAGCTCTAATTCAAGATTTTGGTGTACATGAGACGTACGAACAGATTCTGCAAGATTTGCATGCCATCCAAACCAGAGACGTTCACCAATTGTATAGGCAGACAGAAGACATCCTCCTGAAACTCAACAAAAAGAGTATATTAGAAGTAAGTCTTATATATAACCCTACCATTAATGAAAGCTTAGTTATGAATAAATTTATAAATAATTTAAATGCTAGCCAAGCATCCATTATAATTGCTCAACAAATTAAAAACATAAGAGAAGCTTATGAAATAATAACTAGATATAAAAACCTTAGTGAAAAATTGAGAGAAACCCTTCCTAATCATAAATCAAATACTCCAAATCAACCCCAGAGGCAATATCATAATAATAATTATAATCAAAGACCTCAGTATATGCAAAATAATCATCAATTTCATCAAAGAAGTAACATAGACATGAATAGTAATCAGATTAGGACAAATAATAATAATATGCTTAGAAATAATTACCAATATAGACCACCTTATAATCATCATAGGCAGAATAACTATAATAATCCTAGAACTAGTCATTCAAGACAAGAGCCATGGACGTTAATAATGTAGACGTAGAACATCACGAGGTAAATTTTACTTTGAACGAAGCACTTCCCATAATAATTGCAACCATTAACAATAAAAAACTAAAAATTCTAATAGACACAGGTTCGACTACAAGTATACTGGATGAATCTGAATTATTAGAAATACCACGAAATCCTGTACGGATTCCAACCCAAATAAAAGTCGCTAATAATGCAATTAGTACTATTAAAGAAGAAATCATAACCGAAGTGCCTGTTGAATTCAACGAACATGAAGCAACAATGGCATGGAAGTTGATGAAAATAAAAAATAAAAAATTCGATGGAATAATAGGTCAAAACCTATTAAAGCCCATCAAAGCAAATATAGACCTAGGAGAAGGATTTGTAGTAATAAATAATAGAAAAACTTATTTCGAAAATTATAGGAATAAAAATAGATGTCCGTATGAATTCGAAGAAATCCATACACTTAACTATTGTAACTCAACTGAAATGAGTCAATTAATTAGTGAGGATTTGAATTTAGAAGAGAAAAACATTTTAAATAAATTTATTGAAAAAAATAAACACGCATTTTTTTAAGAAGGAGATAAATTAACATCTACCACTCAAACCATGCACAATATTAGGACCCAACATGATAGTCCAATATTTAGCAAAATCTATCGTTATCCTAAAATACATGAACAAGAGATCGAAAAACAAGTTAAGGATTTATTAGCTCAGGGAATTATTAAGAAAAGTACCTCACCCTATAATGCACCTATTTGGGTAGTCCCAAAGAAAGAAGACAATTCTGGAAAACAGAAGTGGCGTATGGTGATCGACTATCGCAAATTGAACGAGAAAACAGTCGAGTTCAAACACCCTATACCTAATATCGATGAAATATTGGACAAACTCGGAAGAGCCCAATATTTTTCGACGTTAGATCTTGCGAAAGGATTCCATCAGATTAAAATGGATCCGTCAGATACTGAGAAAACTGCTTTCTCAACTCCATATGGACATTACGAATGGTTACGTATGCCATTTGGATTAAAAAACGCCCCAGCCACCTTCCAAAGAATGATGAACGAAGTCTTAGACGAACTGATTAATAAAATCTGTGTAGTTTATTTAGACGATATTCTAATCTTCAGTACTTCTCTCGAAGAACACATGATTAATTTGAATTTGGTATTCCAGAGATTAAAGAAACATAACCTAAAAATACAAATCGATAAATGCAATTTTCTTAAAAGAGAAACCAAATTTTTAGGTCATATTATTACTGACAAGGGTATTAAACCTAATTCTGACAAAACTACTGTTATCGAAAGAATACCACTGCCTACTACACAAAAAGAAATTAAATCTTTTCTGGGTATAACAGGGTATTACAGAAAATTTATAAAAGAGTATGCAAAAATTGCCCAACCTATAACTAAATATCTTAAAAAAGATACGAAAATTGATAAATTTGATATAAGCTATGTAAAAGCACATCAGGAGCTCAAAAATGCACTTCAAACAGAACCTGTACTTGCATATCCTGATTTTAATGAAATATTCGTGCTAACGACAGATGCATCCAACTACGCAATTGGTGCAGTATTATCTCAAAAAGGTCATCCAATAACGTACATTAGTAGAACACTCAATGAACATGAGAGAAACTACAGTACGACCGAGAAAGAATTACTTGCAATTGTTTGGTCAGTAAGACATCTGCGACCTTACTTATATGGTAGACGTTTTGAGTTAAAAACGGACCACCAACCGTTAATATGGCTTCAAACCAAAAACCTCGGCAAAGATATTTCACCTCGACTCCAGAGATGGGTACTTCAGCTAGGTGAATATGACATGAGAATCGAGTATCTCAAGGGAACAAGCAATACAGTTGCAGACTTTCTCAGTAGAGGAATCACGAATAACGAAGAAATAAACGCTTTAGACTCTGTAGAACCAACGATCCATTCCCAACACGAAGAAGCAAATGACCAAAAAAAAAAAAAAATACAAATTTTTGGCGCAACAGGCTCGTTAGTACCCAGGGCCTAGCTATCTCACAACCGTTCATGTGTGCGTGTGTACTTCTTGCACGATGGTGGGACCTCCTGTTTTATGCCGACTCCGAACGGCTAAGTTGAGATAAGCTATTCTTGACAATTGATACTACTCGGATGATTTGTCAGATCATCACGAGAGGAGGGCCAGTGAAAAATCATTTAGGTGTTGATACGGCTGGGAATCGAACCCAGACCTCCTGCGCGGCAGTTCATCGCACTAACCATCGCGCCACTGAGGCCCTCAAGCAAATGACCACTTTCCGATAAAAGATACTTGTGTGAATATATATAATCAGCAAATAATCCTGACGTTAGGTTTTCAAACGAAAGTTAAAATGATAAACAAAAAACGAAGAATATTCTTAGGTATTGATTCTTTAAAACAGAAAAATATAGAAGAGAAATTAATACCTCTAATAGAGAACAAAATAACGGGAATATATGTTAACCCTGTAGTAAATGAAAGTAATTTTAATATATTACAACAAAAATTAATTACACTATACGGAAATAGGATAAAATTTACAAAATGCATGTCCTACGCAAAAGACATGAACTCAGAAGAAGAAGCTGTCCAACAGATTAAATTATATCATCAGAAAGAAACTGGACATTCTGGCATAGAAGAGAATTACAGAGGTTTGAAAACTAAAATCTATTTCAAAAATCTGAGAGAATTAATTTACGATGTGATAAATTCATGTAACATTTGCAAACAAAGCAAATACGATAGGCATCCCATTAAAAAGAAATTCTGCTTATCAGATACACCTAAAGACATTAATGAAATAGTTTATTTAGATATCTACTGTATAGCTAAGACAAAATATTTAACTAGCGTAGATAAATTTTCCAAACTAACCACTACCACATATGTACCCAATGTTTCACACGAAACTTTAGAAGAGACAATTCTACAACTAATAGCTACGCATGGTAAGCCCAAACGATATGTTATGGATAACGAATTCAATTTCCCCAGAATAGTAAAAATGTTAGAAGAATTAGGTATAGAAATTCATTTTTCTAAACCCAATAGTCATACAGGGAATTCTGATATAGAGGTATTTCATAGAACACTTGCTGAAAAAGTACGTGCTATTTTAAACGGAAAAACTACACCCAACATACATGAAATTCGCATGGCTGTACACAAAGCAACACTTTATTATAATAACTCGGTTCACTCAACAACAAAACATACCCCATATGAAATTCAGAAGGGTAATTTTGCTAAAGACAAAATATACCAACACGTTCATACAAACAAACTAAAAATTATCAATAAAAGGAACGAGAACCGTGAAAATTACGAAGAACAGAGATACCAAGGCTTTGTCAAAAACTCTAGAACAGAACGACATAAAACTGAACCACGATATAAATTTAATAGATTAGAAGAACAACATCACAGCAACATACAGAAAGAAAGAAAATCTAAATTTAAAAATAGCGACAATATAATCAAGGCAAACCCCAGTAACAGATACACTCAAACTAGAAAACAAACCACCGGAAACCATCCTTCAACTTCAAAAATACAAATAGTAGATTGCAAATAATGTTAGAAAGTCTATTAACTTCAGAAGAAATTGATGAGTTTGATGTTGATCTGTATAAGCTGAAGAAAATTAAATTATCCGTTGGAGAATTTCATGAAAATTTATTGATATTTGTAATCCAAATTCCTGACAAAATATTAACATTTGATAAATATTTCCTTACTCCAATACCTAATAAAGACAATGAAGAATTAGATATTGAAAGTGAATTTTTGATTAGAGTAAATGAAAGTAACTATGTCTATACAGAAAATAAAGAAATAAGACATCTAAAACCACTTGTAAACTGTCTCAATAAAATTATAAATTGTACCAAGAAAATAAATAAAAATAAAAATGTTATAATAGAATTAATGAAAGGAGCAGTACTTTCAATAAATTGTGATGTTAAAATAAATAATAATTGTGACGAAAGAAAATCGATTGTAATCATAAGAAATGCTTTGATCACTTTTGAAAACTGTACACTGGAAATTAATAATCAAACGTTTTCAAACAAATATGCAATTGTAAATCAACCCATCCCTATAGATGTAGAATATCCATATGACATAACCAGTATAAAATTAAAAAAAAATTGATTTAAACATAAGTAATATAAATGAAATAGAAGAAAAATTCCATTCACACAAAAACATAAACTTTAGAATGCATGGAATAACTTTAATTATAATTATAATAATGTTAATTCTTCTTATATATTTGCTTCGGGAGAAACAAAAGACAAAGGAGGGAGGAGTTATGTTAGAGACAACAGACAGGCAACACACATGCCAAACACATGACGACGGAATACCCTCGCTCTCAACAAACGTCCCAAGTATCCTTCTGAGAAGAGAAGATTAAGGAAAACCAAACGGACACTCCAGGTACTCTTCCAACCCAAACAAACAATAAATGACTCAGACAGATAACACTCGTCATTTATGAGTAGGTGCCATAAAAAAGGGATCGATATTTCATACCGATCTTGCATAGTATATAAGAACATTTTGGTTCCCTTTTTCGGGCAGACTTAATTAACATGTAGACGAATACTACACATTATTTTAGCTCCTAAGCAATTTTAATAATAAACATATGAGAGGCTACAATCCGCTGTGCGGATCGTTGAATACCCTATCCCATCCCATCCTTAAAATTAATATCCTCAAAATATAGGCCTTATGGCAATGAAATACAGAAAATGACATTGTCACAATATATTGCTCAGACAGTTTATCAAAATCTTTTGTGGTTCGACAAAAAACAACGTATTTCTATTGCTAATGCCTTGGGATGGGGTATACAAATGGTTTTTGTAAGAAAACGCCCCCAAAATGTGGGCGTAGGTGAAAATGATCTATGGACAAAATGTTTATATTACCATTGCGGAAGTATTTGCATCAACATTTTTTTCGAAAGTTTTAAAATTTGGACAAAAAACGTATTTTACTAAAAACACCCCTAAAAAGTGGGCGTGGCAAAAAACTTTGTATTGACGAAATATAGATATTAGGATTGTCTAAATATGTTGCAAACACACTTTTTTCCTTACGGTTTGCCTTAAAACTACGTTTTTTTCAAAAAGGGGGCGTGGCAGTGGGCGGATTTCAAAAATTTTTACACTTGTTCTGCTTCGTCGGCCAGAGAGTCTATATACCAAATTTGAACACTCTAGCTCAAAATTTAAGGCCCAAAAATCGGTGACACACAGACGGACGGACGGACGGACGGACAGACAGACATGGCTTAATCGACTCAGCTAGCGATTCTGAATCGATCCATATACTTTGAGGTATATGTATCGAAATTATTTCTCTATGTTACAAACTTAATGTCAAAACTAATATACCCCTCTATGGGATAGGGTATAAAAATACATTATTTTAAAATACAAGACTTAGTAATTTATTTCGTGCGGGAGACGAATTTCGATGGAGAATTGGGGATGAATACTGGGAAAATCTTGTAGGTATAATATATAGGCAGTTTGAGGTTGGATGAATTTATTTGATAAAATCAACAGAAAAAGTGCACTGCGAGATTTCGTGCGAGTTTATTCTGTTTGTTTCTCAACGATAAAGGAATTTTGAAAGACAAATTAGGAAGGATAAATATGAATATGGTGTAGGGTGTAGCGTGTAGGCTGTTAGATGGTGGTTTTTTTGTTTTGTGTAATTGTGATGTGCATATTTGTGTGTGTTATTATTATTACACAGTGTTCAAAGAGGGATTTTTTTTGTTAGATCAGGGTGTGCAATGCACACCTTGCACACCCTGACGAGACGCCACTGCCATAGGGGTATATTAGTTTTGATACTAAGTTTCTAACATAGAGAAATAATCTAGCTACATATACCTCAATGTATATGGATCGAATCAGAATCTATAGCTGATTCGAATTAGCCATGTCTGTCTGCCCGTCCGTCCGTCCGGCAGCAACACCAACAGTCCCACCAAATTGCGTCTAAAACGCAAAATTTGCAATTTGGCTGACAAATTAAAGACGCACAAAAAGTAAAAACATATGAGTGGCTACAATCCGCTGTGCGGATCGTTGAATACCCTATCCCACCCCATCTTTAAAATAATATCCTCAAAATGTGGGCGTTATGGCGATAAAATACAGAAAATGACATTGTCACAATATATTGCTCAGAGAGTTTATCAAAACCTTTTGTGGTTCGACAAAAAAAACGTTTTTATAACCTATCTCATAGGGGTATATTAGTTTTGATACTTAGTTTGTAACATAGAGAAATAATTTTGCTACATATACCTCAAAGTATATGGATCGACTCAGAATCGCTAGCTGAGTCGATAAAGCCATATCTGTCTGTCCGTCCGTCTGTCCGTCCGTCCGTCTGTACGTCACCGATTTTTTAGCCTTAAATTTTGAGCTAGGATTATGAAATTTGGTATATAGGATCCTCGTCTCTGCCTACAGAACAAGTGTAAAAATTTTTGAAGTCCGCCCACTTCCACGCCCCCTTTTAAGAAAAACTAAGTTTTTGACCAAACCGTAAGGAATTTCAAAAAAGTGTCCGAGTAGCATATTTAGACAATCCTAATATCTATATTTCGTTCATACAAAGTTTTTTGCCACGCCCACTTTTTGGGGGCGTTTTCAATAAAAAACTGTTTTCGGTCAAATTTTAAATTTTTCGAAAAAAATTTTGATGCAGAATCATTAACATTATTAATATGAACATTTCGTCTTTATACCATTTTAACCCACGCCCACTTTTTGGGGGCGTTTTTATATAAAAACCATTTTTATACACTACCCCATAACATATGCAAGAGAAAACCTTGTCTTTTGTAGAACCGTTAAAGTGTTTTGTAAGCAGTCGGAAGAATTTGTTGTCACTTGTTGTTGTTACTAAAAACGCCCCAAAAAGTGGGCGTGGCTAAAAACTTTGTATGGACGAAATATAGATATTAGGATTGTCTAAATATGTTGCTTACACACTTTTTTGAAATTCCTTACGGTTTGCCTTAAAACTACGTTTTTTTCTAAAAGGGGGCGTGGCAGTGGGCGGATTTTAAAAATTTTTACACTTGTGCTGGTGACTCGGCCATGGATCCTATATACAAAATTTCATTATCCTAGCTCAAAATTTAAGGCCCGAAAATCGGTGACGAACAGACAGACGGACGGACGGACGGACGGACAGACAGACATGGCTAATTCGACTCAGCTAGCGATTCTGAGTCGATCCATATACTTTGAGGTATATGTAGCTAAATTATTTCTCTGTGTTACAAACTAAGTATCAAAACTAATATACCCCCCTATGGGATAGGGTATAAAAAAACGTATGAGAGGCTACAATCCGCTGTGCGGATCGTTGAATACCCTATCCCATCCCATCCTTAAAATTAATATCTCCAAAAAGTGGGCTTTATTAGCCTATAATATAGAAAATGACATTGTCACAACAATATATTGTTCAAACAGTGTATATTTTGTTGTTTGACAAAACACATCGTTTTCCTCCTGTATATGCTATGGGATAAGGTATACAAACGGTTTTTGTAAGAAAACGCCCCCAAAATGTGGGCGTAGGTGAAAATGATCTATAGAGAAAATGTTTATATTACCATTGCGGAAGTATTTGCATCAACATTTTTTTCGAAAGTTTAAAAATTTGGACAAAAAACGTATTTTACTAAAAACGCCCCTAAAAAGTGGGCGTGGCAAAAAACTTTGTATGGACGAAATATAGATATTAGGATTGTCTAAATATGCTGCTCAGGCACTTTTTTGAAATTCCTTACGGTTTGGCTTAAAACTACGTTTTTCTAAAAGGGGGCGTGGCAGTGGGCGGATTTCGAAAATTTTTACACTTGTTCTGCTTCGTCGGCCAGAGAGTCTATATACCAATTTTGAACACTCTAGCTCAAAATTTAAGGCCCAAAAATCGGTGACACACAGACGGACGGACGGACGGACGGACAGACAGACATGGCTTAATCGACTCAGATAGCGATTCTGAATCGATCCATATACTTTGAGGTATATGTATCGAAATTATTTCTCTATGTTACAAACTTAATGTCAAAACTAATATACCCCCCTATGGGATAGGGTATAAACATATGAGAAGGCTACAATCCGCTGTGCGGATCGTTTAATACCCTATCTCATTCCATCCTTAAAATTAATATCCCCAAAATATGGTCTTTATGGTCATAAAGTATTGAAAATGACGTTGTCACAACATATTGTTCCGAAGGTTTATCAAATTCTTTTATGGTTCGACAATACACAACGTTTTTCTTTGCATATGCCTTGGGGTAGGGCACACAAATGGTTTTTGTAAGGAATCGCCCCCAAAAAGTGGGCGTGGGTTAAAATAGTCTATTGACGAAATGTTGGTATTAATACTGCCAACGATTGTGCATCAAAATTTTTTTTTCGAAAATTTTAAATTTTGGCCAATAAACGTTTTTTATTAAAAACGCCCCCAAAAAGTGGGCGTGGCAAAAAACTTTATATTGACGAAATATAGATATTATGATTCTCTAAATATGCTGCACAGACACTTTTTTAAAATTCTTTACGGTTTGGCCAAAAAATACATTTTCCTAAAAAGGAGGCGTGGCAGTGGGCGGATTTCAAAAATTTTTACACTTGTTCTGGTGGCACGGACAAGGATCCTATATACCAAATTTCATTGTCCTAGCTCAAAATTTAAAGCCCAAAAATCGGTGACGAACAGATAGACGGACGGACGGACGGACGGACGGACAGACAGACATTGCTTAATCGACTCAGCTAGCGATTCTGAGTCGATCCATATACTTTGAGGTATATGTAGTTAAATTATTTCTCTATGTTATAAACTAAGTATCAAAACTAATATACCCCTATAGGATAGGGTATAAAAAACATATGAGAGGCTACAATCCGCCTTGCGGATCGTTGAATACCCTATCCCATCCCATCCTTTAAATTAATTTCCTCAAAATATAGGCCTTATGGCGATGAAATACAGAAAATGACATTCTCACAATATATTGCTCAGACAGTTTCTCCAAATCTTGTGTGGTTCGACAAAAAACAACGTATTTCTATTGCTAATGCATACAAATGGTTTTTGTAAGAAAACGCCCCCAAAATGTGGGCGTAGGTGAAAATGATATATGGACAAAATGTTAATATTACCATTTCGGAAGTATTTGCATCAAAATTTTGTCCGAAAATTTTAAAATTTGGACAAAAAGCGTTTTTTTTTAAAAACGCCCCCAAAAAGTGGGCGTGGCAAAAAACTTTGTATGAACGAAATATAGATATTAGGATTGTCTAAATATGCTACTCGGACACTTTTTTGAAATTCCTTACGGTTTGGCCAAAAAAAAGGTTTTCCTAAAAAGGGGGCGTGGCAGTGGGCGGATTTTAAAAATTTTTACACTTGTTCTGGTGGCACGGACGAGGATCCTATATACCAAATTTCATTATCCTAGCTCAAAATTTAAGGCCCAAAAACCGCTGACGAACAGACAGACGGACGGACGGACGGACGGACAGACAGACATGGCTAATTCGATTCAGCTAGCGATTCTGAGCCGATCCATATACTTTGAGGTATATGTAGCAAAATTATTTCTCTATGTTACAAACTAAGTATCAAAACTAATATACCCCCCTATGGGATAGGGTATAACAAGAACCGTACACTTATAAACGCCATTAATTAACTTTGTACAGTAGTAGCGGCAGATGGAAATTTCCAAATCGTTGATGTTATTTGTTCCATCTCCGACTGCAGGCCGTGCTGCCTCTCCCGATTTCTGATTTTAATAACACAAATGTCAGTCTGTACGCAATGAATGGGCCAACAACCACATGCCAATAAGTGAAGTGAACCTGTGCTTGTTAACCTGGTCGCATGGTCGAATACGAAGCCAACGATTTATCGAAAATTTTGCGTTTTAATTGAATTTTAATGAAAATACTTTTCCCAAAGAGTAGTGCGGTGGACTACGGAGGACGATGATGGAAAACTGTTTAACGCGCGAGCGCACGCAATCAATTTTTTTGTCGAGAAAAAAAATTAAAACTAAACAAATCGCGTCCAGATCGCACCAAAGTCCAACAAACCCACCAGGTGGCCGCTGCAGTAGATTTTTGATTAAAACCAGCTCTGTAATCAGTCTGCAGCTGCACGCAGTGCACCAAATACAATCAACGTGAAGAGTTAAAGGAGAAAAAGCGGTGTCAAGTGAAATCGAGACGCGGCCTGCAGCTGTGCGTCCTCCCGCCAAGAGTGGAACCGGCTTAGGATGGAGCGCACGCTTTTCAAGTTACACGCATCGTTGTGTCGTTGGGAACACTCTCGCCTTACTCAAGTGCTTAAGCACACACTCTATGTACACGATTAGGTTGCAATTTATTGACAATTATAGTGCGTAATTCAAGTTGCAGTGCACACTGAACGATCGGACATAATTAAGTGCAGAATCTAGGCGGGGCTCCCATCCCCGTCCTCTTCCCACCGGTGTAGATTACTTCGACTGAAAAGCCGATACTTTGACCATGCTACCGAGATGAAGAAATTTAATTCGTACGAGTGCCACTTGTGTGCGTAAACATATTCGTGTGGTGCGCAGTGTACCGCTGCGCATGCGTGGTCTCCATACATTTCACAGTTAAATTTCGACGCGATGCAAAAAGTGCGTTTCTGTGTTGATGTTGTTTTTTTTTGGAGCAAATTAATTTCAACTCTCGCTGCATGGTGTCAGTTAATTAGTTGACATTACCCGGAACGGTTTAGCTGCGTTTTTGGGTCAAGTTCCTTAAAAAGTATTTAGGTATCCTGGAAACATTTTAGTTTGAATAATTAATGTTGGATGTAAAACAGCCAGAAATATATATATATATATATATATATATATATATATATATATATTTAAATTTAAAATGCTTTTTGATTGAAGCACTTTTTAAAAATTATTATCCAGAGCAGAGCTCTGAATGATGGTTTATTATTGAATTCGACTTAGGAACTGACTGGAACATCGCAGATGACCAGTATATATTGATTTGTGTTTTTTTAATAGATAGGATGTGAGTCGGATATAATATGAATATGTATCTGACTTCTCATTCGTTTGTCTTTGTTTATAACTTCTATCGACGCGCATTAATTGATCGTTTTATCGTTTTATCGTTTTATTTTAATTGCTTAGGGTATGAGTCGGATATAATATGAACATGATATCTGACTTCTTATTTGTTTATCTTTTATGATTTATGTCGTCGTGCATTTATTGATAGTTTTATCGTTTTATTTTAATTACTTAGGGTGGCTATAGGATGTGAGGCAGATATATATGAATATAATATCTGACTTCTCTGATAAAACATATAAGTTAAAATATTCGTTTCTTTTCTTTTACGGTTATAACTCCTCCCTCTTTAGAATCTTTTATCGGTTTGAAAGTGACCGATGGAAGGTTTACATTTGTAATAGATTTTCTATTTTTTAATTTTATTTTTAAATATATAATTACAAAAGTTATGATAGTTATTACAATTGCAAACGATACAATGTTAAAGGTTATATGTTCTTTATGTATTCTAGATTCTAACGTTTCAATGTTTTCAATTGATTTAAAGTTCAGATTTTTATAATATAATTCTGAGAAGTTATAATTTGATAATGGTATTATTTTATAATTACTCTGGTACAATTTTTTGTTATAGATTTTATTTTTTATTTCTATTTTACAGTTTTCTAGTTTTAGTATATAATTTCCTTCTAAAACATAATCTAGGTTGTTACAACTTTGTTTTACTTTTTCTTTTTGTAAATTCTTTATTATTAGATATTTTTCTTTTTCTATGATTGAATTTTCTTCTGTAAACGTTTCCGTTTCACATTCTAAATTTATACTGTTTTTGAACAGATTTTCAATACAATTATCTTTAATTTGATGTAGATGTTTTATTTCTTTAGTCATAGTATATAAGGTTTTATTAAATTCTAATAATTCATTATTAGGTATTTTAATTATTCTTTCTTTTACTGGAAAAGTTTGTAGGTATAGTTTATTGAATAATTTATCATTAAAGTTAGGAATACTTAGGATAATTAGTAGATTCTCATTATAGGTTGCCAAAGCTGTTTTCAATTCCTTAAGTTTTTCAAAATTTATTTCGTAATCGAATATCTCTTGTACAGTCAGTATGTCTTGTGTTAGTACACCAGTTCTACTAGTCATGATGATATTATTAATTTTTTCTATTATTTCCTGTACTTCTACTAAATTTTTGTTGAATTCAATTTCCATGCGTAAGGCGTTAATGTCATTTTGGACTATTTTCCATCTATTTAATGTCTTATAACTTTGTTCGAATATGTCATTAAGTTGCAAGAACTGTTCGTTAAATTGTTGATTAATCATTACTTGTTTATTGTTGTTTTTTAGTAGTTCTTCGTTATTTTCTTCAAGTGCTTTTAGGCTTTGTTCTATGCTTTCCCTATCGTCGTCATCCATTGTTCCATAGACAAATTTCATTCCTTTTCCTATAATATTAATTAAACCTCTTTTGTGTATAATGTGGTGGGGAATTATTGTTTGTAGTTTAATTTCTAAGGTATCTAACTTTTGTTTCTGTTGATCATTTTTATCGGGTAAAATTTGGTATTGGTTTTTTAGTTGATCTATTAGTATTTGACATTCTGTCAGGTTTATTAAATGTAAGATCATATCATAATTATTGATTAGTTTTACTTGTTCTTCCTGTAGAAGGAGGAATTCTCTATCTATCTTTGTTATTTCGATATTAGATTTCACTAGGGTTATTAAAGAGAGAATCACTATTGTTATCTTCATTGTGGGGTTTTGTATGTTTCTTTCTTTTTCGGAACTGATCCTTATGCAAGGTTTGCTTCCTAAGATGTGGTTTGATTAATATTTTCTTTTCTTTTACTTTTATTACCTTTACTTTCTTGTGTTTCGTTTTCAGTTTATTAAAATTTTCTGGGTTATTTATTTTTGTAAAGTTTGGATCTATTTCTGTGTCTATTCTTTTTTTATTAAGTTTTTCTAAAACTTTAATTTTTGTTTTTTCAATTCTACTGAATACTATTTTGTTATCTATCTTGCCTAGGTGTATATCGATTGGTTTTTCCTTGGTTGTTAAATGAACAGTTTTGTTATAAATATTTATAGTTTTTACGACTAAGTCGAAAATATTTTCAGTTTTTTCCAGCAACCTGATATGTTCATTAAAAGTACTGTGAAGTCTTTCGACGTCTGAGTTACCAGTGTGCCTATAAGGAGTTGAGAAATGTGTTAGAATCTGTTTCTCTTGAAAATAATTCTTAATAGAATAAGTTTTGAAAGTGGGATCATTATCTAATGTTATTCTTTCTGGGTGAGACATATAACTAAATGTTTTTTCTAACGCGTTTAGGATGTCTTTCTGATTTTTGCTTTTCACTTTCTCTGCAGAGGCAAATTTACTAAATTTATCGTTACAGGTGAGATACTTGTTATTATTGGGTAAAATCCAGATGTCAATATGATAATGAATGTGAGGACCGTTTGGGGTCTCAGTTTTTTCGTAAGGTAATTTTATAGGATTGCGTTCTATTTTTAAATTACATAGATCGCAATTGTTTGTTATCTTGGTTATGATTGTTTTTAGATTCGGATAATAATACTTTCTTTTGAGTTCAAGGTAAAGTTTCTCTATACCTATATGATTAAACTCGTTGTGTACTTTGTATATGATTTCTTCCATGTCTGGGAGTTCATATATGTCTTCTAAGAATATTTTAGTTCTTATCAGATTTTGATTGTTATTATTATTCTTCCAATAATTTTGAAAGTCGAGAAATGATCTGTCGTCTTTCATAAAAATGGCGTTCCTGTGATTGGTATCTGATTCCGAAATTATTTTGTCAAAGTCATTTTTGTTTAAGAAATTTTTCCTAATAATTTTTATCCTTCGTTTATTGAAAGGAAATGTGATGATTTCGTCATCTTGTTCTCCTTTTTCGACGATTATTTGTCTGATAAAAACATTTAGAGGTTTTTCTGTAATTGGAATCAAATTGCAGCTATCTGACTCGTTTGAGTGTTGAGTTGAAACTAACTCTAAAGCGTTTATTTCATTTAGCTTGATTCTGGAAAGAGCGTCTGCCACTTTGTTCTCTTTTCCGGCAAGATATTCAATTTGAAAATCGTACTCTTCGAGTTTGATTTTCCAACGTTGGAGCTTGGAATTAGGCTCTCGTAAATTCTGTAACCAGGCTAAAGGTCTATGATCAGTGAGGATTTTAAATTTTCTACCGTAAAGGTAATGACGAAATTGTTTGGTTGCCCAAACAATTGCGAGAAGTTCTTTTTCAATGGTACTATAGTTTTGTTCATGTTTGTTTAGGGTTCTTGATGCAAAGCACAGAGGTCCATGTGATTGGCTTAGGACCGCGCCGATTGCGTAATTCGATGCGTCCGTTGTCAGGGTAAATTCTTTGTTGAAGTCTGGATGTCGATTCAATAGGTTGTCAGTCATTACCAACTTCAGTTTTTCGAAGGCTTCTTTATATTCTAAGTCTTTTGTGTTTATTTTTTTATCCTTTTTTAAGCACAGAGTCATGGGTTTAATGATTTTTGCATAGTCTTGAATGAATTTTCTGTAGTATCCTGTAAGTCCAAGAAATGATTGGATTTCTTTGATTGTTTTTGGAATTGGAAAATGCTTAATTGCTTGGATTTTGTTCGGATTAGGTTTGATACCGTCTTGCGTCACTACGTGACCTAAGAATTCGGATTCTTTTTTGAGGAAGTCACATTTGTTAAGTGAAACTTTCAAGTTTACTTTTTGTAGTTGTTCGAATATCTTTTTTAGCGAGTTAATATGTTCCTCGAGTGATGTAGAGAAAATAATTATATCGTCTAGATAGACGTAACATATTTTCCCAACGAAGTCTTTTAGGACTTCGTTCATCATTCTCTGGAAAGTTGCCGGAGCATTTTTTAAACCGAAAGGCATTCGTTGCCATTCGTAATGTCCGGACAGCGTGCTAAACGCTGTTTTTTCTTGATCTTCTGGTTCCACTTCTATCTGATGGAAGCCTTTTGTAAGATCTAGTGTTGTAAAAAAATTTGCCCTTCCAAGTTTATCCAGGATATCGTCTATTAGAGGTATTGGGAACTTATCTTCTTTTGTGACGTTATTGAGTTTTCGATAGTCAATGACTATTCGCCACTCTTTATGTTCTTCTTTATCTTGTTTCTTCGGTACCACCCATATAGGAGCGTTATATGGTGAAGTACTTGTTTTTATTATTTTTTGATCCAAAAGATCTTTTATTTGTTTGTCCACTTCTTTCTTGTGAACTTCGGGATAACGATATATTCGGGTAAATATCGGTTCCTCATTCGTGGTGGAGATCTTGTGTTTCGTGAAACTGAGATCGTCGCCTTTGTGGTAAAACACATTTTTGTTTTCTTTTAGAAGTTTCATTAAACTTTTACGTTCTTCATCATTTAGATGATCAATTCTCTGTTGTTCCAAATTTTCGAACAGCGTTGAATCTGGGATCATTTTTTCTAAATGACTAATTTCGTTTTGGTATTCCAGTTCTTCTTCTTTGGAAAAGAAGAGTGGAACTTCTTGGTTGTTTAACTTCAAAATTTTACTTTTGAAATTTATTTCTACATTATTTGGAAATAGTATGTTGTTTCCTATTAGACCGTCAAAGTGGTCATTGAAATTATATATTTGGAAGATGCAATCTTCCTTTACGTGGAAAATAAATTTTTCTTTTGGAATTATTAATTCCTTGTCTATAAAGATAGGAGTTCCTACCGTTTTTATTTCCAATGGGGAATTTCTAGTTTTTATAAACTGGGTTGGTGCTTTCTCGTTGTTAATTAGACTATTAGTTGCACCTGTGTCTATTAGTAGTCTAAGTATTTGGTTGTTTTTTTCTAACTTAATAAAGGGGAGTTTGTTGTCTCCTCTGATGGATAGGTTTCCGAGGCTGTTACGGAAAAATCCTGATTATTTTTATCTTTTTCATTATAATTTACGGTTACTTTCTTGAGCTGACTTGACGTTGGATCTATATCCATGGGTTGGTGTTGCCTAGATGGGGGTTTATAATTTGGGTTATAGTTATTTCCCTTGTAATTTGGATTGGGATTATGATTAAAATTGTTTTGGTTTTGGTAATGTTTAGGGTTAGTTGTAACTTTAGGGGTTTCTAATAATTTTTTTGGAGTCAATTCAGATTTATCGTCTATAAAACCTGCTTGCGTGAGCTCGTGTAAAGCTTCTTGTAAATTTGATGGTTTTAAGGCAAATAGGACTGTTCTCATATGAACAGGTAAACGTTCTTTGAAAATGTTCAGGGCTGTTTCAGTATTGTGAGGGATTTCAGATTGTTTCTCTTCCCGAATTGTTTTTTGGTTCAGTTCACATAGTGTCCTTTGGATGTCATTATAAAAGTTCATTACACTACCTTTGTACGGAGTTTGTCGTAACTCGTCATACAATTGGAAGGAACTTTTGAAACCTCCAAAATTTGAAATGAGTAGTTCTTTGATATCTGCCCATGTAGTTAGATGAGCATGAATCTCTATGCACCTTTTGGCTTTACCAATTAGTTTAGACTTCAGGATATTAATACACATTTGTTGACTTTGGTCATTATATTTTTCTAATGTTGGTATAATGCCATCTATGTTTACTATAAATGTATATAAGTCCTCTCTTCGTCCATCAAAAGTATTCAATTTCTCGATATACTTTAATGGATCGAGAGTTAGTGTTAGAGACATTTTGTTATTTGGTTTTTCTGATTTAAGGTTTGGCAAACTATTTACAATATTTTTACTTGTAATATTTTTATTTGTTAAATTTGGTTTTACAATATTTTTATTTATTTTGATATTTTTAAATTCTAAGTTAGACTTACAATATTCGGGTATGTGTGTGTTTCTTATTTTATTTAAGTGTGTATCTTCTTACTTGTTATTCTTCCTTGTTTCCTTGAATTTTTTGATGAAGCTCATCTGTTGGTTTTACAGCATTATTGTTTTTATTTTTTATTATTATTATTTTTTTTTTTTATTATTATTATTTGAAAATCAGTTTCCTCTATGGAATTCGTAGTATGGTCATGTGTGTTGACGTGAACTACTAACTGATTAGGGTTGGGCAAAATCCTCATCTTTCAGTCCTTCTCGCGGGCGCCCACCTGAAAATGACTAATCAGCATGCCTGATTAGGGTCAGCCAAGGGTCCCACTTGGATATTGACCGTGCGCTGTAACACGTTGCAACGCACGATCAATGTACAAGCGGGAACCATAAGTTTGAGGTGGGAGAAAACCCTTAAACCCAAATCCAAGGTGGAACAGCAAACGCCGAAGGATGCATGGCTAAAAAGGGAGTTTTAAGCCGCTAGTTTGCGAATTTCGGATACCGGGCTACCTCCGATCTCAAGATAGCCTTCCTGTGGTTAGACGGGTAGACCACGGGCGACCAATAAATCCCGCCTACTCGTGGGAAAAATTGAAGTACCAATAGTAAAAACATAGAGAATGATGCCTCTACAAATGCATCAACAACTAGGGATGTTTCAGAACACCCTGTCGAAACCGACACGACACCTGCCAATCGGGAAGGGTCACAAATCAGTGATTTCGAGATGATGAGCCTAGAAGAGAAATTGTCTCATCTGAGCGACTCAGCCTCGGAATCAAATACTGTATACAGCATCAGTATACTCTCGGATGAATTGCATCCGGAATATACAGAAGCGCCAGGGACCCCAGGCAAAACGGCTCAAACTGATTCCAAGCGTATCAGGTTCACGCCAGCGGAACAGCGTCGTTTCAACAGAGCGCTGAAACGGTGCCGTGACATAAGGCCATGTGACATAAGACCATATCTCAAAATATGGCCTTATGACGCTTTCGCAAAGTGTCGTAAAGCCATATTTCGAGGTATGGCTTTATGTCGCTTTCCAAAAGCGGCATAAGACCATATTAATTTGAGACATAAGACCATATGTTTTTTTTTTTATTTTTTCAATAACAAAAACCCGTTTTGACCGTTGGAAATATGATTATGAATGACCCTGACCACTGGTAATTGCATGTAACAACTTTGCGCGCTTCTCATTCGTATATCGTGACTCAAACACAACGTGGTTCCTACGATGGGAAACTCTTCCGATTTAATTTACAGTTTCGAATATTGCGAAGGTCTTAGAAGAGGCAGTAACCTACTTTATATTCCGGAGATTAAGCATCTTTATAAATTTAAATACAACGCAAAATTATCGAAACGTTACGTATGCTACAATAAAACATGTAGTGCCAATGCAGTTGTAGATTTTCTAAATCAGAATCTTGTCCGAATCCCTAAATCTAGTGCCACGCATAACCATACAAACAACGAAAATCTAAGGAAAAAAATGAAAGACATTTCTGATATAAAAATAGAGTGTGCAAATGTCTCACTTAAAAGAAGTGGCATTCGCGAAGTATTCAATGAAGTGTGTGCAAGGGATAATGAAAATCCTTCACAGGTAAGATAACAAGGATGTCGTTAAAATAGGTAGTCATTTTAGGTATAAATATGTTTAAGTGCAACTACTCTTAAAACCTGTTTCTAATATGCGGCTAATTTATAATTAGGTGCCATTTGGTAAATTACGGAGGCAGCTCATCCGGATACGGAATGAATCGTTTCCAAAAGCTCCCGTTAATGCGAAAGAGGTATCGGACCTATTTAAAACCGAAACTGTAATGGGTAGTTTTGGTATGTCGCGATATCAAAATGCGGAACCTTTTTATAGGAACACTGTCATTGAAAAAGGTTTTTGCTATACAGTGTTTTTATCGCCAACAATCGCAGCAGCTATTCAAAATTTACCTAAAGAATCCTCCCGAAACTATCTTTTGGATGGCACAACACTGAAAGTGCCATCCAAAAGATAGTTTCGGGAGGATTCTTTAGGTAAATTTTGAATAGCTGCTGCGATTGTTGGCGATAAAAACACTGTATAGCAAAAACCTTTTTCAATGACAGTGTTCCTATAAAAAGGTTCCGCATTTTGATATCGCGACATACCAAAACTACCCATTACAGTTTCGGTTTTAAATAGGTCCGATACCTCTTTCGCATTAACGGGAGCTTTTGGAAACGATTCATTCCGTATCCGGATGAGCTGCCTCCGTAATTTACCAAATGGCACCTAATTATAAATTAGCCGCATATTAGAAACAGGTTTTAAGAGTAGTTGCACTTAAACATATTTATACCTAAAATGACTACCTATTTTAACGACATCCTTGTTATCTTACCTGTGAAGGATTTTCATTATCCCTTGCACACACTTCATTGAATACTTCGCGAATGCCACTTCTTTTAAGTGAGACATTTGCACACTCTATTTTTATATCAGAAATGTCTTTCATTTTTTTCCTTAGATTTTCGTTGTTTGTATGGTTATGCGTGGCACTAGATTTAGGGATTCGGACAAGATTCTGATTTAGAAAATCTACAACTGCATTGGCACTACATGTTTTATTGTAGCATACGTAACGTTTCGATAATTTTGCGTTGTATTTAAATTTATAAAGATGCTTAATCTCCGGAATATAAAGTAGGTTACTGCCTCTTCTAAGACCTTCGCAATATTCGAAACTGTAAATTAAATCGGAAGAGTTTCCCATCGTAGGAACCACGTTGTGTTTGAGTCACGATATACGAATGAGAAGCGCGCAAAGTTGTTACATGCAATTACCAGTGGTCAGGGTCATTCATAATCATATTAAAAATCCATTTGAAAGTGACATAAAGCCATAATGGTCTTATGACGCTTTCGCAAAGTGTCGTAAAGCCATACCTCGAAATATGGCTTTACGACACTTTGCGAAAGCGTCATAAGGCCATATTTTGAGATATGGTCTTATGTCACATGGCCTTATGTCACGGCACCGCTGAAACAGGGTAGCAGCATAGAGCAAGCCCGCATCTTTGCAAAAACAAAAGATGATGCCAAAGAAACCAAACGCATGAGATCTGAGGACAACACACCACCTCAGTCCGAAGCGAAGCGAGCTCGCACTGGGAAAACAACCTCTGACAGAACCACCTATATGTCAGATTGGGTGTCGTACCAGTCGATATCGATCGCAATCCTCTCACGAATGAACAAATGGTTCAGATACAAGAGAGGATTATGGACATCACGATCGAACTGCGCGACGGGGATGCAAAGCCAGCTTTCCGCGGGACAACTTTCAAAGCCGGATGGCTCTTGTTAGTATGTGCGGACATCACCACTTCAGAGTGGATGAAAACAAACTTCCTCAGACTAAAGGAGAAATGCGAGTTGGAAGTAATGCTTGTGGGAGAGGATGACTTTCCGAAACCACATATTGTCAGAGCTTTCTTCCCGCAGAGTACCGGAGTCACAAATGAGAGAATACTGGCAATACTAGACGGTCAAAACAGAGACCTAAATACGAGAACGTGGAGAGTTCTGCAAAGATCGGACGAGAAAGACGTCGCCCACATGGTCTTTGCAATAAACGAGAGTGCGATGCGTAGGCTTGCGGAGCTAAAGGGGATGGTCTCATACAGATTTGGCCAAATCGAGATCATCCTTAAAGGATCCGACAAGTCTGCAATTCAGACCCGAAAAAATAGTGTAAATGACACTGATAAAAAGAAAAAGTCGCCAGAAAAAACAAGCACCAGCTCGTCGCAACCAGCAGCCAGTATTAGTACTGCCGCCGGAAGCGATATGAAGAAGACTGGTTCACTGCCTACGACTTTATCGCCAAACGCCTCTAGTACGAGCAAAGTTAACATCAGCCAGCAACAGTTAAGACCAAAGCTAGCTGCGGAACGGGCGCGTGAACGGCAAAAACACGGACAGCGTAAAAACGGTCCGAGAGATAGACACGAAGGTCTTTCTCAACAGGGTATCGTACGCAGAAGAGGCGATAACAAGCCTTATAGGGTACGAAACCCTGAGCACGGTAGGAAGCGATGACCACCCTACTAAATGTGCTGCAGGCAAACCTGCACCGAGCTATAGGTACCTCGGACACCTACAACCAAAGATGTGCCGAAGGGAACATCGCTCTAGGTTTAATCCAGGAGCCATGGGCAACAGAGGGTAAGATATTTGGTTTACAAAGTAAAACCAGAGAGCTCATCTTCGCCCGGGGAAATTTTAGACCAAGGACAGCTCTTTTAGTTGCAAAAGATATAAAATTCTCTCCCATTCCAGGTTTCATTACCAAAGATCTGGTGGCTGTCCTTTTAGAAAGACGCAACGGCCGAGAGCTACAAAAAATTGTATGCGCATCGGCGTACTTTGCTGGAGATGACGAAATACCACCTCGCCCAGTACAGGAACTTGTCCAGTACTGCCAGACCCAGCAACTACATCTTATCTTCGGCTGCGACGCCAACGCGCATAACACAATATGGGGCAGTCGAGATACAAACAAAAGAGGTGAGTCCTTATTAGAATACCTATATAGCAACAATTTAGTTATACTAAATAAGGGTAATAAACCCACGTTTAGAAACGTTTTAAGAGAAGAAGTTTTAGACCTTAACATCTCTTCTCCGTTTGTCCAAAACACAGTCGAAAATTGGCACGTTTCTGGTGAGGCATCTTTATCGGATCACATGCACATAAGTTTCCAATTAAGATGCAACACCGAGGATGCGCCGATTAAATACGACAACAAACTCACAAATTGGAGAACGTATCGAGAAAATCTATCGATTAAATGTGACATACTTCCAGAAAAACCTTCATGTGTAAGTGAAGCGGAAGTCGCACAATGTCAACTAAATGACATTATCATCTCATCTTTTACAAATAGCTGTAAGGTTAAACGCACTGTGGCAAAGAGGTGCACACCATGGTGGAACGATAACCTAGAAAGTTTCCGTAAAAGAGTAAGAAAACTTTTCAATAAAGCCAAACGCACCGGAAAGTGGGACCAATATAAATCTCAACTTACCCAATACAACATAGAGTTGCGAAAATCAAAAAGAGCGTCCTGGCGCAAATACTGTGAGGAACTCGAAGAGCTTCCGGCGGTGGCGCGTCTCCAGAGGGCACTCTCGAAAGATAAAACAAACTGCATGGGATTACTAGTCAAAGCTGACGGTAAAATCACATGCGACCGGGAAGAAACGTTGACCACACTTCTTCAGGTACACTTTCCCGGCTCTACAATCACAACTGAGTTTCATGAACACATGATAGATGACTCACCCCCTATAAACCTGAATAGGATTAATAGTTTATCCGACAAACTTTTTACTCCGGATAAGGTCAAATGGGCGATCAACTCATTTAAACCATACAAGGCACCAGGGACAGACGGAATCTTTCCTGCTCTTATACAAAAGGGCTTGGACTTTTTCCTACCCACTATGGTAGCCTTATTTAGGTTTAGTTTCAATTGGGGCTACATACCACAAACCTGGAGGGAGGTAAACGTGGTATTTATCCCCAAACCAGGCAAACCAATAGAACTACCTAAATCATACCGTCCAATAAGCTTAACATCGTTTTTCCTGAAAACAATGGAAAGAATACTTGACGTACACATTAGAGAGTGCTTAAATGAAAGCACTCCTCTGCACCCATGTCAATTCGCCTACCAAAAAGGTAAATCCACGGAAGGAGCACTTCTAAGTTTAACATCACAAATAAAAAGTGCATACGAAAACAAAGAAGTAGCTTTATGTGCCTTCCTAGACATAGAGGGCGCTTTTGACAACACTGGATATGACTCCATATCAAATGCTTTGACTCATAGAAGAATAGATCATCCCACCATCAAATGGATCAAAGCGATGCTTGAAAGTCGGAAAATAACTGCTTCATCAGCACAGACCTCAGTATCAGTAACAGCCGTTAAAGGCTGCCCTCAGGGAGGAGTACTCTCACCCCTACTATGGTCTCTGGTTATCGATAACCTACTTCAAGACCTAAGTAATGCAGGTTTCAATATAATTGGATACGCCGATGACCTAGTCATCATAATAAAGGGCAAAGAACCAAACGAAGTTACAACACGTTTGCAAAACGCCCTTAAGATAGTCATAGACTGGTGTAATAAAGAAAGTCTCTCTATAAACCCCAGCAAGGCTATCATCGTCCCTTTTACAAAAAGGAGGAAATTAAATCTTACCCAAATTTCAATAAATGGTACATACATTGAGTATTCCAACGAAGTAAAATATCTTGGAGTGATCCTCGATAAAAAACTAAGCTGGAACTCCCACATCAACAACAAAATTCAAAAAGCAACCAAAGCTTTCTGGGCTTGCCGAAGCATGTATGGTAAAACCTGGGGAATCTCTCCAAAGACCACACACTGGATCTACACGATCATGGTCAGGCCCATTATAACATACGCTTCAATAGTATGGTGGAACAAAGTCATCCAAAAAACAACTATAAATAAATTAAACAAGGTACAACGGCTTGCCTGTCTGGGCATTACCGGAGCTATGCGTACCTGTCCCACGGCGGCTATGGAAGCCATAATAGGACTAACACCTCTCCACATTTATATTAAAAAAGTGGCAATTCGCAGCTCAGCAAGTTTGACACAAGCGGAAGAATTAAACATTAGTGAACATCTAAAACTAATTGAACTTCTATCCGAACTTCCAGAACTTGACATGATCTGTGCGGTTACAGACCGCTTACCAAAGACACTATGCTTCGACAAAAGATTCTCAACGGAGATCACAACCAGAGAAGCATGGTGTAGCAACAACCCTCCAAACTGCCTAAACGGCCTAAAGTGGTATACGGATGGTTCTAAAATGGACTCAGGGGTAGGAGCTGGCATACATGGACCAAATAAAAACATCTCAATACCTATGGGAAAAAACCCTAGTGTATTCCAAGCTGAGCCCCATGCCATAAAAGAATGCGCAAACCTAATACACAACTCAGGTATTAAAGGCGCAAACATCCATATATTCACGGACAGTCAAGCAGCTATAAAAGCCCTTAGCTCACACATCATTGACTCCAAATCAGTACTACACTGCTTCAACTCCCTCCAAACACTCAGTTCCAGGAACAAAACCAAACTATGGTGGGTCCCCGGACATAAGGGAGTTGAAGGTAACGAAAAAGCTGATGAACTAGCCAGAAAAGGTTCCGAATCCCCTTCATTGGACCTGAACCCTCCTGTGCAATCCCCAAATCAGCCATAAATCTAGTCATAAAAAACTGGGAACAAAACAGATGTTTTTCATACTGGGGAAACATCCCAGGCCTAAGACAGGCCAAAAGAGCTATTCAGCCCTTCAAATCAGATGCCGACAAGATACTAAATCTTCGCAGGCACGATATCAAAAACTTAGTAGGCTACCTAACTGGTCATCACGGTCTGCGATATCACCTAAACAAAATGCGTCTAGTCGACTCACCGGAGTGCAGACTATGTCTAGAAGAAGACGAAACAGCCGAGCATATCATATGTGAATGCCCGGCTCTTTGCGGTATGAGAAGAGAATCGTTCTTCAGGGAATTCTTAAGTCCCGAAGAATTGAGGAAATCTTCGGCTGAAAGTATTATCAGCTACATTAGGAAAGTAGAAGCGCTACTAACCTAAAAAGCATCTGACGGCAAGCACAATAGATCTTTTAGGTCGATGTGTATATTACTGCTTAGGCAGGTCAGAATTAAAAAAAAAAAAAAAAAAACTAACTGATTAAATTTATTCACTGAAGTAATCTTAAGAGTCTTTATTTTCGTTAAAGTTTTTCTCTTTTTTTTTATTTTCACTGAATTATATTTGCAATGGTTTTGAGTGTTTTTGGATCAATGTTTGTATCGTTATTCACTTTTAACTATTGATTAAATATACCGTCGTTAGTTATTAGTTCGTATGTATTAATACTCTTTTGCATCGAGTTTATTACAAACGAATTTAATTTCACTATAGCGGTTTAAATATTTTGCCACCGATACTGACTTTTTCCCTTACGTGGGTTGATCGATTTCAAAAATATTTTGTTGGTTGTTTTTTGCAAAGGATACTCATATGTAAAAGAGTATCCTACCGACTGCGCCAATTTAAAATGCTTTTTGATTGAAGCACTTTTTAAAAATGATTATCCAGAGCAGAGCTCTGAATGATGGTTTATTATTGAATTCGACTTAGGAACTGACTGGAACATCGCAGATGACCAGTATATATTGATTTGTGTTTTTTTAATAGATAGGATATGAGTCGGATATAATATGAATATGTATCTGACTTCTCATTCGTTTGTCTTTGTTTATAACTTCTATCGACGCGCATTAATTGATCGTTTTATCGTTTTATTTTAATTGCTTAGGGTATGAGTCGGATATAATATGAACATGATATCTGACTTCTTATTTGTTTATCTTTTATGATTTATGTCGTCGTGCATTTATTGATAGTTTTATCGTTTTATTTTAATTACTTAGGGTGGCTATAGGATGTGAGGCAGATATATATGAATATAATATCTGACTTCTCTGATAAAACATATAAGTTAAAATATTGGTTTCTTTTCTTTTACGGTTATAACTTATATATATATGTACGAGTATATACACATTTGATTGGAGGATCTTGGTTAAAGGCACTGCAATTAATCTTTCTATGTTCTCCTTCAAAATTGCTTAGTGGAATTGTTCGATGACAGATACCATGAATGCATTTTGAGCTTCGGATAGAGTATGCTTTACGGAAAATCGTCATCCCCAACGGGTCCCTCGGTATGCCCGCAGATTTCCAAATATGAGGGAACCTTCCGATCCCGCCCTAGTTAACTTCAAAGACCATTACAGTACATTTCTTCTATTTATACCCTATCCCATAGGGAGGTATTTTAATTTAAGGCCTAAACATATGAGAAGGCTACAATCCACTGTGCGGATCGTTGAATACCCTATCCCATCCTATCTGTAAAACTAAAATCCCCAAAAAGTGGACATGGCTAAAAACACGATGTGGATTAAATAAAGAAAATGACATGGTGACAACAAATTGTTCAGACTGTTTACAAAAAACTTTGACGGTTCTACATATGTTATGGGGTAGTGTATAAAAATGGTTTTTATATAAAAACGCCCCCAAAAAGTGGGCGTGGGTTGAAATAGTCTATGGACGAAATGTTCATATTTATACTACTTATGATTCTGCATCAAAAGTTTTTTCGAAAATTTTAAAATTTGACCGAAAAACGTTTTTTTATTAACTTTTAACTAACGAGGTGGTGGTAAATTTTACCCTTTCTTTACATTTGTTGTAAATTCTCTCTTCTATTGCGCTCAATCAATTTAATTCTCTATGTATCTTCTTATATTGTGATCGTTGTTATTCAGTTGTCTTTTGGTTGAGCTAGACATAGCACGAGCGGAGCTACGCACATGGTGGTGTAAAAATTACCACACGTCAGCATTTACGTAAGTTTTTCTTTGAAAAATTTTACCACCACGTCAGCGTTAGCGTAAGTATTTAGTAGAAACAAATTTACCCCACATCAAAATTAATGTAATGTTTTCATAGAATTATTTTTACCACTCGTCCGTGTTCTTGTTGGTAAAAAAATATTTATTTAAAAAACGTTACATTATAAATTTTTTAAACTATGTGATATGCTATTTATGTATACAGATCATGTCGCATTCAAAAAAACTCAGTGATTCGGTCATATCTCAAATTCTTGAAGAATGTTTTGAAGACGATGACGGTGTTAGCGAAATCGACGGCGAAATTGTCGATCCGGATTTCTGCATTCAAGAAAGTGACAGTGAAAAATTACGAGACATAGTTGGTAACATTTCAGGTCCGGAATCAGTACCTCCGCCTTTAGTAGAGTCGATCCCTGTTGGTCGTAAGATATGCTACATATGCCCTCGCAGGTAAAACGAAAAACTACAACTTTTGTCTGCAATGTAGTAAGCCAATGTGTATGGGATGCAGCAAACGTATATGCTTCTACTGTGCGAACACAGATTTTGATTAGTAAAAAAACACCTTAAAGGTGGACCTGCAGTTTCTACACCTGATTTTGTTTTTTGATGATCTCTTTTATATCTTTAAAGTATACATTTTGCTGTGAAAAAATGCCCTTTAAGTTTTTTTTTTTTTTTTAATTCATATTTTTTTATAAGTTATTAAATATCGTTTTTTTTTATATTAAAAAAAAGGTTTGTGAAGTAAAGTACCTGTTTTGTTTAAACGAATAAAAAAAAAATTTTTTTTCTTTATTTTTTGTAATTAAAAATATAGTAGCTTATTTTTGAAAAACAAATAATTATCAAAAAATATTTTTTACTACATTTTTTTAGTAAAATTAAGAGAGAGTAAAATTTACCACCACGTCATAAACTATGTCCCAAAATTTCACCTCGACAGTTAAAGGTTAAAAACGCCCCCAAAAAGTGGGTGTTGCAACGCAACAACGCAATAACACTCCATGCAATTTCAATGAGACCAATGCACATGCCTTTTCTACCAACCAAGCACAACGCATACCCAACAACAACAACCACAACATCGATGCACCTAAGCACAGAACACACAAAACGGCATAAGTGCATATCGATCTACACGCACTTCTATGCCCATCGGTTAGTGCGTGCATTGTTGGTGGCATTAACATGGGAGGCAGCAGATCTACGCAACACAAGAAGCGACAAGCGGTGACGATTTTTGCGTTGCAGTTAAATGAACCCGCAAATGTAAGGTTCAACGACTGAGATGCTGGGGAAATGGTCCAAGGTCAGCTGAAGAGATGCTTTCTTGTTGGGCATGAAATCAACTGGTGGTACAATCACTTTTATATCACCGACTGTGTCGGTTGTAATAAAATTTAAAGCAAAACCAACTAGTGTTTCTTTTTTCACCACTGTTTTGTACGTAGTACTGCATTGTTGTTGCTCTTTTTCGTGTGTTAGATTTCGTCGCTTGCTCTAGATTCGACCGCGTAACATTTTTTGAATTTTGCACCTGATGCACCTATAGTTTAAATTTTTGCTAGTGTCCTTGCGACACATAATGGTCCTTCGAGCCGGATTAAGGATCTAGACAGTTTAAGTGCGAAAAACAATTAAAAAGACAATAAATAAAGACATAGTACTCTTTAGTGCGTGATTATTTAAAGTTAACAAACGAGTTCCCTTTCGACGATCACTCACCTTGTCGCGGTGAAAGGGCTTAAGTAGTTTCCAATGAACCACGGAGCGAAACCGGAAGTCTATGTAAACATAAACTGTCAGGGCCACCCATGCCGGTAAGGTCAGTGGCGAGGAAACGAAAACCAAAAGGTGGTCTCCAAGGTAAGGCGCGCGCCGATACCTGCATGGCTGAGGGAATGCTCAGTCGCTAGCGCAAACTCTAGATACCTGGGGACCTCTAGTTTTAATCCAATTTCCCCTTTCCTGTATACAGGGGGTGAGTACAGGATGACATTCCTTCCCCCTTACTCGTGGGTCCAAAATTGACAAAAACAAACAAAACAAAAAAGGGACGAGTGCAAATGAATCGGGCACTCCAAACCCTATAAAAACCGATTCTCAACCACAAATGACGGAGGAGGAGGAAAGCCTCTTGCTCCGAGATCCGTCAAACTCCAAGATACTGTCAGATGGGGAAGCGAAGGAGCAATAGACATCCAAATGGAGAAACTTCTTCTCGATGAGGATGACACCTGCTCTAACGCCAGCTCATCTAAATTCTCAATATCGTCAACTGCGTCCATCCGCAGCAAAGTAAAATCATGCAAGTTGACGATCAGAAGATTAGGCAAGATAGTAACTCTAGGAGAAAAGGATCGCCTGAGACTTCAGAAAGCTCAAGAGTTTTTACAAAGTCTGACATTAGCAGAGAATGAGCCGATAGCTCGTACCTGCTCAATGAACGCACCGAGTACCTCGAGCATGAAGGGACTGATGGGACCACCTTTGATGCAATGCGCTGGCCCGCTAAGACAAAGAATGGTCTCATCAGACCCTGCGAAAGTCAAAGGCGAAATCATGGCTGATGATCCCTTGTATACCCCCCCAGCAGCCGACGAGTCGCTCGCTCGTCGCTCGCCGAGAGGAGATACAGGAATCGAAGCTGAAGGAGAGCTGGATGGATCGGTCAACGATGTTACGGGCGCATGCCCACTAGGAGTTGACATGATCCCTTCAAACTCCGAAACAAGGGACTGCATTAAAAGCACCCTTATTCTGCAGAATCTCACCACAGAAGAGAATGAGCCGCTCGCTCGTACCTTAGGTGGTGAGGTAACGCAGAATAAGAGTGTTTGTGAGCTGAAGAGATTGCCTCCAGTCGTGAGTGACCCTGGTCAATCCAACTGGAGAACAGTCTCTCCAGACCATACCAAGGATGGATCAGAGGACACAAACGTCAATCAGAACCCGAAGGAGGAGCTGGGGATGATTGAATTCACCGGCGCTGTGATGAGCAACAACTCATCAGGCAAAGGAAATCGATCAACCTCAAAGCCGCCAGGGGTCTGTGAGACACTGACGATAGGACAAGGAGAGGCTGACTCAACATTAGGCAGCTATTGTACGGTTATTACTCGCCGCAGCGATCCGAAGCACCACGACAGCTTGGAAAACTCCAACGCTGCTGTGTCTGTGGAAGAGAGTAGGTTGAGGAACGCCGTACGACCCCAACCGAAGTCAGAGGTTCAAGCTCCTCTAAAAATGAGGGCCAACGCGCAGAGGCTTCTACGTAGGTTCAAGCACCGTGACCCAGATTCCTTCACGGAAAAGGACACGGCAGCACTTAGCAGAGCTAAGGAGACGCTAAAAGCTACAGCCGAAGCGTGGCGGCAAAAAAGGCGCACAGGCAGGGAGCTCTCCTCTCATAAAAGGGAAGTAGTCGTGGAAAGGATGGAGAGCTGTAAACCCTCCACCTCAGCTGCGGCCACACCTAAGGGACCTTAGACGCAATGATGGGAGGAAAGCTGACCGCCATGAAGATAATACAAATAAATCTTCACCACAGTAAGCGCCAACCTAGTCTTCCTTTTAAATAGGAACGACATTGACATGGCCCTAATACAAGAACCTTGGGTAGTCCGAGGCAGTATAAAAGGGCTAAACAGCAAAGATCTCGTACTGTACCATACTGGCTCATCCGACACAAACAGTAAGACTAGATCATGTATTGTAGCTAAGAAACAAATAAACCTTTTTCTCTTATCTACTCTCAGCAACAATGACCAGACCGTGGTAAAATATGAGCGGCGGGGGAAGTCCCCGATTGCAATAGCAGCCATCTATATGCCATACGACATAATGGGATGCGATGCCAACTCTCATCACACACAATGGGGCAGTTCAGACACCAACACACGAGGTGAGTCCTTGTTTCAATACATTGTAGACAACAATTTGTTAGTGGCGAACAGGGGTAATGACCCCACCTTTGTCACTAAAAATAGGGAAGAGGTTCTTGACATTACCCTCTTCAACAATTCTGATAAATTCGCTGTGTGCCACTGGAAAGTTTCATCAGAAACATCATACTCTGACTACAGAATAATAGAATTTGAAATAGAGGACGATACTAAATTCCCCCTTCAACATCGAAACCCCAAGAAAGCCAACTGGGACAAGTTCGTTGTGGAAGTAGGGAGACAAAGTAGCGCCCTTCCATTGCATCTGATGGAAACTCCGTCTGAAATCGATGCTGCAGCGGAACTAATAGGCAATATTCTAGTCAAAGCCTATGAAAGGATCTGCCCTCTAAAGACTATAAAACCACAAAGATCACCGTCATGGTGGACGAAAGAGCTTCAAAGCATTAGAAGGGAAACCAGGAAAACCTTTAACGCAGCAAGAAGCTCAAATTCGGAAACCGACTGGGATCTTTATAAAAACAATCAGCGCAAATTCAAAAGTGCGGTCAACAGTGCTAAACGCACCTCCTGGCGTAACTTCTGTTGCAGTGTAGAAAGCACTACTGAATCAGCTAGACTTAGAAAAATAATCGCCAAAGAACCGGCTGTGCCAGGTTACCTCAAGCTCCCCAATGGGGACTGGACACAATCCACCCATGAATCTTTAACACATCTACTGGAAACCCACTTTCCAGGATGTGATTCATACTCTGGTAGCACCCCAGACACAACCGTCTATGATTGCAACCCCATAACAGCAGCAATGGAGGATATGGTTAGTGTAGAAAGAATCAATTGGGCAATTGACTCCTTCTCCCCCTATAAATCTCCAGGAGTCGATGGTATTATCCCGATCATGCTACAAAAATCGAAACACCTCGTAACAGCATTCCTACACAAACTGTTTGTTAGTAGTCTAAAATGCGGTTACATCCCTAGGTGCTGGCGGGAAGTAAAGGTAGTCTTTATCCCAAAAGCCGGCAAGCCCAGTCACACGACCGCGAAGGACTTTAGACCAATAAGTCTTACATCCTTCATATTAAAAACATATGAAAAACTAATGGATATCTACATTCGTGACAAACTCGACCCCCAATACATATCCTCGGCACAGCATGCCTACACGAAAGGTAAGGGAGTCGAAACTGCCCTACATGATATCGTTAGTACAATAGAAAAACCTCTTCACGAGAAGGAATATACGCTCGCTGCATTTCTCGACATTGAAGGAGCCTTCAATAATGTGAACACAAACGCAGTCGAAAGAAACCTCGCGAAGAACAACGTGGACCAACCTCTAATACATATTATTGGAAGTATGCTCAACCACAGAAATATAAATGCGAATCTGGGAGACACCCATCTCAAAGTAATAGCATCAAGAGGCACACCACAAGGAGGCGTTATCTCACCTCTGTTGTGGAACATAGTCATCAATGAGATACTCCTAAAGCTACAACGAAATGGGGTAAAAGTCATAGCCTACGCAGACGATGTAGCGATACTAGTTAAAGGGAAATTCCTACCCACTATTAGTGAACTACTCGAGCGGGCATTGAAAACTCTCAACGAGTTGACAAAACAATGTGGGCTTGGCATCAACCCCCAGAAAACGGAACTCGTTCTCTTTACGAACAAGAGGAAGATCGAAGATACCAATATTCGACCTACCGGCTATCGATGGGACTACCCTCAAACTAGCCGATAGTGCAAAGTATCTGGGTGTCATTCTTGATAGAAAACTCAACTGGAACCTAAATGTGCGCGAGCGCATTAAAAAGGCCACAGTCGCTTTCTATACGTGTAATCGAATATTCGGAAAAAACTGGGGTCCGAACCCCAAGATCATCCTATGGATGTACACGGCCATTGTGAGACCTATATTAACATATGGGGGCTTGTCTGGTGGCAATCCACAAATAAAGTCACCCATCTGAAAAATATGACAAAGGTACAAAGAATAGCATGTGTGGGCGCTACTGGCGCAATGAGAACCACGCCAACAGCGGGACTGGAAACCATCCTTAACCTGCTACCGCTAGACCTTTACATGCAAGAATCTGCAGCCAAAAGTACTCTAAGAATCAGCCAGCTCAACTGCTGGAAATCGAACTCAGGAGGACATGCCCAAATTCTACACAGATATCTGGGCTCAGCTGTATCCTCTGACTACATGCTGCCTCACCATGACTTTCAAAGACCATTCTCCTGCATCCTCCCAAGCAGAGAGGAGTGGGAGAGGAACGAATTGGGCCCCGAAACCATATCCATCTACACTGATGGTTCAAAAATGGATGTAGGCGTTGGAGCTGGAGTGTTTTCAGAAACACTTAAGCTAAACAGCACCTTTCGTCTCCCTGAGCACAGCAGTGTCTTCCAAGCCGAAATATTGGCAGTGGCAGAGGCAGCCAAAGCGACCTCAATGCTGGCGATACCACCAGATGATATCACCATCTTTATTGACAGTCAGGCTGCAATAAAAGCTATCTCTGCTGTCGAAATAAAATCTCGGCTTGTGAAACGTTGTCGTGAAGAGCTAAAGGTTCTTGGCGTCCAACATAATGTTAAGCTCTGCTGGGTCCCCGGACACAGAGGCATACAGGGCAATGAAATTGCTGACGAACTGGCAAGAAAAGGATCTGCCTCCAGCATTGACCAAGCAGACCAGTCTGTCAAACCACCACTATGCGACCTCAAATCTCAGGTGGGACAGAAAACACTGATCGCTGCCAAAAACAGGTGGAACTCCCTTCCCACCTGTGAAACTTCCAAAAGGATGTGGCCTGAGTATGACAAAGCCAGAACCCATAAACTGCTTCGTAGAAACAGGAAATCTGTCTCTATTTTAGTTGGGATTCTTACTGGACACAACTTACTGAAAAGCCACAAACTGAAAATGCATCTCATAGATGATGACCTCTGTAGAGGCTGCGGTGATGAAGAAATACACGAGGACACCCTCCACTTTCTGTGCCACTGCCCAGGCCTCAGCCAATTAAGAATGAGAACCTTAGGAAAATACTTTTTCCATGACCTCACGGATCTATCCGAAATCCCTCTCCCTAATCTTTTCAGGTTTGCATCAACATCTGGATGGCTAGAAAGAGACTAACAACAATGGACAGTAACGGGACAATGAATGAACCAACCACATAAGTGGACCCCCAACGGGCATCACAATGGGTCTATATTGACCTGAGTGCGATGAGGGAGGACACACACCGTCTGCCTCATCAACCCACCAACCTAACCTAACCTAACAAACGAGTTCGTGTGCTTTAAAACCGACAAACGATCGGTACGTTCAATTGTTCCTGCGGAATTGGATGTTTTCAGCCCCGACTGTGACTAGTGTGACGAGGAAGAAATAAGCTGGTACAGCAGAGGAGCAACGCTTAACAACAGGTGTGTGGCATTTTTATACCCTATCCCATAGGGGGGTATATTAGTTTTGACATTAAGTTTGTAACATAGAGAAATAATTTCGATACATATACCTCAAAGTATATGGATCGATTCAGAATCGCTAGCTGAGTCGATTAAGCCATGTCTGTCTGTCCGTCCGTCCGTCCGTCCGTCCGTCCGTCCGTCCGTCTGTGTGTCACCGATTTTTGGGCCTTAAATTTTGAGCTAGAGTGTTGAAATTTGGTATATAGACTCTCTGGCCGACGAAGCCGAACAAGTGTAAAATTTTTTGAAATCCGCCCACTGCCACGCCCCCTTTTTGAAAAACGTAGTTGAAAGCCAAACCGTAAGGAATTTCAAAAAAGTGTCTGAGCAGCATATTTAGACAATCCTAATATCTATATTTCGTTCATACAAAGTTTTTTGCCACGCCCACTTTTTGGGGGCGTTTTTAGTAAAAAACGCTTTTTGTCCAAATTTTAAAACTTTCGAAAAAAATTTTGATGCAAATACTTTCGCAATGGTAATATAAACATTTTGTCCATAGATCATTTTCACCTGCGCCCACGTTTTGGGGGCGTTTTCTTACAAAAACCATTTGTATACCCCATCCCAAGGCATTACCAATAGAAATACGTTGGTTTTTGTCGAACCACAAAAGATGTTGATAAACTGTCTGAGCAATATATTGTGACAATGTCATTTTCTGTATTTCATCGCCATAAGGCCTATATTTTGAGGATATTAATTTTAAGGATGGGATGGGATAGGGTATTCAACGATCCGCACAGCGGGTTGTAGCCTCTCATATGTTTTTATAACACTTTAATAAAAGTAATTTGACGATCCTCGCTGATCTAATTTAATATCGTGTGTTGTGTGTTGTGGGATTAACTCTTCGCTTGAGGCAATTCGTAATCATGAGCAAGGGCAAGGTTTCAAACTGGATAGATACTATTCAAACCATCTATCAAGAGCTAGTCGCCGATCAGAAGGCATATGAGGGATTAGAAAAATTAAATAAATCGGTTCATATGTATGAGGCACGGTTCAAGAATTTGGAGGATTCGTTTAGTGAAGCCCGTTCTCTTCATCAAAAGATTGTTGGAGCCCCTAGTGAAGAAGTAAAGGTAGTCTACATGGAAGCACTAACATTCCATAAATTAAAGGAATTATATTATATATATTCGTCTGATTTAAAGGAACATATGTCGAGCACAGATAGTCAACATCAAACATCTAGTGCTCTAAACAGTTCGCTAACAGGATCCAAGATCCCTTCGGTTGAATTTAAATTGCCACCGATTACAATTCCCACCTTTTCGGGTTCAATTCAAATGTGGCCTGAATTCAAAAGTCTCTTTGAAAGTTTGGTTCAGAAAAATTCGTCTCTTTCTAATGTGCAGAAACTGCATTATTTAAAATCGAATTTAAGTGGTAAGGCTCTTGGTTTATTGCGAAACACCTCGCTCGATGGTAATTTTGATGCTGCTTGGGCAATACTTGTCAAGCGTTACCAAAATGTAAGATTGTTAAAGGACAATCAATTTAAATTACTGTTTGATCAACCAAGGGTATCTGGTGAATCAGCTGAAGATATCCAAAGGTTGCTTGATACAACAAACGAAGCCAAGCATTCTCTCACAAACCTAGGAGTTTCTGTCGGATCATGGGAAGATGTAATCATTTATCACACTGTACAAAAACTACCGCTTGTTACTCGTGGGCTATGGGAAGCACAGATATCTGCGTACATTGATTATCCCACCTACAACATCCTAGAGGATTTCTTGCTTATGAGATCCAGGACTTTAGAAGTCATGAAAGAATCTTCAACAAGACTTTCTCAACCTAAAACGAAAAAATATGATCCTGCCACAGTTCGTTCACACAACTCCACAATTGTGAAGTGTACAATGTGTCACGGAGCGCACTCAATTCGAAATTGCTTCAAGTTCAAGGCATTGAATACGAAGAAGCGACAAGACATTGTAAGAAGAAACATGTTATGCTACAACTGTCTCTCAAATGCGCATCCCACTCAAAATTGCACAAGCACTTTCACGTGTTCCCAGTGTAATAAAAGGCATCATTCGTTACTGCACGAAATCGAGCCAGCTAACGCAATGCATGTGAATGAGTCCAATCTTAGTGTGTCGACTCAATCATCTATTCAACCAACCTCCTCCAGCGCTCAATCCTCACAGTTGGTAGAGACTGACAACCCAAGTACCTCATCCAGAAATGCTTCAGCACTCAACACGTATATAGCCGAAAACAGCGCAACTCAAACTGTTCTTCTGGCTACTGCGCTCGTTAAGGTGTACACCACAATTGGCCAACCTTTGATGCTGCGAGCACTTATTGATCCTGGATCCGAGGCGTCATTCATCTCTGAGTCTGCCACCCAATTGTTGAATCTAAAGAAGGAAAGAAGCTACGTCAACGTAATTGGAGTTGGAGAAACCAACACAAATGTGTCCAAACACAAGGTATCGTTTACGATATTCTCAAATTGCAATGAGAATTTTAAGCTGCAGCTTAATGCTTTAGTGCTACCCAAGCTGACTGCGTCTCTTCCAATGCATAGGATCGCCACCTCGAGTTGGAGTCATCTACATAACCTTCAGCTGGCGGATCCAGCATTTGTTGAACCCAGCAAAGTTGATATTTTGCTTGGCAGCGATATATATCCGGAGATTCTCCTTGAAGGTGTTATCAAAGGAGAACCAGGTACTCCTATGGCTCAAAGAACAGAACTGGGTTGGGTACTCTCTGGTGGCATCTTTTCGGCCAACCCAGCAACGATAACTTCGCTCCACACAATAATCAATCCTGATCCTGACTTAGAAGCCATATTAATCAAATTTTGGGAACTTGAGGAAGTGGTAAGGAGAAAGATTCTTTCACCAGAGGAAGAAAGATGTGAGATGCATTTTTGCAGAACTCATCAGCGAAAAGCAGATGGGAAATATGAAGTCCAACTTCCATTCAAGGAAGGAAAACGTCCTGCACTCGGAGCTTCATTCAATTCAGCTAGGTGTAGATATTCGCAACTGGAAAGAAAATTCCAGTCAAACGCGTTGTTTCACACGGAATACAAACGAGTATTTAAAGAATACCTGGAATTAGGACATATGACGGAAGTAGATTCCATGTCACTTCCTCATAAATATTTCGTTCCCCACCACGCAGTTATTAAGGACTCGAGCTCCACAACAAAGCTGCGTATTGTTTTTGACGCGTCGTGTAAAACATCTGATGGCACGTTCCTGGACGATCATCTTTTAGTTGGGCAACGGTTGCAGGAAGACATATTTGATCATATCGCGCGATTCAGAAAACATCGGATCGTCTTTATTGCCGATATCAACAAAATGTATAGGCAGATTTGGGTTCCTCCTCAGGATTCTGCCTATCAACTCATTTTGTGGAGAGATGAAGCAGACCAGGTTATTAAGGTGTACCGACTTAATACTGTCACCTTTGGCACTGCCGCTGCTCCGTATTTAGCTGTTCGCACACTGCAACAACTGGCTGCAGATGAAAGAGATGATTATCCGTTAGCATCTAGCATCGCTACCACGAACTTTTACGTGGACGATGTTATTCATGGAGCAGATTCAGTAGGCGAAGCTTTAGAAATGCAGTGTCAACTGATAGCAATGCTGAAACGTGGAGGTTTTCCGTTAAGGAAATGGGCAAGTAACAGCGAGAGGTTGTTGGAAGCCGTCCCAGATGACAATAGAGAGGTTCAGCTGCCACTTTCATTTGATGAGGGAAACGCCATCAAAACCTTGGGGATCCAGTGGCATCCTGGAAGAGACATATTCATTTTCAAGTTCAACCTTCCAGAACAGAAGAGGACAACGAAACGGATGATTCTTTCGGACATAGCGCGTCTTTATGATCCCATGGGATGGATATCTCCGTGCGTTATTGTTGGAAAAATCCTTATGCAAGATATTTGGAAAGAGCATCGAACATGGGACTGCGAGCTTCCATCTACAATTGCATCCACGTGGCACACCTTAAAAATGGAGCTAAGAACCCTTAATAGGATCGAGATTCCTCGCTGGATTAATTGCACCAACGAATCACAAATCGAAATACACGGCTTTTCCGATGCATCTGAAAAGGCGTATGCTGCTGTCGTATATGTTCGAGCCGTTACTGGAACTACTTCATACACAAATCTGCTGGTGTCAAAAACCAGAGTATCGCCCTTAAAAAATAAGTCTCTGGCACGTCTGGAATTATGTGGGGCACTACTGCTGGCACAATTGCAGACGCACACTGTGGAAACGATGAAGCTGCAAAATGCGAAAATGTTCGCATGGTGTGATTCAAAAATCACTCTCGCGTGGATTAAATCGGCGCCATACATCCGAACAACATTCGTCGCCAACAGAGTAGCAGAAATTCAGGAGTTGACAGATCCCAATTCCTGGAACTACGTTCCGTCAAAGGAGAATCCAGCGGACATGGCTTCGAGAGGACTATCTCCCGCAGAACTCCTCAACCAGCAGCAGTGGTGGCACGGTCCTGATTTTTTGCACACTTTTGATGAGCAACAGCATCAAATCATAAATATTCAAACGACGGACCACGAAATGAAAGCCTCCGAGGCTTCTAAGTTAAAAAATAACTTTGTCGCATCTGGGTACCCCATCAGAAACATTTTTCAGCTCTGCGTTCATTTCAGTGTCTTTGAATGTAATAAACTCCTCACTAGGTTCTCTTCTTTACAGCGTTTAGTGCGAGCTACAGCGTTTAGTGCGAGCTACAGCGTATTGGCTAAGATTTGTCAACAACGCCTTAAAGAAATCACCACGGTTAGTTGGACCTTTGTCACCCGATGAAATATCATCAGCATTAACGCGATTAATACACATCGTTCAACAGGAATTCTTTGCCGAAGAAATATTGAAGCTGTCCAAGGGTGATCCAGTTACCAAGGGAAGTACATTGGCAAGATTGTCACCATTCGTCGACAAAAAAGGGATATTGCGAGTTGGTGGTCGTTTAGAAAACGCTGATCTACCATACTCACAGCGTCATCCAACAATATTGCCTTCGCATCACATTTTGACCACGCTGATAATCCATGATGTACACATGAAGACACTTCACGGCGGTCAACAACTAATCATGGCAACTCTTCGGACAGAATATTGGATTTTACAACTTAAATCCAATGTTAAAAGTTGCATTCATAAGTGTCTGAAGTGTTACCGATACAAAGCTACACGAATGCAGCAGCAGATGGGAAATTTGCCATCGGGAAGAGTCAACCAGGCTCGCCCTTTCCAAACCTCTGGAGTAGATTATGCTGGCCCTGTGCAATTGAAGGCGTGGAAGGGGCGCTGCAGCAAAATTACGAAGGCATATATCTCCGTTTTTATTTGCTTTTGTACAAAGGCTATTCACCTCGAGCTGGTAAGTGATTGTAGCTCATCCGCGTTTCTTGCAGCATTTAAACGCTTTACAGCTCGCCGTGGGATATGCACGGACTTGTACAGTGACTGCGGAACTAATTTTCAAGGAGCTGCACGAAGTATGAACCTCGAAATGACGCAACTGTCGAAGCAGTGGACTGATGATATCGCTTTACAACTGCAAGCAAATGGAACAAAATGGCACTTCAATCCCCCCGCTGCACCACATTTCGGTGGGCTTTGGGAAGCAGGTGTGAAGTCTATGAAGCATCATTTAAAGAGAATCATCGGACACTATACTCTGACATTCGAAGAGTACGCCACCGTATTAGCGCAAGTAGAGGCCTGCCTGAATTCGCGACCACTTTGTCCGGTAACCGAAGATCCTGACGATTTGTCTGTCCTGACACCAGGACACTTTCTAATCGGCGGTCCGTTAAACACAGCCCCCGAAAAGGATCTGACCGACATAAAATCAAATTACTTAAAAAGATGGCAGCTTATGCAGAAAATCCAGCAGGACTTCTGGAAGAAATGGAAGTCCGAATACCTAGTTCGGTTGCAACAACGTCCTAAATGGCTGACGTCAAATCTTCAAATCAAGGTAGGTCAATTGGTAATCCTACCAGATGAACAAATGCCACCTACGCTTTGGCGACTGGGTCGAATAGAGGCAACACATCCTGGAGCAGATGGAAAGGTTCGAGTTGTCACCATTAAAACATCAACTACTACATTAAAACGCCCAATAGCTAAACTTTGCCTTCTTCCAATGGCAAACGAATACACACACACACAATAATGAAATTTAAATATCTATCTACATTTATATCTACCATTGAAATACCTAATTAAATATAATTAATAATAATAAACCGTACAAAATATAACCTATTATTGCCACACGCCATTCACCACACCTTTTCTTCGTTTCATGTACCCACCTTTAATTTAACGAGCAATCACCAGCGAAAATCACCTCGCAACATATATCTCTAAAGGAAATACCCGTAGCTGATAGGATGATAGCTTCTTCAGATGTCATTTCCGGTGGCCCGGCAGGATGTTGCAACGCAACAACGCAATAACACTCCATGCAATTTCAATGAGACCAATGCACATGCCTTTTCTACCAACCAAGCACAACGCATACCCAACAACAACAACCACAACATCGATGCACCTAAGCACAGAACACACAAAACGGCATAAGTGCATATCGATCTACACGCACTTCTATGCCCATCGGTTAGTGCGTGCATTGTTGGTGGCATTAACATGGGAGGCAGCAGATCTACGCAACACAAGAAGCGACAAGCGGTGACGATTTTTGCGTTGCAGTTAAATGAACCCGCAAATGTAAGGTTCAACGACTGAGATGCTGGGGAAATGGTCCAAGGTCAGCTGAAGAGATGCTTTCTTGTTGGGCATGAAATCAACTGGTGGTACAATCACTTTTATATCACCGACTGTGTCGGTTGTAATAAAATTTAAAGCAAAACCAACTAGTGTTTCTTTTTTCACCACTGTTTTGTACGTAGTACTGCATTGTTGTTGCTCTTTTTCGTGTGTTAGATTTCGTCGCTTGCTCTAGATTCGACCGCGTAACATTTTTTGAATTTTGCACCTGATGCACCTATAGTTTAAATTTTTGCTAGTGTCCTTGCGACACAGTGGGCGTGGCAAAAAACTTTATATGAACGAAATACAGATATTCAGATTGTCTAAATATGTTGTTAAGAAAGTTTTTGAAAATTCCTTATGGTTTGGCCAAAAAATACGTTTTTCTAAAAAGAGGGCGTGGCAGTGGGCGGATTTCAAAAATTTTTACACTTGTTCTGCTGGGAGCAACAAAGAGCACGTGTACCAAATTTCATCCTTCTAGCTCAAAATTTAAGGCCCAAAAACTGGTGACGTACGGACGGACGGACGGACGGACGGACAGACATGGCTAAATCGACTCAGCTATCGATTCTGAGTCGATCCATATACTTTGAGGTATATGTAGCTAAATTATTTCTCTATGCTACAAACTATGTATCAAAACTAATATACCCCTATGGGATTAGGTATAAAAATCGGTGACGTAAAAACGTAGTTTTTAGCCAAATCCTAATATCTATCTTTTGTCCGTACAAACTTTTTTGCCACACCCACTTTTTGGGGACGTTTTAAGTAAAAAAAACAGCTTTTGCCCAAAATTTAAAAAAAACATATGAGAAGGCTACAATCCGCTGTGCGGATCGTTGAATACCCTATCCCATCCTATCCATAAAACTAAAATCCCCAAAAAAGGGGACATAGTGACAACAAATTCTTCAGACTGCTTACAAACACTTTTACGGTTCTACAAAAGACAAGGTTTTCTCTTGCATATGTTATGGGGTAGTGTATAAAAATGGTTTTTATATAAAAACGCCCCCAAAAAGTGGGCGTGGGTTAAAATGGTACATAGAAGAAATGTTCATATTAATAATGTTAATGATTCTGCATCAAAATTTTTTTCGAAAAATTTAAAATTTGACCGAAAACAGTTTTTTATTGAAAACGCCCCCAAAAAGTGGGCGTGGCAAAAAACTTTATATAGACGAAATATAGATATTAATATTGTCTAAATATGTTGTTCAGAAACTTTTTTAAAATTCCTTACGGTTTGGTCAAAAACTGAGTTTTTCTTAAAAGGGGGCGTGGCAGTGGGCGGATTTCAAAAAATTTTACACTTATTCTGTAGGCAGAGACGAGGATCCTATATACCAAATTTCATTATCCTAGCTCAAAATTTAAGGCCTAAAAATCGGTGACGTACAGACGGACGGACGGACGGACGGACGGACGGACGGACGGACGGACAGACAGACATGGCTTAATCGACTCAGCTAGCGATTCTGAGTCGATCCATATACTTTGAGGTATATGTAGCAAAATTATTTCTCTATGTTACAAACTAAGTATCAAAACTAATATACCCCTATGGGATAGGGTATAATTAAAAGAACTTTTGATGCAAATACTTCCGTAATGATATAATAAACATAGATATGAGAAGGCTACAATCCGCTGTGCGGATCGTTGAATTCCCTATCCCACCCATCCTTAAAAGTACTTCCTCCAAAAAGTGGGCTTTATGGGCCTATAATATAGAAAATGACATTGTCACAACATATAGTTCAAACAGTTTATCAGAATCTTTTGTTGTTTGACAAAAAACATAGTTTTTCTCCTGCATATGGGGTGCTATGGGGTAGTGTATACAAACGGTTTTTGTAAGAAAACGCCTCCAAAAAGTGGGCGCGGGCTAAAATAGTCTATTGACGAAATGTTTATAATAATATTACTAATGATTCTGCATCAAAATTTTTTTTTTTCGAAATATATAAAATTTGACCGAAAAATGTTTATACCCTATCCCATAGGGGTATATTAGTTTGATACTTAGTTTGTAACATAGAGAAATAATTTAGCTACATATACCTCAAAGTATATGGATCGACTCAGAATCGCTAGCTGAGTCGATAAGCCATGTCTGTCCGTCCGTCCGTCTGTACGTCACCGATTTTTAGGCCTTAAATTTTGAGCTAGGATAATGAAATTTGGTATATGGGATCCTCGCCCATGCCTACAGAACAAGTGTAAAAATTTTTGAAATCCGCCCACTGCCACGCCCCCTTTTTAGATAAACTCAGTTTTTGGCCAAACCGTAAAAAATTTTAAAAAAGTGTCTGAAAAACATATTTAGAGAATCGTAATATCTATATTTCGTCAATACAAAGTTTTTTGCCACGCCCACTTTTTGGGGGCGTTTTATATAAAAAACCTTTTTTGGCCAAATTTGAAAATTTTCGAAAAAAATTTTGATGCAAAATAATTGGTAGTATTAATATGAACATTTCGTCGGTAGACCATTTTAACCTACGCCCACTTTTTGGGGGCGTTTTCCTACAAAAACCATTTGTATGCCCTACCCCAAGGCCTATACAATACAAAAACGTGGTTTTTTGTCGAACCATAAAAGAATTTGATAATCCTTCGGAACAATATGTTGTAACAACGTCATTTTCAATACTTTATGACCATAAAGACCATATTTTGGGGATATCAATTTTAAGGATGGGATGGGATAGGGTATTAAACGATCCGCACAGCGAATTGTAGCCTTCTCATATGTTTTTTATTAAAACACCCCCAAAAAGTGGGCGTGACAAAAAACTTTGTATGAACGAAATATAGATACTACGATTGTCTAACTACGCCTCTCAGACTTTTTTTTAAAATTCCCTACGTTTTGGCTACAAACTACTTTTTTCTGAAAAGGGGGCGTGGCAGTGGGCAGATTTAAAAATGTTTACACTTGTTCTGCTGGGAGCAACAAAGAGCACGTGTACCAAATTTCAACTTTCTAGCTCAAAATTTAAGGCCCAAAAACTGGTGACGTACGGACGGACAGACATGGCTAAATCGACTCAGCTATCGATTCTGAGTTGATCCATATACTTTGAGGTATATGTAGCTAAAATATTTCTCTATGTTAATACCCTATCCCATAAGGGTATATTAGTTTTGATACATAGTTTGTAACATGTAACAACCTGCGTAGATTAAATATATTACATATACCTAATCATAAACAGAACTATGGTATGCATGGGGCCATTAGTCCCATCTTTAAAATAATATCCTCAAAATGTGGGCTTTATGGCGATAAGAAACAGAAAATGACATTGTCACAATATATTGCTCAGAGAGTTTATCAGCAGCAGAACTAATAGGCAATATTTTAGTCAAAGCCTATGAAAGGATCTGCCCTCTAAAGACTATAAAACCACAAAGATCACCGACATGGTGGACGAAAGAGCTTCAAAGCATTAGAAGGGAAACCAGGAAAACCTTTAACGCAGCAAGAAGCTCGAATTCGGAAACCGACTGGGATCTTTATAAGAATAATCAGCGCAAATTCAAAAGTGCGGTCAACAGTGCTAAACGCACCTCCTGGCGTAACTTCTGTTGCAGTGTAGAAAGCACTACTGAATCAGCTAGACTTAGAAAAATAATCGCCAAAGAACCGGCTGTGCCAGGTTACCTCAAGCTCCCCAATGGGGACTGGACACAATCCACCCATGAATCTTTAACACATCTACTGGAAACCCACTTTCCAGGATGTGATTCATACTCCGGTAGGACCCAGACTCAACCGTCTATGATTGCAACCCCATAACAGCAGCAATGGAGGATATGGTTAGTGTAGAAAGAATCAATTGGGCAATTGACTCCTTCTCCCCCTATAAATCTCCAGGAGTCGATGGTATTATCCCGATCATGCTACAAAAATCGAAACACCTCGTAACAGCACTCCTACACAAACTGTTTGTTAGTAGTCTAAAATGCGGTTACATCCCTAAGTGCTGGCGGGAAGTAAAGGTAGTCTTTATCCCAAAAGCCGGCAAGCCCAGTCACACGACCGCGAAGGACTTTAGACCAATAAGTCTTACATCCTTCATACTAAAAACCTATGATAAACTAATGGCTATCTACATTCGTGACAAACTCGACCCCCAATACATATCCTCGGCACAGCATGCCTACACGAAAGGTAAGGGAGTCGAAACTGCCCTACATGATATCGTTAGTACTATAGAAAAACCTCTTCACGAGAAGGAATATACACTCGCTGCATTTCTCGACATTGAAGGAGCCTTCAATAATGTGAACACAAACGCAGTCGAAAGAAACCTCGCGAAGAACAACGTGGACCAACCTCTAATACATATTATTGGAAGTATGCTCAACCACAGAAATATAAATGCGAATCTGGGAGACACCCATCTCAAAGTAATAGCATCAAGAGGCACACCACAAGGAGGCGTTATCTCACCTCTGTTGTGGAACATAGTCATCAATGAGATAGTCATAAAGCTACAGCGAAATGGGGTAAAAGTCATAGCCTACGCAGACGATGTAGCGATACTATTTAAAGGGAAATTCCTACCCACTATTAGTGAACTACTCGAGCGGGCATTGAAAACTCTCAACGAGTGGACAAAACAATGTGGGCTTGGCATCAACCCCCAGAAAACGGAACTCGTTCTCTTTACGAACAAGAGGAAGATACCAATATTCGACCTACCGGTTATCGATGGGACTACCCTCAAACTAGCCGATAGTGCAAAGTATCTGGGTGTCATTCTTGATAGAAAACTCAACTGGAACCTAAATGTGCGCGAGCGCATTAAAAAGGCCACAGTCGCTTTCTATACGTGTAATCGAATATTCGGAAAAAACTGGGGTCCGAACCCCAAGATCACACTGATCGCTGCCAAAAACAGGTGGAACTCCCTTCCCACCTGTGAAACTTCCAAAAGAATGTGGCCTGAGTATGACAAAGCCAGAACCCATAAACTGCTTCGTAGAAACAGGAAATCTGTCTCTACTTTAGTTGGGATTTTTACTGGACACAACTTTCTAAAAAGCCACAAACATCTCATAGATGATGACCTCTGTAGAGGCTGCGGTGATGAAAGTATATGGATCGACTCAGAATCGCTAGCTGAGTCGAATTAGAAATGTCTGTCTGTTCGTCACCGAATTTTGGGCCTTAAATTTTGAGCTAGGATAATGGAATTTGGTATATAGGATCCTTGTCCGTGTCACCAGAACAAGGGAAATATTTTTTTTAAATCCGCCCACTGCCACGCCCCCTTTTAGAAAAACGTAGTTTTAAGCCAAACCGTAAGGAATTTCGAAATAGTGTGTAAGCAACATATTTAGACAATTGCAATATCTATATTTCGTCCATAAAAAGTTTTTTTGCCGCGCCTACTTTTTGGGGGCGTTTTGAGTAAAAAACGCTTTTTGTCCAAATTTTATAAAATTAGAAAAAACTTTTGATGGAAATGCTTCCGTAATGATAAAATAAACATTTTGTCTATATATCATTTTCACCTACACTCACTTTTTGGGGGCGTTTTCTTACAAAAACCATTTGTATGCCTTACCCCAAGGCATATGCAACAGAAAAACGTTGTTTTTTGTCGAACCACAAAAGATTTTGATAAACTGTCTGAGCAATATATTGTGAAAATGGCATTTTCTGTATTTCATCGCCATAAAGCCTATATTTTGAGGATATTAATTTAAAGGATGGGATGGGATAGGGTATTCAACGATCCGCTTAGCGGATTGTAGACTCTCATATGTTTATACCCTATCCCATAGGGGTATATTAGTTTTGATACTTAGATTGTAACATAGAGAAATAATTTAGCTACATATACCTAAAAGTATATGGATCGACTCAGAATCGCTAGCTGAGTCGATTAAGCCATGTCTGTCTGTCCGTCCGTCCGTCTGTACGTCACCGATTTTTAGGCCTTAAATTTTGAGCTAGGATAATGAAATTTGGTATATAGGATCCTCGCCCGTGCCTACAGAACAAGTGTAAATTTTTTTGAAATCCGCCCACTGCCACGCCCCCTTTTAAGCAAAACTCAGTTTTTGGCCTAACCGTAAGGAGTTTAAAAAAAAGTGTCTGAGAAGCATATTTATAGAATCGTAATATCTATATTTCGTCAATACAAAGTTTTTTGCCACGCCCACTTTTTGGGGGCGTTTTCTATAAAAAAACCTTTTTTGGCCAAATTTGAAAATTTTAGAGAAATATTTTGATGCAAAATCATTGGTAGTATTAATATGAACATTTCGTCAGTAGACCATTTTAACCCACGCCCACTTTTTGGGGGCGTTTTACTACAAAAAACATTTGTATGCACTACCCCAAGGAATATGCAATACAAAAACGCTGTTTTTTGTCGAACCACAAAAGGTTTTGATAAACTCTCTGAGCAATATATTGTGACAATGTCATTTTCTGTTTCTTATCGCCATAAAGCCCACATTTTGAGGATATAATTTTAAACATATGAGAAGGCTACAATCCACTGTGCGGATCGTTGAATACCCTATCCCATCCTATCTGTAAAACTTAAATCCCCAAGAAGTGGACATGGCTAAAAACACGATGTGGATAAAATAAAGAAAATGACATGGTGACAACAAATTCTTCAGACTGCTTATAAAACATATGAGAAGGCTACAATCCGCTGTGCGGATCGTTGAATACCCTATCCCATCCTATCCATAAAACTAAAATCCCCAAAAAAGTGGGCATAGCTAAAAACACGATGTGGATAAAATAGAAAAAATGATATAGTGACAACAAATTCTTCAGACTGCTTACAAAACAATTTTACGTTTCTACAAAAGACATGGTTTTCTCCTGCATATGTTATGGAGTAGTGTATAAAAATGGTTTTTATATAAAAACGCCCACAAAAAGTGGGCGTGGGTTTAAATGGTATATAGACGAAATGTTCATATTAATAATGTTAATGATTCTGCATCAAATTTTTTTTCGAAAAATTTAAAATCTGAACGAAAACAGTTTTTAATTGAAAACGCCCCCAAAAAGTGGGCGTGGCAAAAAACTTTATATAGACGAAATATAGATATTAATATTGTCTAAATATGTTGTTCAGAAACTTTTTTCAAATTCCTTACGGTTTGGTCAAAAACTGAGTTTTTCTTAAAAGGGGGCGTGGCAGTGGGCAGATTTCAAAAATTTTTACACTTGTTCTGTAGGCAGAGACGAGGATCCTATGTACAAAATTTCATTATCCTAGCTAAAAATTTAAGGCCTAAAAATCGGTGACGTACAGACGGACGGACGGACGGACAGACAGACATGGCTTAATCGACTCAGCTAGCGATTCTGAGTCGATCCATATACTTTTAGGTATATGTAGTAAAATTATTTCTCTATGTTACAAACTAAGTATCAAAACTATTATACCCCTATGGGATAGGGTATAAAGATGGGATGGGATAGGCCATAGGGTATTCAACGATCCGCACAGCGGATTCTAGCCTCTCATATGTTTATACCATATCCCATAGGGGTATATTAGTTTTGATACTTAGTTTGTAACATAGAGAAATAATTTTGCTACATAGCTATACCTCAAAGTATATGGATCGACTCAGAATCGCTAGCTGAGTCGATTAAGCCATGTCTGTCTGTCCGTCCGTCCGTCCGTCTGTACGTCACCGATTTTTAGGCCTTAAATTTTGAGCTAGGATAATGAAATTTGGTTTATAGGATCCTCGTCTCTGCCTACAGAACAAGTGTAAAATTTTTTGAAATCCGCCCACTGCCACGCCCCCTTTTAAGAAAAACTCAGTTTTTGACCAAACCGTAAGGAATTTTAAAAAAGTTTCTGAACAACATATTTAGACAATATTAATATCTGCATTTCGCCCATATAAAGTTTTTTGCCACGCCCACTTTTTGGGGGCGTTTTTAATTAAAAACTGTTTTCGGTCAAATTTTAAATTTTTCGAAAAAAATGTTGATGCAGAATCATTAACATTAATAATATGAACATTTCGTCTATATACTATTTTAACCCACGCCCACTTTTTGGGGGCGTTTTTATATAAAAACCATTTTTTTACACTACCCCATAACATATGCAGGAGAAAACCTTGTCTTTTGTAGAACCGTAAAATTGTTTTGTAAGCAGTCTGAAGAATTTGTTGTCACTATATCATTTTTTCTATTTTATCCACATCGTGTTTTTAGCCATGCCCCCTTTTTTGGGGATTTTAGTTTTATGGATAGGATGGGATAGGGTATTCAACGATCCGCACAGCGGATTGTAGCCTTCTCATATGTTTATACCCTATCCCAAAGGGGTATATTAGTTTTGATACTTAGTTTGTAACATAGAGAAATAATTTTGCTACATATACCTCAAAGTATATGGATCGACTCAGAATCGCTAGCTGAGTCGAATTAGCCATGTCTGTCTGTCCGTCCGTCCGTCCGTCCGTCTGTCTGTTCGTCAGCGGTTTTTGGGCCTTAAATTTTGAGCTAGGATAATGAAATTTGGTATATAGGATCCTCGTCCGTGCCACCAGAACAAGTGTAAAAAGTTTTAAAACCCGCCCACTGCCACGCCCCCTTTTTAGGAAAACTTATTTTTTGGCCAAACCGTAAGGAATTTCAAAAAAGGGTCTGAGTAGCATATTTAGACAATCCTAATATCTATATTTCGTTCATACAAAGTTTTTTGCCACGCCCACTTTTTGGGGGCGTTTTTAGTAAAAAACCGATGGAATTGTAGTTTTTATTTAAGTCCACCGACATTCTATTAATGGGTTCATTTGACCATAATTTACAGATGTATTTGACGTATAATTAAAGAGAGGGATTTCTCGTAAATCTAAGTTGAGTCTCAATTCTCAGAATACCTAAACATAATTGGAAATGAATTGATGCGGACAATAATTTGAATAGGAACCCAACATTATTTACTTCTCTTCTTTTTTGGAGCGTAGACATATTATAGCTTCAAATGATTGACATACGGTGGATGAAAGAGTTAGTAGGCCATAGGAGTCGATCAGCATTTCTTTTGCGCATGCAAGTAGTCATGTGAATTTCCCTGGAAATTTGATTCGTTGCTCCAGAAGTTCGATCAGCATTTCCTTTGCGAGTGCAAGTAGTCTGTCGGTGTTAAGATACACACACATATATGTATCATTTAATTTTGAGGCAAAAATAAGATCATATAGATACCTTTTTCCAACCACCAACATCTCTTTGTCGTGGACCTAGTTGGTTTAGTTGGTCCGTTACATCTTGCCAAAATACAGCCACATCTTCTTTTAATCTTTTGGTGTAATTTTGTGCAATGTCGGGTCTTTCCTGCATTATGTTGACCAGAAGATCGTACTGTTGAGGGATGGTTTTTCCTTTCAGCTCGCCCTGGAAACACAAATTCAAACGATTAGTACGAAAATTACATACATTTTTCTTTCACTCCACTTCACTTCGTAAACAAATTCCGCGTAGAATTTGTGTCGGAGGAAATCGGAGCAAGAATTCCACTTAGCTGTCAAAAATTGAACGAAAAATGCACCTGAACGCAATTCAACACAATTCGCTGGGATGCGTTACAAAATATCGGATAAATATTCCTAACATCTTTTCGGAACAATACATCGAAGCAAAAATTATCGGAATCACACAAAATCGCAGAATTTTCCCCTCCGACGGATACCTCGCTAGGAGAGATTATACCTTATCCCATAACATACAGAAATAATTTAGCTAGATATACCTTTTGAGTATATGGAACTATTAAAAATCGCTAGGTGACTATATTTAGCTATGTCTGTCCGTCCGTAAAATTTCGACCATACAAGTCTCTTCCCACTCCTACTTTGTGAGGGCATTTTCAGTACAAAAACACATTTTCGGTACAATTTTAAAAACTTTCAATGCAAGATCAATGGTTATGATCATATGAACATTTCGTTTTTAATCATTTGAATAGCTAGCTAAGTCGATAAAGCCATGTCTGTCTGTCCGTCCGTCCGTCCGTTTGTACGTCGCCGATTTTTAGGCCTTAAATTTGGTAAATGGTATCTTCATTCGTGCCTTCAGAACAAGTGTAAAAAAATTCAAAATCCGCCAACTGCCACGCCCCTTTTAATAAAAAACTCAATTTTTTGGCCAAACCGTAAAGAATTTTAAAAAAGTTTCTGAACAACATATTTAGACAATCTTAATATCTATATAACGTCTATATAAAGTTTTTGGCCACTCCCACTTTTTTGGGAATTTTAGTTTTACTGGTAGGATGGGAAAGGGTATTTTTTTTTATTTTTTTTTTTTTAAATTCTGACCTGCCTAAGCAGTAATAACACATCGAACTAAAAGATCTATTGTGCTTGCCGTCAGATGCTTTTTAGGTTAGTAGCGCTTCTACTTTCCTAATGTAGCTGATAATACTTTCAGCCGAAGATTTCCTCAATTCTTCGGGACTTAAGAATTCCCTGAAGAAAGATTCTCTTCTCATACCGTTAAGAGCCGGGCATTCACATATGATATGCTCGGCTGTTTCGTCTTCTTCTAGACATAGTCTGCACTCCGGTGAGTCGACTAGACGCATTTTGTTTAGGTGATATCGCAGACCGTGATGACCAGTTAAGTAGCCTACTAAGTTTTTGATATCGTGCCTGCGAAGATTTAGTATCTTGTCGGCATCTGATTTGAAGGGCTGAATAGCTCTTTTGGCCTGTCTTAGGCCTGGGATGTTTCCCCAGTATGAAACACATCTGTTTTGTTCCCAGTTTTTTATGACTAGATTTATGGCTGATTTGGGGATTGCACAGAAGGGTTCAGGTCCCATGAAGGGGGTTTTGGAACCTTTTCTGGCTAGTTCATCAGCTTTTTCGTTACCTTCAACTCCCTTATGTCCGGGGACCCACCATAGTTTGGTTTTGTTCCTGGAACTGAGTGTTTCGAGGGAGTTGAAGCAGTGTAGTACTGATTTGGAGTCAATGATGTGTAAGCTAAGGGCTTTTATAGCTGCTTGACTGTCCGTGAATATATGGATGTTTGCGCCTTTAATACCTGAGTTGTGTATTAGGTTTGCGCATTCTTTATGGCATGGAGCTCAGCTTGGAATACACTAGGGTTTTTTCCCATAGGTATTGAGATGTTTTTATTTGGTCCATGTATGCCAGCTCCTACCCCTGAGTCCATTTTAGAACCATCCGTATACCACTTAAGGCCGTTTAGGCAGTTGTGATCTCCGTTGAGAATCTTTTGTCGAAGCATAGTGTCTTTGGTAAGCGGTCTGTAACCGCACAGATCATGTCAAGTTCTGGAAGTTCGGATAGAAGTTCAATTAGTTTTAGATGTTCACTAATGTTTAATTCTTCCGCTTGTGTCAAACTTGCTGAGCTGCGAATTGCCACTTTTTTATATAAATGTGGAGAGGTGTTAGTCCTATTATGGCTTCCATAGCCGCCGTGGGACAGGTACGCATAGCTCCGGTAATGCCCAGACAGGCAAGCCGTTGTACCTTGTTTAATTTATTTATAGTTGTTTTTTGGGTGACTTTGTTCCACCATACTATTGAAGCGTATGTTATAATGGGCCTGACCATGATCGTGTAGATCCAGTGTGTGGTCTTTGGAGAGATTCCCCAGGTTTTACCATACATGCTTCGGCAAGCCCAGAAAGCTTTGGTTGCTTTTTGAATTTTGTTGTTGATGTGGGAGTTCCAGCTTAGTTTTTTATCGAGGATCACTCCAAGATATTTTACTTCGTTGGAATACTCAATGTATGTACCATTTATTGAAATTTGGGTAAGCTTTAATTTCCTCCTTTTTGTAAAAGGGACGATGATAGCCTTGCTGGGGTTTATAGAGAGACTTTCTTTATTACACCAGTCTATGACTATCTTAAGGGCGTTTTGCAAACGTGTTGTAACTTCGTTTGGTTCTTTGCCCTTTATTATGATGACTAGGTCATCGGCGTATCCAATTATATTGAAACCTGCATTACTTAGGTCTTGAAGTAGGTTATCGATAACCAGAGACCATAGTAGGGGTGAGAGTACTCCTCCCTGAGGGCAGCCTTTAACGGCTGTTACTGATACTGAGGTCTGTGCTGATGAAGCAGTTATTTTCCGACTTTCAAGCATCGCTTTGATCCATTTGATGGTGGGATGATCTATTCTTCTATGAGTCAAAGCATTTGATATGGAGTCATATCCAGTGTTGTCAAAAGCGCCCTCTATGTCTAGGAAGGCACATAAAGCTACTTCTTTGTTTTCGTATGCACTTTTTATTTGTGATGTTAAACTTAGAAGTGCTCCTTCCGTGGATTTACCTTTTTGGTAGGCGAATTGACATGGGTGCAGAGGAGTGCTTTCATTTAAGCACTCTCTAATGTGTACGTCAAGTATTCTTTCCATTGTTTTCAGGAAAAACGATGTTAAGCTTATTGGACGGTATGATTTAGGTAGTTCTATTGGTTTGCCTGGTTTGGGGATAAATACCACGTTTACCTCCCTCCAGGTTTGTGGTATATAGCCCCAATTGAAACTAAACCTAAATAAGGCTACCATAGTGGGTAGGAAAAAGTCCAAGCCCTTTTGTATAAGAGCAGGAAAGATTCGGTCTGTCCCTGGTGCCTTGTATGGTTTAAATGAGTTGATCGCCCATTTGACCTTATCCGGAGTGAAAAGTTTGCCGGATAAACTATTAGTCCTTTTCAGGTTTATAGGAGGTGAGTCATCTATCATGTGTTCATGAAACTCACTTGTGATTGTAGAGCCGGGAAAGTGTACCTGAAGAAGTGTGGTCAACGTTTCTTCCCGGTCGCATGTGATTTTACCGTCAGCTTTGACTAGTAATCCCATGCAGTTTGTTTTATCTTTCGAGAGTGCCCTCTGGAGACGCGCCACCGCCGGAAGCTTTTCGAGTTCCTCACAGTATTTGCGCCAGGACGCTCTTTTTGATTTTCGCAACTCTATGTTGAATTGGGTAAGTAGAGATTTATATTGGTCCCACTTTCCGGTGCGTTTGGCTTTATTGAAAAGTTTTCTTACTCTTTTACGGAAACTTTCTAGGTTATCGTTCCACCATGGTGTGCACCTCTTTGCCACAGTGCGTTTAACCTTACAGCTATTTGTAAAAGATGAGATGATAATGTCATTTAGTTGACATTGTGCGACTTCCGCTTCACTTACACATGAAGGTTTTTCTGGAAGTATGTCACATTTAATCGATAGATTTTCTCGATACGTTCTCCAATTTGTGAGTTTGTTGTCGTATTTAATCGGCGCATCCTCGGTGTTGCATCTTAATTGGAAACTTATGTGCATGTGATCCGATAAAGATGCCTCACCAGAAACGTGCCAATTTTCGACTGTGTTTTGGACAAACGGAGAAGAGATGTTAAGGTCTAAAACTTCTTCTCTTAAAACGTTTCTAAACGTGGGTTTATTACCCTTATTTAGTATAACTAAATTGTTGCTATATAGGTATTCTAATAAGGACTCACCTCTTTTGTTTGTATCTCGACTGCCCCATATTGTGTTATGCGCGTTGGCGTCGCAGCCGAAGATAAGATGTAGTTGCTGGGTCTGGCAGTACTGGACAAGTTCCTGTACTGGGCGAGGTGGTATTTCGTCATCTCCAGCAAAGTACGCCGATGCGCACACAATTTTTTGTAGCTCTCGGCCGTTGCGTCTTTCTAAAAGGACAGCCACCAGATCTTTGGTAATGAAACCTGGAATGGGAGAGAATTTTATATCTTTTGCAACTAAAAGAGCTGTCCTTGGTCTAAAATTTCCCCGGGCGAAGATGAGCTCTCTGGTTTTACTTTGTAAACCAAATATCTTACCCTCTGTTGCCCATGGCTCCTGGATTAAACCTAGAGCGATGTTCCCTTCGGCACATCTTTGGTTGTAGGTGTCCGAGGCACCTATAGCTCGGTGCAGGTTTGCCTGCAGCACATTTAGTAGGGTGGTCATCGCTTCCTACCGTGCTCAGGGTTTCGTACCCTATAAGGCTTGTTATCGCCTCTTCTGCGTACGATACCCTGTTGAGAAAGACCTTCGTGTCTATCTCTCGGACCGTTTTTACGCTGTCCGTGTTTTTGCCGTTCACGCGCCCGTTCCGCAGCTAGCTTTGGTCTTAACTGTTGCTGGCTGATGTTAACGTTGCTCGTACTAGAGGCGTTTGGCGATAAAGTCGTAGGCAGTGTACCAGTCTTCTTCATATCGCTTCCGGCGGCAGTACTAATACTGGCTGCTGGTTGCGACGAGCTGGTGCTTGTTTTTTCTGGCGACTTTTTCTTTTTATCAGTGTCATTTACACTATTTTTTCGGGTCTGAATTGCAGACTTGTCGGATCCTTTAAGGATGGTTTTGATTTGGCCAAATCTGTATGATACCATCCCCTTTAGCTCCGCAAGCCTACGCATCGCACTCTCGTTTATTGCAAAGACCATGTGGGCGACGTCTTTCTCGTCCGATCTTTGCAGAACTCTCCACGTTCTCGTATTTAGGGCTCTGTTTTGACCGTCTAGTATTGCCAGTATTCTCTCATTTGTGACTCCGGTACTCTGCGGGAAGAAAGCTCTGACAATATGTGGTTTCGGAAAGTCATCCTCTCCCACAAGCATTACTTCCAACTCGCATTTCTCCTTTAGTCTGAGGAAGTTTGTTTTCATCCACTCTGAAGTGGTGATGTCCGCACATACTAACAAGAGCCATCCGGCTTTGAAAGTTGTCCCGCGGAAAGCTGGCTTTGCATCCCCGTCGCGCAGTTCGATCGTGATGTCCATAATACTCTCTTGTATCTGAACCATTTGTTCATTCGTGAGAGGATTGCGATCGATATCGACTGGTACGACACCCAATCTGACATAGCTCGCTATATCTCTATAGGTGGTTCTGTCAGAGGTTGTTTTCCCAGTGCGAGCTCGCTTCGCTTTGGACTGAGGTGGTGTGTTGTCCTCAGATCTCATGCGTTTGGTTTCTTTGGCATCATCTTTTGTTTTTGCAAAGATGCGGGCTTGCTCTATGCTGCTACCCTGTTTCAGCGCTCTGTTGAAACGACGCTGTTCCGCTGGCGTGAACCTGATAGGGTATTCAACGATCCGCACAGCGGATTGTAGCCTTCTCATATGTTTTATACCCTATCCCATAGGGGTATATTAGTTTTGATACTCAGTTTGTAACTTAGAGAAATAATTCAGCTAGATATACCTCAACAAGTATATGGATGGACTCAGTATCGCTAGCTGAGTCGATTTAACCATGTCTGCCCGTCCGTACGTCACCAGTTTTTGGGCCTTAAATTTTGAGCTGGTGTTATGAAATTTGGTACACGTACTCTTTATTGCTCCCAGCAGAACAAGTGTAAAATTTTTATACCCTATTTTTAAATCCGCCCACTGCCACGCCTCCATTTTAGAAAAACGTAGTTTTTGGCCAAACCGTATGGAATTTAAAAAAGGATCTGACTAACATATTTAGAGAATCAGAATATCTATATTTCGTCCTTATAAATTTTTATACCCTATCCCATAGGGGTATATTAGTTTTGATACTTAGTTTGTAACATAGAGAAATAATTTTGCTACATATACCTCAAAGTATATGGATCGACTCAGAATCGCTAGCTGAGTCGAATTAGCCATGTCTGTCTGTCCGTCCGTCCGTCCGTCTGTCTGTTCGTCACCGATTTTTGGGCCTTAAATTTTGAGCTAGGATAATGACATTTGGTATATAGGATCCTCGTCCGTGCCACCAGAACAAGTGTAAAAATTTTTGAAATCCGCCCACTGCCACGCCCCCTTTTAAGAAAAACTCAGTTTTTGACCAAACCGTAAGGAATTTTAAAAAAGTTTCTGAACAACATATTTAGACAATATTAATATCTATATTTCGTCCATATAAAGTTTTTTGCCGCGCCCACTTTTTGGGGGCGTTTTCAATTAAAAACTGTTTTCGGTAAAATTTTAAATTTTTCGAAAAAAATTAACCCATTAACCCATGCCCACTTTTTGGGGGCGTTTTTATATAAAAACCATTTTTATACACTACCCCATAACATATGCAGCAGAAAACCTTGTCTTTTGTAGAACCGTAAAAGTTTTTTATAAGCAGTCTGAAGAATTTGTTGTCACCATGTCATTTTCTTTATTTTATCCACATCGTGTTTTTAGCCATGTCCACTTTTTGGGGATTTTAGTTTTACAGATAGGATGGGATAGGGTATTCAACGATCCGCATAGTGGATTGATTTTCTCGATACGTTCTCCAATTTGTGAGTTTGTTGTCGTATTTAATCGGCGCATCCTCGGTGTTGCATCTTAATTGGAAACTTATGTGCATGTGATCCGATAAAGATGCCTCACCAGAAACGTGCCAATTTTCGACTGTGTTTTGGACAAACGGAGAAGAGATGTTAAGGTCTAAAACTTCTTCTCTTAAAACGTTTCTAAACGTGGGTTTATTACCCTTATTTAGTATAACTAAATTGTTGCTATATAGGTATTCTAATAAGGACTCACCTCTTTTGTTTGTATCTCGACTGCCCCATATTGTGTTATGCGCGTTGGCGTCGCAGCCGAAGATAAGATGTAGTTGCTGGGTCTGGCAGTACTGGACAAGTTCCTGTACTGGGCGAGGTGGTATTTCGTCATCTCCAGCAAAGTACGCCGATGCGCATACAATTTTTTGTAGCTCTCGGCCGTTGCGTCTTTCTAAAAGGACAGCCACCAGATCTTTGGTAATGAAACCTGGAATGGGAGAGAATTTTATATCTTTTGCAACTAAAAGAGCTGTCCTTGGTCTAAAATTTCCCCGGGCGAAGATGAGCTCTCTGGTTTTACTTTGTAAACCAAATATCTTACCCTCTGTTGCCCATGGCTCCTGGATTAAACCTAGAGCGATGTTCCCTTCGGCACATCTTTGGTTGTAGGTGTCCGAGGCACCTATAGCTCGGTGCAGGTTTGCCTGCAGCACATTTAGTAGGGTGGTCATCGCTTCCTACCGTGCTCAGGGTTTCGTACCCTATAAGGCTTGTTATCGCCTCTTCTGCGTACGATACCCTGTTGAGAAAGACCTTCGTGTCTATCTCTCGGACCGTTTTTACGCTGTCCGTGTTTTTGCCGTTCACGCGCCCGTTCCGCAGCTAGCTTTGGTCTTAACTGTTGCTGGCTGATGTTAACGTTGCTCGTACTAGAGGCGTTTGGCGATAAAGTCGTAGGCAGTGTACCAGTCTTCTTCATATCGCTTCCGGCGGCAGTACTAATACTGGCTGCTGGTTGCGACGAGCTGGTGCTTGTTTTTTCTGGCGACTTTTTCTTTTTATCAGTGTCATTTACACTATTTTTTCGGGTCTGAATTGCAGACTTGTCGGATCCTTTAAGGATGGTTTTGATTTGGCCAAATCTGTATGATACCATCCCCTTTAGCTCCGCAAGCCTACGCATCGCACTCTCGTTTATTGCAAAGACCATGTGGGCGACGTCTTTCTCGTCCGATCTTTGCAGAACTCTCCACGTTCTCGTATTTAGGGCTCTGTTTTGACCGTCTAGTATTGCCAGTATTCTCTCATTTGTGACTCCGGTACTCTGCGGGAAGAAAGCTCTGACAATATGTGGTTTCGGAAAGTCATCCTCTCCCACAAGCATTACTTCCAACTCGCATTTCTCCTTTAGTCTGAGGAAGTTTGTTTTCATCCACTCTGAAGTGGTGATGTCCGCACATACTAACAAGAGCCATCCGGCTTTGAAAGTTGTCCCGCGGAAAGCTGGCTTTGCATCCCCGTCGCGCAGTTCGATCGTGATGTCCATAATACTCTCTTGTATCTGAACCATTTGTTCATTCGTGAGAGGATTGCGATCGATATCGACTGGTACGACACCCAATCTGACATAGCTCGCTATATCTCTATAGGTGGTTCTGTCAGAGGTTGTTTTCCCAGTGCGAGCTCGCTTCGCTTTGGACTGAGGTGGTGTGTTGTCCTCAGATCTCATGCGTTTGGTTTCTTTGGCATCATCTTTTGTTTTTGCAAAGATGCGGGCTTGCTCTATGCTGCTACCCTGTTTCAGCGCTCTGTTGAAACGACGCTGTTCCGCTGGCGTGAACCTGATAGGGTATTCAACGATCCGCACAGCGGATTGTAGCCTTCTCATATGTTTTATACCCTATCCCATAGGGGTATATTAGTTTTGATACTCAGTTTGTAACTTAGAGAAATAATTCAGCTAGATATACCTCAACAAGTATATGGATGGACTCAGTATCGCTAGCTGAGTCGATTTAACCATGTCTGCCCGTCCGTACGTCACCAGTTTTTGGGCCTTAAATTTTGAGCTGGTGTTATGAAATTTGGTACACGTACTCTTTATTGCTCCCAGCAGAACAAGTGTAAAATTTTTATACCCTATTTTTAAATCCGCCCACTGCCACGCCTCCATTTTAGAAAAACGTAGTTTTTGGCCAAACCGTATGGAATTTAAAAAAGGATCTGACTAACATATTTAGAGAATCAGAATATCTATATTTCGTCCTTATAAATTTTTATACCCTATCCCATAGGGGTATATTAGTTTTGATACTTAGTTTGTAACATAGAGAAATAATTTTGCTACATATACCTCAAAGTATATGGATCGACTCAGAATCGCTAGCTGAGTCGAATTAGCCATGTCTGTCTGTCCGTCCGTCCGTCCGTCTGTCTGTTCGTCACCGATTTTTGGGCCTTAAATTTTGAGCTAGGATAATGACATTTGGTATATAGGATCCTCGTCCGTGCCACCAGAACAAGTGTAAAAATTTTTGAAATCCGCCCACTGCCACGCCCCCTTTTAAGAAAAACTCAGTTTTTGACCAAACCGTAAGGAATTTTAAAAAAGTTTCTGAACAACATATTTAGACAATATTAATATCTATATTTCGTCCATATAAAGTTTTTTGCCGCGCCCACTTTTTGGGGGCGTTTTCAATTAAAAACTGTTTTCGGTAAAATTTTAAATTTTTCGAAAAAAATTAACCCATTAACCCATGCCCACTTTTTGGGGGCGTTTTTATATAAAAACCATTTTTATACACTACCCCATAACATATGCAGCAGAAAACCTTGTCTTTTGTAGAACCGTAAAAGTTTTTTATAAGCAGTCTGAAGAATTTGTTGTCACCATGTCATTTTCTTTATTTTATCCACATCGTGTTTTTAGCCATGTCCACTTTTTGGGGATTTTAGTTTTACAGATAGGATGGGATAGGGTATTCAACGATCCGCATAGTGGATTGTAGCCTTCTCATATGTTTTTATATATATTTATTTTTTTTTACCACGCCTACTTTTTGGGTGCGTTTTCAGTAGAAAACCTTTTTCGATACAATTTTAAAATATTGGAAAAAAAACTTTTGATCTAAAACCATTGGTTATGATAAAATAAACATTTCGTTCTTAGATCATTTTAACCCCCGTCCACTTTTTTAGTGGGTTTTCTTACAAAAACCATTTGTATACCCTACCCCATAGCATATGTAGGAGAAACACGTTGTTTTTTGTCGAACTATAAGAGATTTTGATAAACTATCTGAACAAAATGTTGCGTCTAAGCAATGTTGTCATTTTCTATATTTCATCTTCATAAAACCTACATTTTTGGGATATTAATTTTAAGGCTGCGATGGGACGATGCGCACAGCGGATTGTAGCCTTTTCATATGTTTTATTTAGCAACCAAAATATTCACTGGAACTAATTTATATGGCAAAACAACGTTTTCCGGGTCAGCTATTATTAAATAATTACAATAATAACTTTTTTTCTAACAGTACTTTTTATACCCTATCCCATAGGGGTATAGTAGTTTTGATACATAGTTTGTTACATAGAGAAATAATTAAGCTACATATACCTCAAAGCATATGGATCGATTCAGAATCGCTAGCTGAGTCGATTAAGCCATGTCTGTCTGTGTGTCCGTCCGTCCGTCCGTCCGTCTGTGTGTCATCGATTTTTGGGCCCTAAATTTTGAGCTAGAGTGTTGAAATTTGGTATATAGACTCTCTGGCCGACGAAGCAGAACAAGTGTAAAAAATTTTGAAATCCACCCACTGCCACGCCCCCTTTTAGAAAAACGTAGTTTTAAGCCAAACCGTAAGGAATTTCAAAAAAGTGTCTGAGCAGCATATGTAGACAATCCTAATATCTATATTTCGTCCATACAAAGTTTATTCCACGCCCACACTGTCCAAATTTTAACACTTTCGAAAAACAAATTTGATGCAAATACTTCCGAAATGGTAATATAAACATTTTGTCCATTAATCATTTTCACCTACGCCCACATTTTGGGGGCGTTTTCTTCCAAAAACCATTTGTATACCCCATCCCAAGGCATTAGCAATAGCAATACGTTGATTTTTGTCGAACCACAATTGGACTCAGAATCGCTAGCTGAGTCGATTTAGCCATGTCTGTCCGTCCGTCCGTCCGTACGTCAGCAGTTTTTGGGTCTTAAATTTTGAGCTAGAATGATGAAATTTGGTACACGTGCTCTTTGTTGCTCCCAGCAGAACAAGTGTAAACATTTTTGAAATCCGCAGAATGGCACGCCCCCTTTTTAGAAAAACGTAGTATTTAGGCAAACCGTAAGGAATTAAAAAAAAAGTGCATGAGCAGCATATTTTGAAAATCGTAGTATCTATATTTCGTCTATGTAAAGTTTTTTGGCACGCCCACTTTTTGGGGGGGGGGGTTTCCTACAAAAACCATTTGTATGCACTACCACACGGCATATGCAATAGAAAAACGTTGTTTTTTGTTAAACCATAAAAGATTTTGATAAACCGTCTGAACAAAATGCTGTGACAACGTTTTTTTTAATACTTTATTGCCATAAAGACCACATTTTGGGTATATTTTAAGGATGTGATAAGATGGGTATTAAACGATCCGCACAGCGGATTGTAGCCTTCTCATAAGTTTATACCCTATGCCATAGGGGGGTATATTAGTTTTGATACTTAGTTTGTAACATAGAGAAATAATTTTGCTACATATACCTCAAAGTATATGGATCGACTCAGAATCGCTAGCTGAGTCGAATTAGCCATGTCTGTCTGTCCGTCCGCCCGTCCGTCCGTCCGTCCGTCCGTCTGTCTGTTCGTCACCGATTTTTGGGCCTTAAATTTTGAGCTAGGATAATGAAATTTGGTATATAGGATCCTCGTCGGTGCCACCAGAACAAGTGTAAACATTTTTAAAATCCGCCTACTGCCACGCCCCCTTTTAGAAAAAAACGTAGTTTTAAGCCAAACCGTAAGGAATTTTAAAAAAGTGTCTGGAAAGCATATTTAGAGAATCGTAATATCTATATTTCGTCAATACAAAGTTTTTTGCCGCGCCCACTTTTTGGGGGCGTTTTCCATAAAAAAAACCTTTTTTGGCCAAATTTGAAAATTTTCGAAAAAAATTTTGATGCAAAATAATTGGTAGTATTAATATGAACATTTTGTCAGTAGACCATTTTAACCCACGCTCACTTTTTAGGGGCGTTTTCTTACAAAAACCATTTGTATGCCCTACCCCAAGGCAAATGCAATACAAAAACGTGGTTTTTTGTCGAACCATAAAAGAATTTGATAATCCTTCGGAACAATATGTTGTAACAACGTCATTTTCAATACATTATGACCATAAAGACCATATTTTGGGGATATCAATTTTAAGGATGGGATGGGATAGGGTATTAAACGATCCGCACAGCGGATTGTAGCCTTCTCATATGTTTATACCCTATCCCATAGGGGGGTATATTAGTTTTGATACTTAGTTTGTAACATAGAGAAATAATTTTGCTACATATACCTCAAAGTATATGGATCGACTCAGAATCGCTAGCTGAGTCGAATTAGCCATGTCTGTCTGTCCGTCCATCCGTCCGTCCGTCTGTCTGTTCGTCAGCGATTTTTGGGCCTTAAATTTTGAGCTAGGATAATGAAATTTGGTATATAGGGTCCTCGTCCGTGCCACCAGAACAAGTGTAAAAATTTTTGAAATCCGCCTACTGTCACGCCCCCTTTTTAGAAAAACTAATTTTTTGGCCAAACCGTAAGGAATTTCAAAAAAGTGTCTAAGCAGCATATTTAGAGAATCGTAATATCTATATTTCGTTTATATAAAGTTTTTTGCCACGCCCACTTTTGGGGTCGTTATTTATAATAAACCTTTTCTGGTCAAATTTTAAAAATTTAAAAAAAAAATTTGATGCACAATCATTGGTAGTATTAATGTGAACATTTCGTCTATAGACCATTTTAACCCACGCCCACTTTTTTGGGGCGATTTCTTACAAAAACCGTTTGTATACCCTACCCCATAGCATATGCAGGAGAAAAACGGTGTTTTTTGTCAAACAACAAAATATTCTGATAAACTGTTTGAACAATATGTTGTGACAATGTCATTTTCTATATTATAGGCCCATAGAGCCCACTTTTTGGAGATATTAATTTTAAGGATGGGATGGGATAGGGTATTCAACGATCCGCACAGCGGATTGTAGCCTTCTCATATGTTTTTTTAATTGAGTAATCACTGATCTTTAATATATTCAGAAATTTGTGGACATAAACATCGTTACAAACTATGTATCAAAACTAATATACCCCCCTATGGGATAGTGTATAATCACTTGATTTTTGCAAGATTTTGATTGGTGGTATATAGACCTTTTTATACCCTATCTCATAGGGGTATATTAGTTTTGATACTTAGTTTGTAACATAGAGAAATAATTTAGCTACATATACCTCAAAGTATATGGATCGACTCAAAATCGCTAGCTGAGTCGATTAAGCCATGTCTGTCTGTCCGTCCGTCCATCCGTCTGCACGTCACCGATTTTTAGGCCTTAAATTTTGAGCTAGGATAATGAAATTTGGTATATAGGATCCTCGTCCCTGCCTACAGAACAAGTGTACAATTTTTTTAAATCCGCCCACTGCCACGCCCCCTTTTAAGAAAAACTCAGTTTTTGACCAAACAGGGAGGAATTTTAAAAAAGTTTCTGAGCAATATATTTAGGCAATCTTAATATCTATATTTCGTCTATATAAAGTTTTTTGCCACGCCTAATTTTTGGGGGCGTTTTAAATAAAAAACAGTTTTCGGTCAAATTTTAAATTTTTCGAAAACAATTTAGATGCAGAATAAATAACATTATAAATATAAACATTTCGTCTATATACCATTTTAACCACGCACACTTTTTGGGGCGTTTTTATATAAAAACCATTTTTATAAAAGTGTAAAAGTAAAAATAAAAGTGTTTTGTAAGCAGTCTGAAGAATTTGTTGTCACTATATCATTTTTTCTATTTTATCCACATCGTGTTTTTAGCCATGCCCACTTTTTTGGGGATGTTAGTTTTATGGATAGGATGGTATAGGGTATTCAACGATCCGCACAGCGGATTGTAGCCTTCTCATATGTTTTAATGAGTTATTAGGCTCAATCACTTCATCCATATCATCGGTGTCACTGTCTGGTAGACATTGAGGACTCCAGTAATTACAACTAGAGACCTTTCTCCGTGCACTTTTATTCGACATGATTGTACGAAGTTTTTTATCCGAGGACAAACTTGTGTCCTCGGTATCTGGTTATTTATCGCGTTTGGTTATTTTGACTTTTTTAATTTCACGAGAGCGAAAGTCAAATTAGGATGTTATGTGCAGACAAAAGATCCGGGTTGACTCAACCAAGTATGTTTTTGTCCATGACTTTTCAATGGTATTTATTCTAGAAATGGGGAGAATAATAAATAAACCAACCATTTCACCCTTACATTGACCTATATTACCTGAGCTATCCTATCTTAAGGTATTAACTTCTTTGTACTCCCCAGTTTTCTTTAAATTGAGTCCGCTTTTTTTCTTGATGCCCGGTTTGACTGGAATCTTCCTTTTTTAATGGTTGTGTTTTCCGATTTCCTCTACGGAACTTAGAGAAATGTCCAACTTAGGAGCATTTGTTACAGGTAACCCGTTTTGCGCGACATTCCTCCATGTGACCGTATTTATAAGGTCCTCCACATTTGAAGCATGCGCGATAGAATGCACATGCTTGGCCATCACTCTCAGTTTTCTCTGTCTACACTTCGTTGACTGTCAGTTTCGAATTCCGCGAAACTTTGTTTGTCTTTTTGCATAATCGTGTTAAACTTGAATGTTTCCATTGTGGTGATCTTTCGAGGCAAACAGTACTCATCAATTTTTTTTCAAAACGAGGTCCAATGTTAATTGTTCACTCTAGTTAACTACCGTTGCTACGCTTGCTGCACCATCACCTTCTTCTCTCTCTCTATTTTCGATTTGCTCGAGCTCTTCATGTTCAGCCTGTTAATCGGAATGGCGATTGCCCAACATCGATTCCAGAATAGAATCATTCGGAAACAGTGTGTTAAAGATATCCGCTGCTTTTGGACCAATAAGCCACAAGAATGTTGCCATTTTCCATGTTTCGGTTTCCGTGATTTGTTGTTGGCTATCATATACATTAGGAAATTCCTTTTCCAATTTTTCCACGCTGAAGCGAGGTGGCTATAGTCCAGTTCACATGGTAGGCGGTCGTTTGACATATCCGCTATTTTTTGTTGATTCCGTTTGTGGTTGCAAAAATGTTGTTTCTTTTCCGTGGTAAATATTAGTATTTAATTAATTCTGTTCTCCGTTAGGTCTGATGGTTGTTCTTTTTTCCAAAATTTTGCGATTAGTTTTGTACACGTGGACAGAACTACTTGCACAATTTTTCGTTAGTTTATCTTTGTTTGTCTTTTGTTTTTAAATTTTTACTTTATTTTGTTTATTTTTACTTTTTTGTATAAGTTCTTTGCTTCTGACACCATGTTATAATGCTTTAAAAGAAAGTCATTTGAAATGATTTATTTAATTTAATGAAATTAGCTTTATTCGTTTTGAAGGTTACAACAGAACTGACTTAATGTTACCTAAAGAAAGAGATGCGAGAGTATACAATGCCTACATTGTAATGGTGATTGGTGGTTGTATTGTTTTTTTGTGTACATGGTATTGCTTACACACTACATTATTACAGTATATGGATCGACTCAAAATCAGTAGCTAAGTCGATTAAGCCATGTCTGTCTGTCCGTCCGTCCGTCTGCCTGAATGTCACCGATTTTAAGGCCTTGAAGTTTGAGCTAGGAGAACGAAATTTGGTATATAGTATTCTTGTGCAGTGGAGCAAAACAAGTGTAAACATTTTTGAAAGCCGCCCAATGCCACCCCCCCCCCCCCCTTTTTTTTATAAAAAAGGTAGTTTTTGGCTAAACAACATATTTAGACAATCTTAATATCTACATATATTACGTCAATATAAAGCTTTTTGCCACGCCCACTTTTTGGGGACGTTTTAAATAAAAAACTGTTTTCGGTCAAATTTTAAATTTCCTAATATCTATATTTCGTCCATACACATTTTTTTGCCACGCCTACTTTTTGGGGGCGTTTTTAGTAAAACACGCTTTTTGTCCAAATTTTAAAAAAATCGAAAAAACTTTTGATGCAAATGCTTCCGTAATGATAAAATAAACATTTTGTCTATATATCATTTTCACCTACACCGACTTTTTGGGGGCGTTTTCTTACGAAAACCATTTATATGGCTTACCCCAAGGCATATGCAATAGAAAAACGTTGTTTTTTGTCGAACCACAAAAGATTTTGATAAACTGTCTCAGCAATATATTGTGACAATGTCATTTCCTGTATTTCATCGCCATAAAGCCTATATTTTGAGGATATTAATTTTAAGGATGGGATGGGATAGGGTATTCAACGATCCGCATAGCGGATTGTAGCCTCTCATATGTTCTTTTCTCTATTTAATCTACATCGTGATTTTAGCCATGTTTACATTTTGGGGATTTTAGTTTCACAGATAGGATGGGATAGGGTATTCAACGATCCGCACAGCGGATTGTAGCCTTCTCATATCTTCTATATTTAATCCCCATCGTGTCTTAACTTTTTGGGGATATTAGTCTTACAGATGGGATGGGATTGGGTATACAACGATCCGCACAGCGGATTGTAGCCTTCTCATATGTTTATACCATATCCCATAGGGGTATATTAGTTTTAATACATAGTTTGTAACATAGAGAAATAATTTAGCTACGTATATCTCAAAGTACATGGATCGACTCAGAATCGCTAGCTGAGTCGATTAAGCCATGTCTGTCTGTCCGTCCGTCCGTCCGTCTGTCAGATCGTCACCGATTTTTGGGCCTGAAATTTTGAGCTAGGATAATGAAGTTTGGTATATAGGATCATCGTCTCCGCCTACAGAACAAGTGTAAAAATTTTTGAAATCCGCCCACTGCCACGCCCCCTTTCAAGAAAAACTCAGTTTTTGCCCAAACCGTAAGGAATTTTAAAAAAGTTTCTGAACAACATATTTAGACAATATTAATATCTATATTTCGTCCATATAAAATTTTTTGCCACGCCCACTTTTTGGGGGCGTTTTCAATTAAAAACTGTTTTCGGTCAAATTTTAAATTTTTCGAAAAAAATTTTGATGCAGAATCATTTACATTATTAATATAAACATTTCGTCTATATACTATTTTAACCCACGCACACTTTTTGGGGGCGTTTTTATATAAAAAACATATGAGAAGGCTACAATCCGCTGTGCGGATCGTTGAATACCCTATCCCATCCTATCCATAAAACTAAAATCCCCAAAAAAGTGGGCATGGCTAAAAACACGATGTGGATAAAATAGAAAAAAATGATATAGTGACAACAAATTCTTCAGATTGCTTACAAAACACTTTTACGGATCTACAAAAGACAAGGTTTTCTCCTGCATATGTTATGGGGTAGTGTGTAAAAATGGTTTTTATATAAAACGCCCCCAAAAAGTGGGCGTGTGTTAAAATGGTATATAGACGAAATGTTTATATTAATAATGTTAATGATTCTGCATCAAAAATTTTTTCGAAAAATTTAAAATTTGTCCGAAAATAGTTTTTTTTATTGAAAACGCCCCCAAAAAGTGGGCGTGGCAAAAAACTTTATATGGACGAATTATAGATATTAATATTGTCTAAATATGTTGTTCACAAACTTTTTTAAAATTCCTTACGGTTTGGTCAAAAACTGAGTGTTTCTTAAAAAGGGGCGTGGCAGTGGGCGGATTTCAAAATTTTTTACACTTGTTCTGTAGGCAGAGACGAGGATCCTATATACCAAATTTCATTATCCTAGCTCAAAATTTAAGGCCTAAAAATCGGTGACGTACAGACGGACGGACGGACGGACAGACAGACATGGCTTAATCGACTCAGCTAGCGATTCTGAGTCGATCCATATACTTTGAGGTACATGTAGCAAAATTATTTCTCTATGTTACAAACTAAGTATCAAAACAAATATACCCCTATGGGATATTGAGACAATCCTAATATCTATATTTCGTTCATACAAAGTTTTTTGCCACGCCCACTTTTTGGGGGCGTTTTTAGTAAAAAACGTATTTTGTCCAAATTTTAAAACTTTCGAAAAAATGTTTGATGCAAATACTTCCGCAATGGTAATATAAACAATTTGTCTATAGATCATTTTCCCCTACGCCCACATTTTGGGGGTGTTTTCTTACAAAAACCATTTGTTTACCCCATCCCAAGGCATTAGAAATAGAAATACGTTGTTTTTTGTCGAACCACAAAAGATTTTGAGAAACTGTCTGAGCAATATATTGTGACAATGTCATTTTCTGTTTTCCATCGCCATAAGGCCTATATTTTGAGGATATTAATTTAAAGGATGGGATGGGATAGGGTATTCAACGATCCGCATAGCGGATTGTAGCCTCTCATATGTTTATACCCTATCCCATAGGGGTATATTAGTTTTGATACTTAGTTTGTAACATAGAGAAATAATTTTGCTACATATACCTCAAAGATTATGGATCGACTCAGAATCGCTAGCTGAGTCGATTAAGCCATGTCTGTCTGTCCGTCCGTCCGTCCGTCCGTCTGTACGTCACTGATTTTTAGGCCTTAAATTTTGAGCTAGGATAATGAAATTTGGTATATAGGATCCTCGTATCTGCCTACAGAACAAGTGTATCCCATAGGGGTATATTAGTTTTGATACTTAGTTTGTAACATAGAAACATAATTTAGCTACATATACCTCAAAGTATATGGATCGACTCAGAATCGCTAGCTGAGTCGATTAAGCCATGTCTGTCTGTCCGTCCGTCCGTCCGTCTGTACGTCACCGATTTTTAGGCCTTAAATTTTGAGCTAGGATAATGAAATTTGGTATATAGGATCCTCGTCTCTGCCTACAGAACAAGTGTAAAAAATTTTGAAATCCGCCCACTGCCACGCCCCTTTTTAAGAAACACTCAGTTTTTGACCAAACCGTAAGGAATTTTAAAAAAGTTTGTGAACAACATATTTAGACAATATTAATATCTATAATTCGTCCATATAAAGTTTTTTGCCACGCCCACTTTTTGGGGGCGTTTTCAATAAAAAAAACTATTTTCGGACAAATTTTAAATTTTTCGAAAAAATTTTTGATGCAGAATCATTAACATTATTAATATAAACATTTCGTCTATATACCATTTTAACACACGCCCACTTTTTGGGGGCGTTTTAATATAAAAACCATTTTTACACACTACCCCATAACATATGCAGGAGAAAACCTTGTCTTTTGTAGAACCGTAAAAGTGTTTTGTAAGCAGTCTGAAGAATTTGTTGTCACTATATCATTTTTTCTATTTTATCCACATCGTGTTTTTAGCCATGCCCACTTTTTTGGGGATTTTAGTTTTATGGATAGGATGGGATAGGGTATTCAACGATCCGCACAGCGGATTGTAGCCTTCTCATATGTTTATACCCTATCCCATAGGGGTATATTAGTTTTGATACATAGTTTGTAGCATAGAGAAATAATTTAGCTACATATACCTTAAAGTATATGGATCGTCTCAGAATCGATAGCTGAGTCGATTTAGCCATGGCTGTCCGTCCGTCCGTACGTACGTCACCAGTTTTTGGGAATTAAATTTTGAGCTAGAAGGATGAAATTTGGTACACGTGCTCTTTGTTGCTCCCAGCAGAACAAGTGTAAAAATTTTTGAAATCCGCCCACTGCCACGCCCCCTTTTTAGAAAAACGTATTTTTTGGCCAAACCATAAGGAATTTTGAAAAACTTTCTGAACAACATATTTAGACAATCTGAATATCTGTATTTCGTTCATATAAGGTTTTTTGCCACGCCCACTTTTTGGGGGCTTTTTTTAATAAAAAACGTTTTTCGGTCAAATTTTATAATTTTCTAAAAAACTTTTGATGCAGAATCATTAGTAACATAAATATGAACATTTCGTCAATAGACCATTATAACCCACGCCCACTTTTTGGGGGCGTTTTTATATAAAAACCATTTTTATACCCTACCCCATAACATATGCAGGAGAAAACTTGTCTTTTGTAAAACCATAAAAGTTTTTATACCCTATCCCATAGAGGGGTGTATTAGTTTTGACATTAAGTTTGTAACATAGAGAAATAATTTCGATACATATACCTCAAAGTATATGGATCGATTCAGAATCGCTAGCTGAGTCGATTAAGCCATGTCTGTCTGTCCGTCCGTCCGTCTGTGTGTCACCGATTTTTGGGCCTTAAATTTTGAGCTAGAGAGTTCAAATTTGGTATATAGACTCTCTGGCTGACGAAGAAGAACAAGTGTAAACATTTTTGAAATCCGCCCACTGCCACGCCCCCTTTTTAGAAAAACGTAGTTTTAAGCCAAACCGTAAGGAATTTCAAAAAAGTGTCTGAGCAGCATATTTAGACAATCTTAATATCTATATTTCGTCTATACAAAGTTTTTTGCCACGCCCACTTTTTGGGGGCGTTTTTAGTAAAAAACGCTTTTTGTCCAAATTTTAAAACTTTCGAAAAAAATTTTGATGCAAATACTTCCGCAATGGTAATATAAACATTTTGTCTATAGATCATTTTCACCTACGCCCACATTTTGGGGGCGTTTTCTTACAAAAACCATTTGTATACCCCATCCCAAGGCATTAGCAATAGAAATACGTTGTTTGTTGTCGAACCACAAAAGATTTTGATAAACTGTCTGAGGAATATATTGTGACAATGTCATTTTCTGTATTTCATCGCCATAAGGCCTATATTTTGAGGATATTAATTTTAAGGATGGGATGGGATAGGGTATTCAACGATCCGCACAGCGGATTGTAGCCTCTCATATGTTTTATAAGCAGTCTGAAGAATTTGTTGTCACCATGTCATTTTCTTTATTTTATCCATATCGTGTTTTTAGCCATTTCCACTTTTTGCGGATTTTAGTTTTACAGATAGGATGGGATAGGGTATTCAACGATCCGCACAGTGGATTGTAGCCTACTCATATGTTTTTATTCCGGTTTATTTCAGCAAAAAATAAGTTTATGGGGTCATCTTACACTGCAGCTTGAGCATATGTTACTGCCTTTCGGTGCACAAGATCCAATCGAATTTCTAATTGCCGCTTTATTATTCCCTGCTTTATTTTTAAGTCTTGTTTTCTATATTTTAACTTATAAACTCAGCAGCGATAGTTTGCAAGATGACGGAGATAGTTAAGTCCATCTTCACTCACCCCTGGCATGCTGGTAAGGGGAATTGGGGTTACATTTCGAGGTCACTAGGTATCCAGAGTTTGCAATAGGGACTTAGCTCTATTCCAGTCATTATGATGCATCGACCCTTTCTTTGGGTGATAGCTTTTAGTTTTTGTGTGCTCCAATAAACCAATAAACCAATCTACCATGACAATTTGGAACTATCGGTCCAGCCCAAAGAGCAATTTTTCAGGGAATTCGATGCAGAGGTTTTCATAAAAAGAACCTCAACCAACTTAAAATGCAGGGTAGCTCTTTTAGATCAATGGTATGCAGCCACCCAAAGAAACGCTAGTAGGTGGACTGGAAAGTTGTACATTATGGCTATAATTGCTTACCTCTAACTCTAAAGTGAACTAATTTTAAAAGTTCAATACTCATTTATGGACACTGGTCAGGTGTGCCTTTTTAAAACATACCCTCATTTATATTACAAAACTGAATCACTCCAATTAGTAACTTAACATTTTTTGGACTATCCCAGGTACATGAATATTGTAGTCATGTTAAAGTTCAAATGTGAAATCAACCCACAGCCGATACCGTACTTTAGACCAAATCAAAACACAACTAATGCATTACGAATGCAATGTCGAGAGGATATGCACGCACCTATCTAGAGACCTTAACAAGTTTTGATGGTTTCCAATCCAACGAACGCGAGACGCCCGCGTTAATTTAAATTGCAGACTCGTCGTCGTCATCGTCATTGCTGAAATGCACTTTCGCACAGCTCCAACTTTACATACCCACTAACCTCTCCGAGCAATGCGAATTCGACCGCATAAATCAAATTCTCTCGAAACACCATAAACAACTCATAAGGCCCTCAGGGGCTAGTCTTGCTTTTCTCCAATTCCGGGCTGAAGTCTATACGGTTAATTTCACTGCTCACTTTTGATTGATTGATGGCGAATCATTGGATCTGTTTTGAGTTTTTTATTTGATATAGATTTTGCAGCGCACTAATCAGGACGACGACGACATTGTGCAGCATGCCCATTACTCATGTAACCCATTTGAATATATCAGCAATGCAGCCGGTGCCTAATTGAATCAACTTCGGATGACACCCACACTGCTCGTGAGCGATTGATAGATACTACGCACGCGCGCCCAGCTGCTCCAATTGATTCCGATTGGCGAACACACAAAACGAATCCGGACCAGGTGGCATTCGTACTTATAACTCGTCAAGTGCATTCGCTTCAGTTCGCCGTTTGAGCCTCAAGGCAGCGGGATTGATATGAGCTCGGGATTTGTATTTTGATTTTGATCTCATGTCCATGCACATAAAAAAATGCGACCCCTGCTAATGAGTGAAACTGTTGGAGTGCATGTGAACACGGTTTTCTTTTATTAGTTTTGATACATAGTTTGTAACATAGAGAAATAATTTAACTACATATACCTCAAAGTATATGGATCTACTCAGAATCACTATCTGAGTCGATTAATCCATGTCTGTCTGACATGGTAGGTCCGTCTGTATGTCACCGTGTCATAAGTGACAACTGCCAAACTAGTACTTGATTAAAATAAAGAGTAATGCCAGTCAGTCAATAGCCGTCTTTCAATCAACTTCTACTTATATTAATTGGCGACGAGGGAAGTCAACTGCACGTGGATTAATTAGCTTTTTACATCAAAAGTAAATTAAATAAAAGTTTATATATGGCACCAAAAGTAGATCCAGTTGCCCAAACGGTTCAAACTACGTATTCAATTTTGACTCATTCAATCAAAAAGTTACGTCTTGGGCTCGCTGGGTTAACGCCTGGAGACTGCAATGAAGCTGTACAGCATATTTGGGCACCACTATGAGAAATTTGTATTTGGTCTAAGAAACCAAAAAATCCAAAGCAGGTTATTAGAAAAAAAAACTCTAACGTTTGATGATGCGGTAAATACAGCAACTGCATATGAGTGTGCTGAAAGAGAGGGAATAGAACTTCACCAATACGGGGTAGAGAGTGAGAAAGCTAACGTTAATAAATTTCACGAAAAACACAAAGTAAAAGGGACCAGCAACAAGTAAGGTAAAAACAATAAAACTAATGGTAATAACAACGAAGAAAAAAATGTTATCGCTGTGGCATGACATCACATACGGCATATACATGTTCTCATACAGAATGGGTTGTTCCGGACCGTAATAGTTCCTGGAACTATGTCATCTATCGGACAGGTTTCCTATCGTTCCGAATATTTCAATTTATCATGTCCGTATGTCCAAGTGGTAACCATCGGGTACTGGTCTCATCCAACCGGATTTGACTTGCTAAACGATAAGTGCGAGTATTGATAACACGACGAAAAACAGCAACACTATAAACACCCTGGTGAGAATGGCACGGATGAATTTCAAGGGTTAGTCAGGCCCCTTGAACAGAGATGGTGGCGGATGAACCGAAAGGCCAACGGCAGCGCTCAATCCCGTAGTGGATACTGATGGCCCCGTGTCCTAGGGGTATCTAATAAATTGGAACTGGCCCTCCAGGTTGGGGGTTGTGCTTTGGGTTAACTACCCACCCACAGAAAAAAATATGGTTACGAAACAACCAATAGCCTCGGAAAGGACTGATTTTATTGTTGACGACCCTGCTAAACGAAAAAAGGACAACGACGTTCGTATCTGCAATTGGAATGTGAGAACATTAAACAGGAGAGGTATAGGCGAACAACTAGCGGAAGCCCTAAACTTCTACAAAGCAGACATTACTGCCATCCAGGAAATACGATGGGATGGGCCGGGCAAAAAGAGGATGAAAAACTGTGACATCTACTACGGACCGTGATATAGTGAGCAGAAACAGCGACTATTTGGATGCGGATTTGTTATAAGTGCCAGACTTAGGCAAGAAGTCTTATGTTTCCAAGACATTAGCGAACGCAAAGTAACAATCCTCATCAAGGCCAAATTCGCCAACATAAGCCTTATATGCGCTCACGCTCCGACGGAAGAAAAAGATGATATAGCTAAGGATTGCTTCTACGAGCTCCTCGACAAAACCTATGAGCGACTACCGAAGTACGATGTTAAAATCGTGCTGGGAGATTTTATGGCAAAGGTAGGAAGAGAAGACATCTTTAGAAGTAATGTCGGAAAACAAAGCCTACACGACAACACGTCTGGTAACGGACTTAGGCTAATTGATTTCGCTACGGAACGAAATGCCACTATAGCCGGCACACGGTCTCCTCACCTCGATATCCATATGGGGACATGGCGGTCTCCAGATCAACGAACGGTCAACCAAATTGATCACATTGCGATAGCTAAGAGACACGCATCCATTATTTTGGATGTCCGAACATTCCGAGGAGCTAACATCGACTCGGATCACTACCTTGTAGCAGCCAAGGTAAGAATGCGGATATCCACCACGCCACAACAATCCAGAAATACTGTGAAAAAATTTAATGTCGGAAGACTGCAATCGCAAGAGACCGCCAAGACCTTCGCACAACGCGTATCCCTTAACCTCTCGATTAACACCATACCACCAGCATCGAATGTCGAAGAGCAATAGCAACGATGCCAACAGGCCATTAGATCAGCCGCAACTGATGTGCTAGGTTTCTAGCGCCCACCAGCAAGAAACCCCTGGTTTGATGAGGAATGCCGACAGATGCTCGCAGCCAAGAACGAGGCCTACAAGGCTAAGCTGCAGGTGAAGACGAGAGCTGCCATTGAGCTCTATAGGCAAAGAAGAAGGGAAGAACATCGGCTTTTCAGCAAGAAGAACACATATGAGAAGGCTACAATCCACTGTGCGGATCGTTAAATACCCTATCCCATCCTATCTGTAAAACTAGAATCCCCAAAAAGTAGACATGGCTAAAAACACGATGTGAATAAAATAAAGAAAATGACATGATGTCAACAAATACTTCAGACTGCTTATAAAAAACTTTTACGGTTCTACAAAAGACAAGGTTTTCTCCTGCATATGTAATGGGGTAGTGTCTAAAAATGGTTTTTTTATAAAACGCCCCCAAAAAGTGGGCGTGGGTTAAATTGGTATACAGACGAAATGTTCATATAAAAAATGTTAATGATTCTGCATCAAAAGTTTTTTCGAAAATTTGAAAATTTTACAGAACAATGTTTTTTATTAAAAACGTCCCCAAAAAGTGGGCGTGGCAAAAAACTTTATATGAACGAAATACAGATATTCAGATTGTCTAAATATGTTGTTTAGAAAGTTTTTCAAAATTCCTTATGGTTTATCCAAAAAATACGTTTTTCTAAAAAGGGGGCATGGCAGTGGGCGGATTTCAAAAATTTTTACACTTGTTCTGCTGGGAGCAACAAAGAGCACGTGTACCAAATTTCATCCTTCTAGCTCAAAATTTAAAGCCCAAAAACTGGTGACGTACGGACGGACGGACGGACAGACATGGCTTAATCGACTCAGCTATCGATTCTGTCGATCCATATACTTTGAGGTATTTGTAGTTAAATTATTTCTCTATGTTACAAACTATGTATCAAAACTAATATACCCCCCCATGGGATAGGGTATAAACATATGAGAAGGCTACAATCCACTGTGTCGTTGAATATTCTATCCCATCCTATCTGTAAAACTAAAATCCCCAAAAAGTGGACATGGCTAAAAACACGATGTGGATAAAATAAATAATATGACATGGTGACAACAAATTCTTCAGACTGCTTATAAAAAACTTTTACGATTCTACAAAAGACAAGGTTTTCTCCTTGCATATGTTATGGGGTGGGGTATTAAAATGGTTTTTATATAAAAACGCCCCCAAAAATTGGGCGTGGCAAAAAACTTTATATGAACGAAATACAGATATTCAGATTGTCTAAATATGTTGTTCAAAAAGTTTTTCAAAATTCCTTATGGTTTGGCCAAAAAATACGTTTTTCTAAAAAGGGGGCGTGGCAGTGGGCGGATTTCAAAAATTTTTACACTTGTTCTGCTGGGAGCAACAAAGAGCACGTGTACCAAATTTCATCCTTCTAGCTCAAAATGTAAGGCCCAAAAACTGGTGACGTACGGACGGACGGACGGACGGAGAGACATGGCTAAATCGACTCAGCTATCGATTCTGAGTCGATCCATATACTTTGAGGTATATGTAGCTAAATTATTTCTCTATGTTACAAACTAAGTATCAAAACTAATATACCCCCCTATGGGATAGGGTATAAACATATGAGAAGGCTACAATCCGCTGTGCGGATCGTTTAATACCCTATCCCATCCCATCCTTAAATTAAAATCCCCCAAATGTGGTCTTTATGGTCGTAAAGTATTGAAAATGGCGTTGTCACAACATAATGTTCAGAAGGTTTATCAAATTCTTTTATGCTTCGACGAAAAACAACGTTTTTCTATTGCATATGAATTGGTGTAGGGCATACAAATGTTTTTTGTAAGAAAACGCCCCCAAAAAGTGGGCGTGGGTTAAAATGGTCTATAGACGAAATGTTCATATTAATACTACCCATCATCGTGCATCAAAATTTTTTTTGAAAATTTTAAAATTAGACCAGAAAACGTTTTTTATAAAAAACGCCCCCAAAAAGTGGGCGTGGCAAAAAACTTTTTACTGACGAAATATAGATATTACGATTCTCTAAATAAAGTTTGGCCAAAAAATACGTTTTCCTTAAAAGGGGGCGTGGCAGTGGGCGGATTTCAAAAATTTTTACACTTGTTCTGGTGGCATGGACGGGGATCCTATATACCAAATTTCATTATTCTAGCTCAAAATTTAAGGCCCAAAAATCGGTGACAAACAGACAGACAGACATGGCTAATTCGACTCAGCTAGCGATTCTGTGTCGATCCATATACTTTGAGATATATGTAGCTAAATTATTTCTCTATATTACAAACTAAGTATCAAAACTAATATACCCCTATGGGATAGGGTATAATAACCGCAGGTGACGGCACAACACATATAAGCCGCGTGGAAGAAGTTTTAGTTAGATTAAACAACCATAACATGAGATTTAATTGGACTAAAACAGAGTGTATGAAAAATCGTATCGAGTATTGTGGGTATGTAATCGACAAAAATGGCATCCACAGAATGCCCAGTAAAATCGATGCAATACAGAAGCTTAAACAACCAACTACAAAAGATGAAGTTCGTGCCTTCCTAGGGCTTATAAATTATTATGGTTGTTTCATAAAACATCTAAGTAACATCCTTTAAATAGGTCACTCCAGAACAACGTGCCATTCCGGTTTGACAACGATTGTGAGAAAGCCTTTGGAGAAGTTAAAAAGCAAATACAATCGGACACGGTTTTATCTTTCTACGACCCTAAGCTGCCAGTAATTATTGCAGTGGATGCTAGCCCGGTTGGAGTTGGAGTAGTTTTGAGTCACGTGCATGAAGATCGTTCAGAGAGGGCTCTGCAATTTGCTTCGCAGACATTGAACCAAACACAACAGCGTTACAGTCATGTAGATAAAGAAGCGTTTGCTATCATATTCGGGGTAAAGAAATTTTACCAGTCTCTATATCAAGACGAAATATAGATATTGGATTGTTTAAATTTGTTGTTATACCCTATTCCATAGGGGTATATTAGTTTTGATACATAGTTTGTAACATAGAGAAATAATTTAGCTACATATACCTCAAAGTATATGGATCGACTCAGAATCACTAGCTGAGTCGATTAAGCCATGTCCGTCCGTCCGTCCGTCAATCCATCCGGCTGTATGTCACCGCTTTTTAGGCCTTAAATTTTGAGCTGGGAGAATGAAATTTGGTATATGGGATTCTTGTGCAGTGGAGCAAAACAACTGTATTTTTTTTTGAAATCCGCCCATTGCCACGCCCCTTTTTAAAAAAACGTAGTTTTTGACTTAACCGTAAAGAATTTTGAAAAAGTGTGTATTTCGTCAACAGGAAGTTTTTTGCCACGCCCACTTTTTGGGGGCGTTTTTAGTAAAAAACGTTTTTCGGTACATTTTTAAAATATTTGAAAAAAACTTTTGATGAAGGATCATTGGTTATGATAATATAAACATTTCGTCCTTAGATCATTTTAACTAACGCCCACAGAACACCAAGCAGAGACGAATGGTCTTCAAACAATGTGTTATCTAATGTGTTAGCAATCTATACCAATGGATCCAAAATGGAAGTCGGAGTGGGCTCTGGTGTCTACTCTGAAAAGATCGGGCTAGATACATCCTTGAGATTAGCAAACTCGTGTAGTGTATTCCAAGCTGAGATCCTGGCCATACTCGAAGCTGCCGAATCGGCCAGGGTATTGGACATATCACATGAGGATATCTCCATCTACGTGGATAGTCAAGCGGCCATTAAAGCTCTGGCATCCAATATAGTAAAATCACGGGTAGCTGGACGCTGCCGCGAAGAGCTGAAGGCTCTTTGTAACTAGAACAAAGTCCAAATTATCTGGGTGCCAGGACATAAGGACATTATAGGAAATGAGAAAGCAGATGAACTAGCCAGACTAGGATCGTCCAGTTGCATTTCCCTAGCTGATAAAAGGATCAATCCCCCGCTAGCATCTAAAAAACATGAAATAACCAAGCACACTCAAAAAGCAACCATAACAAGATGGCAAAATACAATAACTTGTACACACACAAAATCCCTCTGGCCGGAATTAAGCGGCAGCAAATCAAACAAGCTATTAGCTTTGAATAGAGCACCCAATTCTATAGCAGTGAGAGTGATAACAGGTCACAACCTGTTGGGTAAGCACTCAAATAAGATAAAACTGACTGGTGCGAACCAACTTTGTAGGAAATGCAGCGACCCTGACGTAGAAGAAGAGGTCTCACACCTACTATGCCACTGCCCTGCGATCAGTGGCAGTCGTTTTAAAATACTAGGCAGCCTTTACTTCGATGACTTAAATGACCTAACGACTATCCCAATAGCGCTGATAGTCCGTTTTTGTAGCAGATCAGGATGGAGCAACTACCTCTTTAAGGCTGAAGGAGCAACACAGACCAGCACCGCATAAGTATCACTAGCGAACTTAACCAGGTATCCTCTTTCTCTATTTCTTCGAAGGGTATCGCTATGGGCCTACGTAGGCCTATGCGAGCTTGACGAGTCACCCGAATGTCAACAGCCCATCTAACCTAACCTAACCTAACCTAACCTAACGCCCACTTTTTGGGGGCGTTTTCTTACAAAAACCGCTTGTACACTCTACCCCATAGCATATGCAGGAGAAAAACGAAACTGTTTGAATAATATGTTGTGACCATGTCATTTTCTATATTGGCAGTCGCTCTCCAACTCTCGTAGTGGTTAGTTGACTAGTTTGTGCGGAAGATTATTCCAGTGAAAAAAGTGATAAGTGCCAAGTGAGAAAGTAGAATTTCATTGTTTACGTGGAGCAGCGGAGCTACCATCCGACTCAGCAGTGGGAGTCGTGGGTTCGAGTCCCATTTCGACCCAGTTTTTTTAATTTAAATTAAATAATAACAACAAACAATTAACACAAAAAGAGTGTCGTCGTCCGATTCACCGGTGATGGAAACCGGTACGGGGAAGAAAACCCCCCCGCAAGCTGGGGGAAATTCACCCACGAACAAGCGGCAGAAGCTGACGGTGCCTATGTCGCCGCCAACAACAAAGCCGTCAACAACAATATCAGCATCATCGACGAAAACAAAGCTGGTACACGAAACTGTACCAGCGACATCGAAAGCTACTGTGTTGTCAACAACACCAGCAGCCGCAGCAGCAGCAGCAGTAAAATCGACAACAACAACAGCCGAAAGTGGTGAGATGGGGCGGAGGAGACTAAATCCGACGCCAAATCTCATCACGAAGAGATATGCGGTTGCGGAAAATACACCGCAACCAAAGAAAAAAGATGAAGAGGAATTCAAATCGATTGACCTCGAAGAATCTGAGATGGATGATGGGGAACCCCGCTACGTCGGCGAGGGTAACCCATTCAAAGAGTTAGCCGAGGTCGAAGAAATACCGGCAGAGGATGATGAGGAGGCAAAGCTTAGCCGACTCATAGCGAAACTCCTAGCAAAGCTAGAAATAATTCGAGAGGCGAAAAAAATTGAAGCCCTCGAGGAAAAGAAGCGACGTCAGCAGCAGAGACAACAACAACAACAACAAGAGTTGAATGTGCAGCAAATGCGCCAACATAATAAAAAACTGCAACAACAGCAGCAACAACAACCGCAGCAGCAGAGGAAGCAGCAGCCGAAGCAAAAACCGCAGCAACAACCGCAGCAGCAACAACATCAGCAGCAGCAACAGAGGCAGCAACAACAGCAGCAACAACAACAGCAGCAACCACAGCAGCAGACAAAACAAAAAAGGGGGGAAGTACCCCCAATTAGCGTAAGTAACCTAAATAGTAGTTATAGTATAGAATTGTGTAAGGTAGCTATTAAGGATTTTACGGTGAAACATATTTCATCCGATAAACATAAAATTATGGTTAATAATTTGGAGGACCACAAAAAGGTCCGCAATGCACTTGAGGGAATAAAGGCAGAATACTTCACGTATACGCCAAGATCCGAGAAATTGAAAACGGTCGTCCTGAAGGGAATCGATCCCGGGGTTGATGCGGAGGAGCTCCTAAACGAGCTCAAGAGTTTCGAGAGCGACGACCTCAAGTTCGTCGGTATAAAGCCGTTTTCCGCGGTCAATGGTAGGGGTGGTAACCGAAGGTTACCATTTTTCTTAGTTCAGCTAACCCCCAACAGCAAACTTGATAGTCTACGCAGAATTAATCGCGTATACTACCATGCTGTAAAATGGGACAAATTAAAAAGGTCAGATCGCATACTGCAATGTATGCGCTGCCAGAGGTTCGGGCACGCCGCTTCTAACTGCAACATGCAGATTATATGCGTTAAGTGCGACGAGGACCACAATTTAAATGAATGCCCTCTAGGTAGCGAAAGGGTTGAAGACATGAGCAAGCTCACATGTGTGCTTTGCGGGAATGCGGGACACCCTGCTAACTATAAGGGATGTCCTGTATTCCAACAGAAAAAGAAGAGCATGCTAGCTCGCAAACAGGCTGTCGACGAAGAAAGGCGACAGAAAAGTCAGTCTTATACAAATCGGGTAGCGCCCAACGTGTCCTTTGCCCAAATGGCAGCCGGATCGGGTAAGCCCCAGACATTAAATATGCCTAAGGTTGCTGAAAAAGCACCTGAAGCTGATTTGGACATGAAGAGGATCTTGCTGTCATTGGAGAGCAAGATCGATCGGTTCCAAACACAATTGAACGAGCAAGCAGCCAGAATAGATTATATCTATTCGATGTTTGCCAAGTCTAGCGCGCCATGAACATGATGGCTACGCTCGACGAGGTAAACTTTAAGATCCTAGCTTTGAATGTTAATTCGCTAGTCAGGGTCGAGAGAAGAAACGTCCTTTCAAATCTGTTGAAAAACCAACTTCCTGATGTACTTCTGGTCAGCGAAACTAAGCTAAACCAGAAACACAAATTGGGATACAGTAACTATCATGTAGTTAGAAGAGACCGACCCCACTCCTCCCAAGGGGGTGGGGTCGCTGTCTTATTACGCAAAGGCTTACGCCATAGAGTCATATATAGCGGGGAAGTAAGTAGGTTCCGGGTGCTAGAAGCATGCATCGTATGCATTCCTCTCCACAGTGGGAGGAGAATGTATGTGGTGTCGCTTTATGCGCCTGAAGCAACTCAACAAACTCAATTCATAGCAGAGCTCGAGACACTTTTTCGTTGCCTACAGCTTCATTTGGCTGAAAATTATTACTTTTTGGCCGGAGATCTTAACGCTAAGCACGCGGCTTGGGGAAATGCAATCTCGAACACTAGAGGTCGACTTCTTCAAAATTGGAGGGATCAAAGTATGATTGAGTACAAACTTAGTTTGTACGCGACGGATATCCCGTCTTACCCGAGAGGAAACTCTTTTCTGGACTTGGCCCTTATGGACAATAGACTAGAACTGACAAACAACGAACACGCGCGGAACTGTGTGCGAGCATTCGATTACGATAGTGACCACCTCGGAATCGATGCCGTATTCAGGATCCCAAACGAGCAAACTCAACTGGAGGAGTTCGACCAGGTGCGTTCTTTCGACTATCGAAGGACGAACTGGCCGCGCTTCGCCAGAGTTGTAAAGCGAGAATTACGTTTGAGCGAAATCAACCCTCCGACAAACCGAAACCTTACGAACGATGAAATCGACCAAAATTTATTAAAAATTAATGAGGTCATTAAAAGGTCAATGGATCGAGTTATCCCCAAGGTAACTAGTTCTGACGACCAGACGGAGAAGTATCGAACGCCAACAATCGATGCACTCTACAAACACAAAAGCAGACTGGTCTCGAGGCTTAAACGGCTGAGGAGGCAGTTTACTGACAGACAAGACCCGGAGGTTCGGACATTGAAGTCGTTGATCAAAAACCTTAAACAGCTAATCACAGAGAATTACAGACAATCTGTAAGCTTGTACTGGGTCAAGAAAATTCGGGCTATAAAAACCAGTAGCCCGAATATGTTCCCGCAAATAAATAAAATTTTCAGGCGAAAGGATCATAACGACATTCCATGTGTCCGAATTTCCCAAACGACAGAAAACAGACAGACACTGACGGCTGTTGGTATAAGTCCGGAAAGTGTCGATTCGAATGACGGTTTTTTCACGATCGAAGATCCACAGGAGAAGGCGAATTCGATAGGCGCTGTCTTCGAGACCGTGTATACGGTGAACAATCCTGTTCGCCCAAATCGCGATATTGAGGAGAGAGCCTTTCTGAATCACTTTTATCTACGCACCGAACTTCAAGCTTGGCGATCTGAGAATAACGGTTTTACCGTATTCAATGACGAAAACCCTTCAAATGGCATAGTCGCCAATAGCCTGATGCTGTTCGTGCAAAAAGATGAACTCCTGGACATCTTTGTATCACTGAAGAATAAAAAGTCGGCGGGAGAGGACGGGGTCCCAAACGTCGTATTGAGACACCTGCCGGTGGAGGCAGTCGATATTTTCACCACGCTGTTTAACAATGCACTGAATAATGCACATTATCCGGTGCACTGGAAAACGGCGGTGGTACATCCTATCCCCAAAAAGGACAAGGACAGAACAAACCCTGCAAATCTTCGGTCAATAAGCCTTCTGCCGAATGTAAGCAAGGTATTCGAGAAGATAGTCAATAGAGCTCTGCTTAAGTGGGTTGAGGAAAACAAAATTATTCCGGAAAATCAGTTTGGTTTTCGAGCGAGGCATGACACTATTCATGCCGCGTCGAAACTAGTCTCCGACATCCAATGGAATAAATCCAAAGGACAATGCACAGGGGCCTGTCTGGTTGACTTTGAGAAGGCCTTCGACACCGTATGGTTAGAAGGGCTTTTCTACAAGCTGACTAGACTTGGCATGCGTAAACCCATGCTATATATGATTTATGAAATGCTTATGGGAAAGAAGTTCGTTGTCAAATGTGGCAACGTAACTTCGAGTAAAGTCTTTGAAATTAAAAACGGTTTACAACAGGGGGCGGTAAACTCCCCGATATTGTTTAACATTTATACAAGTGATCTTGTAGGTTCCCTTAGTCACGCTATAGCGTATGCAGATGATCTAGTGGCGTACAGATCAGGTCCGAAAATCGGAGTCATCAACATACTCTTGCAACGTGACTTCGATCACATTAAGGGATATTGCGACGATTGGAAATTGAAGATCAATTTCCAAAAAACCGAAACAATTCTGTTCAGGACCCCAGTGCAGAGGGCATCTTACGATACCAGAAAAAACTGGAAAAAATTGTGCATTATTGGACAGCATGGACAGCCGTTGGCGCTGAGAACTGAAGTCAAATACCTTGGCATCTGGCTTGACAAGTTTCTGTATTTTAATAAAAATGTGGATGCTTGTCTGGCTAGGGCTAGGGGGGCTTATGCTCTGACAAGAAGATTGTTTCAAAGCAGTCAACTTGATTCAAGGGTGAAAGTCATCTGCTACATGGCCCTCATAAGGCCGATCATCGCCTACGGTTGTCCTGTGTGGTTCAATATTTCACCATCCTACATGGAAAGGATACGGCTGTTTGAGAGGCGTTGTCTCCGATCCTGCTTAGGATTGTACCGAACGCCGGACTCTGAGTACATAAAATATTATCGCAACGAGGTTCTTTACAATGGGGCCCAGCTGAACAGAATCGACAATTTCCTTATTAAGGTGATTCGAAGGCACGCTGCAAGGGCGATGGCTAGCGACAACAGCCTGATCTTCGGGGCTTATTACCCCAATGAAACGTACATGGAGAGTACGCTCGTGTCTGGCTTCGTTCCACCAGAGGCGTTTATTTATATCGATTCGTTAGGGTTGGTACAGGACAGGAACGGTATCCCGGTTTTATACCACCGCTACCGTGACGCGCGTGACAAGCGGCTAATCCGCGACAGGTATGTCGACAATGCTCCGGAGCTCCTCCGCTTTAGCACTTCGGTATCGGATCGCGATAGGACCGATGCTGAAAGGCAGAGTTCGGAATTTTGGTGGCTGCATGAGGGAGGTGGTTCTGCACTTCCTCGGGTCTTTGCGGACTTTTAGTCCATTCCATAATGATTTAGCAAAATAAAAATTTTGAAAAAAGGTCTGGGGCGGGGCATGTACACCATATTGGGGTACAATATGGCTGGTTGCATGCTGCCTGTGGACCAAAACTCGATTAGGATGGCGACCACTCGGGGCATCTGCAACGAGTGCTCGCCATCCCGAATATAATTAAGTTAGTTGTAAGTAGTTTTAAGTAGTCTTAAGTAGTATTAAGTAGTCTTAAGTTAGTTTTAATCTAGATTAAGCGTTTTATAAAAAATTAAAAAGTCGTATACCAAAGTTTTTTTTTAAATTTTCTTTGAAAATAAAAAAATATATATTTCAATAAAAAAAAAAAAGATAAATTTAAGCCGAAAGGTAAAATTAAAAAAAGAACTATTAAATATTAACTTAGAGCGCCCGCTTAGGGCCGATAGGCTAATTTAAGAAAAAATTGTTAATTATAAGTTAGATTTAGTCATTTTTGTCTAGTTTTAAGATAGTATTTTAAGTAAATAAAAATGAATTTAAAAGTGTCATTTTCTATATTAATAGCCCATAAAGCCCACTTTTTGGAGATATTCATTTTAAGGATGGGATGGGATAGGGTATTCAACGATCCGCACAGCGGATATATGTTCATACCCTATCCCATAGGGATATATTAGTTTTGATACATAGTTTATTACGTAAAGGAATAATTTAGCTAGATATACCTCAAAGTATATGGATCGACTCAGAATCGATAGCTGAGTCGATTAAGCCATGTCTGTCCGTCCGTCCGTCAGTATGTCAGCAATTTTTGGGCCTTAAATTTTGAGCTAGAATGATGTAATTTGGTATACTTGCTCTTTGTTGCTCCCAGCAGAACAAGTGTAAACATTTTTGAAATCCACTGCCACGCCCCCTTTTTAGAAAAACGTAGTTTTTGACCAAACCATAAGGAATTTTGAAAATGTTTCTTTACAATAAATTTAGACATACTGAATATCTATATTTCGTTCATATAAAGTTTTTTGCTACGCCCTCTTTTTGGGGGCGTAGAACCGTAAAATTTGTTGTGACAATGTCATTTTCGATATTTAATCCCCATCGTGTTTTAAGCCATGTCCAATTTTTGGGGACATTAGTTTAACAGATGCGATATGATAGGGTATTTAACGATCCGCATAGCGGATTGTAGCCTTCTCATATGTTCTGGTTGTGTTTTCAGAAATAAAACGTTTTTCGGTAAAATTTTAAAATATTCGAATAAACTTTTGATTCAAAATCATTGATTATGATAATATAAAAATTTCGTCTAAATATCATGTTAGCCCCCGCCCCTTCCTTATTTGAGGCGTTTTCCTACAAAAACCGTTTGTATACCCTATCGATTTGGAATTCATGGGTTTTTTCCAAGATCTGCCGAAGTTTGATCGGTTGTGGACTTTCATTCCCTAAAACCACACTAATAACGGCAGATAGGATCTTGTAGGCGATGTTGATGAGACTAATGCCTCTGTAGTTGGCTCAGTTCAGAGCGTCTCCTTCTTTGTTGATCAGGCAAACGATGCTGATTCAACGATGTTTTATTCAAAGTCATTGGTTATGATATTATAAAAATTTCTTCCAAATATCATTTAACCGTCGCCCCTTTTTTGGACGCGTTTGCCTACAATAACCGTTTGTATACCCTACCCTATAGCATATGCAATAGAAACATATGAGAGGCTACAATCCGCTATGCGGATCGTTGAATACCCTATCCCATCCCATCCTTTAAATTAATATCCTCAAAATATAGGCCTTATGGCAATGAAATACAGAAAATGACATTGTCACAATATATTGCTCAGACAGTTTCTCAAAATCTTGTGTGGTTCGTATTTCTATTGCTAATGCCTTGGGATAGGGTATACAAACGGTTTTTGTAAGAAAACGCCCCCAAAATGTGGGCGTAGGTGAAAATGATCTATGGACAAAATGTTTATATTACCATTTCGGAAGTATTTGCATCAAAATTTTTTTTCGAAAGTTTTAAAATTTGGACAAAAAGCGTTTTTTACTAAAAACGCCCCCAAAAAGTGGGCGTGGCAAAAAACTTTGTATGAACGAAATATAGATATTAGGATTGTCTAAATATGCTACTCAGACACTTTTTTGAAATTCCTTACGGTTTGGCCAAAAAATAAGTTTTCCTAAAAAGGGGGCGTGGCAGTGGGCGGATTTTTAAAATTTTTACAATTGTTCTGGTGGCACGGACGAGGATCCTATATACCAAATTTCATTATCCTAGCTCAAAATTTAAGGCCCAAAAACCGCTGACGAACAGACAGACGGACGGACGGACGGACAGACAGACATGTCTAATTCGACTCAGCTAGCGATTCTGAGTCGATCCATATACTTTGAGGTATATGTAGCAAAATTATTTCTCTATGTTACAAACTAAGTATCAAAACTAATATACCCCCCTATGGGATAGGGTATAAAAACGTTGTTTTTTTCGAACAACAAAAGATTCTGATTAACTGTTTGAACAATATGTTGTGACTATTTTATATTCTATATTTCATCGCCATAAAGGCCACATTTTGGGGATATTAATTTTAGGTATGGGATGGGATAGGATATTCATCTATCCGCACAGCGGATCAGATCATTGTGGATGTCGAACCAGTGGTTTAAGTGGGTGGTTAAATCCAGAAATTCCAGGCTTCATTCCGCACAAAAAGACATCTGGTAATTAAAAGGATATATTACGCAGATGAGAGGTACACTTATCGGAGCTGCTGAGTCATGTTGTGGTTATTACGGATGTCGGACCTTTGGTTTTGATAGGTGGTTAAATCTAGGGATTCTATATTTGATTCCGCTGGAAAGGACATCTTACGCAGATAGAGGGGACATTACTCGAAGCCGTTTAATCGCGTTCAGGACACTGAGAATGTCGGACCTTTGATTTTGGTTATTCTCACTGCAAATAAGAACTATGGCGATCTAAACGAAAAAAATTGATTTAACTTAAATCTAACAAAAAATGTTGAAGGCTCAAGGTGACGAGTAGGTGATATTACAATTGATCCGAATGCAGCATATGGCTATCGATTTAAATCAGAATATTCTTATGTGATACCTAATTATTCTTCAATCAAGCGGAAGCTTGGTAAATAGTGAAAAAAGTAAGGCATATTGAAGGATCCGCTGATTCTTAAGTCCCTGGAGTAAATTTCAGCCCCAAGGTAGAGTAAGTACATAAGCCTTTTTTTCGTTCTCCTTTCTTAACTTCACAGCGGTGGTAGTTCATGTCTTCTTGCAGTTCGTAAGGCCAGGGGCACTCTTTAGTAACAGATTCACAATCCTGTCGCCATCTATAAAGGCATTTGTCGTCATTCAAAATGAGGTGATCTTGAGTACTTTTCCTATATTTGATATATGTTAGCACCCTTGTTCTATTTGTTTTGTTCAGAGTTAATAGCGGAGACGAGGTAGACAAAGTGCCGTACTACCTCAAAATTATATCTGTCAATGGTGACGTTCTGCCCAATTCGTTGATGTTGTGTGTCCTTTCGTGTTGACATAAACGTAGTCTTACCCTCATTTACTGCTAAACCCATTTCAGCCGAACTATACAGAGCCATGTCTCTATACTAGCAAACGTGGCTATGACATCACTCTGATTCCTCCCAATGATGTCAATATCGTCGGCGTATGCTAATAACGGGTGATTTTTTAGCTGGTTTGGTTTTGGCAACACTGGTTTTGACAGCTGACGTGTGTTTAGTACCTTGTGCCACCGTCAAACAGCTTCAGGTTGGTTTGCAATTTAACCATGGATCGTCTTACAAATGAACAACGCTTGCAAATCATTGAATTTTACTATCAAAATTCGTGCTCGGTTCGAAATGTTCATCGCGCGCTGCTTCCATTTTATGATCGGCATTCTCGACCTTCTGAGCAGTCTATTCGGAAGATTGTGACCAAATTTCGCACCAAATTTACTTTGTTGGACATTAAACCACCAACACGTTTACGTACTGTGCGTAGTGAAGAAAATATTGCGGCCGTATCAGCTAGTGTGACAGAAGACCGCGAAATGTCGATTCGGCGCCGTTCCCAGCAGTTAGGCCTTTGTTACAGCACTACGTGGAAAATTTTGCGGAAGGATTTGGGCGTAAAGCCTTTTAAGATACAGCTGGTGCAAGAACTAAAGCCAGCCGACCTACCACAACGCCGAATTTTTGGTGAATGGGCTCTTGGAAAGCTGGCCGAGGATCCGCTTTTTTATCGAAAAATTGTGTTCAGCGATGAGGCTCATTTTTGGTTGAATGGGTACGTAAATAAGCAAAATTGCCGCATTTGGAGTGAAGATCAGCCAGAAGCATTGCAACAGCTACCAATGCATCCCGAAAAAGCCACTGTTTGGTGCGGTTTATGGGCCGGCGGCATTATTGGGCCATATTTCTTCAAAGATGATGCGAATCGCAGCGTTACTGTCAATGGTGAACGCTACCGAGCGATGATAACAAACTTTTTTTTCGCCCGAAATGGAAGTTCTTGACTTGCATGATATGTGGTTTCAACAAGACGGTGCCACATGCCACACAGCACGCGAAACAATGGCGCAATTGCGAGGCGAGTTTGGTGAATAGTTAATTTCACGTTTCGGGCCGGTCAATTGGCCGCCTAGATCGTGCGATTTGACACCATTAGATTATTTTTTGTGGGGGTATGTCAAGGCTAAAGTCTATAGGGACAAGCCCGCTTCGATTGACGCACTGGAAGCCAACATCCATGCATTCATTCGTGAGATACCTCCCGATATGTGTGAAAGAGTATGCCAAAATTGGACTCAGCGGATGGGCTACCTGAGATGCAGCCGCGGTTCAAACTATCAATTTAAATAAATATTTTATTCATTTTTTCGAATTTTTTGTGTTTTTTTTTTTTAAAAAAAGTTCTAAACCTCTTAAAAAATCACCCGTAAGTTCCACCGATTTTTGAAACATTTGCCTCTGGTGTTGTCTCGGGAGTTTTGCACAATCCTCTCAAGAATCAAATTGAAGAAGTCACATGACAGCGCATCGCCTTGCATAAATTGTTTTTTGGTATCGAATGTGTCGGTGAGGTCGTTTCTGGCCCTGATGGAGAAACGAGAAGCCTCCATCGTCATCCTACACAAACGGGCTAATTTGGGTGGTATACCAAAACTAGACATGGCTCTGTATAGTTCGTCCTTATACATGCTGTCGTATGCGGCTTTGAAATCGATAAATAGGTGGTGGGTATCGATTTGGACTTCATTGGTTTTTTTCCAAGATCTGCCGAAGTTTTAAAATTTGATCGGTTGTAGACTTTCCTTCCCTAAAACCACAGTAATAACGGCCGATCAGGTTGTTGGTAAACGGTTTCAGGCGTTCACATATTACGGCAGATAGGATCTTGTAGGCGATGTTGATGAGACTTATGCCTCTGTAGTTGGCGCAGTTCAGAGCGTTTCCTTTTTTGTGGATCGGGCAAACGATGCTGAGGTTCTTTTTTTCAGGCACACTTTAATCCGACCAGATTTGGCTTATGAGTTAGTGGATTTTACTTACCAAGTCATCTGTGCCAGCTTTATAAAGCTCAGCGTGAAGGCCGTCATTTTCGGCGGCCTTATTAAGCTTGAGTTTAGGTATTGCTATCCTCACTTTACTTATGCCGGGTGGTTGGCAGTTTCCGCTGCCGTTGCCAATATTAAACTGTTCGTTCTACCTGACAGCGGAATGTTGTTCATCATCGCCGTTTAGCAGTCTGCATTCTGAATATGTAGAAACAGCTCATCTAGGTTCGCCTGGACGGCTGGCCGTGTATTCATTCCGTGCCATTCTGACCAGGGTGATTATAGTGTTGCTGTTTTTCGTCTTGCTATCAACACTCGCACTTTTCGTTTAGCAAGTCAAATCCTGTTGGATGAGACCAGTACCCGATAGTTACCACTTGGAGGTAAAAATAAGCACATTTGATGTGTATTCAGAGTTACAATACAACCACTGGGCATTGCCAAGTTAAAGCCAATCAGAGTGTCCCCTCGTTCTACAAGACCCAACTATCAATAAAGAAGTAATCCAATAAAATAGAGTCTAAGTCTGATGACCCTAACACCATCTATTTTATCAACCAATATAGGAATGAAAATATATTCTCTTTCGATGAGGTGCCTCATTTTGCTTATATACTTTGCTTACAAAATCGGACCAGTCCCACTCGATACCACCCAGAAGGTCTCTGACAAACTATATGTCCGGCATTCACAAACACCTTGTTAAGTCTACTCTACAATGTTGCAAAAGTCCATAAATCTCCAGTACCGCTTTATCTATTTAATGTCAAGTTTACGCAATATATTTTTCAAAGCATTGTAAATTATTGGTCTCATAAGATATTGTAATTCAATATAGAAATTCCATAACCATAATCATACAACAACAACCACCTAATTTTTCACACTGCGTTCAATTTGCAATCAATCAGCACTTTTTATAATCCAATCAACTGACATTGATTCGAATAATAGAGATCGTTAATTTCGCTCCCGACGTACTGTGTGCTGCGTGGTGACACTGCAATTAGTCAGAGCACCCACCCTACTCCAGCTGGGAGACCAGCACCTGACAAACCACTACCACAATCGCTATCTGACTCTCACATGCAAATCGATCTGTTCTTTTTATACCCTATCCCATAGGGGTATATTAGTTTTGATACTTAGTTTGTAACATAGAGAAATAATTTTGCTACATATACCTCAAAGTATATGGATCGACTCAGAATCGCTAGCTGAGTCGATTAAGCCATGTCTGTCTGTCCGTCCGTCCGTCCGTCCGTCTGTACGTCACCGATTTTTAGGCCTTAAATTTTGAGCTAGGATAATGAAATTTGGTATATAGGATCCTCGTCTCTGCCTACAGAACAAGTGTAAAAATTTTTGAAATCCGCCCACTGCCACGCCCCCTTTTAAGAAAAACTCAGTTTTTGACCAAACCGTAAGGAATTTTAAAAAAGTTTCTGAACACAATATTTAGACAATATTAATATCTATATTTCGTCCATATAAAGTTTTTTGCCACGCCCACTTTTTGGGGGCGTTTTCAATAAAAAACTGTTTTCGGTCAAATTTTAAATTTTTCGAAAAAAATTTTGATGCAGAATCATTAACATTATTAATATGAACATTTCGTCTATATACCATTTTAACTCACGCCCACTTTTTGGGGGCGTTTTTATATAAAAACCATTTTTATACACTACCCCATAACATATGCAAGAGAAAACCTTGTCTTTTGTAGAACCGTTAAAGTGTTTTGTAAGCAGTCTGAAGAATTTGTTGTCACTATATGATTTTTTCTATTTATCCACATCGTGTTTTTAGCCATGCCTCCCTTTTTTGGGGATTTTAGTTTTATGGATAGGATGGGATAGGGTATTCAACGATCCGCACAGCGGATTGTAGCCTTCTCATATGTTTTTTCGATCAAATTAATTAACCAATTTAATTTCTGTCATACGGCACACCTCATAAAGAGCATTATCAATAAATAGGTACGTGATTCTTATAATTATTCACACGATCCCCGAGAGTTAATTAAATTGATCCCCGCTCGGCTTGGATAACGCGCAGGGAATTATACCAGATAAGCCATTCCGCCCACAAACCCATGTTGAGCAGCACCCTCTTCTTGCGTGCTCACAACAAGCTCCACTCACCACCAATCAGATTTGAATTGAAATTTAAATTTAAATTAAATCTCAGGCTGCTGTCTTCAGTTTCTAGTAACTTTGACATTGACCATCGACCACCAGTTGTCAGAGAGCGCGTGGAATTTCGATCAATAGACTGTGTTGGGTTGGCAGTCTATAGTTCGTTAGTCTCTAAGCAAGCGCTTCTTTATTCAGAACTGCTGTGCTGATAGTCTGAAAATTGTAAGTTACGCATCACTGGCACGCCTCGGCATAAATGCAATGCCTCATAAATATTCAAACGTACGACTGGCCACTGTGACTACTGAATTAAGAACTCCCACTCATCGGTCACATTTCTAAAACAAAACATATGAGAATGCTACAATCCACTGTGCGGATCGTTGAATACCCATCCCATCCCAGCCTTAAAATTAATATCCTCAAAATGTAGGCTTTATGGCGATAAAATACAGAACATGACATTGTCACAATATATTGCTCAGACAGTCGAAAAAAAACAACGTTTTTGTATTGCATATGACTTAGGGTAGGGCATACAAATGGTTTTTGTAGGAAAACGCCCCAAAAAGTGGGCGTGGGTTAAAATGGTCTATTGACGAAATGTTCAAATTAATACTACCAATGATTGTACATCAAAATTTTTTTCGAAAATTTTAAAATTTGGCCAAAAAACGTTTTTTATTAAAAACGCCCCCAAAAAGTGGGCGTGGAAAAAAACTTTATACTGACGGAATATAGATGTTTTTCTAAAAAGGAGGCGTGGCGGTGGGGGATTTCAAAAATTTTTAGACATGTTCTGCTGGGAGCAACAAAGAGTACGTGACCCAAATTTCATCATTCTAGCAGAGATGGCTAAATCGACTCAGCTATCGAGTCTGAGTCGATCCATATACTTTAAGGTATATCTTGCTTAATTATTTCTCTATGTTACAAACTATGTATCAAAACTAATACGTATACCCCTATGGAATAGGGTATTAACATTACACAACAAGTGCTGTTGCTATATGCCACCTGACAGACAACCCCCATGTGTGTGGGTGTGTACCATTTCGTACTCACCAAGTGTTAGTGTCAACTATGTAGTAGCAACATGACACAATTCACTGCGAGAACACTAAACAATGTCAACTGCAAGGGCTATCGTCAGACAAAAAAGAAAACAGCCAAGCGTGCATAAAGGTACAATATAGACAGAGCAAATTTAATTAACAACATCGGGGGCGAACAAATCGACTGACATTCAATTGACAGCTCATTATCGACATTGAGATGGCGGTAGCAGGTAATCCATGACAATTGTCGTTGTCGGCAGTGTTCAGGGATTTGGTATTGCGGCCGATGGTCTTTGGGCAGCAGATTTGACACATGTAACCGTCCGCGAACGTGATGTTTGGAAATGTTCTCCCTCCCCCTATCATGCATGGACGCTACCCGACACCGACTCGTTAATAACGATTGAGATAAATGCAGAATGTAATTCGTATTCCCTGGGCGCGATCAATCGACGTGAAGTTGGTAATGGATTAAGAGCAGAGCTATCGAGCGAGAGGAGGATGTAGCGGTATAGAGCTCCGCTGTGATTTACAGTGAATAAATTACGAGACTGACAAGTAAGAGGCAGCAGCAGCAAACAATTGATGCAAATAGATACACACTATGGCAGCCGATAATTCATTCATTAATTATATATCGATTCTATGATAATTTACAAATAAACGAATGCAGATTTTTACTTGTCAGTTTTACTGTTTAATAGTGGGGCCAAGTGTGGCTGGCAGTTGAAGGTCTGACATGGAGTTTCATTTCGAATATAAAGCACGAAGAAGTTTGTAACAATATCCTGGCCGGCCGATATCAGCCCTTAGTTCCTTAGTCTCTAATTAAGCACTTCTTTATTAAGAAGTGTTCACAGTTTTAAAGATACCGTTCCTATTACAATTTAAAACTTAATGAAAGCAAATTTCCACTTAGCAGCTTTACTGTTTTAGTGGCAACTGTGTTTGCCAAGGATTGGTATGATAAAAAAATGTTCTCCGAATATGCACTAAGAGTTGACTTACAGAGGCTAGTACAACTGAGTCGTTCGCAACTTTCTCTTTCAAAGCGAGTTGGACATTCGATCAAATGCCAAGCATGCGAGAATTTGACGATTTGCATAATTTGGTCAAAATAAACAATAAATTTATTTTGATTATTAATGCTTAAAATCATATAAATAATGTCGAAATGTGAAAGTTTATTCCGAAATTTAAAAGAATTGGTGCGTATGTGAATAATAATGACTTTCCGTTATTGTTCAAAACTGAAAACTCCGTTTATGTGAAATTCTTGCAAACAGTAATAATAGTATATAAATTAAATTTCATTCATTTTGACCAAATAGTTTGCGAGAAATTAAAAATTGATATAGATTTTCTCGAAAAATCTGGGAATGCAGTTTTGTTAAAACGAATATAGTATGTGTCAAGTTTAATCGTTAGAGCGGTTTTCGAAAAAAATTGACAAACTGGGATAGTTTGAAGTTTGAAGAAAATCGATCCAGCCGTTTAGACTGGAGAGACCATAATGGACAGATGGACAGACAGACAGAAATTCAAAAAAACATTTTTTTGGGTTCCGCTGTCATCGTAATGTTAGAATCAATCAAAATCTCGAGGTCGGAAATTTTCACGACAACAATAACTTTCACTATATGTATGTATTTCAAAAATTCATAAGCTTCTTTCTAATGTTGCTTTTTATACCCTATCCCATAGGGGGGTATATTAGTTTTGATACTTAGTTTGTAACATAGAGAAATAATTTTGCTACATATACCTCAAAGTATATGGATCGACTCAGAATCGCTAGCTGAGTCGAATTAGCCATGTCTGTCTGTCCGTCCGTCCGTCCGTCCGTCCGTCTGTCTGTTCGTCAGCGGTTTTTGGGCCTTAAATTTTGAGCTAGGATAGTGAAATTTGGTATTTTTGTTCATATATCATTTTCACCTACGCCCACATTTTGGGGGCGTTTTCTTACAAAAACCATTTGTATACCCCATCCCTAGGCATGAGCAATAGAAATATGTTGTTTTTTGTCGAACCACACAAGATTTTGAGAAACTGTCTGAGCAATATATTGTGACAATGTCATTTTCTGTATTTCATCGCCATAAGGCCTATATTTTGAGGATATTAATTTAAAGGATGGGATGGGATAGGGTATTCAACGATCCGCATAGCGGATTGTAGCCTCTCATATGTTTAATAATAATTATAACTGGACACTTAATTAAAAGACAATTCCGAACAAAATAACCGTGTTCAGTGCCGAGGTCGTTAGTGAGATGAAGCACCTCGCTGAAGGTATAACTTTGATTCACAGTAGTAGTTCTGATCTGAGAAATATTCCGAGTAGTATCACTCAGACAAATGAAATTGGAAACAGCATTAGCATTGAGTGAAAGTAATGCCAATGAAAAAACATATGAGAAGGCTACAATCCGCTGTGCGGATCGTTTAATACCCTATCCCATCCCATCCTTAAAATTAATATCCCCAAAATTAATAACCCCCAAACAACGTTTTACTTTGCATATACCTTGGGGTAGGGCATACAAATGGTTTTTGTAAGAAAACGCCCCCAAAAAGTGGGCGTGGGTTAAAATGGTCTACTGACGAAATGTTGGCATTAATACTGCCAATGATTGTGAATCAAAATTTTTTTCGAAAATTTTAAAATTTGACCATATCCCATAGGGGTATATTAGTTTTGATACATAAATTGTAACATAGAGAAATAATTTAGCTACATATACCTCAAAGTATATGGATCGACTCAGAATCGCTAGCTGAGTCGATTTAGCCATGTCTGTCCGTCCGTCCGTACGTCACCAGTTTTTGGGCCTTAAATTTTGAGCTAGAAGGATGAAATTTGGTACACGTGCTCTTTGTTGCTCCCAGCAGAACAAGTGTAAAAATTTTTGAAAAACGTATTTTTTGGCCAAACCATAAGGAATTTTGAAAAAGTGTCTGAAAAGCGTAGTTAGACAATCGTAATATCTATATTTTGTTCATATAAAGTTTTTCGCCACGCCCACTTTTTGGGGGCGTTTTAAATAAAAACATATGAGAGGCTACAATCCGCTATGCGGATCGTTGAATACCCTATCCCATCCCATCCTTTAAATTAATATCCTCAAAATATAGGCCTTATGGCGATGAAATACAGAAAATGACATTGTCACAATATATTGCTCAGACAGTTTCTCAAAATCTTTTGTGGTTCGACAAAAAAACAACGTATTTCTATTGCTAATGCCTTGGGATTGGGTATACAAATGGTTTTTGTAAGAAAACGCCCCCAAAATGTGGGCGTAAGTGAAAATGATCTATGGACAAAATGTTTATATTACCATTGCGGAAGAATTTGCATCAAATTTTTTTTTCGAAAGTTTTAAAATTTGGACAAAAACGTTTTTTTAGTAAAAACGCCCCAAAAAGTGGGCGTGGCAAAAAACTTTGTATGAACGAAATATAGATATTAGGATTGTCTAAATATGTTGCTAACTCACTTTTTTGAAATTTCTTACGGTTTGGCTTAAAACTACGTTTTTTCTAAAAGGGGGCGTGGCAGTAAGCGGATTTTAAAAATTTTTACACTTGTTCTGGTGACTCGGCCAAGGATCCTACATACTAAATTTCATTATCCTAGCTCAAAATTTAAGGCCCAAAAATCGGTGACGAACAGACAGACGGACGGACGGACGGACAGACAGACATGGCTAATTCGACTCAGCTACCGATTCTGAGTCGATCCATATACTTTGAGGTATATGTAGCTAAATTATTTCTCTATGTTACAAACTAAGTATCAAAACTAATATACCCCTATGGGATAGGGTATAAAAACGTCTTACGGTAAAATTTTAAAATGATGCAGAATAATTAGTAATATTAATAAAAACATATGAGAAGGCTACAATCCGCTGTGCGGATCGTTGAATACCCTATCCCATCCTATCCATAAAACTAAAATCCCCAAAAAAGGGGACATGGCTAAAAACACGATGTGGATAAATAGAAAAAATGATATAGTGACAACAAATTCTTCAGACTGCTTACAAAACACTTTAACGGTTCTACATAAGACAAGGTTTTCTCTTGCATATGTTATGGGGTAGTGTATAAAAATGGTTTTTATATAAAACCGCCCCAAAAAGTGGGCGTGGGTTAAAATGGTGTATAGACGAAATGTTCATATTAATAATGTTAATGATTCTGCATAAAAATTTTTTTCGAAAAATTTAAAATTTGACCGAAAACAGTTTTTTATTGAAAACGCCCCCAAAAAGTGGGCGCGGCAAAAAACTTTATATGGACGAAATATAGATATTAATATTGTCTAAATATGTTGTTCAGAAACTTTTTTAAAATTCCTTACGGTTTGGTCAAAAACGGAGTTTTTCTTAAAAGGGGGCGTGGCAGTGGGCGGATTTCAAAAATTTTTACACTTGTTCTGTAGGCAGAGACGAGGATCCTATATACCAAATTTCATTATCCTAGCTCAAAATTTAAGGCCTAAAAATCGGTGACGTACAGACGGACGGACGGACGGACGGACAGACAGACATGGCTTAATCGACTCAGCTAGCGATTCTGAGTCGATCCATATACTTTGAGGTATATGTAGCAAAATTATTTCTCTATGTTACAAACTAAGTATCAAAACTAATATACCCCTATGGGATAGGGTATAAACATTTCGTTTATAGATCATTTTAGCCCACGTCCACGTTTTGGTGGCGTTTTCTTACAAAAACCGTTTGTATACCCTATACCAAAGCATATGCAGGAGGAAAACGATGTGTTTTGTCAAACAACAAAATATTCTGATAAACTGTTGTTGTGACAATGTCATTTTCTATATTATAGGCTTATTAAGCCCACTTTTTGCAGATATTAATTTTCAGAATGGGATGGGATAGGGTATTCAACGATCCGCACAGCGGATTGTAGCCTTCTCATATGTTTTTAAATTTTTATACCCTATCCCATAGGGGTATATTAGTTTTGATACTTAGTTTGTAACATAGAGAAATAATTTTGCTACATATACCTCAAAGTATATGGATCGAATCAGAATCGCTAGCTGAGTCGATTAAGCCATGTCTGTCTGTCCGTCCGTCCGTCCGTCCGTCCGTCTGTACGTCACCGATTTTTAGGCCTTAAATTTTGAGCTAGGATAATGAAATTTGGTATATAGGATCCTCGCCTCTGCCTACAGAACAAGTGTAAAAACTTTTGAAATCCGCCCACTGCCACGCCCCCTTTTAAGAAAAATTCAGTTTTTGACCAAACCGTAAGGAATTTTAAAAAAAGTTTCTGAACAACATATTTAGACAATATTAATATCTATATTTCGTCCATATAAAGTTTTTTGCCACGCCCACTTTTTGGGGGCGTTTTCTATAAAAAACTGTTTTCGGTCAAATTTTAAATTTTTCGAAAAAAATTTTGATGCAGAATCATTAACATTATTAATATAAACATTTCGTCTATATACAATTTTAACCCGCGCCCACTTTTTGGGGGCGTTTTTATATAAAAACAATTTTTATACACTACCCCATAACATATGCAGGAGAAACCCTTTTCTTTTGTAGAACCGTAAAAGTGTTTTGTAAGCAGTCTGAAGAATTTGTTTTCACTATATAATTTTTTCTATTTTATCTATATCGTGTTTTTAGCCATGCCCACTTTTTTGGGGATTTTAGTTTTATGGATAGGATGGGATAGGGTATTCAACGATCCGCACAGCGGATTGTAGGCTTCTCATATGTTTTTTTTAAGATATTGGGACGATATACCATAATCATATGTAAGGCCAACAGAGCACTGCGACCCAAAAACATCGTTTGTGCTGTCCTCCAGTTATTTGTTACTTTGCAATTTGACCCCAACCCTGCATAGACCTCTGTTTATACCCTATCCCATAGGGGTATATTAGTTTTGATACTTAGTTTGTAACATAGATAAATAATTTAGCTACATATACCTCAAAGTATATGGATCGACTCAGAATCGCTAGCTGAGTCGAATTAGCCATGTCTGTCTGTCCGTCCGTCCGTCCGTCCGTCTGTCTGTTCGTCACCGATTTTTGGGCCTTAAATTTTGAGCTACGATAATGAAATTTGGTATATAGGATCCTTGGCCGAGTCACCAGAACAAGTGTAAACATTTTTAAAATCCGCCTACTGCCACGCCCCCTTCTAGAAAAAAACGTAGTTTTAAGCCAAACCGTAAGGAATTTCTAAAAAGTGTGTTAGCAACATATTTAGACAATCCTAATATCTATATTTCGTTCATACAAAGTTTTTTGCCACGCCCACTTTTTGGGGGCGTTTTTAGTAAAAAACGTTTTTTGTCCAAATTTTAAATTTTTCGAAAAAAATTTTGATGCAAATACTTCCGCAATGGTAATATAAACATTTGGTCCATAGATCATTTTTACCTTCGCCCACATTTTAGGGGCGTTTTCTTTCAAAAACCATTTGTATACCCCATCCCAAGTCATTAGCAATAGAAATACGTTGTTTTTTGTCGAACCACAAAATATTTTGAGAAACTGTCTGAGCAATATATTGTGACAATGTCATTTTCTGTTTTTCATCGCCATAAGGCCTATATTTTGAGGATATTAATTTAAAGGATGGGATGGGATAGGGTATTCAACGATCCGCATAGCGGATTGTAGCCCCTCTTATGTTTTGAAAATGGAATTATTGTTTTCTAGTTCCATGGAGAGTTTGTAGTTGAAAGCAACAATTTCAGTTGCTGCTACTATGCACATTCCATTTTATTCCACTAGGTTCACACAGTTTTTTAATAACTCAACAAACATTGTGTTTCTTCTAAAGTTGCATGAGGTTTTTTCAAAAAAAAATAATAAATAAATAAAAAATGCCTTATTACTCAATGAAAATAGATTTCATTTTTCATTTTTTTCCATTAGCATTATTATTTTCAATCCTAATGAATTTTTTTTTCATTAGCATTGGTTTTATCAATGCCAATGAAATCGCAATGCCAATGCATTACTCCCATGTCTGGTATCACTCAATCAATCAATTTCAATCCAATCTAAGCTAAAGCTCGCTCTAACTTAATAAATTCTTTGAACACCATCAATCTTCCCAATCTCTGCCAATTTGTTTTCCAACCATTTAACAACATTTTGCCTTATCCCTTTTAATGACGATTCAATTAGCTTCTAAAATCACATAATTCACACTCAATGATAGAGATTTATGGTAAAACGGTCACAGGTTTAGTCAAGACACCAAGTACAGCTCACCCCTACTACCCATTTACCCATAACTCAGTTAGTCGGCATCTTTTTATCCAGCATATTTACAATTTTACAATTCGAATTTAAATCCCGACTCGGGCATTGTTTATGGCGATTGCTACTCGATTTGATTTATACTTCGAAGATAATTAATTTGTTTGCGGACATTATTCAAACCGTTCGAGCGTTAATTGACAGATTTTGTACAACACACACACTGTGCCAAAAGTTGCATTCATATATCTTCCGTGGACTATACCAGCAGAACGATAATTCTGATTATCGAATGAAACAGAGCGGGCGGAAGAACCACCCAAATTGCACAAGTGACCACTCGCTAACGGGATTTTTAAATGTATGAACATTGGTATTTTAAATAGGTTTTGTAAGGCTGCCACAAGTTGGATGCACACAAAACCCCGACTTGACATAAATATTGCCATGTTGTGGGTGGCAAATGAATGCGCTTCGAGTGAGAGATATACGTTTCGCACCTATTGACCTATTGGGTCTAACGAGGAGCCTAGGCAATTGTCACTTATCTTGTTAACATTTGTCGCATGAATGGTGAGCACTAGCAGGGCGTAGTTTTTGTGCTCACCAAGGCATGTTGGAACGATGAACAGATTTGCATTTTAATATCTTTGGCAGATAGTATTTTTGAATTTTATAATCATCTCCATCATGTCCTTCAGCATTTTCATTTAGCGGCCCTTGAACTTGCAGCACGTGTAATATAGCGAAAATTTTACATCCGTCTCGGCCGGGCGAGACAAAGTCAACCGAATGGAACAAAATTTAAACATTGCACATACGCCATAGACAGGGCTGTAAGTCGTAAACTTGGAAAACTGACAGCAGGCTGCCGGTTTTCACAATTTGCATGCACAAGCCGATTTAGTTTGTGATTTATACAAATGGTCTCATTTCAAGGTTCACACTGGGTTAAGCACATGACAGCCAATGAAACAAACATATATATACTTGCCAATGCAGTCACCGACAGGACAACATGGGGTCAATGTTAACTGCCCTAATAAATTACAATATTCGAAAAGCCTCGCCCATAAAACATACACACCCAGCTTGAGGAATTTAACTGTCAATGAAATTGTTTCAATTTGTCAATCAGTTAGTTAATTGATATTGATGTCATCTGCTTTGCATGTAGGTACGTGGCAATTCATCGATTCATCTAAACACCCCAGATTTTGCTAGGCGGATAAAAATTGCTTGGATTTTCAACTTATAGTAGGGGTAACCCACAATGTGCCAAACTCTCCGGGTTAACATAACCCAGCTCAGATATTTACCGCTCGGAATGACTGTCAGATATTACTTTTGCGAGCTCCAAGCAATATTCAATTACTGCCGATTGACATCAAATAGCGACCAACTCAGACCTGAGATTAAAGGATACTTTACAATGAATGAAAATAATGTTGGATGTGCCGAAATTCTAGCACTACTAAACAAAACCAAACTTTTGTTAACAAAAACGGACTTCAATTAGGAATAAAAATTTTGCATTCTAGACTAAAATGGCGCTACAGTCCGGAATGAACCTGGACCTTAATCAACATGCATTTTCAATTAGCTAGGTCCTCGTTGGGATATCCAAAATACTGGATGCGTGCTATTTGCATATTAGTTCCAACAAAATTGCATACCCATTTTTTCGAGAAAATCCATATAATGGATTTTTGCATTTAGGCTATATAAAGAGAATTGTCAATTTCTCGCATACTATTTTTTCGAATTGGATGAAATTTAATTTGTATACAACTATTACTGAATTTTCCGTTTTGGAAAATAACGGAAAATCATTATTATTCGCACAGGCACCGATTTATTCAAATCGCTGAATAAACGTTCGTATAATCACATTTTGACACTATTTATATAATTTTTAACTTTAATAATCAAAATGAATTTTGTTGTTTTTTGAAAAAAAATTGGCATTATTCAAAGATTTCTTTTTATACCCTATCTCAAAGGGGGTATATTAGTTTTGATACATAGTTTGTAACATAGAGAAATAACTTAGCTAGATATACCTCAAAGTATATGGATCGACTCAGAATCGCTAGCTGAATCGATTTAGCCATGTCTGTCCGTCCGTACGTCACCAGTTTTTGGGCCTCCACGTGCTCTTTGTTGCTCAGCCCACTGCCACGCCCCCTTTTAAGAAAAAAAAAGTTTCTGAAAAACATATTTAGAGAATCTTAGTATCTATTTTTCTTTCGATTAAGTTTTTTGCCACATCCACTTCTTGGGGGCGTTTTTATATACTACCCCATAACATAATATGCAGGACAAAACCCTTGTCTTTTGTAGAACAATAAAAGTGTTTTGTAAACTGTCTGATCAATTTGTTGTGAAAATGTAATTTTCTATATTTCATCCGCATAGTGTTTAAATCCATGTCCACTTTTTGGGGATATTCGTTTTACAGATGGGATGGGATAGGATATTCAACGATCCGCACAGCGGATTATAGCCTTCTCATATGTTTATACCCTATCCCATAGGGGTATATTAGTTTTGACATTAAGTTTGTGACATAGAGAAATAATCTCGATAGATATACCTCAAAGTATATGAATCGATTCGGCAGCGCTAGCTGACTCTCTGTCTGACGAAGCAGAACAAGTGTTCACATTTTTGAAATCCGCCCACTGACCCCATTTTAGAACACGTAGTTTTTAGCCAAATCTTAAGGAATTTTAAAAAAGTGTCTGAGCAGCATATTTAGACAATCCTAATATTTATACTTTGTCTTAACAAAGTTTTTTTGCCACGCCCACTTTTTGGGGGCGTTTTAAGTAAAAAACGCTTTTTGCCAAATTTTTAAATTCGAAAAAACTTTTGATGAAAATACTACCGTAATGATATATAAACATTTTGTCCATAGATCTTTTTCACCTACGCCAACTTTGTGGGGGCGTTTTCTTACAAAAACCATTTGCATACTTCATCCCAAGGCATTAGCAAAAGAAATACGTTGTTTTTTGTCGAACCATTAAAGGTTTTGATAAACTATCTGAATAATATGTTGTGACAATATCATTTTCTATTTTTCATGGCCATAAAGCCTACATTTTGAGGATATTCAGTTTAACTATTGAATGGGATAGGGTTTCAACGATCCGCACAGCGGAATGTGGCCTTCTCATATGGTCTACCTTTGTAACCATTTTGTTTACCCTGTTTTCAGCCATGAAATCTACTGCTGGTTCCCGTTGCAGCGTTGATGTTGTTTGGCGCATTGCTCCATGCCAGTTTACCATAGAGAATGTACAACTCGACTAATCCAAAAAGGCTCTGGATTAAGTGTAGATTAAGATTGAAAAAAATGTGTAAAATGTATATATTCCAATCAATATTTTCATATGTTGACTCCAATAAGTACCTATATTGCTGGAATCATCTGCACCCAAAGATACCTGAGAGTTCATTTGGTGTAGACTGGATCTCATGGATTTTACAAAATATTTTCGACTTTACGGTATGTTGTATGGATAGTTTTGACGTTAAGTATATTGTTCCAATAGAGAAATAATTTAGATAGATATACCGCAAAGAATATGGATCATTTCAGAATCGCTAGCTTATTCGATCTAGACACGGCTGTCAACCGTCCGTCCTATATTTCACCCATATAAAGTTTTTAGCCACACAAATTTTTGGGGCGAACTTCTAAGAATAAACGATATCTATGAAATAGAAAAACGTTTGTTTTTGTCGAACCATAAAATATTTTAACTAACCGTCTGAGCAATAATTGTGACAATATCATTTTCTATATATCATCCCCATACAATTTTGAACCACGCGCACTTTTTGGTGATGTTTAATTTTAGAATGGAATGGGTTAGCCTTCTCATATTTATACCCTATCCCATAGGGGTATATTAGTTTTGATACATTGTTTGTAACATAGAGAAATAATTTAGCTACATATACCTCAAAGTATATGGATCGACTCAGAATCGATAGCTGAGTCGATTTAGCCATGTCTGTCCGTCCGTCCGTCCGTACGTCACCAGTTTTTGGGTCTTAAATTTTGAGCTAGAAGGATGAAATTTGGTACACGTGCTCTTTGTTGCTCCCAGCAGAACAAATGTAAAAAATTTTGAAATCCGCCCACTGCCACGCCCCTTTTTTAGAAAAACGTATTTTTTGGTCAAACCATAAGGAATTTTGAAAAACTTTCTGAACAACATATTTAGACAATCTGAATATCTGTATTTCGTTCATATAAAGTTTTTTGCCACGCCCACATTTTGGGGGCGTTTTTTTTATAAAAAACCTTTTTCGGACAAATTTTAAAATTTTCGAAAAAAATTTTGATGCACAATCATTGGCAGTAAGTGGTTGGTTAACATGTACATTATGGTGATCCTGATTTGCACAAAAATTATCGTTTTTAATTCAATTCCCAACCGAAAAGAAATTAAAGACATTTTAGGCATTTCACTTTTTAAAGTGAAATTTCTTTTGGATTGGTGCGAATTAGATTTTATGAAACATAAAAACATCACGATGATAGTGTTTTGATCCGGTCCCACTAACCACAAAAAACGCTGCTTGATGTCGGTGATCGCGTTGTGTTATACCCTATCCCATAGGGGTATATTAGTTTTGATACTAAGTTTGTAACATAGAGAAATAATTTATCTAAATATACCTCAAAGTATATGGATCGACTCAGAATCGCTAGCTGAGTCGAATTAGCCATGTCTGTCTGTCCGTCCGTCCGTCCGTCCGTCTGTACGTCACTGAGTTTTAGGCCTTAAATTTTGAGCTAGGATAATGAAATTTGGTATATGGGATCCTCGCCCGTGCCTACAGAACAAAATTTTTGAAATCCGCCCACTGCCACGCCGCTTTTTAAGATAAACTCAGTTTTTGGCCAAACCGTAAGGAATTTTAAAAAAGTGTCTGACAAGCATATTTAGAGAATCGTAATATCTATATTTCGTCAATACAAAGTTTTTTCCCACGCCGACTTTTTGGGGGCGTTTTTTATAAAAAAAACCTTATCCTATCTGTAAAACTAAAATCCCCAAAAAGTGGACATGGCTAAAAACATGATGTGGATAAAATAAAGAATATGACATGGTGATAACAAATTCTTCAGACTGCTTATAAAAAACTTTTACGTTTCTACAAAAGACAAAGTTTTCTCCTGCATATGTTATGAGGTAGGGTATAAAAATGGTTTTTATAAAAAAACGCCCCCAAAAAGTGGGCGTGGGTTAAAATTGTCTATTGACGAAAGGTTCATATTTATATTACTAATGATTCTGCATCAAAAGTTTTTTAGAAAATTTTAAAATTTGACCGAAAAACGTTTTTTATTAAAAACGCCCCCAAAAAGTGGGCGTGGCAAAAAACTTTATATGAAGGAAATACAGATATTCAGATTGTCTAAAGTTTTCAAAATTCCTTATGGTTTGGCCAAAAAATACGTTTTTCTTAAACGGGGGCGTGGCAGTGGGCGGATTTCAAAAATTTTTACACTTGTTCTGCTGGGAGCAACAAAGAGCACGTGTACCAAATTTCATCCTTCTAGCTCAAAATTTAAGGCCCAAAAACTGGTGACGGACGGACGGACGGACAAACGGAGGGACGGACAGACATGGCTAAATCGACTCAGCTATCGATTCTGAGTCGATCCATATACTGTATACTGGTTTTGACAGCTGACGTGTGTTTAGTACCTTGTGTCACTGTCAAACAGCTTCAGTTTGGTTTGCAATTTAACCATGGATCGTCTTACAAATGAACAACGCTTGCAAATTATTGAATTTTACTATCAAAATTCGTGCTCGGTTCGAAATGTTCATCGCGCGCTGCTTCCATTTTATGATCGGCATTCTCGACCTTCTGAGCAGTCTATTCGGAAGATTGTGACCAAATTTCGCACCAAATTTACTTTGTTGGACATTAAACCACCAACACGTTTACGTACTGTGCGTAGTGAAGAAAATATTGCGGCCGTATCAGCTAGTGTGACAGAAGACCGCGAAATGTCGATTCGGCGCCGTTCCCAGCAGTTAGGCCTTTGTTACAGCACTACGTGGAAAATTTTGCGGAAGGATTTGGGCGTAAAGCCTTTTAAGATACAGCTGGTGCAAGAACTAAAGCCAGCCGACCTACCACAACGCCGAATTTTTGGTGAATGGGCTCTTGGAAAGCTGGCCGAGGATCCGCTTTTTTATCGAAAAATTGTGTTCAGCGATGAGGCTCATTTTTGGTTGAATGGGTACGTAAATAAGCAAAATTGCCGCATTTGGAGTGAAGATCAGCCAGAAGCATTGCAACAGCTACCAATGCATCCCGAAAAAGCATTACTTACTTACTTAAGTGGCGCTACAGTCCGGGATGAACCTGGGCCTCAACCAACATGCCTCTCCAATTAGCCCGGTCCTTAGCTAACTGCCTCCAGTTGCGCACTCCAAGTTGGTTGAGGTCGGTTTCCACTTGTGCGCGCCACTTAAGGCGAGGTCTTCCTCTACTGCGTCCGACGTCTGGCTGGGAATCGAAGACTCTGCGAGCCGGAGTATTGGTGTCCATTCGTTCTACATGTCCTAGCCATCTTAAACGTCCAATGCGGAGTTTTTTGACCAGGGGCATGTCGCTGTACAGCTCGTATAGTTCTTGGTTGAATCTTCGTCTCCATAGCCCGTCAACGCAAACGGGACCGAAGATTTTTCGAAGAATTTTCCTCTCGAATCTACCAAGGATTTCTTCATCCGCTTTTGATACGGTCCATGATTCAGCGCCGTAGAGCAGGACTGGGATGATCAGGGTCTTATATAGGATCTCCTTAGTAGTTCGAGTGAGGGCTTTACTACTAAATTGCCTTCTTAGCCCGAAGAAACAGCGGTTGGCAAGAGTAATTCTTCGTTTAATTTCTGACGAGATGTTGTTGTCAGAGTTAATAGCGGAGCCGAGGTAGACAAAGTCCCGTACTACCTCAAAGTTATATCTGTCAATGGTGACGTTCTGTCCAATTCGTCGATGTTGTGTGTCCTTTCGTGTTGACAGCATATACTTAGTCTTACCCTCATTTACTGCTAAACCCATTTTCGCCGCTTCCTTCTCTATACTAGCAAACGTGGCTATGACATCACGTTGAGTCCTACCAATGATGTCAATATCGTCAGCGTATGCTAGTAGTTGCACCGACTTTTGGAAAATTGTGCCTCTGGTGTTGGCTTTGGAGTTTTGCACAATTCTCTCAAGAATCAGATTAAAGAAGTCACATGACAGCGCATCGCCTTGCCTAAATCCTTTTTTGGTATCGAATGTGTCGGTGAGGTCGTTTCCGACCCTGATGGAGCAGCGAGAATTCTCCATCGTCATCCTACACAAACGGACGAGATTGGGCGGTATACCAAAACTAGACATGGCTCTGTACAGTTCGTCTCTATAAATGCTGTCATATGCGGCTTTGAAATCGATGAATAGGTGGTGGGTATCGATTTGGACTTCTTGAGTTTTTTCCAGGATCTGCCGAAGTGTGAAAATTTGATCGGTTGTGGACTTTCCTGGCCTAAAACCACACTGATAAGGGCCAATCAGGTTGTTGGTAAACGGTTTCAGGCGTTCACATATTACGGCAGATAGGATCTTGTAGGCGATGTTGAGGAGACTTATGCCTCTGTAGTTGGCGCAGTTCAGAGGGTCTCCTTTTTTGTGGATCGGGCAAACGATGCTGAGGTTCCATTCTTCAGGCATATTTTCATCCGACCAGATTTGGCTTATGAGTTGGTGGATGTTACTTACCAAGTCATCTCCGCCGGCCTTATAGAGCTCAGCGGGAAGGCCGTCATTTCCGGCAGCCTTATTAAGCTTGAGTTTAGATATTGCTATCCTCACTTCACTCAGGTCGGGTGGTTGGCAGTTTTCGCTGTCGTTGCCAATATTGAATGGTTCGTTCTGCCTGACAGCGGAATGTTGTTCGTCATCGCCGTTTAACAGTCTGCAGAAGTGGTTCTTCCATATCCTCAGCATCGACTGTGTCTCAACTACAATATTTCCTTGTTCATCTCGACAGGATTCTGTTCGAGCCTTGTATCCTTGGCATTGACGTTTTACACTTTGGTAAAACTTGCGAACATCGTTCCTGGAGTGGCACCTCTCTATATCCTCGATCGCGCGCTTTTCTTGCTCTTTTTTCTTCTTGCTTCTTGCTAGCACATCAGTTGCGGCTGATCTAATGGCCTGTTGGCATCGTTGCCATTGCTCTTCGACATTCGATGCTGGTGGTATGGTGTTAATCGAGAGGTTAAGGGATACGCGTTGTGCGAAGGTCTTGGCGGTCTCTTGCGATTGCAGTCTTCCGACATTAAATTTTTTCACAGTATTTCTGGATTGTTGTGGCGTGGTGGATATCCGCATTCTTACCTTGGCTGCTACAAGGTAGTGATCCGAGTCGATGTTAGCTCCTCGGAATGTTCGGACATCCAAAATACTGGATGCCTGCCTCTTATCTATCGCAATGTGATCAATTTGGTTGACCGTTCGTTGATCTGGAGACCGCCATGTCCCCTTATGGATATCGAGGTGAGGAAACCGTGTGCTGGCTATAGTGGCATTTCGTTCCGTAGCGAAATCAATTAGCCTAAGTCCGTTACCAGACGTGTTGTCGTGTAGGCTATGTTTTCCGACAATACTTCTAAAGATGTCTTCTCTTCCTACCTTTGCGTTAAAATCTCCCAGCACGATTTTAACATCGTAATTCGGTAGTCGCTCATAGGTTTTGTCGAGGAGCCCGTAGAAGCAATCCTAAGCTATATCATCTTTTTCTTCCGTCGGAGCGTGAGCGCATATAAGGCTTATGTTGGCGAATAATGGGCCGGCGGCATTATTGGGCCATATTTCTTCAAAGATGATGCGAATCGCAGCGTTACTGTCAATGGTGAACGCTACCGAGCGATGATAACAAACTTTTTTTTCGCCCGAAATGGAAGTTCTTGACTTGCATGATATGTGGTTTCAACAAGACGGTGCCACATGCCACACAGCACGCGAAACAATGGCGCAATTGCGAGGCGAGTTTGGTGAACAGTTAATTTCACGTTTCGGGCCGGTCAATTGGCCGCCTAGATCGTGCGATTTGACACCATTAGATTATTTTTTGTGGGGGTATGTCAAGGCTAATGTCTATAGTGACAAGCCCGCTTCGATTGACGCCCTGAAAGCCAACATCCATGCATTCATTCGTGAGATACCGGCCGATATGTGTGAAAGAGTATGCCAAAATTGGACTCAGCGGATGGGCTACCTGAGACGCAGCCGCGGTCAACATTTGCATGAAATTATCTTTAAACATTAAATTGCAAGGTTCAAACTATCGATTCAAATATTTATTTATTTCTCTATGTTACAAACTATGTATCAAAACTAATATACCCCTATGGGATAGGGTATAAACATTTTGATGCAAAATCATTGGTAGTATTAATATGAACATTTCGTCAGTAGACCATTTTAACCCACGCCCACTTTTTGGGGGCGTTTTCCTACAAAAACCATTTGTATGCCCTACCCCAAGGCATATGCAATACAAAAACGTGGTTTTTTGTCGAACTATAAAATAATTTGATAATCCTTCGGAACAATATGTTGTAACAACGTCATTTGCAATACTTTATGACTATAAAGACCATGTTTTGGGGATATCAATTTTAAGGATGGGATGGGATAGGGTATTAAACGATCCTCAAAGCGGATTGTAGCCTTCTCATATGTTTTTATACCCTATCCCATAGGGGTACATTAGTTTTGATACATAGTTTGTAACACAGAGAAATAATTTAGCTACATATACCTCAAAGCATATGGATCGACTCAGAATCGAAAACTAAGTCGATTTAGCCATGTTTTTGGGCCTTAAATTTTGAGCTAGAATGATGAAATTTGGTACACGTGGTCTTTGTTGCTCCCAGTAGAACAAGTGTAAAAATTTTTGAAAGCCGCCCACTGCCACGCCCCCTTTTCAGAAAAACGCAGTTTTTGGCCAAACCGTAAGGAATTTTAAAAAAGTGTCTGAGAAGCATATTTAGAGAATCCTAATATCTATATTTCGTCAAAAAAATGTTTTTTGCCACGCCCACTTTTTGGGGGCGTTTTTTATAAAAAATGTTTTTTGGTCAAATTTAAAATTTTCGAAAAAAATGTTGATGCACAATCATTGGCAGTATTAATGCCAACATTTCGTCAATAGACCATTTCAACCCACGCCCACTTTTTGGGGGCGTTTTCTTACAAAACCATTTGTATGCCCTACCCCAAGGCATATGCAAAGTAAAACGTTGTTTTTTGTCGAACCATAAAAGAATTTGATAAACCTTCGGAACAATATGTTGTAACAACGTCATTTTCAATACTTTATGACCATAAAGACCATATTTTGGGGATATTAATTTTAAGGATGGGATGGGATAGGGTATTAAACGATCCGCACAGCGGATTGTAGCCTTCTCATATGTTTATACCCTATCCCATAGTGGTATATTAGTTTCGATACATAGTTTGTAACATGGAGAAATAATTTTGCTACATATACCTCAAAGTATATGGATCGACTCAGAATCGCTAGCTGAGTCGAATTAGCCATGTCTGTCTGTCCGTCCGTCCGTCTGTCTGTTCGTCACCGATTTTTGGGCCTTAAATTTTGAGCTAGGATAGTGAAATTTGGTATGTACGATCCTTGTCCGAGTCACCAGAACAAGTGTAAACATTTTTAAAATCCGCCTACTGCCACGCCCCCTTTTTAGGAAGATGTTTTTTTGGCCAAACCGTAAAGAATTTTAAAAAAGTGTCTAAGCAGCATATTTATAGAATCGAATTATATATATTTCGTCAATATAAAGTTTTTTGCCACGCCCACTTTTTGGGAGCGTTTTTAATAAAAAACGTTTTTCGGTCAAATTTTAAAATTTTCGAAAAAAATGTTGAAGCAAAATCATTAGTATTGTTAATATTAACATTTCGTCTATAGACCATTTTAACCCACGCCCACTTTTTGGGGGCGTTTTTATATAAAAAACATTTTTATACACTACCCCATAACATATGCAGGAGAAAAACCTTGTCTTTTGTAGAACCGTAAAATTTGTTCTGACAATGTCATTTTCTATATTTAAATCCCTATCGTGTTTTAAGCCATGTCCACTTTTTGGGGATATTAGTTTTACAGATGGGATGGGATAGGGTATTCAACGATCCGCACAGTGGATAGTAGCCTTCTCATATGGTTGTTTACTTGGTTTGTTTAAAGTGAGACTTTTTTTGACGGTTGTTGTTGTGGCTGTTTGATCGTGTGTAATAAACGAATGTATGGACTTGTATCTCAGGCAACACGTACGTTGGTGTGCCAAAAAAGGGATGTTGACATGTTGGTTGGAGAATGGAAGTTGGTGCACCAAGAAAGTGTGTTGTCTGTCAATGAGAAAATTTGCGTACGTGGGATTGTGTGTGGGCAAGATCAAATTATGAAACTCATCGGTGAGTCCAGGAAATCAATATCCATTGTTGTATAAAATCAAACGAAAGTTGCTACATATATGGATACGATATTTGGTAACAAGGCCAAAATGATTATTTCATTTTGAATGTTGAAATGACAGCTGATTTAGGTGTCATAAATGTGTTTTAGCGAAGGTGTGTGTCTGACGTCTGGAGTTTATAATTGCATCCATACAGGTAGTTTTGATTGAGTTTTAGATGTGTATGTCATTATAGTGATAATGAAAATGTATTTTGGAATTTGAGTGTTGCCTTACGGAAGGACGGTGTTTTCATATGACGACATTTTCAAAACGAGATGCTAGATATCGTTGGTGGGTAAATACAAATTACGGTACTTTGCAAAGGACAGATTGGAAGAGAGAGGCTGCAAGATGAAGATCAAAATTGGTATGTGGTCTGTTTCGGGTCGGATGACGTATTGAGATTTAATCTATGAGTTGTATAGCGGTTCCTTTGACTAAGATTGCCTTTTGAATGTTTACGTTTTTATCGATATTTGGGAATCTTCCCGAAAAGTGGAGCGTTGGATTTTGGATTTTGGTTGGATTTTTTTGCTTACAATGAAAAGAGAATATCTTCACACTGGATATCTTGCAAAAGGGACTAATGGCGATATTTGTATGATTGTCTTTTTGAGGGCTCAGTGGCGCGATGGTAAGTGCGATGAACTACCGCGCTGAAGGTCTGGGTTCGATTCCCAGCCGTAGGGGTATGGATAGGGTATAACAAATCAAAACACATTTTTCACCAATCAAGTCAATTAATTATCCATATGTCAATTAACGACAGCACCACTCAGTTCCAACCTGTAGACAAATTTTTATTAGGACTGCTTGAGATTTTCAAAAACACTGTGCCCAGACAGCTTGAAGCCAAACATTCAAATGCAGTCCATCGAAGTTCATTCCATTTCACACCACCTTTCAACTATTCCCAGCCGAATCGAATACCAAAAACGTCACTTGTCACTTCCTCGGCAGCGAGTATCCCTTCGACTGCAATAAATCACTTGTGCTATCTCAATCGATGACAAGTGTCCAGACTTCATGTCCCCACATTTATGCCGCACGACAATCATCATGTCCAGCGAAACAAAATGCGAAAATTTTGTTCATATTATCGCGGTTTGATCGGAATGTGTTGGTCGACCAAATCAGCCAAAGAAAATCCGATTATGCATTTTGGACGGCGAAAAGGACTACTTATAGCGAAACGAGCTGCTGTCACTTCTAACCCAAACAGGGGGCGCCTTTATCAACACCAAACGCCATGGACGTCTTAAGACTGATTTCACACTTGTTACCTCCGATAAAACCGGAGAAGCGCTTCCAACACACACAACATGATTGATCAATTCGTTTTGCCAAATTTAATGGCGATGCCATCCATCATCAGGCGGTTGGGATTTTTGTAATCGATTATGGATGGAATTAAAAATTCAAGAGATATGTTTTGCATTCCTGATGTGGTCTCTGGGAACATGTTACGGATTCCCCGGAGTTTGGTTTGGAGGGTTCTCTTTGTTTGTGTAGTTCTTTTTTTGTTGATAATTAGCAATGATCACTTGGGCATCGCATCGGTTAGTTGCAGCTTGAAATACCTACATACTTGGAGTGCGGTTTACAAGCCTGGTTTCACGAGAACGTGTGGAGTGAGGGCAGCGTCGTCGTCGGACATTTCATCGTCAGTATGTGTGGAAGTCGATTACTAAATGATTGATTAAGGGAGTTGATTACTCATTTTAAAAATTGAGGCATCACAATTGTTGGAAATTGGTCAACAGACTTTGGGACTTGGGTAGATGTCAGCAATGCAGTTAATTAATTTTAAGTCGAATTTATTTATTTTATTAATTCGGTTCAGTAACCCATTGTGATAATTTGTATGAAGCCCCATAATTTTGTTGGCATTTTGAAACTCGAAACTGGTATTTAATGCGAGTCAAATTACGAAATTGCAATTTGACGGCTATCCTTCGAACATTTAATGGGTGAAAATTTACACGATTTTTTGAGAAAATATGACAAAAAAATACTCGGGATGGTTTTTAACATTGTGTGTGTTTAGATATACCATATTCTTTTGGTTATCGTAGACATAAGATCCAGCCAACTACAAGATCGCAGTCTAATTAATTTTTTTGCAGGGTATGGAAATACTTGACCAATACTCCATTATAAAAGTAATAGAAAGGCTGATTTAAAGAAACGTTTTTATACCCTATCCCATAAGGGTATATTAGTTTTGATAGATAGTTTGTAACATAGAGAAATAACTTAGATACATATACCTCAAAGTAAATGGATCGACTCAGAATCGCTAGCTGAGTCGATTAAGCCATGTCTGTCTGTCCGTCCGTCTGCACGTCACCGATGTTTAGGCCTTAAAGTTTTGAGCTAGGATAATGAAATTTGATATATAGGATCCTCGTCCTTGCCTACAGAACAAGTGTAAAAAATTATATAATCCGCAAACTGCCACGCGCCCTTTTAAGAAAAACTTAGTTTTTGGCCAACCCGTAGGGAATTTCGAAAAAGTGAGCAACATATTTAGACAATCTTAATATCTTTATATCGTCTTTAAGGTGTTTTTTGCCAAACAACTTTCTCCGGTCAAATTTAAAATTCTTGGAAAAAAAATTCGATCCAGAATCATTGGTAATATTAATATAAATATTTCGTCTATAGACGATTTTAACCCACGCCCACTTTATGGGGGCGTTTTTTTATAAAACCGTAGAACCGTCAGAGTGTTTTATAAACGGTCTGAACAAATTATTGTCACAACGCCATTTTCTATATTTAATCCACATCATGTTTTAAGCCATTTCCACTTTTTTGGGGATTTTAGTTTTACAGATAGGATGGGAAAGGGTATTCAACTATCCGAACAGCGGATTGTTTCTCACATGTTTATACCCTATCCCATAGGGGTATATTAGTTTTGACACTAAGATTGTAACATAGAGAAATAATTTCGATACATATAACTCAAAGTATCTGGATCGATTCGAATCGCTAGCTGAGTCGATTAAGCCATGTCTGTCTGTCCGTCCGTCTGTGTGTCACCGATTTTTGGGTCTTAAATTTTGAGCTAGAGTGTTGAAATTTAGTATATAGCGTTTATACTAAAAACGCCCCCAAAAAGTGAGCGTGGCAAAAAACTTTATATAGACGTAATATAGATATTAAGATTGTCTAAATATGCTGCTCAGAAACTTTTTTAAAATTCCTTGAGGTTTGGTCAAAAACTAAGTTTTTCTTAAAAGGGGGGCGTGACAGTTGGCGGATTTTGAAAATTTTTATACTTGTTCTGTAGGCATGGACGAGGATCCTATATAGCAAATTTCATTATAATTACTCAAAATGTAAGGCCTAAAAATCGGTGACAGGCAGACAGGTGGACGGACGGACAGACAGACATGGCTTATTCGACTCAGCTAGCGATTCTGAGTCGGTCCATATACTTTGAGGTATATATAGTATAATTATTTCTCTATGTTATAAAATATGTATCAAAACTAATATGCCCCTATGAAATAGGGTATACAAATTTGAGTTTTTGGATCAAAACCGTTTATTTTTAATACGACTACGTATTTATATATATTTTAAAATAGTATTTTGTCGTAGAAACCTTAGTTATGAGGTTTGCTGCCAAAAAATACTTTCTACCTTCTTAATAAGTTGTATCGAAAACTAGTAGTAGTTTAATAGCAAGTAGGAGTACACGCTTTATTTAGTAAATTTTCACATATAATAAATTCAGTCCACAACTGATATAAGAAACCTCTAAAATCCAAAAAAAAATTGTTTCTTATATCCGAGTTGTTTTTATATGCGTAACAAAGTTTCTTATATGAAAACAACTAATAAAAGAAACAAATATGAGAAAAATATACCGATGCACTAACTAAAATACTTTAGAGAAAAAGATCATTTGTTAGAAAAACGTAAAAAAATGAGTTTTTAACGTTTAAAGTTTTTTTTTAACATACTGTAACTTATTTAACTTATTGTATACATACCCCAAAAAGTTGGCGTGAGCCAAAAAGATAGATAGACGAAATGCATCTTAGATTAATTTCGAAGTATTTGCATCAAATTTTTGTTCGATTTTTACAAAACTTTTGCCGAAAATAGTTTTTTTTTTTAAATAAAACACCAACAAAAAGAAGGGGTGGCTTAAATCTATATATGGCCGACATATAGACAACGACAATGTCGAAATGTCTTGCTCCGACATTTTTTTTGACTAGGGGTATGTCGCTCTAAAGCTCGTATAGTTCGTGGTTGAATCTTCGTCTCCGTAGCCCGTCAACGCAAACGGGACCGCAGATTTTTCGAATAATTTTTCTCTCCAATCGACCAAGGATTTCTTCATCCGCTCTTGATACGGTCCATGCTTCAGTGCCGTAGAGCAGGACTGGGATAATCAGGGTCTTATATAGGATATCCTTAGTAGTTCGAGTGAGGGCTTTACTACTAAATTGCCTTCTTAGCCCGAAGAAACAGCGATTGGCAAGAGTAATTCTTCGCTTGATTTCTGACGAGATGCTGTTGTCAGAGTTAATAGCGGAGCAGAGGTAGACAAAGTCACGTACTACCTCAAAGTTACATCTGTCAATGGTGACGTTCGTCGATGTTGTGTGTCCTTTTGTGTTGGCAGCATATACTTAGTCTTACCATCATTTACTGCTATACCCATTTTTGCCGCTTCCTTCTCTATACTAGCAAACGTGGCTATGACATCACGTTGAGGAATATATCCCTTTGGTCATATGAGAAGGTTGCAATCCTGTGCGGATCGTTTAATACTCTATCACACCCCACCCCTAAAATTAATATCCCCAAAATGAGGGCTTGATGGCGATAAAATATTGAAAATGACGTTGTCACAACATATTGTTAAGACGGGAAGCGTACGACAAAAAAATGTCGACTGAACATATATAAACTTCATGGACTGTTAAAATGTCGACTGAAGTTTGGTCAACAAAAACAAAAGTTGAAAGTTTAAACTCCAGCCTATTAAAATTTCGATTGAAAAGTTGTCGGTAAAAATGTCGACTTTTATCTAAAATAAAACAGGAATGGGGAAACGTACGAAAAAAATATCGAAAGTTTAAAATCTCGACGCTTAAAATTTCGACTAAATTTTTTGAATGTCGGTCAAATTATCGACAAATTTGCTTCTATCTACCATTATGATATAAATAACATATGAGAAGGCTACAATCCGCTGTGCGGATCGTTGAATACCCTATCCCATCCTATCCATAAAACTAAAATCCCCAAAAAAGTGGGCATGGCTAAAAACACGATGTGGATAAAATAGAAAAAATGATATAGTGACTACAAATTCTTCAGACTGCTTACAAAACAATTTTACGGTTCTACAAAAGACAAGGTTTTCTCCTGCATATGTTATGGGGTAGTGTGTAAAAATGTTTTTATACCCTATCCCATAGGGGGGTATATTAGTTTTGATACTTAGTTTATAACATAGAGAAATAACTTTGCTACATATACCTCAAAGTCGAATTAGCCATGTCTGTCTGTCCGTCCGTCCGTCCGTCCGTCCGTCTGTCTGTTCGTCACCGATTTTTTGGCCTTAAATTTTGAGCTAGGATAATGAAATTTGGTATATAGGATCCTCGTCCGTGCCACCAGAACAAGTGTAAAAATTTTTGAAATCCGCCCACTGCCACGCCCCCTTTTTAGGAAAACTAATTTTTTAGACAAACCGTAAGGAATTTCAAGAAAGTGTTTGAGTAGCATATTTAGACAATCCTAATATCTATATTTCGTTAATACAAAGTTTTTTGCCACGCCGACTTTTTGGGGGCGTTTTTAGTAAAAAACGCTTTTTGTCCAAATTTTTAAACTTTCGAAAAAAATTTTGATGCAAATAGTTCCGAAATGGTAATATAAACATTTTGTCCATAGATCATTTTCACCTACGCCCACATTTTGGGGGCGTTTTCTTACAAAAAATTTTGATGCAAATAGTTCCGAAATGGTAATATAAACATTTTGTTTATAGATCATTTTCACCTACGCCCACATTTTGGGGGCGTTTTCTTACAAAAACCATTTGTATACCCCATCCCAAGGCATTAGCAATAGAAATACGTTGTTTTTTGTCGAACAACACAAGATTTTGAGAAACTGTCTGAGCAATATATTGTTACAATGTCATTTTCTGTATTTCATCGCCATAAGGCCTATATTTTGAGGATATTAATTTAAAGGATGGGATGGGATAGGGTATTCAACGATCCGCATAGCGGATTGTAGCCTCTCATATGTTTTTGTCTTTAAGTCGACTATAGTTAAGTGAATGATGTAAAGAAGTGCGCGCCCACTTGTTTACATCATTCACGGGTTGGGTACGATTGATCGCTTTTCAAAATATCGTTTGGAAAAAATCGACAAAAAAACATATGAGAAGGCTACAATCCGCTGTGCGGATCGTTTAATACCCTATCCCATCCCATCCTTAAAATTGATATCCCCAAAATATGGTCTTTATGGTCATAAAGTATTGAAAATGACGTTGTTACAACATATTGTTCCGAAGGATTATCAAATTCTTTTGTGGTTCGACAAAAAACCACGTTTTTGTATTGCATATGCCTTTTGGTAGGGCATACAAATGGTTTTTGTAGGAAAACGCCCCAAAAAGTGGGCGTGGGTTAAAATGGTCTACTGACGAAATGTTCATATTAATACTACCAATGATTTTGCGTCAAAATTTATTTCGAAAATTTTCAAATTTGGCCAAAAAAGGTTTTTTATGAAAAACGCCCCCAAAAGTGGGTGTGGCAAAAAACTTTGTATGGACGAAATATAGATATTAGGATTGTCTAAATATGCTGCTAACAGACTTTTTGAAATTCCTTACGGTTTGGCTTAAAACTACGTTTTTTCTAAAAGGGGGCGTGGCAATTGTCGGATTTTAAAAATTTTTACACTTGTTCTGGTGACTCGGCCAAGGATCATATATACCAAATTTCACTATCCTAGCTCAAAATTTAAAGCCTAAAAATCGGTGACGTACAGACGGACGGACGGACGGACGGATGGACGGACAGACAGACATGGCTTAATCGACTCAGCTAGCGATTCTGAGTCGATCCATATACTTTGAGGTATATGTAGCTAAATTATTTCTCTATGTTACAAACTAAGTATCAAAACTAATATACCCCTATGGGATAGGGTACCTATAAATTCCGACAAAAAAATAACGATTGGTTAAAATGTCGACCGATCAAAAAATCGATTGCGAAAATGTCGATTTTTTAAAATATCGATTTTAAAATGTCGACTACAGTTTAGTGAATGATGTAAACAAGTGCGCGCGCACTTGATGTCCATAGATTATTTTCACCTACGCCCACATTTTGGGGGCGTTTTCTTACAAAAACCATTTGTATACCCCATTCCAAGGCATTAGAAATAGAAATACGTTGTTTTTTGTCGAACCACAAAAGATTTTGATAAACTGTCTGAGCAATATATTGTGACAATGTCATTTTCGGTATTTCATCGCCATAAGGCCTTTATTTTGAGGATATTAATTTTAAGGATGGGATGGGATAGGGTATTCAACGATCCGCACAGCGGATGGTAGCCTCTCATATGTTTTTTTTTCGAAATATTTAAAATTTGACCGAAAAAGGTTTTTTATTATAACGCTCACAAAAAGTGGACTGATATAAGAAACCTCTAAAATCCAAAAAAAATTGTTTCTTATATCCGAGTTGTTTTTATATGCGTAACAAAGTTTCTTATATGAAAACAACTAATAAAAGAAACAAATATGAGAAAAATATACCGATGCACTAACTAAAATACTTTAGAGAAAAAGATCATTTGTTAGAAAAACGTAAAAAAATGAGTTTTTAACGTTTAAAGTTTTTTTTAACATACTGTAACTTATTTAACTTATTGTATACATACCCCAAAAAGTTGGCGTGAGCCAAAAAGATAGATAGACGAAATGCATCTTAGATTAATTTCGAAGTATTTGCATAAAGTTTTTGTTCGATTTTTACAAAACTTTTGCCGAAAATAGTTTTTTTTTTTAAATAAAACACCAACAAAAAGAAGGGGTGGCTTAAATCTATATATGGCCGACATATAGACAACGACAATGTCGAAATGTCTTGCTCCGACATTTTTTTTGACTAGGGGTATGTCGCTCTAAAGCTCGTATAGTTCGTGGTTGAATCTTCGTCTCCGTAGCCCGTCAACGCAAACGGGACCGCAGATTTTTCGAATAATTTTTCTCTCCAATCGACCAAGGATTTCTTCATCCGCTCTTGATACGGTCCATGCTTCAGTGCCGTAGAGCAGGACTGGGATAATCAGGGTCTTATATAGGATATCCTTAGTAGTTCGAGTGAGGGCTTTACTACTAAATTGCCTTCTTAGCCCGAAGAAACAGCGATTGGCAAGAGTAATTCTTCGCTTGATTTCTGACGAGATGCTGTTGTCAGAGTTAATAGCGGAGCAGAGGTAGACAAAGTCACGTACTACCTCAAAGTTACATCTGTCAATGGTGACGTTCGTCGATGTTGTGTGTCCTTTTGTGTTGACAGCATATACTTAGTCTTACCATCATTTACTGCTATACCCATTTTTGCCGCTTCCTTCTCTATACTAGCAAACGTGGCTATGACATCACGTTGAGGAATATATCCCTTTGGGGTAGGGTAAAAACATATGAGAAGGTTACAATCCTGTGCGGATCGTTTAATACTCTATCACACCCCACCCCTAAAATTAATATCCCCAAAATGAGGGCTTGATGGCGATAAAATATTGAAAATGACGTTGTCACAACATATTGTTAAGACGGGAAGCGTACGACAAAAAAATGTCGACTGAACATATATAAACTTCATGGACTGTTAAAATGTCGACTGAAGTTTGGTCGACAAAAAAAAAAGTTGAAAGTTTAAACTCCAGCCTATTAAAATGTCGATTGAAAAGTTGTCGGTAAAAATGTCGACTTTTATCTAAAATAAAACAGGAATGGGGAAACGTACGAATTGCCGACAAAAAAAAAGTCGACTACCAATAATGTCGACATTGGCGTTTGCTTAAATCTCGAAAAATTTTTTTATCGATTTTTAAAAATATCGAAAGTTTAAAATCTCGACGCTTAAAATTTCGACTAAATTTTTTGAATGTCGGTCAAATTATCGACAAATTTGCTTCTATCTACCATTATGATATAAATAACATATGAGAAGGCTACAATCCGCTGTGCGGATCGTTGAATACCCTATCCCATCCTATCCATAAAACTAAAATCCCCAAAAAAGTGGGCATGGCTAAAAACACGATGTGGATAAAATAGAAAAAATGATATAGTGACTACAAATTCTTCAGACTGCTTACAAAACAATTTTACGGTTCTACAAAAGACAAGGTTTTCTCCTGCATATGTTATGGGGTAGTGTGTAAAAATGTTTTTATACCCTATCCCATAGGGGGGTATATTAGTTTTGATACTTAGTTTATAACATAGAGAAATAACTTTGCTACATATACCTCAAAGTATATGGATCGACTCAGAATCGCTAGCTGAGTCGAATTAGCCATGTCTGTCTGTCCGTCCGTCCGTCCGTCCGTCCGTCTGTCTGTTCGTCACCGATTTTTTGGCCTTAAATTTTGAGCTAGGATAATGAAATTTGGTATATAGGATCCTCGTCCGTGCCACCAGAACAAGTGTAAACATTTTTGAAATCCGCCCACTGCCACGCCCCCTTTTTAGGAAAACTAATTTTTTGGACAAACCGTAAGGAATTTCAAAAAAGTGTCTGAGTAGCATATTTAGACAATCCTAATATCTATATTTCGTTAATACAAAGTTTTTTGCCACGCCGACTTTTTGGGGGCGTTTTTAGTAAAAAACGCTTTTTGTCCAAATTTTTAAACTTTCGAAAAAAATTTTGATGCAAATAGTTCCGAAATGGTAATATAAACATATGAGAGGCTACAATCCGCTATGCGGATCGTTGAATACCCTATCCCATCCCATCCTTTAAATTAATATCCTCAAAATATAGGCCTTATGGCAATGAAATACAGAAAATGACATTGTAACAATATATTGCTCAGACAGTTTCTCAAAATCTTGTGTGGTTCGTATTTCTATTGCTAATGCCTTGGGATGGGGTATAAAAACGGTTTTTGTAAGAAAACGCCCCCAAAATGTGGGCGTAGGTGAAAATGATCTATAGACAAAATGTTTATATTACCATTTCGGAAGCATTTGCATCAAAATTTTTTTCGAAGGTTTTAAAATTTGGACAAAAATCGTTTTTTTACTAAAAACGCCCCCAAAAAGTGGGCGTGGCAAAAAACTTTGTATGAACGAAATATAGATATTAGGATTGTCTAAATATGCTACTCAGACACTTTTTTGAAATTCCTTACGGTTTGGCCAAAAAATAAGTTTTCCTAAAAAGGGGGCGTGGCAGTGGGCGGATTTTAAAAATGTTTACACTTGTTCTGGTGGCACGGACGAGGGTCCTATATACCAAATTTCATTATCCTAGCTCAAAATTTAAGGCCCAAAAACCGCTGACGAACAGACAGACGGACGGACGGACGGACGGACAGACAGACATGGCTAATTCGACTCAGCTAGCGATTCTGAGTCGATCCATATACTTTGAGGTATATGTAGCAAAATTATTTCTCTATGTTACAAACTAAGTATCAAAACTAATATACCCCCCTATGGGATAGGGTATAAACATTTTGTCCATAGATCATTTTCACCTACGCCCACATTTTGGGGGCGTTTTCTTACAAAAAATTTTGATGCAAATAGTTCCGAAATGGTAATATAAACATTTTGTCCATAGATCATTTTCACCTACGCCCACATTTTGGGGGCGTTTTCTTACAAAAACCATTTGTATACCCCATCCCAAGGCATTAGCAATAGAAATACGTTGTTTTTTGTCGAACAACACAAGATTTTGAGAAACTGTCTGAGCAATATATTGTGACAATGTCATTTTCTGTATTTCATCGCCATAAGGCCTATATTTTGAGGATATTAATTTAAAGGATGGGATGGGATAGGGTATTCAACGATCCGCATAGCGGATTGTAGCCTCTCATATGTTTATACCCTATCCCATAGGGGGGTATATTAGTTTTGATACTTAGTTTGTAACATAGAGAAATAATTATGCTACATATACCTCAAAGTATATGGATCGACTCAGAATCGCTAGCTGAGTCGAATTAGCCATGTCTGTTTTTTATATAAAAACCAGTTTTATAAACTACCCCATAACATATACAGGAGAAAACCTTGTCTTTTGTAGAACCGTAAAAGTGTTTTGTAAGCAGCCTGAAGAATTTGTTGTCACTATATCATTTTTTTTTATTTTATCCACATCGTGTTTTTAGCCATGCCCACTTTTTTGGGGATTCCAGTTTTATGGATAGGATGGGATAGGGTATTCAACGATCCGCATAATTTATTTCGTAAATTTTCAAATTTGGCCAAAAAAGGTTTTTTATGAAAAACGCCCCCAAAAGTGGGTGTGGCAAAAAACTTTGTATGGACGAAATATAGATATTAGGATTGTCTAAATATGCTGCTGACAGACTTTTTGAAATTCCTTACGGTTTGGCTTAAAACTACGTTTTTTCTAAAAGGGGGCGTGGCAATTGTCGGATTTTAAAAATTTTTACACTCGTTCTGGTGACTCGGCCAAGGATCCTATGTACCAAATTTCACTATCCTAGCTCAAAATTTAAAGCCTAAAAATCGGTGACGTACAGACGGACAGACGGACGGGCGGACGGACGGACGGATGGACGGGCGGACGGACGGATGGACGGACAGACAGACATGGCTTAATCGACTCAGCTAGCGATTCTGAGTCGATCCATATACTTTGAGGTATATGTAGCTAAATTATTTCTCTATGTTACAAACTAAGTATCAAAACTAATATACCCCTATGGGATAGGGTACCTATAAATACCGACAAAAAAATAACGATTGGTTAAAATGTCGACCGATCAAAAAATCGATTGCGAAAATGTCGATTTTTTAAAATATCGATTTTAAAATGTCGACTACAGTTTAGTGAATGATGTAAACAAGTGCGCGCGCACTTGATGTCCATAGATTATTTTCACCTACGCCCACATTTTGGGGGCGTTTTCTTACAAAAACCATTTGTATACCCCATTCCAAGGCATTAGCAATAGAAATACGTTGTTTTTTGTCGAACCACAAAAGATTTTGATAAACTGTCTGAGCAATATATTGTGACAATGTCATTTTCGGTATTTCATCGCCATAAGGCCTTTATTTTGAGGATATTAATTTTAAGGATGGGATGGGATAGGGTATTCAACGATCCGCACAGCGGATGGTAGCCTCTCATATGTTTTTTTTCGAAATATTTAAAATTTGACCGAAAAAGGTTTTTTATTATAACGCTCACAAAAAGTGGGCGTGGCAAAAAACATTATACGGGCGGACGGACAGACATGGCTTAATCGACTCAGCTAGAGATTCTGAGTCGTGTTTTTAAATTCCTTACGGTTTGGCCAAAAAATAAGTTTTCCTAAAAAGGGGGCGTGGCAGTGGGCGGATTTCAAAATTTTTTACAATTGTTCTGGTGGCACGGACGAGGATCCGATGTACCAAATTTCATTATCCTAGCTCAAAATTTAAGGCCCAAAAATCGGTGACGAATTGACAGACGGACGGACGGACAGACAGACATGGCTAATTCGACTCAGCTAGCGATACTGAGTCGATCCATATACTTTGAGGTATATGTAGCAAAATTATTTCTCTATGTTACAAACTAAGTATCAAAACTAATATACCCCCCTATGGGATAGGGTATAAACATATGAGAAGGCTACAATCCACTGTGCGGATCGTTGAATACCCTATCCCAGCCCATCTGTAAAACTAATATCCCCAAAAAGTGGACATGGCTTACAACACGATGGGGATTTAAATATAGAAAATGACATTGTCAGAACAAATTTTACGGTTCTTCAAAATACAAGGTTTTTCTCCTGCATATGTTATGGGGTAGTGTATAAAAATGGTTTTTATATAAAAACGCCCCCAAAAAGTGGGCGTGGGTTAAAATGGTCTATAGACGAAATGTTAATATTAACAATACTAATGATTTTGCTTCAACATTTTTTTCGAAAATTTTAAAATTTGACCGAAAAACGTTTTTTATTAAAAACGCTCCCAAAAAGTGGGCGTGGCAAAAAACTTTATATTGACGAAATATAGATAATTCGATTCTCTAGATATGCTGCTCGGACAGTTTTTTTTTAAATTCTTTACGGTTTGGCAAAAAAAACGTTTTCCTAAAGAGGGGGCATGGCAGTGGGCGGATTTTTTAAGATTTTTACACTTGTTCTGATGGCACGGACATCTGTTTAGTTTCCTGTTTTTCGCTTTTTGCCAATAGTGTCTGCAAAGCCGGTCAGATTGAATAAAAGTGTTCTTTATACTTGCATCGTTCACTCTTGTCGAATTCCTCCGGCTCAGCATCTTCCAACTTTCTTTGCAATGTCGAAAAACAATCGAAACATGTTACGAGAGCCTTCAGTCGATTATTTAAGTCAGCTTGTGTTGCTGTTTCAGCCTTGAGACGTGTGAATTCTTGAATGCGATCCAACTGCTTTAAGCACAAATTTCTCTTATTGCGAAGCACATCAATTTTTGACATTTTCTCTTTTTAACGCTGCAGTTTACGTCCACGTATAGTAAAAACATATGAGAATTTTACAATCTGCTGTGCGGATCGTTGAATACCCTATGGGGTATACAAATGGTTTTTTGTAAGAAAACGCACCCAAAAAGTGGGTGTAGGTGAAAATGATATATAGACAAAATGTTTATTTTATCATTACGGAAGCATTTGCATCAAAAGTTTTTTCGATTTTTTTAAAATTAGGACAAAAAGCGTTTTTTACTAAAAACGCCCCCAAAAAGTGGGCGTGGCAAAAAACTTTGTATGGACGAAATATAGATATTAAGATTGTCTAAATATGTTGCTAACACACTTTTTTGAAATTCCCTACGGTTTGGCTTAAAACCACGTTTTTCTAAAAGGGGGCGTGGCAGTGGGCGTATTTTAAAAATGTTTACACTTGTTCTGGTGACTCGGCAAAGGATCATATATACCAAATTTCATTATCCTAACTCAAAATTTAAGGCCCAAAAATCGGTGACGAACAGACAGACGGACGGACGGACGGACGGACAGACAGATTCGACTCAGCTAGCGATTCTGAGTCGATTCATATACTTTGAGGTATATGTTGCTAAATTATTTCTCTATGTTACAAACTAAGTATCAAAACTAATATACCCCTATGGGACAGGGTATAAACATATGGAAGGCTACAATCCGCTGTGCGGATCGTTGAATACCCTATCCCATCCTATCCATAAAACTAAAATCCCCAAAAAGTGGACATGGCTAAGCACACGATGTGGATAAAATAAAGAAAATGTCATGGTGACAACAAATTCATCAGACTGCTTATAAAAAACTTTTACGGTTCTACAAAAGACAAGGTTTTCTCCTGCATATGTTATGGGGTAGTGTATAAAAATGGTTTTTATTTAAAAACGCCCCCAAAAAGTGGGCGTGAGTTAAAATGGTCTACGGACGAAATGTGTATATTTATATTACTAATGATACTGCATCAAAAGTTTTTTCGAAAATTTTAAAATTTGACCGAAAAAGGTTTTTTATTAAAAACGCCCCCAAAAAGAGGGCGTGGCAAAAAACTTTATATAAACGAAATACAGATATTCAGATTGTCTAAATAGCTATGTTGTTCAGAAGTTTTTCAAAATTCCTTATGGCTTGGCCAAAAAATACGTTTTTCTATAAAAAGGGCGTGGCAGTGGGCGGATTTCAAAAATTTTTACACTTGTTCTGCTGGGAGCAACAAAGAGCACGTGTACCAAATTTCATCCTTCTAGCTCAAAATTTAAGGCCCAAAAACTGGTGACGTACGGGCGGACGGATAGACATGGCTAAATCGACTCAGCTATCGATTCTGTGTCGATCCATATACTTTGAGGTATATGTAGCTAAATTATTTCTCTATGTTACAAACTATGTATCAAAACTAATATACCCCTATGGGATAGGGTGTAAACATATGAGAAGGCTACAATCCACTGTGCGGATCGTTAAATACCCTATCCCCTCCTATCTGTAAAACTAGAATCCCCAAAAAGTGGACATGGCTAAAAATACGATGTGAATAAAATAAAGAAAATAACATGGTGTCAACAAATTCTTCAGACTGCTTATAAAAAACTTTTACGGTTCTACAAAAGACAAGGTTTTCTCCTGTATATGTTATGGGGTAGTGTATAAAAATCGTTTTTATATAAAAACGCCCCCGAAAAGTGGGCGTGACGAAATGTTCATATTAAAAATGTTAATGACTCTGCATCAAAAGTTTTTTTCGAAAATTTGAAAATTTGACCGAAAAACGTTTTTTATTTAAAACGCCCCCAAAAAGTGGGCGTGGCAAATAAATTTATATGAACGAAATACAGATATTCAGATTCTCTTAATATGTTCAGAAAGTTTTTCAAAATTCCTTATGGTTTATCCAAAAAATACGTTTTTCTAAAAAGGGGGCGTGGCAGTGGGCGGATTTCAAAAATTTTTACACTTGTTCTGCTGGGAGCAACAAAGAGCACGTGTACCAAATTTCATCCTTCTAGCTCAAAATTTAAGGCACAAAAACTGGTGACGTACGGACGGACGGACGGACGGACAGACATGGCTTAATCGACTCAGCTATCGATTCTGAGGCGATCCATATACTTTGAGGTATATGTAGCTAAATTATTTCTCTATGTTACAAACTATGTATCAAAACTAATATACCCCCCTATGGAATAGGGTATAAACATATGAGTAGGCTACAATCCGCTGTGCGGATCGTTGAATACCCAATCCCATCCCATCCTTAAAATTATTATCCTCAAAATATAGGCCTTATGGCGATGAAATACAGAAAATGACATTGTCACAATATATTGCTCAGACAGTTTCTCAAAATCTTTTGTGGTTCGACAAAAAACAACGTATTTCTATTGCTAATGCCTTGGCATGGGGTATACATTTTTTTTTTGTAAGAAAACGCCCCCAAAATGTGGGCTTCACCTACGCCCAAATGGACAAAATGTTTATATTACCATTGCGGAAGTATTTGCATCAAAATTTTTTCGAAAGTTTTAAAATTTGGACAAAAAGCGTTTTTTACTTAAAACGCCCCCAAAATGTGGGCGTGGCAAAAACTTTGTATGAACGAAATATAGATATTAGTCAAATTCTTCAGACTGCTTACAAAACACTTTTACGGTTCTACAAAATACAAGGTTTTCTCCTGCATATGTTATGGGGTAGTGTATAAAAATGGTTTTTATATAAAAACGCCCCCAAAAAGTGGGCGTGGGTGAAAATGGTATATAGACGAAATGTTTATATTAATAATGATTCATTGTCACAATATATTGCTCAGACAGTTTATCAAAATCTTTTGTGGTTCGACAAAAAACAACGGTTTTCTATTGCTAATGCCTTGGGAGAAAACGCCCCCAAAATGTGGGCGTAGGTGAAAATGATCTATAGACAAAATGTTTATATTACCATTGCGGAAGTATTTGCATCAACATTTTTTTCGAAAGTTTCAAAATTTGGACAAAAAACTTTTTTTTACTAAAAACGCCCCCAAAAAGTGGGCGTGGCAAAAAACTTTGTAATATGTTGCAAACACACTTTTTTTGAAATTTCTTACGGTTTGGCTTAAAACTACGTTTTTTCTAAAAGGGGGCGTGGCAGTGGGCGGATTTTAAAAATTTTTACACTTGTTCTGGTGACTCGGCCAAGGATCCTATATACCAAATTTCACTATCCTAGCTCAAAATTTAAGGCCCAAAAATCGGTGACGAACAGACAGACGGACGGACGGACGGACAGACAGACATGGCTAATTCAACTCAGCTAGCGATTCTGATTCGATCCATATACTTTGAGGTATATGTAGCTAAATTATTTCTTTATGTTACAAACTAAGTATCAAAACTAATATACCCCTATGGGATAGGGTATAAAAATTGCATCCATAAGTGTCTGAAGTGCAACCGTACTAGCGCAAGTAGAGGCCTGCCTGAATTCGCGACCACTTTGTCCGGTAACGGAAGACCCTGATGATTTATTCGACCTGACACCGGAATACTTTCTGATCGATGGTCCGGTAAACACAATCCCGGAAAAGAATCTAACCGACGTAAAAGCGAATTATTTAGACAAATGGCAGTTGATGCAGAAAATTCAGCAGGACTTTTGGAAAAAACAGAATTCTGAATATCTCGTTCTGTTGCAACAACGTCCTAAATGGCTGACATCAAATTTCCAAATTAAAATGGGCCAGTTAGTAATACTACCTGATGTACAAACGCCACCTACCCTTTGGCAACTTGGTCGAATTGAAGCAACACAGCCTGGAGCGGATGGGAAAGTTCGGGTCGTCACCATTAGGACATCAACTAGTTCTTTCCAATGACCAATAGTAAAGCTTTGTCTTCTTCCAATGTCAAAAGAATGAAATACTTACACACACACACACAAATTAATTTTAAAACTTTTATACATAAACCTACTTTTAAAATAACTTATTATAATTCATACTAATCTAAACAAAATTCTATAACCCATTATTGCCACACGCCATTCACCACGTTTTCTCCGTTTCATGTATCTACCCTGCTGGAAATCAACGAGCATCATCAATGAACATCATCTCGCTACAAACATCTCTAAAAATGGAAGACCAGCTGATGACCGTTTCATAACTTCTTCAAATGTCATTTCCTGTGGCCCGACAGGATGTTGCCGCGCAACAATAACCACAGTTGATACCATCTTCCGGAAACACAACTTTAATAAAAAACATATGAGAGGCTACAATCCGCTATGCGGATCGTTGAATACCCTATCCCATCCCATCCTTTAAATTAATATCCTCAAAATATAGGCCTTATGGCGATGAAATACTGAAAATGACATTGTCACAATATATTGCTCAGACAGTTTCTCAAAATCTTGTGTGGTTCGACAAAAAACAACGTATTTCTATTGCTAATGCCTTGGGATGGGGTATACAAATGGTTTTTGTAAAAAAACGCCCCCAAAATGTGGGCGTAGGTGAAAATGATCTATGGACAAAATGTTTATATTACCATTGCGGAAGTATTTGCATCAAAAATTTTTTCGAAAGTTTTAAAATTTGGACAAAAAGCGTTTTTTACTAAAAACGCCCCCAAAAAGTGGGCGTGGCAAAAAACTTTGTATGAACGAAATATAGATATTAGGATTGTCTAAATATGTTGCAAAGACACTTTTTTGAAATTCCTTACGGTTTGGCCAAAAAATAAGTTTTTCTAAAAAGGGGGCGTGGCAGTGGGCGGATTTCAAAAATTTTTACACTTGTTCTGCTTCGTCGGCCAGAGAGTCTATATACCAAATTTCAACACTCTAGCTCAAAATTTAAGGCCCAAAAATCGGTGACACACAGACGGACGGACGGACGGACGGACGGACGGACGGACGGACAGACAGACATGGCTTAATCGACTCAGCTAGCGATTCTGAATCGATCCATATACTTTGAGGTATATGTATCGAAATTATTTCTCTATGTTACAAACTTAATGTCAAAACTAATATACCCCCCTATGGGATAGGGTATAAACATATGAGAAGGCTACAATCCGCTGTGCGGATCGTTGAATACCCTATCCCATCCTATCCATAAAACTAAAATCCCCAAAAAAGGGGACATGGCTAAAAACACGATGTGGATAAATAGAAAAAATGATATAGTGACAACAAATTCTTCAGACTGCTTACAAAACACTTTAACGGTTCTACAAAAGACAAGGTTTTCTCTTGCATATGTTATGGGGTAGTGTATAAAAATGGTTTTTATATAAAAACGCCCCCAAAAAGTAGGCGTGGGTTAAAATGGTATATAGAAGAAATGTTCATATTAATAATGTTAATGATTCTGCATCAAAATTTTTTTCGAAAAATTTAAAATTTCACCGAAAACAGTTTTTTATTGAAAACGCCCCCAAAAAGTGGGCGTGGCAAAAAACGTTATATGGACGAAATATAGATATTAATATTGTCTAAATATGTTGTTCAGAAACTTTTTTAAAATTCCTTACGGTTTGGTCAAAAACTGAGTTTTTCTTAAAGGGGGCGTGGCAGTGGGCGGATTTCAAAAATTTTTACACTTGTTCTGTAGGCAGAGACGAGGATCCTATATACCTAATTTCATTATCCTAGCTCAAAATTTAAGGCCTAAAAATCGGTGACGTACAGACGGATGGACGGACGGACGGACGGACGGACAGACAGACATGGCTTAATCGACTCAGCTAGCGATTCTGAGTCGATCCATATACTTTGAGGTATATGTAGCAAAATTATTTCTCTATGTTACAAACTAAGTATCAAAACTAATATACCCCTATGGGATAGGGTATAACAAAACTAATATACCCCTATGGGATAGGGTATAAACATATGAGAGGCTACAATCCGCTATGCGGATCGTTGAATACCCTATCCCATCCCATCCTTTAAATTAATATCCTCAAAATATAGGCCTTATGGCGATGAAATACAGAAAATGACATTGTCACAATATATTGCTCAGACAGTTTCTCAAAATCTTTTGTGGTTCGACAAAAAACAACGTATTTCTATTGCTAATGCCTTGGGATGGGGTATACAAATGGTTTTTGTAAGAAAACGCCCCCAAAATGTGGGCGTAGGTGAAAATGATCTATGGACAAAATGTTTATATTACTATTGCGGAAGTATTTGCATTAAATTTTTTTTCGAAAGTTTTAAAATTTGGACAAAAAAGTTTTTTACTAAAAACGCCCACAAAAAGTGGGCGTGGCACAAAACTTTGTATGGACGAAATATAGATATTAGGATTGTCTAAATATGTTGCAAACACACTTTTTTGAAATTCCTTACGGTTTGGCCTAAAACTACGTTTTTTTCTAAAAGGGGGCGTGGCAGTGGGCGGATTTTAAAAATTTTTACACTTGTTCTGGTGACTCGGCCAAGGATCCTATATCCCAAATTTCATTATCCTAGCTCAAAATTTAAGGCCCAAAAATCGGTGACGAACAGACAGACGGACGGACGGACGGACGGACGGACAGACAGACATGGCTAATTCGACTCAGCTAGCGATTCTGAGTCGATCCATATACTTTGAGGTATATGTAGCTAAATTATTTCTCTATGTTACAAACTAAGTATCAAAACTAATATACCCCTATGGGATAGGGTATAAAAATACGTTTTCTAAAAACGGGGCGTGGCAGTGGGCGGATTTCAAAAATTTTTACACTTGTTCTGGTGGCACGGACAAGGATCCTATATACCAGATTTCATTATCCTAGCTCAAAATTTAAGGGCCAAAAGTCGGTGACGAACAGACGGACGGACGGACGGACGGACAGACAAGGCTAATTCGACTCAGCTAGCGATTCTGAGTCGATCCATATACTTTGAGGTATATGTAACTAAATTATTTCTCTATGTTACAAATTAAGTATCAAAACTAATATACCCCTATGGGATAGGCTATAAAAAACCTGTGTGGAGAGTGGAGAAATTGGTTGTTGGGTTTTGGGGATCTTAACAGGTTGCTGAGTGTGGGTTGGATATAATTATTTGGGAGAGGATTATGCCGGAGTAACTAGGGTGTTGTCGTTGTAAGTATTTAACAAGAAAATACTTTTGGGGAGTATTGAAAGGAATCCAAAGCACAAGGATACAAGGTTCGAAAAAAATCCTGTCGAGATGAACAAGGAAATATCCTAGTTGAGACACAGTTGATGCTGAGGATATGGAAGAACCACTTCTGCAGACTGTTGAACGGCGATGACGAAGAACATTCCGCTGTCAGGCAGAACGAACCATTTAATATCGGCAACGACAGCGAAAACTGCCAACCACCCGACCTAAGTGAAGTGAGGATAGCTGTATCCAAACTCAAGCTTAATAAGGCCGCCGGAAATGACGGCCTTCCCGCTGAGCTTTATTAAGCTGGCGGAGATGACTTGGTAAGCAACATCCACTGTTTGGCTTATGCCAAATCAGGTCGGTGAAAGCATGCCTGAAGAATCGAACCTCAGCATCGTTTGCCCGATCCACAAAAAAGGAGACCATCTGAACTGCGCCAACTACAGAGGCATAAGTCTACTCAACATCGCCTACAAGATCCTATCTGCCGTAATATGTGAACGCCTGAAACCGTTTACCAACAACCTGATCGGCCCTTATCAGTGTGGTTTTAGGCCAGGAAAGTCCACAATCGATCAAATTTTCACACTTCCGCAGATCCTGGAAAAAACCAAAGAAGTCCAAATCGATACCCACCACCTATTTATCGATTTCAGGAATTACTCTTGCCAATCGCTGGCAATCGAGTAAAGCCTTCACTTGAACTACTAAGGAGATCATATATAAGACCCTGAACATCCCAGTCCTGCTCTACGGCGCTGAAGCATGGACCGTATTCTTCGGAAAATCGTCGGTCCCGTTTGCGTTGACGGGCTATGGAGACGAAGATTTAACCACGAACTATACCAGCTGTACAGCGACATACCCCTAGTCAAAAATCTCCGCATTGGACGTTTAAGATGGGTAGGACATGTAGAAAAAATGGACACCAATACTCCGGCTCGCAGAGTCTTCGATTCCCAGCCAGACGTCGGACGCAGTAGAGGAAGACCTCGCCTTAAGTGGCGCGCAGAAGTAGAAACCGACCTCAACCAACTTGGAGTGCGCAATTAGCTAAGGACCGGGCTAATTGGAGAGGCATGTTGGTTGAGCCCCGGTGTATCCCGGACTGTAGCGCCACTTAAGTAAGTAAGTAGACACTACGTTTTTCTAAAAAGGAAGCGTGGCAGTGGGCGGATTTCAAAAATAACTTGTTTTGCTTCTTTAGCCAGAGAGTCTATATATCAAATTTCAATAGCTCAAAATTTAAGGCCCAAAAATTGGTGACACACAGAAGGACAGACGGACAGACAGACAGGCATGGCTATATCGACTCAGCTTCTGAATAGATCCATATCCTTTTTTTTCTCCCAAAGTAGTGTGAGATTTTTACTCACTAAAACCATCACCCATTTTGTATTTCTATTGCTACTAAGTATTCGTCTTATCTAGCAATTTTTTTATCACGAGTATATAATATGTTTGGCAGGTAACTTTCCTTTGAGAAAGTTACGATTTGCTCTCATTAAGTGATATCCGCCAGGATTTAGTCCATTCATTAACCTCGTTAAGAGCGTTTTGTAATACTTGCATTGTTTCGATTTCTAATTTAAGATCAATCAATTCAATACACTCTTTTATATATAGTGAGGCTCCACCTCTAGCCTTATTCGAAGGATGTAGAGCATGATAGTCGAGGTAGCCTTTAATCTTTAAGTTCGAATTACTCTTTGCGTGAGTTTCGGATATTAAACAGATGTCTATATCTTTTTCCTGCATAAATAATTCAAGTTCTCCAAGTTTCTGCCAAAGGCAATTCATGTTTAAGGTGGGGTATTCTATTGCGAATACTATTTTCGAGCTTAACGAGCCTGTCAAAAATAAGTTTATTCGTTTTGCTTTGCTCCTCAAGTTTTGAAAGAATAATCGAAAATACATTTGAAACTGGGTCAGGTGAGATATTTTTTTGGGCGTTATTGGATACTGTAGCTTCAGCATACGTTTGTACATTTGGTTTTGGATGTACAAGATCCTAACGGATATCTGATGGCCGCGTAGTTTGTGAAAATTTAGGTTTTTCGATTATGGCCTGCTTTGTCTTCGACATATTTTTGATCGGAATTTTAGGCTTTTGCTTCTTTAAATTTAATTTCTGTGAATTAATACTATTAAATTTCGTCCGTCTTTTTTGCAACTCTTTAGCTACTTCGCAGCCGAGATAATTTGCCGGATGATTGCCTTTACAGTTAGTGCAGATAGCAAGAGTTTTCTTATCTGACATACAATCTACCTCTATTTTTACAACAATATTAAGTATTGTTTTTATTTCATAAATTTTGTTCAAACTTTCTGTTCTATCGAAAGTGAGTATAAATAAGGGAAGACCGCGTTTTATCACATTTCCTTCGCCATCTTTTTGCTTTTGGTCTCGCTTGACAATGTTAACGGCATCTATGACTTTATATTGCCTGTTTTCAGATCGTTTACAATGCCATCCTTTAAGCACGACGCATGTAACCCTCTAGCTACAATGCGTAAAGGCCTTTCAGATTTATTTTCAAAGGAATACCATTCTATTTATCGGTATTAAGCTTGCGAGATAATAGACGGTAACTTTCAGGGTCTTTAACGCAGACTTTCCATGTATTTTTTCTTAGCGAAGTTACTCGGTAGCCCGATAATGGCAACGATTTTATCAAGGTATGCAACTTGTTAAAGTCGTCAATACCGATCACAATAATTGGCGGTCGGGGACGTTGTTTTAGCTGTTTCGCTTTATTAATAATGTCTTTGTTGCGGTTCATTATTTCAGGAGAGGATACAGCTTTCCTCTTTTTAACTGGTCTTTTCTTTAAGATCCAGTCAGTTTCGCGACTGAGTTCTTCTTCATACGTGTGGTATTCCGAATTCACGGGGCCGTTTGAACTTGGTTTTGGCTCATTAGGTATTTTAAATGAACTCTTCAGAGTCATATTTTCTTCCTTTTGATGGAGAATTTCTTTACGAAGCTCCTCGCAGCGCAGTTCGACATTGTTATGCCTTGTTCGAAGAAAGTCGTTTTCTTCCTTTAGGCTCTTATTTTTCATTGAGTCTCGGTTTTCGTGGACTGACACTTCTTTAAGACACATATATTTTTTTGAGATCCAGATGTAGGTGACCTCGTTACCCTTGAACTTTTTCCGAAAGGGTTACGCATTTGCAATAATTGGCTCTCCCCAGAATCCGTAGAGCCGACCTCCGTAGAGGGTGAATTTTCCAGTGAAACTGAATTGCCACCTGGGGTATTAAATCTTTTTTACGCTTTACACTCGGTATACGGGGGGTAGATTTTAGTCGCCTTCTACGACAGGCATGCCTTACCTCGGGTATATTCTGACCCCTAACCCGAAGGGGTTACCTCTCTCGCAATTATTTTTCTATTATTCCTCTATGTTACAAAATGAATGTCAAAACGAATATACCCCCATGGGATAGGGTATAAAAACTACTTTGTCGACCAATACGTAAGTTATTTAGTATAGGTATTGTCTTGCACAATGTTTTGTTGGTCCCACTAAACTGCTAAATTCAGCCAACAATTGAATATGTTGAAAATAATAGCTTCCCAAATATCGGCAGCATCTTTTGGAATGACAGTTGGAGCGATTACATGCATAGAATCAATAAAAATATTTAAAAATTGAAAATTCTATAATATAAATCTTGCCCTTTATTCGAAAAATGTCGTTTTCGTCCTTAAGGCTTTTATTTTTCATTGAGTCTTGGTTTTCGTGAGCCGACACTGGTGTGTTCGAGCTCGTGTTAAATTAGTTTACTTTTATAAATCCATTTGAAAGGTGGATATAGGTTTCTGTAATGGTATAAAGACTCTACATAAGTAGGTATGTACAAATTAACGACTCTCTAGTCTCATGCAGTTAAGTAAATAACGCGCCCGTTATCCATGTTTCTTGTACTCTGCGCGCAGACAAGCATTTCACTTAGGTTAGCCAAAGTTAGTTCATAACCAGCAGCCATCAAGTTTAAACCCATACCTTGCATTACCTATTTCAAACTTAAATTGTAATTGTATAATGAATTAAATGAACAAATAATTAAGAATAAAACTAAAAGAACATAAGAGTAAAAACTTATTATAAGTGACACCTAACAATCGGGGTCACCAATGTTTATACCCTATCCCATAGGGGTATATTACTTTTGATACTTAGTTTGTAACATAGAAAAATAATTAAGCTACATATACCTCAAAGTATATGGATCGACTCAGAATCGCTAGCTGAGTCGATTAAGCCATGTCTGCCTGTCTGTCCGTCCGTCCGTCCGTCTGTACTCCACCAATTTTTAGGCCTTACATTTTCAGCTAGGATAATGAAATTTGGTATATAGGATCCTCGTCTCTGCCTACAGAACAAGTGTAAAAATTTTTGAAATCCGCCCACTGCCACGCCCCCTTACAAGAAAAACTCAGTTTTTGACCAAAACGTAAGGAATTTTAGAAAAGTTTCTGAGCAACATATTTAGACAATATTAATAACTATATTTCGTCTGTATAAAGTTTTTTGCCACGCCCACTTTTTGGGGGCGTTTTCAATAAAAAACTGTTTTCGGTCAAATTTTAAATTTTTCGATTCAGAATCATTAACATTATTAATATAAACATTTCGTCTATATACTATTTTAACCCACCCACGCTTTTTGGGGGCGTTACGGCCGAAACAATATTAGCATCAACACCTTCTACCCCTCAAGTGAGCAACCAAGATTCGGGACATTCGGTTCATTCAGGCAGCAGCTCAATTCTCAGTGTTCATGATCACAAGCCAAGAAACTAAGTACTGTTTGAAAGTAGCGGCACGCCATTAGACACGTGCGACACGGTTATAGATATTCTTTCGGATCCTCCAACCATCGATAAGTATAATTACTTTAAAGCAGCTTTGATCAAGCGACATAGAATTTCAGAGACTAAATGTCTCGAACAGTTAGCTGAAAAAGCAGATGAAACAGCTTGCTGGTAGTGCTTTCGATCAAACTATAGTAAAAAACTTATGGTTGCGCCGCTTACCACAACCAATTAACATCGTTTTGCTATCGGTAGGACGAACTGACGGCGCGGCATTAGCGGATAAAATATATGAGGCGTCGCCGAGTCTATGTCTGTACAGCATTTCAACTTCCAAACCTGGGGGTCCTCATGACGATTTAGATGCACGACTAAGCAAGATAGAGTCAATGATAGAATCGTTGAATTTTCGCTCGCGCTCATGCAGCAGCCATACGTCCGTTTCGTCCTTCAACAGGAATCGTTCAAAGAACAGATCGAGTAAAAACAAAACCATCTGTTGGTATAATAATCGTTTTGGGGAGCCGCAAAGAAATGCACACTTCCGTGCTCCTTTTCATTATCGGCTGGAGAAGGATCAAACTAGTTAAACCTGCTGTCAACGTGGCAGACAGGCAGGAAATAAATAGCCGCTTATTCATCACCGTATTCCCCCTTCGGGATAGGGGGGGGTGTAGAATATATCCGAGGTAAGGTATGCCTGTCGTAAAAGGCGACTTAAATCCAAAAAGTTTAAACTTTTCACAAAAGTTAAAAAGAAAAGAACATGCAATGAACAAAACAAAAGATTTGAATACCCCAGGTGGTAGGCCGGTTACACTGGTAAATCCACCCTCTTCGGAGGTCGGTCCCATGGATTCTGGGGGGGACAATTTATTGCCCAGTAGCGACCCTTTGGGAAGATGTAAAAGGGTCGAAAGAACACCCCCATCTAAAAGGTAGATGACAATGAAAACCTTAAGGCTAAATTTTCAAAAGCCTGTGAAGAAAGAGATTGGTTTAAGCAACTCAATGAGGCACTGCTGAGAGAAATAAATAATCTGAAGCAGGAGTTGCAATTGTTGAAAGAACAAATCAACGGCCAAAAAAAAGAAAATGCTCAGACTGTCGAGTTCTCAACCGATAAAGAAGAACTTAAAAAACATATGAGAAGGCTACAATCCGATGTGCGGATCGTTTTATACCCTATCCCATCCCATCCTTAAATTAATATCCCCAAAATGTGGTCTTTATGGGCATAAAGTATTGTAAATGACGTTGTCACAACATATTCTTCAGAAGGTTTATCAAATCAAACAACGTTTATCTATGCATATGCCTTGGGGTAGGGCATACATATGGTTTTTGTAAGAAAACGCCCATAAAAAGTGGGCGTGGGTTAAAATGGTCTACTGACGAAATGTTCATATTAATACAATCAATGATTGTGCATCAAAACTTTTTTCGAAAATTAAAAATTTTGACCGGAAAACGTTTTTTTATAAAAAAAAACGCCCCCAAAAAGTGGGCGTGGCAAAAAACTTAATATTGACGAAGTATAGATATTACCATTCTCTAAATATGATTCTCAGACACTTTTTTAAAATTCATTACGGTTTGGCCAAAAAATACGTTTTCCTAAAAAGAGGGCGTGGCAGTGGGCGGATTTTAAAAATTTTTACACTTGTTCTGGTGGCACGGACGAGGATCCTATATACCAAATTTCATTTTCCTAGCTCAAAATTTAAGGCCCAAAAATCGGTGACGAACAGACAGACGGACGGACGGACGGACAGACAGACATGGCTAATTCGACTCAGCTAGCGATTCTGAGTCGATCCATATACTTTGAGGTATATGTAGCAAAATTATTTCTCTATATTACAACCTAAGTATCAAAACTAATATACCCCTATGGGATAGGGTATAAAGAGACGGAAGGGCATCGTCACATGGGGAATAAAAATAAACATATGAGAAGGCTACAATCCGCTGTGCGGATCGTTGAATACCCTATCCCATCCCACCTTTAAAATAATATCCTCAAAATGTGATAAAAAACAGAAAATGACATTGTCACAATATATTGCTCAGAGAGTTTATCAAAACCTTTTGTGGTTCGACAAAAAACAACGTTTTTGTATAGCTATGCCTTGAGGTAGTGCATACAAATGGTTTTTGAAGGAAAACGCCCACAAAAAGCGGGTGTGGGTTAAAATGGTCTACTGACGAAATGTTCATATTAATACTACCAATGATTTTGCATAAAAATTTTTTTTTAAAAATTTTCAAATTTGGCCAAAAAAGGTTTTTTTTATAGAAAACGCCCCCAAAAAGTGGGCGTGGCAAAAAACGTTGTATTGACAAAATATAGATATTACGATTTTATAAATATGCTTCTCAGACACTTTTTTAAAACTCTTTACGGTTTGGCCAAAAACTGAGTTTTTCTTAAAAGGGGTCGTGGCAGTGGGCGGATTTCAAAAATGTTTACACTTATTCTGTAGGCACGGGCGAGGATCCTATATACCAAATTTCATTATCCTAGCTCAAAATTTAAGGCCTAAAAATCGGTGACGTACAGACGGACGGACGGACAGACAGACATGGCATAATCGACTCAGCTAGCGATTCTGAGTCGATCCATATACTTTGAGGTATATGAAGCTAAATTATTTCTCTATGTTACAAACTAAGTATCAAAACTAATATACCCCTATGGGATAGGGTATAACTATGGGATAGGGTATAAAAACATATGAGAAGGCTACAATCCGCTGTGCGGATCGTTGAATACCCTATCCCATCCCATCTTTAAAATAATATCCTCAAAATGTGGGCTTTATGGCGATAAAAAACAGAAAATGACATTGTCACAATATATTGCTCAGAGAGTTTATCAAAACCTTTTCTGGTTCGACAAAAAACAACGTTTTTGTATAGCATATGCCTTGGGGTAGTGCATACAAATGGTTTTTGTAGGATAACGCCCCCAAAAAGTGGGCGTGGGTTAAAATGGTCTACTGACGAAATGTTCATATTAATACTACCAATGATTTTGCATCAAATTTTTTTTCTAAAATTTTCAAATTTGGCCAAAAAAGGTTTTTTATAGAAAACGCCCCCAAAAAGTGGGCGTGGCAAAAAACTTTGTATTGAAGAAATATAGATATTACGATTCTATAAATATGCTTCTCAGACACTTTTTTAAAACTCCTTACGGTTTGGCCAAAAACTGAGTTTTTCTTAAAAGGTTGCGTTGCAGTGGGCGGATTTCAAAAATGTTTACACTTGTTCTGTAGGCACGGGCGAGGATCCTATATACCAAATTTCATTATCCTAGCTCAAAATTTAAGGCCTAAAAATCGGTGACGTACAGACGGACGGACGGACGGACAGACAGACATGGCTTAATCGACTCAGCTAGCGATTCTGAGGTATATGTAGCTAAATTATTTCTCTGTGTTACAAACTAAGTATAAAAACTAATATACCCCTATGGGATAGGGTATAAACATATGAGAGGCTACAATCCGCTGTTCGGATCGTTGAATACCCTATCCCATCCCATCTTTAAAATAATATCCTCAAAATGTGGGCTTTATGGCGATAAAAAACAGAAAATGACATTGTCACAATATATTGCTCAGAGAGTTTATCAAAACCTTTTGTGGTTCGACAAAAAACAACGTTTTTGTATTGCATGTGCCTTGGGGTAGTGCATACAAATGTTTTTTGTAGGAAAACGCCCCCAAAAAGTGGGCGTGGATTAAAATGGTCTACTGACGAAATGTTCATATTAATACTACCAATGATTTAGCATCAAAATTTGTATACCCTATCCCATAGGGGTATATTAGTTTTGATACATAGTTTGTAACATAGAGAAATAATTTAGCTACATATACCTCAAATTATATGGATCGCCTCAGAATCGATAGCTGAGTTTTTTTTTTGTCTTACTAAATCTTGTATTTCTCGGGGGTACTTAATTTTACTATAGCTCACAATTTTGTTCTGTTGAGGAGTATTATTCCATGCTGCTTTTTGGATGGTATTGATATGTGAGTCAACAGCGACTTCGAGTTCCAATGGGGTTCAAAGCGATACACCCAGTCGGATATTATTTTCAATATCGTTTTTGAAACCTTCCCAGTTGGTTTTCCCGTTTGTTAATCTGGGTGGTTTTTCATTTATAATCAGTGACTCGCTCGTTGTTAAAATTACTGGAGAATGATCAGAGGAAAGCATTCTTCAACTTTGATTCGATTGGACGGCAGACCTTTTACAATGAAAAAATCGATCAAATCCGGTATTTTTCTAACATCAGTTGGACAGTAAGTTGGTTTTCCCGTAGAATGAAATTCAGTATTGTACTTTCTACCTACATCATAAAGCATCCTACCTTTCTGTGATATGCATCTAGATCCCCAGAATGAATGTTTTGCATTAAAGTCCCCTCCGATGACAAAACGTTGTCCAAGGGAATTAAGCAAGTTTTCAAAGTCAATTTTCTTAATCTTGCATCGTGGTGGGCAGTAAATAGACGATATCTTCAGAAAGGATTGTCTGCTTTTGACTTGTATAGAGTTAACTTGCATTGTTTCGATTTCTAATTAAGATCAATCGAATGTTCGATACACTCTTTTATATATAGTGAGGCTCCACCTCTAGCCTCATTCGATTGATGTAGAGCATGATAGTCGAGGTAACCTTTAATCTTTAAGTTTCAATTACTCTTTGCGTGAGTTTCGGATATTAAACAGATGTCTATATCTTTTTCCTGTATAAATAATTCAAGTTCTCCAAGTTTTTGCCAAAGGCCATTGGCATTCCACATAAGAATTTTAAGCAATCTATTCATGTTCAAGGTGGGGTACTTCTATTGCGAATACTATTTTCGAGCTTAACGAGCCTGTCAAAAATAAGTTTATTCGTTTTGCTTTGTTCCTCAATTTTTGAAAGAATAATCGAAAATAAATTTGACACTGGGTCAGGTGAGATATTTTTTTGGGCGTTATTGGATTCTGTAGCTTGAGCATACGTTTGTACATTTGGTTTTGGATGTACAAGATCCGAACGGATATCTGATGGCCGCGTAGTTTGTGAAAATCTAGGTTTTTCGATTATGGCCTGCTTTGTCATCGACATATTTTTGATCGGAATTTTAGGATTTTGCTTGTTTACATTTAATTTCTGTGAATTAATATTATTAAATTTCGTCCGTCTTTTTTGCAACTCTTTAGCTACTTTGCAGCCGCGATAATTTGCCGGATGATTGCCTTTACAGTTGATGCAGATAGCAAGAGTTTTCTTATCTGACATACAATCTACCGTCAGATGATTTCCGGCACATTTTACAGCGCGGTTCTTTTTGACAATAGCTTTGCGTATGATTGTATCCTTGGCAGCGCTTGCACTGGGGAACTAGTTTGGAATCCTTACGCATAGGCTCTATTTTTACAACAATATTAAGTATTGTTTATACCCTATCCCATAGGGGGTATATTAGTTTTGATACTTAGTTTGTAACATAGAGAAATAATTTTGCTACATATACCTCAAAGTATATGGATCGACTCAGAATCGCTAGCTGAGTCGAATTAGCCATGTCTGTCTGTCCCTCCGTCCGTCTGTTCGTCACCGATTTTTGGGTCTTAAATTTTGAGCTAGGATAATGAAATTTGGTATATAGGATCCTCGTCCGTGCTACCAGAACAAGTGTAAAATTTTTTTAAAACTGCCCACTGCCACGTCCCCTTTTTTGGAAAACTTATTTTTTGGCCAAACCGTAAGGAATTTCAAAAAAGTGTCTGAGCAGCATATTTAGACAATCTTAATAACTATATTTCGTTCATACAAAGTTTTTTGCCACGCCCACTTTTTGGGGGCGTTTTTAGTAAAAAACGCTTTTTGTTCAAATTTTAAAACTTTCGAAAAAATTTTTGATGCAAATACTTCTGCAATGGCATTTTGTCCATAGATCATTTTCACCTACGCCCACATTGTGGGGGCGTTTTCTTACAAAAACCATTTGTATACCCCATCCCAAGGCATTAGCAATAGAAATACGAACCACACAAGATTTTGAGAAACTGCCTGAGCAATATATTGTGACAACGTCATTTTCTGTATTTCAGCGCCATAAAGCCTATATTTTGAGGATATTAATTTAAAGGATGGGATGAGATAGGGTATTCAACGATCCGCATAGCGGATTGTAGCCTCTCATATGTTTATACCCTATCCCATAGGGGGGTATATTAGTTTTGATACTTAGTTTGTAACATAGAGAAATAATTAAGCTACATATACCTCAAAGTATATGGATCGACTCAGATTCGCTAGCTGAGTCGAATTAGCCATGTCTGTCTGTCCGTCCGTCCGTCCGTCCGTCTGTCTGTTCGTCACCGATTTTTGGGCCTTAAATTTTGAGCTAGGATAATGAAATTTGGTATATAGGATCCTTGGCCGAATCGCCGTAACAAGTGTAAACATTTTTAAAATCCGCCCACTGCTACGCCCCCTTTTAGAAAAAACGTAGTTTTAAGCCAAACCGTAAGGAATTTCAAAAAAGTGTGTTAGCAACATATTTAGACAATCCTAATATCTATATTTTGTCCATACGAAGTTTTTTGCCACGCCCACTTTTTGGGGGCGGTTTTAGTAGAAAACCTTTTTTGTCCAAATTTTAAAACTTTCAAAAAAAATTTTGATGCAAATACTTCCGCAATAGCAATACAAACATTTTGTCTGTAGATCATTTTCACCTACGCCCACATTGTGGGGGCGTTTTCTTACAAAAACCATTTGTATACCCCCTCCCAAGGCATTAGCAATAGAAAACCGTTGTTTTTTGTCGAACCACAAAAGATTTTGATAAACTGTCTGAGCAATATATTGTGACAATGTCATTTTCTGTATTTCACCGCCTTAAAGCCTTTATTTTGAGGATATTAATTTTATGGATGGGATGGGATAGGGTATTCAACGATCCGCACAGCGGATTGACGCCTCTCATATGTTTTTAATCACTTTTAATTTAAATAGTTTGTAAGTAGGTATTTACTTCTTTGTTACAACTAAGCTTAAAATGCAATATATAGTCACGACTAGTTTTAGGAGGATGGGTCTTGTTACCTCAAAGGTTGAAACAGAAGAGAGCTAATCATTTTACTTCTGCGGGAAAAAGGTTCACCTAGGAAGCAAAAGATGGCCTTCAAACTTCCGAGTACACTGAACAATAATGTTTAGTAAATGTCGTATGGAATCTTTATAACTAGATTGACGTACTTGTGCTAATTCGTCTTGTTTTTCTAACCTTGCAGAAGGATATTCTTTAAGATTCAAAGTTTCTTATTATTATTTTTTTTTTTTAAATTCTGACATGCCTAAGCAGTAATATACACATCGACCTAAAAGATCTATTGTGCTTGCCGTCAGATGCTTTTTAGGTTAGTAGCGCTTCTACTTTCCTAATGTAGCTGATAATACTTTCAGCCGAAGATTTCCTCAATTCTTCGTGACTTAAGAATTCCCTGAAGAAAGATTCTCTTCTCATACCGTAAAGGACCGGGCATTCACATCTGATATGCTCGGCTGTTTCGTCTTCTTCTAGACATAGTCTGCACTCCGGTGAGTCGACTAGACGCATTTTGTTTAGGTGATATCGCAGACCGTGATGACCAGTTAGGTAGCCTACTAAGTTTTTGATATCGTGCCTGCGAAGATTTAGTATCTTGTTGGCATCTGATTTGAAGGGCTGAATAGCTCTTTTGGCCTGTCTTAGGCCTGGGATGTTTCCCCAGTATGAAACACATCTGTTTTGTTCCCAGTTTTTTATGACTACATTTATGGCTGATTTGGGGATTGCACAGAAGGGTTCAGGTCCAATAAAGGGGGTTTCCGAACCTTTTCTGGCTAGTTCATCAGCTATTTCGTTACCTTCAACTCCCTTATGTCCGGGGACCCACCATAGTTTGGTTTTGTTCCTGGAACTGAGTGTTTGGAGGGAGTTGAAGCAGTGTAGTACTGATTTGGAGTCAATGATGTGTGAGCTAAGGGCTTTTATAGCTGATTGACTGTCCGTGAATATATGGATGTTTGCGCCTTTAATACCTGAGTTGTGTATTAGGTTTGCGCATTCTTTTATGGCATGGAGCTCAGCTTGGAATACACTAGGGTTTTTTCCCATAGGTTTTGAGATGCTTTTATTTGGTCCATGTATGCCAGCTCCTACCCCTGAGTCCATTTTAGAACCATCCGTATACCACTTTAGGCCGTTTAGGCAGTTTGGAGGGCTGTTGCTACACCATGCTTCTCTGGTTGTGATCTCCGTTGAGAATCTTTTGTCGAAGCATAGTGTCTTTGGTAAGCGGTCTGTAACCGCACAGATCATGTCAAGTTCTGGAAGTTCGGATAGAAGTTCAATTAGTTTTAGATGTTCACTAATGTTTAATTCTTCCGCTTGTGCAAACTTGCTGAGCTGCGAATTGCCACTTTTTTTATATAAATGTGGAGAGGTGTTAGTCCTATTAAGGCTTCCATAGCCGCCGTGGGACAGGTACGCATAGCTCCGGTAATGCCCAGACAGGCAAGCCGTTGTACCTTGTTTAATTTATTTATAGTTGTTTTTTGGGTGACTTTGTTCCACCATACCATTGAAGCGTATGTTATAATGGGCTTGACCATGATCGTGTAGATCCAGTGTGTGGTCTTTGGAGAGATTCCCCAGGTTTTACCATACATGCTTCGGCAAGCCCAGAAAGCTTTGGTTGCTTTTTGAATTTTGTTGTTGATGTGGGAGTTCCAGCTTAGTTTTTTATCGAGGATCACTCCAAGATATTTTACTTCGTTGGAATACTCAATGTATGTACCATTAATTGAAATTTGGGTAAGATTTAATTTCCTCCTTTTTGTAAAAGGGACGATGATAGCCTTGCTGGGGTTTATAGAGAGACTTTCTTTATTACACCAGTCTATGACTATCTTAAGGGTGTTTTGCAAACGTGTTGTAACTTCGTTTGGTTCTTTGCCCTTTATTATGATGACTAGGTCATCGGCGTATCCAATTATATTGAAACCTGCATTACTTAGGTCTTGAAGTAGGTTATCGATAACCAGAGACCATAGTAGGGGTGAGAGTACTCCTCCCTGAGGGCAGCCTTTAACGGCTGTTACTGATACTGAGGTCTGTGCTGATGAAGCAGTTATTTTCCGACTTTCAAGCATCGCTTTGATCCATTTGATGGTGGGATGATCTATTCTTCTATGAGTCAAAGCATTTGATATGGAGTCATATCCAGTGTTGTCAAAAGCGCCCTCTATGTCTAGGAAGGCACATAAAGCTACTTCTTTGTTTTCGTATGCACTTTTTATTTGTGATGTTAAACTTAGAAGTGCTCCTTCCGTGGATTTACCTTTTTGGTAGGCGAATTGACATGGGTGCAGAGGAGTGCTTTCATTTAAGCACTCTCTAATGTGTACGTCAAGTATTCTTTCCATTGTTTTCAGGAAAAACGATGTTAAGCTTATTGGACGGTATGATTTAGGTAGTTCTATTGGTTTGCCTGGTTTGGGGATAAATTACACGTTTACCTCCCTCCAGGTTTGTGGTATGTAGCCCCACTTGAAACTAAACCTAAATAAGGCTACCATAGTGGGTAGGAAAAAGTCCAAGCCCTTTTGTATAAGAGCAGGAAAGATTCGGTCTGTCTCTGGTGCCTTGTATGGTTTAAATGAGTTGATCGCCCATTTGACCTTATCCGGAGTGAAAAGTTTGCCGGATAAACTATTAATCCTTTTCAGGTTTATAGGGGGTGAGTCATCTATCATGTGTTCATGAAACTCACTTGTGATTGTAGAGCCGGGAAAGTGTACCTGAAGAAGTGTGGTCAACGTTTCTTCCCGGTCGCATGTGATTTTACCGTCAGCTTTGACTAGTAATCCCATGCAGTTTGTTTTATCTTTCGAGAGTGCCCTCTGGAGACGCGCCACCGCCGGAAGCTCTTCGAGTTCCTCACAGTATTTGCGCCAGGACGCTCTTTTTGATTTTCGCAACTCTATGTTGTATTGGGTAAGTAGAGATTTATATCTGTCCCACTTTCCGGTACGTTTGGCTTTATTGAAAAGTTTTCTTACTCTTTTACGGAAAATTTCTAGGTTATCGTTCCACCATGGTGTGCACCTCTTTGCCACAGTGCGTTTAACCTTACAGCTATTTGTAAAAGATGAGATGATAATGTCGCATCCTCGGTGTTGCATCTTAATTGGAAACTTATGTGCATGTGATCCGATAAAGATGCCTCACCAGAGACGCGCCAATTTTCGACGGTGTTTTGTACAAACGGAGAAGAGATGGTAAGGTCTAAAACTTCTTCTCTTAAAACGTTTCTAAACGTGGGTTTATTACCCTTATTTAGTATAACTAAATTGTTGCTGTATAGGTAATCTAATAAAAACTCACCTCTTTTGTTTGTATCTCGACTGCCCCATATTGTGTTATGCGCGTTGGCGTCGCAGCCGAAGATAAGATGTAGTTGCTGGGTCTGGCAGTACTGGACAAGTTCCTGTACTGGGCGAGGTGGTATTTCGTCATCTCCAGCAAAGTACGCCGATGCGCATACAATTTTTTGTAGCTCTCGGCCGTTGCGTCTTTCTAAAAGGACAGCCACCAGATCTTTGGTAATGAAACCTGGAATGGGAGAGAATTTTATATCTTTTGCAACTAAAAGAGCTGCCGTTGGTCTAAAATTTCCCGGGCGAAGATGAGCTCTCTGGTTTTACTTTGTAAACCAAATATCTTACCCTCTGTTGCCCATGGCTCCTGGATTAAACCTAGAGCGATGTTCCCTTCGGCACATCTTTGGTTGTAGGTGTCCGAGGCACCTATAGCTCGGTGCAGGTTTGCCTGCAGCACATTTAGTAGGGTGGTCATCGCTTCCTACCGTGCTCAGGGTTTCGTACCCTATAAGGCTTGTTATCGCCTCTTCTGCGTACTATACCCTGTTGAGAAAGACCTTCGTGTCTATCTCTCGGACCGTTTTTACGCTGCCCGTGTTTTTGCCGTTCACGCGCCCATTCCGCAGCTAGCTTTGGTCTAAACTGTTGCTGGCTGATGTTAACGTTGCTCGTACTAGGGGCGTTTGGCGATAATATCGTAGGCAGTGAACCAGTCTTCTTTATATCGCTTCCGGCGGCAGTACTAATACTGGCTGCTGGTTGCGACGAGCTGGCGCTTGTTTTTTCTGACGACTTTTTCTTTTTATCAGTGTCATTTACACTATTTTTTCGGGTCTGAATTGCAGACTTGTCGGATCCTTTAAAGATGATCTTGATTTGTCCAAATCTGTATGATACCATCCCCTTTAGCTCCGCAAGCCTACGCATCGCACTCTCGTTTATTGCAAAGACCATGTGGGCGACGTCTTTCTCGTCCGATCTTTGCAGAACTCTCCACGTTCTCGTATTAAGGTCTCTGTTTTGACCGTCTAGTATTGCCAGTATTCTCTCATTTGTAACTCCGGTGCTCTGCGGGAAGAAAGCTCTGACAATATGTGGTTTCGGAAAGTCTTCCTCTCCCACAAGCATTACTTCCAACTCGCATTTCTCCTTTAGTCTGAGGAAGTTTGTTTTCATCCACTCTGAAGTGGTGATGTCCGCACATACTAACAAGAGCCATCCGGCTTTGAAAGTTGTCCCGCGGAAATCTGGCTTTGCATCCCCGTCGCGCAGTTCGATCGTGATGTCCATAATCCTCTCTTGTATCTGAACCATTTGTTCATTCGTGAGAGGATTGCGATCGATATCGACTGGTACGACACCCAATCTGACATAGCTCGCTATATCTCTATAGGTGGTTCTGTCAGAGGTTGTTTTCCCAGTGCGAGCTCGTTTCGCTTCGGACTGAGGTGGTGTGTTGTCCTCAGATCTCATGCGTTTGGCTTCTTTGGCATCATCCCAAGCCTTTTCTCTTGATATATTCTCCTTGACAGAAACGTGGCTTAACGCCAGTATACTTGACTCGGAACTCTTTAATCATGAGTTCTCAGTATATAGGAGTGACCGCCATATAAATGACCTAAAAGCGCTTGGTGGAGGTGTTCTTACTGCAGTTCGCAGTCATCTTACCTCTGAGAAAATAGTATTTCCATTCCCTCTTAACATTGAAATAATCTGTTTAAGATAACAATAAACATCTTTATGTTGCAAATGCGTACATTCCTTCATATCGTCTATGCATTCTGTATTCTGAGCTATCGAAGGCTTTACAATACATCTTTGACTTATCTTGTTGTGACAGTACTATTTTGTTGCTGGGCGATTTCAACTTACCACACATTGAATGGGTGCCTTCAGAGGGAGAACCTCATTTTATACCATCAGAAGTTTCTGCACAGCAAGAGCTATTATTACTTGATAACATTTTATCATTTGACTTACAGCAAATAAGCTGTATAAAAAATCATAAAAATCTAATTCTCGATTTAGTTTTTTCTTCTGACTCTGTTAGTACTGCAGTATTAGAATCTAGTACCAGCATTACTAACATAGACAAAAATCATCCTCCACTAGATATTTTCATTGACATAGGCGGACATAGGCGGACTCGTACGATCGTTCGTACTCTTTTGACTTTCGGAAAGCAAACTTTCAAAGGCTATCTGAAGAAATTATTATTTCTAATATGAAGATTGACGGCTTCTCCAATTTAGAAGAAGCTGTTAAAAATTTCTATTTTATAATAAAAGATTGCATGGATAAAACTATCCCAGTTAGGCATTCTAAAAATGCCCAAATCCAGCACCCATGGTACACGAAAGAGCTTAAATCTCTTCGAAACAGACGAAACCGGGCCTGGAATAATTTTGTTAAAAGCCAAAATCAATACGACTATAATAAGTACCTGAATTACTTGAATGAATTCTCTGCGATGTCTAGTAGTTTATATAATGGCTATATAGTCAATATGGAGAACGCTCTTAAAAGTGACCCAAAACGCTTTTGGGGATTTGTCAATTCGAAGAGAAAAACGGATGGATACCCAGCCAACTTCTCTTCCAATAATTCAAAAACATCGAGCTCTCTAATTGTGTCAAACTTATTCGCAGAGAGCTTCAGTCAATCATTTATTGATACCCCTCCAGTCTTAGACGAGGATTATTTCAGTTATCTCAATGACTGTCCTCAAGTTAGTTTCAGCAATGTTACATTTGACGATGAGACACTACTTAAATATATATCTTCATTAAACAATGATTATTCTGCAGGGCCCGATGGAATCCCACCAATAGTCGTAAAGCAATGCAAAGATGCTCTTTTGCCATACCTTAAGTATATGTTTGAAAGCTCCATTGCCACAGGAGTATTCCCAACCCAATGGAAAAGTGCATTTATAACACCTGTTTTTAAAAAAGGCGAGCGAGGAGATATCTCTAATTATAGACCTATCTCTAAACTATCTTGCATTCCTAAGTTATTTGAACATATTATTTGTGATAAATTGGTATTCTTGTGTCGAAACATTATCTGTGAAGAACAGCATGGCTTTGTTAAACATCGATCCACTGTAACAAATCTATTAACTTTTATGCATCATTGTTCCAATAGTTTGGAAAATAAAAAAGAAGTAGATTGTATATACACTGACTTCTCCAAAGCATTTGACCAGTTATCACATAACATCATAATTTTTAAACTTAAGGCGTATGGATTCCCTCCAGGATTCATAAATTGGGTTAAATCATATCTCTCATTGAGAACATACCAAGTAAAATTTAGAGGTTCCAAGTCCAACCCTTTTGTTGCTCAATCTGGAGTACCTCAAGGAAGTCATTTGGGACCGATTTTATTTATACTTGCAATTAACGATGTAAAAGCCTGTATTCGAGATAGCAAAATATTGATTTATGCTGATGATATGAAAATTTTCAAATGTGTAGGAGATTTAAACGATTCGCTTTCACTACAAACTGATTTAAATAGTTTTACCATATGGTGTCTTAAAAACGGTTTGAATCTGAACCCTACAAAGTGCCAGCATATGTCATTTTCACGAAAACGCGCTCCATGTAATTTTAAATATACTCTGTCCGGGCACACTCTCTGTCGTGTAGACAGTTTTAAAGATCTTGGTGTTTATTTTGATCCCAAAATGGAGTTTAATAAACACATTAACGTTATCGTCAATAAATCCAACTCCATGTTAGGATTTATAAAAAGGTGGTCAAAAGAGTTTACTGACCCATATGTCACTCTTTCACTCAATAATTGTCTAGTTCGCCCTCACTTGGAGTATGCCTCACAAGTTTGGACACCCTTCTATGTAGCTCATTCGAATAGAATTGAATCAGTCCAACGTAAATTCATAAGATTTGCTTTGAGAGGACTTCCATGGGATGATATACACAATTTGCCTCCGTATAGGTGTCGAATTAAACTGTTGCAACTATTGCCTTTGTCTCAACGTAGACTTAAAAATGACATGGTTTTCTTACACCAATTATTATCAGGACAAATTGATGCTCCTGATCTTTTAAGTGCCATTGGTTTTAATACCCGGGGAGGTTCCTACAACCTGCGTAGATTAAATATATTACATATACCTAATCATAAACAGAATGAGGCCATTAGTCGTATGAGTAGGGTATATAATAAAAATAATGATGTAGTTGAACTACATGTTAGTAAATGTAGTTTAAAAAATACTCTGCGAAATTGTATGCTAGAGTCATAATAAGTGTATGTAAAATTGTTATATAGCTAAATTGTAATTTCATCGTTTACTGACTTTGTAAGTGTTGTCAAACTAAATAACTTCTATGTTCTGTTATGTCCCACTAACAAATGCACTAAATGATGAGCCTGTGGATGCATATTATATGCTGTGGCAAATCTCTGCTCGTAGATGCTGCTTGTATTAAGCTCGCTACGACACAGATCTGATAGTGTTCATCTTTTGTTTTTGCAAAGATGCGGGCTTGCTCTATGCTGCTACCCTGTTTCAGCGCTCTGTTGAAACGACGCTGTTCCGCTGGCGTGAACCTGATACGCTTGGAATCAGTTTGAGCCGTTTTGCCTGGGGTCCCTGGCGCTTCTGTATATTCCGGATGCAATTCATCCGAGAGTATACTGATGCTGTATACAGTACTTGATTCCGAGGCTGAGTCGCTCAGATGAGACAATTTCTCTTCTAGGCTCATCATCTCGAAATCACTGATTTGTGACCCTTCCCGATTGGCAGGTGTCGTGTCGGTTTCGACAGGGTGTTCTGAAACATCCCTAGTTGTTGATGCATTTGTAGAGGCATCATTCTCTATGTTTTTTACTATTTGTACTTCAATTTTTCCCACGAGTAGGCGGGATTTATTGGTCGCCCGTGGTCTACCCGTCTAACCACAGGAAGGCTATCTTGAGATCGGAGGTAGTCCGGTATCCGAAATTCGGAAACTAGCGGCTTAAAACTCCCTTTTTAGCCATGCATCCTTCGGCGTTTGCTGTTCCACCTTGGATTTGGGTTTAAGGGTTTTCTCCCACCTCAAACTTATGGTTCCCGCTTGTACATTGATCGTGCGTTGCAACGTGTTACAGCGCACGGTCAATATCCAAGTGGGACCCTTGGCTGACCCTAATCAGGCATGCTGATTAGTCATTTTCAGGTGGGCGCCCGTGAGAAGGACTGAAAGATGAGGATTTTGCCCAACCCTAAGTCATCTAATCTAATCTGAGCCATGAGTTAGCATGTATTGACCAAAAACCACGAAATAAGGACTTTCTTTTATGGTCTGGTGAATTGAATTTCTCAAGGCGCTGTTTATGCTACTGAGGCTCTCGTCCCAATTTCGTTGGTCGTCTTTTATATACGCTCTTAGAGCAGCATTTAAGGATCGATTAACTCGTTCGCTAGCGTTTGACTGTTGGGAGTGTACTGCAGTACATATATATTTAACACCGCATTGGGTAAGAAGTGACTCAAACAAATTAGATTTAAACATGCTTCCATTATCAGTTAAAACAATTTCTGGAGTTCCAAAAACGTCGAAAACATGCTCTTTTAAAAATGAAATTACAACATTTGATGTAAATTTCTTTACTGGGTGCAAAAATGTAAATTTAGATAGACCATCTAAGACAATGAAAATTCCAATGATTCCCTTATTGGATCTTGGAAAAGGACCAATAAAATCAAGATAAAGTTTTTGGAATATACGATCAATATCTTGTCGTTTACCCATTGGATGTCTCAACACGTTTGTAGGATGTTTCGTCATTTTGCAAAGTTCGCAAGATAGGATATGTTTTCGGACATACTTTAATAAACCTGGCCAATAAAAATATCTTCTCAATCTTTCTACGGTTTTGGCAATGCCTCCGTGAGCAGATGATGGGGCATCGTGAGCATTGCTTATTAATTTAGGTCTTAGATTTACGGGAATATACAATTTCCAAATAACATGATCTTGTTCAGCATTTCCAGACGAAAATTCTGTACGATGATAAATAAAGTTATCCAGTATCTTATAATCTGGGAATTTTGTTTGATTATTTGATTTACGTTTCCTTAAAGTAGCATATTCTTCCGAACTGAATTCTGGAGATTTGAGGTCTATTTGTAGTTCTTTTCCTAAACTCAAACAACATATTTCATCTAGGTTTTCAGAAAATACTCTAGACAACGCATCAGGTACAATATTAGCACTTCCTTTCCTATGCTGTATATCAAAATCAAAGGATTGCAGTTTTAAGGCCCATCGAGCTAAACGACCGCTTAAATCCGTTTGACTCATAAGCCAACGTAAACTTGCGTGATCTGTGATCACTGTAAATTTTTGTCCTTCTATATAGGGTCGAAATTTTTTTTATTGCCAACACAGCCGCGAGGCATTATAATTCAGTAACGTAGTAGTTGCGCTGTGCTTTATTTAGTTTTTGGGACATAAATGCAATAGGCATTTCGTCGTAATAAAACAATATTAGAAAGAATATCTATTCTTGAGAGACAGAGCAGCAACAAAAGAGCTGTCCCAAAAAGACAAACATGATGGATAAAATAAAATTCCTTGAATGGAATGCTAATGGTATCGAGAATCGCAAGGAAGAGATTCAAATAATACTCGATATTAACCAAATCGATATATGCCTCATCTCAGAGACTCATTTAAAATTATCTACAGACTTTAAACTGCAAGGATATAAACTATATCACACCCCACATCCTCACAATTGTGCAAAAGGAGGGGCTGCAGCCTTAATAAAAAACGAGATTGAACACCATATAGAAACCAAATTCCAGTCATGTGCGATTCAAGGGATCTCCATAAGAATAAACATATGAGAAGGCTACAATCCACTGTGCGGATCGTTGAATACCCTATCCCATCCTATCTGTAAAACTAAAATCCCCAAAAAGTGGACATGGCTAAAAACACGATGTGGATAAAATTAAGAATATGACATGGTGACAACAAATTCTTCAGACTGCTTATAAAAAACTTTTACGGTTCTACAAAAGACAAGGTTTTCTCCTGCATATGTTATGGGGTAGGGTATAAAAATGGTTTTTATATAAAAACGCCCCCAAAAAGTGGGCGTGGGTTAAAATGGTCTATTGACGAAATGTTCATATTTATATTACTAATGATTCTGCATCAAAATTTTTTTAGAAAATTTTAAAATTTGACCGAAAAACGTTTTTTATTAAAAACGCCCCCAAAAAGTGGGCGTGGCAAAAAACTTTATATGAACGAAATACAGATATTCAGATTGTCTATATATGTTGTTCAGAAAGTTTTTCAAAATTCCTTATGGTTTGGCCAAAAAATACGTTTTTCTAAAAAGGGGGCGTGGCAGTGGGCGGATTTCAAAAATTTTTACACTTGTTCTGCTGGGAGCAACAAAGAGTACGTGTACCAAATTTCATCCTTCTAGCTCAAAATTTAAGGCCCAAAAACTGGTGACGTACGGACGGACGGACGGACGGACGGACAGACATGGCTAAATCGACTCAGCTATCGATTCTGAGTCGATCCATATACTTTGAGGTATATATAGCTAAATTATTTCTCTATGTTACAAACTATGTATCAAAACTAATATACCCCTATGGGATAGGGTATAAAAACGAACAGTGGGCAGATATCAGTTGCATCACTATACTGGTCCCCTAGCTATAGAATACAGAAAAATGACTTTAAAAGTCTTCAAGATATATTTCACAATAGATTCATTGCGGGAGGAGATTTCAATGCCAAAAAAAAGTATTGGGGATCTAGACCAACGAATACTAGAGGAAGAGCTTTACTTGAAACAATTAAAGAATGTGGCACTAAATATCATTCGGCGGGAAAACCTACCTACTGGCCAACAGATAGGAATAAAACCCCAGACCTTGTCGACTTCTTTATAACAAAAAATATCTCCTCAAATAATATAAATGTGGAAGAAGGGCCAGACCTACAGTCAGATCACTCTTCAATACTCTTCACACTTGGCGATAAAATAAAAATGAAAGAACAAAGTCCAAAACTGGTTAATAAGCTAACTGACTCGAGCTACTTCAGAGAGAAACAAATACAAATACAAATTTTTGGCGCAACAGGCTCGTTAGTACCCAGGGCCTAGCTTTCTCACAACCATTCATGTGTGCGTGTGTACTTCTTGCACGATGGCGGGACCTCCTGTTTTATGCCGACTCCGAACGGCTAAGTTGAGATAAGCTATTCTTGACAATTGATACTACTCGGATGATTTGTCAGATCATCACGAGAGGAGGGCCAGTGAAAAATCATTTAGGTGTTGCTACGGCTGGGAATCGAACCCAGACCTCCTGCGCGGCAGTTCATCGCACTAACCATCGCGCCACTGAGCCCCTTCAGAGAGAAGTTGGAAGAAAATACCCAAATGATAGCTATTGAAACAGAAGAGCAAATAGAGGAAGCAGTGCAATTATTTACACTCAATATAAAAAAAGCTGCATGGGCTGCAACTCCAAAAATAAAAACAAAATAAAACAAAATTCATACCCTCCTGTAATATGTGAAATTATTGCAGAAAACAGAAAAGCTAGAAAATGTTGGCAACAAACAAGGGCGGCAATTGACAAAAAAACATATGAGAAGGCTACAATCCGCTGTGCGGATCGTTGAATACCCTATCCCATCCTATCCATAAAACTAAAATCCCCAAAAAAGGGAGGCATGGCTAAAAACACGATGTGGATAAATAGAAAAAATGATATAGTGACAACAAATTCTTCAGACTGCTTACAAAACACTTTAACGGTTCTACAAAAGACAAGGTTTTCTCTTGCATATGTTATGGGGTAGTGCATAAAAATGGTTTTTATATAAAAACGCCCCCAAAAAGTGGGCGTGGGTTAAAATGGTATACAGACGAAATGTTCATATTAATAATGTTAATGATTCTGCATCAAAATTTTTTTCGAAAAATTTAAAATTTGACCGAAAACAGTTTTTATTGAAAACGCCCCCAAAAAGTGGGAGTGGCAAAAAACTTTATATGGACGAAATATAGATATTAATATTGTCTAAATATGTTGTTCAGAATTTTTTTAAAATTCCTTACGGTTTGGTCAAAAACTGAGTTTTTCTTAAAAGGGGGCGTGGCAGTGGGCGGATTTCAAAACTTTTTACACTTGTTCTGTAGGCAGAGACGAGGATCCTATATTCCAAATTTCATTATCCTAGCGCAAAATTTAAGGCCTAAAAATCGGTGACGTACAGACGGACGGACGGACGGACGGACAGACAGACATGGCTTAATCGACTCAGCTAGCGATTCTGAGTCGATCCATATACTTTGAGGTATATGTAGCAAAATTATTTCTCTATGTTACAAACTAAGTATCAAAACTAATATACCCCTATGGGATAGGGTATAAAAATGTACCACACATTCCAGTATACTTAAACAGTAATGTAGTGGAATATTCAAATACAGCTAAATATTTAGGGATGACTCTAGACGCCAAACTGCGCTGGAAAGCACATGTAAAGAAAACATATGAGAGGCTACAATCCACTGTGCGGATCGTTGAATACCCTATCCCATCCCATCCTTAAAATTAATATCCTCAAAATATAAGCCTTATGGCGATGAAATACAGAAAATGATATTGTCACAATATATTGCTCAGACAGTTTATCAAAATCTTTTGTGGTTCGACAAAAAACAACGTATTTCTAGTGCTAATGCCTTGGGAAGGGGTATACAAATGGTTTTTGTAAGAAAACGCCCACAAAATGTTGGCGTAGGTGAACATGATCTATGGACAAAATGTTTATATTACCATTGAGGAAGTATTTGCACCAAATTTTTTTTCGAAAGTTTTAAAATTTGGACAAAAAACGTTTTTTACTAAAAACGCCCCCAAAAAGTGGGCGTGGCAAAAAACTTTGTATGCACGAAATATAGATATTAGGATTGTCTAAATATGTTGCTAACACACTTTTTTGAAATTCCTTACGGTTTGGCTTAAAACTACGTTTTTTCTAAAAGGGGGCGTGGCAGTGGGCGGATTTTAAAATTTTTTACACTTGTTCTGGTGACTCGGCCAAGGATCCTATATACCAAATTTCATTATCCTAGCTCAAAATTTACGGCCCAAAAATCGGTGACGAACAGACAGACGGACGGACGGACACACGGACGGACACACGGACGGACACACGGACGGACACACGGACGGACACACGGACGGACGGACGGACACACGGACGGACGGACAGACAGACATGGCTACTTCGACTCAGCTAGCGATTCTGAGTCGATCCATATACTTTGAGGTATATGTAGCTAAATTATTTCTCTATGTTACAAACTAAGTATCAAAACTAATATACCCCTATGGAATAGGGTATAAACATATGAGAGGCTACAATCCGCTATGCGGATCGTTGAATACCCTATCCCATCCCATCCTTTAAATTAATATCCTCAAAATATAGGCCTTATGGCGATGAAATACAGAAAATGACATTGTCACAATATATTGCTCAGACAGTTTCTCAAAATCTTGTGTGGTTCGACAAAAAACAACGTATTTCTATTGCTAATGCCTTGGGAAAGGGGAATACAAATAGTTTTTGTAAGAAAACGCCCCCAAAATGTGGGCGTAGGTGAAAATGATCTAAAGACAAAATGTTTATATTACCATTTCGGAAGTATTTGCATCAAAATTTTTTTCGAAAGTTTTAAAATTTGGACAAAAAGCGTTTTTTCTTAAAAACGCCCCCAAAAAGTGGGCGTGGCAAAAAACTTTGTATGAACGAAATATAGATATTAGGATTGTCTAAATATGCTACTCAGACATTTTTTTGAAATTCCTTACGGTTTGGCCAAAAAATAAGTTTTCCTAAAAAGGGGGCGTGGCAGTGTACGGATTTCAAAAATGTTTACACTTGTTCTGGCGGCACGGACGAGGATCTTATATACCAAATTTCATTATCCTAGCTCAAAATTTAAGGCCCAAAAATCGCTGACGAACAGACAGACGGACGGACGGACAGACAGACATGGCTAATTCGACTCAGCTAGCGATACTGAGTCGATCCATATACTTTGAGGTATATGTAGCAAAATTATTTCTCTATGTTACAAACTAAGTATCAAAACTAATATACCCCCCTATGGGATAGGGTATAAACATATGAGAAGGCTACAATCCACTGTGCGGATCGTTGAATACCCTATCCCAGCCCATCTGTAAAACTAATATCCCCAAAAAGTGGACATGGCTTACAACACGATGGGGATTTAAATATAGAAAATGACATTGTCAGAACAAATTTTACGGTTCTACAAAAGACAAGGTTTTTCTCCTGCATATGTTATGGGGTAGTGCATAAAAATGGTTTTTATATAAAAACGCCCCCAAAAAGTGGGCGTGGGTTAAAATAGTCTATAGACGAAATGTTCAAATTAACAATACTAATGATTCTGCATCAACATTATTTTCGAAATTATAAAATTTGACCGAAAAACGTTTTTTATTAAAAACGCCCCAAAAAGTGGGCGTGGCAAAAAACTTTATATTGACGAAATATAGATAATTCGATTCTCTAAATATGCTGCTCGGACACTTTTTTAAAGTTCTTTACGGTTTGGCCAAAAACTGAGTTTTTCTGAAAAGGGGGTGTGGCAGTGGGCGGATTTTAAAATTTTTTACACTTGTTCTGGTGACTCGGACAAGGATCCTATATGCCAAATTTCATTATCCTAGCTCAAAATTCAAGGCCCAAAAATCGGTGACGAACAGACAGACGGACGGACGGACAGACAGACATGGCTAATTCGACTCAGCTAGCGATTCTGAGTCGATCCATATACTTTGAGGTATATGTAGCAAAATTATTTCTCTATGTTACAAACTATGTATCAAAACTAATATACCCCTATGGGATAGGGTATAAAACATATGAGAGGCTACAATCCGCTATGCGGATCGTTGAAAACCCTATCCCATCCCATCCTTAAAATTAATATCCTCAAAATATAGGCCTTATGGCGATGAAATACAGAAAATGACATTGTCACAATATATTGCTCAGACAGTTTATCAAAATCTTTTGTGGTTCGACAAAAAACAACGTATTTCTATTGCTAGTGCCTTGGGATGGGGTATACAAATGGTTTTTGTAAGAAAACGCCCCCAAAATGTGGGCGTAGGTGAAAATGATCTATTGGCAAAATGTTTATATTACCATTGCGGAAGTATTTGCATCAACATTTTTTTCGAAAGTTTTAAAATTTGGACAAAAAAAACGTTTTTTACTAAAAACGCCCCCAAAAAGTGGGCGTGGCAAAAAACTTTGTATGGACGAAATATAGATATAAGGATTGTCTAAATATAATGATAACACACTTTTTTGAAATTCCTTACGGTTTGGCTTAAAACTACGTTTTTTCTAAAAGGGGGCGTGGCAGTGGGTGGATTATAAAAAGTTTTACACTTGTTCATGCACATGCAAGACAAACTTACTAAGAATACAAGCCTTCCAAAACAAAGTACTACGGAGCATAGTTAACGCACCGTGGTACATACGTAACACCGATCTACATAGATATATATATATATATTGAAATGGTTGAAGATGAATCTACAAAAGTAGCTCTAAGACACAGAGATAGGCTTCTCAGCCATGTTAATTTAGAAATAGCATAGCTTTTAAGAACCGACAATATAGTCAGGAGATTAAGACAGGTTAAACCCCTTGATCTTTGTAGCTAAAGATATATATATATATAAAAAAAAAGAAATACTGAAACTTAAGTACAATTTCAAACAAAACTCATAGCAATCCGACCAACGTCGGAATTTCTTTTATATGTTATATTTTGATAAAATATAATACATGTGAAAAATAAATTGCTGATTAGTCTAACGACTAGGTGCGATGCCTTGAAGACATACAAAAGTCAGTCTTCGGGAGGTTTTTTAGATGGGGTTAAAGTCCCTCACTATTGCAGAAGGTTCCCTCGCGATAAAACCTCTGCAATATCTTTCGATGATTTTTCCTTCCAGCGAACCCCCACAAAAAAAAATAAAAGTTCCTGGAATGCATTTTCTGCATCACAAGTCCAAGAGAAACTTTTTGATGTTTTTAACAGATCGGTAATTGGAGATGAAACTGTGGCAAAATTAGCAAAAAATCTGCGGTACCATCCCGTCATTCCAAGAAATCGCTTTAGCGGACGCATGGATTTAGGAACTGTGTACTCTTTAATCGCTGAGATTTAATCGGGATTTGCTTTCAGGGAACCATTTCCAACAACATAACCCAGGTGATTCACTTGCTTAAGACAAAACTTACTTTTTCCTATATTGATTGTAAGACCAGCTTTACGAATATGGAATGCCACTCCATATAGAAGACTAATATGCGATTCGAAATCTTCAGACAAGAGCAAAAGATCGTTAAGATACACGAAAACTCTTTCTCTTAAATTGGGTGGAATAACCTTATCCATCAACCTACACATTGACTGAGGCGCATTGCAAAGCCCAAACGGCATTACAGTAAACTGATACAAGGGTCGGTTTGGTACCGTAAATGCCGTCTTTTCACGAGAGTTCACTTCCAACGGAATTTGCCAGAATGCATCCTTTAAATCCAAGCTAGATATAAACTCCGCTCCAGGCAGCCTGCTTAATATCCCTTCAATGTGAGGCAATGGATAAGCATTATTCACAGTAAGGGAATTCACCTTTCGTGAATCTAAACACATTCGCACCTTTCCTGGTTTACGTACTAGTACAACAGGTGATGACCATGAACTATGAGACTCTTCTATTACACCCAAAGATAACATTCTGTCAATTTCCTCGCATACTAGTTTTTCTATAGCTGGCGATATAGGGAAATGCCGTTGTTTTACCGGTTTGGCATCTTTAACATCTATAAAATGCTCAACAAGTGAAGTTTTACCTGAGCCTTCTAAATCAAAAGATGGAAACGATTGTATTGCATTTTGAAGTTTTAGATTTTGGCCTGGCCAACAGAAACAACATCGATAGTACTGATAATTTCTGGCGCAATTTTAAAAACATTCCAGAAATTAATTCCTAGGTACAAGTTCTGTGAAAGAGTGGGAACAATGTAAATCTCTAATGGATTTTTCGTATCACAGAATGTGACATTAACTTTTATACTTCCAACTATATTCTGGGAATTCCCATCAGCTGTCTTAACAAAACTTTTTATATTTTTAATTTCAACATGCATTCACCCATGCAACTAATCGTAGCTCCACTGTCCAACAATCCCAAATATGTTTTGCTGAGAATAGAAACTGAAGCATACGGTCGAAGATCAGTGCCACAAGAAATTATTGAGGACATTATATTTTTACGACTTAATTTTACCTTATTCCAAAAGTTACGTATACGCCTAGTAGAACGCTTAACTGTATGCTTCTGATTAAAAATTCTAGATCGTATTTCATTATAACGTTGTAATCTAATGTGATATGGAATTATGTTAAAAGTTTGTAGTTTATCCGATTTCGTAGGATCTGATTGATCAATATTTGCAATTAGGGTAAGTGATTGTTTCGGTAATTGGGATTTGGATGTCTCCTGGTGTTGTTGGCGGCATCCCTTTTGGAGTTTCCCGAATGCAAACATAATTGGCAGTTTGGTCTAAAAATACCAATTGCTCCAAATCCATAACAAAAAAACTCGTCTATCTTTAGTGCAATCTTGATATTTGTGATCTGTAGCATTACAATTGCAGCATCTAAAATCTTTTGGTATATTTGGAATAGTACTTTCTCGTAAAAGTGAAATTTCATCCACTGCATCTGATTCTGACACAAAAGGATTTTCAATTTCAGAAATAAAACGTCTAGGTTGAAAATTTCTACTTGAAGTAGAACTCAAATAAATTTGTTGGTAAAAGTTTTCACGCTTGCGACATTCTTTACGCAATTGCGAAATAGAAGTAATATCAAGGTGTAACAATCCTAAACGAACGTTAGGTTGTAGGTTACGGTGAACTGTTTCAACTAGTTCCTCATCTGACATAGGGGATCGTAATCTATCTGCTAGTACCAAGACTTCATCCATGTACTGGTCAAATGATTCTTTTTCTTTCTGTTTTCTGTTTCGGACCAATTCTTTAATGTCGAAGTCAGTTCTATAATCTATGAAGTTACGTTTAAGTTCGGTGAATTAAGCAAACCAATCTAAGGATACAACACTTCGATGGTAACGCCAAAACCAGGTTTTAGCTTTTCCTTCAAATAATATATGGGAATTTTGACATAATGCATTAAAGTTTCCATTTAATGATTGAATAGTTAAAACGTTGATTCTGTATATAAACTCATCGACTGGCATTGTATCAACTGAACCGTCAAATTTAATTCGCCAATTAAGAATAATATTAGAAATATTAGGTTTGATTGAGTAAGATTGAATGGAATCATTACTATCTCTATTAGATGGATTGTTGATTGAAATGTTTCATTCTTGTTCGGATCTGTGTGGAATTTCCTCAGAATTCACAGGTTGATCAATCACAGGATTTTTTAAGCTTAAATTGTGAAAATAACGATCTAAAGATTCCGTTACCATTTCTCCTACTGTGTTTTTCAAGCTGTTTAATGTTTGTGTTTGAATCGTATGTAGAGAATTTTCAATCATTGTCTGAACACGACTCTGATCTAAATGTTAAAATGCATTCGACAATGTATTACCAGCTTTGTTTTCATATCTATGTTGTTGTCGAAGACTAGGTGTACCAATTTTATTAGAACCACGAATTGAACTATTGTGTGCATTGAACTGAGCTGCTTTTAATCGAGTATTAGATCTTCTTTTTGTATAGCACCACGACCTCTAACTGAATTTTGTGAAGTTGAAAAGCCATGACCTAACAAATTATTCGTTTCGTTTAAGTTATCAACAAGTTCTTGTCCTAAATTACTACTTTGATAAGGTGCATTACAGGATGGGCAATTTGGTTTGTTTTTAAACCATAAAGACATGCATTCATTATGAAACTTATGGTTACAAGGAGTAATAGACTTATTATTTTTATCAGGAATATTATTGTTGCAAAAACTGCACAATTCTTCATTTATTACTGACTGAGCAATATCCTTATTACTATGAGTAAATGGCATGTTAAAAAAATGATAATCAGGGAATAGAAAAAAATGTTTCCGAAAAATTTCAACCATTGGGCAATGTTAGTATAAATTGTTAGATCAAATAGTTAGTTCAATAATGAAATATATGTAAAAGCAAAATGTGTATAAATATGTATGTATAATAATTCAAAATATATATGTTGAAAATATGTTCAAAGTGTTAGTAATTATGTAGTTTGATTTGTTCGGCCGATAAAAGAAAAATAATAAGGTTTAGAGGTTACTAATTATGAATAATTAGAAGCATGAGTTTAATCAGAATTAAATTTAAAATAAAATTTAAAAAAAAAAAATTTGCAAAATAATGATTGGAATAGGCATACATCAAAAGCAATCCTAATGTATTAATACATATATCATATCAATCTGAATCTAAAAATTATTTAAAAGTAAGCAGTTAACATGGTTAGGATGTAATATGTAGTAATCAACTAAAGTTCCATGCAACTATAAAAATTAAAAATCAAGATATAACAATCTGGACATGTAATCAATAAGACATAATTAAGAGACATGTAATTCCAAGATTAAATAAAATGACTTGAAGAAACAACTATTTAAAAATGTATTATCGGAAACTAACAACCTGTGGTCATAAGTCCCACGCATTTGGGCGCCAAATTAATGTAAAGGCCATAATATTATCGGGGTGCATGCCTAGCGATGCTCTTGCTTAGCTCGTCGTTATGGGGTGGGTTTTTGCATCATTAAATGTATCCCAGGCTTCATTAATTATTTTGCATGCACAAAAAAATCTTAAAAATTTAAACAAATTAACTAACCCGACAAAAAAACACTACAAGAAATAATCAAAAAGGAATGAAAGAAACTCTGCTCTGTGAACTGTGATGATGTTTGTTCCCCGCCTTGCCCTCCCTACCATGTGCTTAGGAAATTTACCAGCACCCTTGTGAAGTAACTTCCTTCAACCCTTTTTATGACATATTAATCATTATACATTTCATACTTCAGAAATATAATAGTTAGGTTAGCTATATGTGTAAAAAAATCTTACGTTCCCCAGGGCTGACGTGTCGTGATGTATGTATGTAAAAATCACTTCTGAATTATTTGTATATATTACCTATTTATGTATATTTGTATATATTTAAACTTATTTTCTTTTTAAATTTTTGCTTTTCACTTATAATTTATCGAATTGAACTTTTCTTTTTCTAATTTTGGATTCATTACATTTTATCAATTTTTAATTAAAAAAATAAAACATATGAGAAGGCTACAATCCGCTGTGCGGATCGTTGAATACCCTATCCCATCCTATCCATAAAACTAAAATCCCCAAAAAAAGCGGGCTAAAAACACGATGTGGATAAAATAGAAAAAATGATATAGTGACAACAAATTCTTCAGACTGCTTACAAAACACTTTTACGGTTCTACAAAAGACAAGGTTTTCTCCTGCATATGTTATGGGGTAGTGTATAAAAATGGTTTTTATATAAAAATTCCTTACGGTTTGGCCAAAAACTGAGTTTTTCTTAAAAGAGGGCGTGGCAGTGGGCGGATTTAAAAAATGCTTACACTTGTTCTGTAGGCACGGACGAGGATCCTATATACCAAATTTCATTATCCAAGCTCAAAATTGAAGGCCTAAAAATCGGTGACGTACAGACGGACGGACAGACAGACATGGCTTAATCGACACAGCTAGCGATTCTGAGTCGATCCATATACTTTGAAGTGTATGTAGCTAAATTATTTCTCTATGTTACAAACTAAGTATCAAAACAGATATACCCCTATGGGATAGGGTATAAACATATGAGAAGGCTACAATCCGCTGTGCGGATCGTTGAATACCCTATCCTATCCCATTAAAATTAATATAAATTAATTAAAATTAATATAATCAAAATATAGGCTTTATGGCGATGAAATACAGAAAATGACATTGTCACAATATATTGCTCAGACAGTTTATCAAAATCTTTTGTGGTTCGACAAAAAACAACGTACTTCTATTGCTAATGCCTTGGGGTGGGGTAAACAAATGATTTTTGTAAGAAAATGCCCCCAAACTATGGGCGTAGGTGAAAATGATCTATGGACAAAATGTTTATATTACCATTGCGGAAGTATTTGCATCAAACATTTTTTCGAAAGGGTTAAAATTTGGACAAAAAGCGTTTTTTACTAAAAACGCCCCCAAAAAGTAGGCGTGGCAAAAAAAACTTTGTATGGACGAAATATAGATATTAAGATTGTCTAAATATACAGCTCAAACACTGTTTTTACATTCTTTACGGTTTGGCTTAAAACTACGTTTTTTCTAAAAGGGGCGTGGCAGTGGGCGGATTTCAAAAATGTTTACACTTGTTCTGCTTCGTCGGCCAGAGAGTCAATACAACAAATGCAAATTTGAAAGTGATGGTGAAAGCTATCATTGAGGATTATAGGCGGTGCAGTGAAATAGCTCCACGGGAATTAAGACCACCTTTAATGGGTAACAAGTCCACTTTATGAAGGTGGACTTATTTCCGATCGGATGTGAGAAATAAATGCAATCGAAAATAAGTGCAATTATTTCCCTAGGTAAAAAGAAAAAGTGAAGTAAATTCCCAGGTAAAACAAAAAAAACTATTTGCGTTTAAGGAGGGCATTATAATTATTATATTTTTTAGGTATATATATATATATATATATTTAAACAAACAAATTATTGTTCAGTTGCTAAACTTAAATGTGTTCCTGTGGGTTTAAACTATAAACAGTTAATCATAGTCCATTTCGTTATGAATAGTGTGGTTTAAAAAAAATCTAATATATGTAGAATTGATATTCACTTGTTTACTTATACATATGAGAGGCTACAATCCGCTATGCGGATCGTTGAATACCCTATCCAATCCCATCCTTTAAATTAATATCCTCAAAATATAGGCCTTATGGCGATGAAATACAGAAAATGACACTGTCACAATATATTGCTCAGACAGTTATTGCTAATGCCTTGGGATGGGGTATACAAATGGTTTTTGTAAGAAAACGCCCCCAAAATGTGGGCGTAGGTGAAATAAATCTATGGACAAAATGTTTATATTACCATTGCGGAAGTATTTGCATCAAAATTTTTTTCGAAAGTTTTAAAATTTGGACAAAAAGCGTTTTTTCTTAAAAACGCCCCCAAAAAGTGGGCGTGGCAAAAAACTTTGTATGAACGAAATATAGATATTAGGATTGTCTAAATATGCTGCTCAGACATTTTTTTTAAATTCCTTACGGTTTGGCCAAAAAATAAGTTCTCCTAAAAAGGGGGCGTGGCAGTGGGCGGATTTCAAAAATGTTTACACTTGTTCTGGTGGCACAGACGAGGATACTAAAAACCAAATTTCATTATCCCAGCTCAAAATTTAAGGCCCAAAAATCGGTGACGAACAGACAGACGGACCGGACGGACGGACGGACGGACAGACAGACATGGCTAATTCGACTCAGCTAGCGATTCTGAGTCGATCCATGTACTTTGAGGTATATGTAGCAAAATTATTTCTCTATGTTACAAACTAAGTATCAAAACTAATATACCCCCCTATGGGATAGGGTATAAAAAGCGAGAATCATTCAATATTGGCGACGATAAATAAAGTGAGGATAACAATAACTAAACTGAAGCCTTTCAAGGCTGCCGAAAATGACGGCCTTCCGGCCAAACTTTATAAACTCGTTAGAGATGATAACATTCAGTTACTCATAAGCAAAATTTTGACGGATGTAAGTATGCCTGAAGAATGTGAACGAGACCGTTCACTAACAAACTGATCGCCCTTTATCAGTGTGGGCTTAGGCCAGAAAAATCTGTAACTGCTCAAATCTTCACACATTGGCAGATTTTGGGGTAAAAACCAAGTAGTTTAAATCGATACCCACCACGTATTCATCGATTTCTAAGCCGCATTAAGAGCATTTATAGAAACGAACTATACAGAGCCAAGTCTAGTTTTAGTATACCACCAAAACGCATCAGTTTGTTGAAGATGACGATGTTGAATTCCCGCTGCTCTATCAAGGTCGGCAATAATATCACCGAAACATTAAGGGAAGGCGACCGCATTGTCATGTGGGTTCTAAGATTATTCTTGAGAGGATTGTGCAAAACTCCCTTTTTATAATTTATCCCATACGGGTATATTAGTTTTGATACATAGTTTGTAACATAGAGAAATAATTTAGCTAGATATATCTTAAAATGTATGTATAGACTCGATACTTGAGTCGATTTATCCATATCTGTCCGTCACCAGTTTTTGGGCCTTAAATTTTGAGCTATAATAATGAAATTTGGTACCCGTGCTCATTGTTGCCCTCTTTATAGAAAAACATAGTTTTTGGCCAAACCGTAAGGAATTTTGAAAGAATGTTTGAACAGTATATTAAGGGAATTGCAATATCTATAATTTGTCAATATAAAGTTTTTTTCCACGCCCACTTTTGGGGCGTTTTCTATAAAAAAAAACTTTTTTTGGTATACATTTTTAAAATATTTGAAAAAAACTTTCGATGCAAGATCATTGGTTAGGATAATATGAACATTTCGTCCAAAGATCATTTTAACCCACGCCTACTTTTTGGGGGCGTTTTCTTACAAAAATCATTTGTATACCTTACTCCATAACATATATACATTACAAAAGCGTTGTTTTTTGTCGAACCACAAAAGATATTTATAATCTGTCTGAACAACATGCTTAAAAACTACCAAAAAATAACTTAAGAACCTGAACAGCCACAGCAATTTTTTTCAGTTTGTTTTTGTGCCACCACGACTGTATCAATTAACCTTACCCAAACCCTTAACCTTAAACTATATTAGTCGGCCATACAATGTATACCTCAACTAACTTTAACGAATTTAACCACTACAACAGCTTCTGCTCTTCCAACCTACTCCGACGGTCCCAATCAGACACCTTGTGCTGAAACGCAAGCGCTCTCCTCTTCCTTGAGCGGATATAGAGGCCCTCTAATCGTACGGTATCGAAAACATCTCTAAATAAACCAGATATGCACCTGTGCACTGTTTTTGGCTTTGTTTCATTGAATATCAGAGAGGAGTTTGGAGGCGGCATGACTACTGTCATGTCCCGCCTTGAAACCCAACTGGGTCTCTTGTATAATAATATTGACCCCAGACCGATTGAGGTGCAAAACTCCTTACCCAACACTAGATGCACACACTATTCCACACTCTTTCTTCTTCTGAAATAAAACGTAGAATTAGACTTGCTAGAAAGGCAATTTAGTAATAAAGCCCTGACTCGAACTAATAAGGAGATCCTATAGAAAACCCTGATCGTCGCATTCCTGCATTCGGCATCGAATCCAGGACCGTATTAAAACCGGAAGAAGAAATCCTTGTGCGTTTGAATTGCAGTGCTGAATGCGTTGACAGGGTAAGTAGACGAAATTTAACTTTACGAACTGTACTGAGACAGTCTGGCAAAAAAAAACATATGAGAAGGCTACAATCCGCTTTGCGGATCGTTGAATACCCTATCCCATCCCATCTATAAAACTAATATCCCCAAAATGTGGACATGGCTTGAAACACGATGGGGATTAAATATAGAAAATGACATTGTCACAAAAAATTGTTCAGACAGTTTATAAAACACTTTTACAGTTCTACAATAGACAAGGTTTTTATCCTGCATATGTCATGGGGTAGTCTATAAAAATGTTTATACCCTATCCCATAGGGGTATATTAGTTTTGATACATAGTTTGTAACATAGAGAAATAATTTAGCTACATATACCTCAAAGTATATGGATCGACTCAGAATCGATAGCTGAGTCGATTTAGCCATGTCTGTCCGTCCGTCCGTCCGTACGTCACCAGTTTTTGGGCCTTAAATTTTGATCTAGAAGGATGAAATTTGGTACACGTGCTCTTTGTTGCTCCCAGCAGAACAAGTGTAAAAAATTTTGAAATCCGCCCACTGCCACGCCCCCTTTTTAGAAAAACGTATTTTTTGGCCAAACCATAAGGAATTTTGAAAAACTTTCTGAACACCATATTTAGACAATCTGAATATCTGTATTTCGTTCATATAAAGTTTTTTGCCACGCCCACTTTTTGGGGGCGTTTTTAATAAAAAACGTTTTTCGGTCAAATTTTAAAATTTTCTGAAAAACTTTTGATGCAGAATCATTAGTAACATAAATATGAACATTTCTTCAATAGACAATTTTAACCCACGCCCACTTTTTGGGGGCGTTTTTATATAAAAAACATTTTTATACCCTACCCCATAACATATGCAGGAGAAAACCTTGTCTTTTATAGAACCGTAAAAGTTTTTTATAAGCAGTCTGAAGAATTTGTTGTCACCATGTCATATTCTTTATTTTATCCACATCGTGTTTTTAGCCATGTCCACTTTTTGGGGATTTTAGTTTTACAAATAGGATGGGATAGGGTATACAACGATCCGCACAGTGGATTGTAGCCTTCTCATATGTTTTTTATATGAAAACGCCCCCAAAAAGTGGGAATGGATTAAAATGGTCTATAGACGGAATGTTTATATTATTATTACCAATGATTCTGCATCAACATTTTTTTCGAACATTTCAAAATTTGACCGGAAAAAGTTTTTTTTTTTAAAAACGCCCCCAAAAAGTGGGCATGGAAAAAAACTTTATTTGAACGAATTATAGATATTAAGATTGTCTAAATATCTTGTAAAGAAACATTTATAGTTTAAGCGTTGGGCTTCTGACCCATACCTAACTTAAGACGACGTTTAAAAATATTATAAGAATCTTGTCAAGTGCCATTAGAATAAGCCTGAAACTGTGTGTTTTCTTTTTATTTGTGCCAAAAAAGAATCAGGCTTCTTTTCAAATTGTCAAATTGGTAGATGTACTAGGTTTTAGACCCTTTATTGTCAGATAATGCCAATGTTTAAATTGTCAATGTTTTTTAAACCCAGCAAGCAAGGGTGATAGTTTAATTGTTATAAGGCTTCCTGTTACTATTGTCAATACTTAGGGCTGCAACAATAAGCTGTACGTATAAACAACCTAATATATGAACCCTATACCTTGTCACTGAATAGAATAGTTTTAGCTAACGTAGCTTGAAAAAGTTAATGGGAAGGAGGAGTTGCAAGCAGCATTCTTTAAACCCCATTCGTACATATTTAGTCAATTTGTTGTTTCACATCGGCCCCATCGGAAGTTCAGAGGGCCACAATGCAATAACTAGAAAATTGTATTTTTTTCCTAGAAATTCAATTAATTTCGCCTTTTTGCATTTAACAAGAAACGATTTTCCACACACCATGCAATGTATCCGAGCGAAAAGTGCAACAACACATACGAGCGCCCCATGCCTAGAGAAGATAGAAATTATCAATTAGACATGCCTTATAACTTGGCGACAATGATGGAGCAATTATTAATGTCAGATAGTATCTGAGGCTCAGAACTCCCCGTTCAGGTTTAGTTGCGGTAATAATTTGCGCATATTGAGGCAGATTAGGTAAAAGTCTCGCAACATGCATAAGTGTGCAATCGTGATTCTTGCCTAACCACGTCTATCTAAAATTTAAATTATGCGAAACTTGGTCTTACCGCTGCCGCCGTGTTAAATGTCACACTTGATGGTTTACAAGCTCAGCGGGAAGAAGACAATTACAAGAGATTTTGGGTCGCTCACGAAGATAACACCGATATTTGAATTTAATCTATCTAAAGATGTAATGTATAATATGGAGGAAACGAAGCCTCACCATAGACATCTAGTGAACTTAAGAAGACAACAAGAGATCGCGCACATTGTCTCGGGTGCCATACTGCATTTCATAATACATCTTGTTAATTACGTTACTTAGAGGCACGACTTACCACATAATCATGCAACTCGCATAAATTACTAGGTTTTTCGTTTGGCATTTAGGCTTTCCTCATGGATTGGGTATATGACGTATTTGGTATACGTGCGGCATATGAGTATTCCAGTCAAACGTGCGCTTGCGCGTGCACATGGTGACCAATTTTTCATGTATACGTACTCCAGATTGTAGGGTATATCGTATACTCTAGACTATCGTGAATTGCAGTTCTAATGTCCTTGGCAGGATAGGTGTATGTTATACCACCTATTGATATACCATTAATTTGTTCTTCACGTCGTTGTGAATTTAATTTTTAAAATTTAAAATTTCGCAAGTTCTTTTAAATATTAGCCGTGATAGTATCTAAAATAAGAAAAGAAGGTGTTAACGATTCAAAGTAAATGTGGGTGTGAATTTCAGAATAAAAATTCTGCTACCAGCTCTTAAACAACTCTTGAGAGTAATTTTTGAAATTTTACACTCTTATGAGTACACCGCGGTTGAGTTGATTTTTTATACCCTATCCCATAGGGGTATATTAGTTTTGAAATTAAGTTTGTAACATAGAGAAATAATTTCGATAGATATACCTCAACTTATATGAATCGATTCAGAATCGCTCGATTAAGCCATGTTTGTCTGTCCGTCCGTCCGTCCGTCTATCCGTCTGTGTGTCACCGATTTTTTGGCGTTAAATTTTGAGCTAGAGTGTAGAAATTTGGTATATAGACTCTCTGGCCGACGAAGTAGAACAAGTGTACAAAATTTTGTAATCCGCCCACTGCAACGCCCCTATTTTATAAAAGGTAGTTTTAAGCCAAACCGTAAATAATTTAAAACATATGAGAAGGCTACAATCCACTGTGCGGATCATTGAATACCCTATCCCATCCTATCTGTAAAACTAAAATCCCCAAAAAGTGGAAATGGCTTAAAACACGATTTGAATAAAATAAAGAAAATGACATGGTGACAACAAATTCTTCAGACTGCTTATAAAAAACTTTTACGGTTCTACAAAAGACAAGGTTTTCTCCAGCATATGTTACCCTATAACATGTACAAAAATCGTTTTTATATAAAAACGCCCCCAAAACGTGGGCGTGGGTTAAAATAGTCTATGTACGAAATGTTCATATTTATATAACTAATGATTCTGCATCAAAAGTTTTTTCGAAAATTTGAAAATTAGACCGAAAAACGTTTTTTATTAAAAACGCCCCCAAAAAGTGGGCGTGGCAAAAAACTTTATATGAGCGAAATACAGATATTCAGATTCTCTAAATATGTTGTTCAGAAAGTTTTTCAAAATTTCTTATGGTTTATCCAAAAAATACGTTTTTCTAAACATATGAGAAGGCTACAATCCGCTTTGCGGATCGTTTAATACCCTATCCCATCCCATCCTTAAAATTGATATCCCCAAAATATGGTTTTTATGGTCATAAAATATTGAAAATGACGTTGTTACAACATATTGTTCCGAAGGATTATCAAATTCTTTTATGGTTCGACAAAAAACCACGTTTTTGTATTGCATATGCCTTGGGGTAGGGCATACAAATGGTTTTTATAGGAAAACGCTCCAAAAAGTAGGCGTGGGTTAAAATGGTCTACTGACGAAATGTTCATATTAATACTACCAATGATTTTGCATAAAAATTTTTTTCGAAAATTTTTAAATTTGGCCAAAAAAGGTTTTTTATAAAAAAAACGCCCCCAAAAAGTGGGCGTGGCAAAAAACTTCGTATTGACGAAATATAGATATTACGATATCTCTAAATATGCTTCTCAGACACTTTTTTAAAATTCCCTACGGTTTGGCCAAAAACTGAGCTTATCTTAATAGGGCGGTGGCAGTGGGCGGATTTCAAAAAATTTTACACTTGTTCTGTGGGCACGGGCCAGGATCCCATATACCAAATTTCATTATCCTAGCTCAAAATTTAAGGCCTAAAAATCGGTGACGTTCAGACGGACGGACGGACGGACAGACAGACATGGCAAAATCGACTCAGCTAGCGATTCTGAGTCGATCCATAAACTTTGAGGTATATGTAGCTAATTTATTTCTCTATGTTACAAACTAAGTATCAAAACTAATATACCCCTATGGGATAGGGTATAAAAAGGGGGCGTGGCAGTGGGCGGATTTCAAAAGTTTTTACACTTATTCTGCTGGGAGAAACAAAGAGCACGTGTACCAAATTTCATCCTTCTAGCTCAAAATTTAAGGCCCAAAAACTGGTGACGTACGGACGGACGGACGGACAGACATGGCTTAATCGACTCAGCTAACGATTCTGAGTCGATCCATATACTTTGAGGTATATGTAGCTAAATTATTTCTCTATGTTACAAACTATGTATTAAAACTAATATACACCTATGTAATAGGTAGTAGTGTCATAGCGAGTAGACGTGTTTCCAGTGTTTATGCAATTTATGTTTCTGTTTTCATTATATTTTGTTTATTTATTAATCTATTTAGTTGAATTCGGTCAGTGCATTGTGTCGAATTAGTGTTTAACATTATTAATTAAAACAGTAGTATTTATTTAACAAAAAAAATTAATATTTCATGTGAAAAAAAAAAATTAAAATTGTCATATTCTCGTGGTAAGCGGTATTCTCGTTGTATCATCTCTTGTGTTGTGCTCTCCCTAGTTCCACAGTTATTTGCGTGTTAAATTTTGCTTTACAATTTTGACTTCTCCCATAGTCTTCCTGTCACCAATAACAAATAACACAATTTAACAGCAACCGTATCAGTCCAAGTGGTAAGGCGTTCAACAACATCGGCGAGAACATTCTTGAAAGTCGTGGGTTCAAATCACGGCAAGATCACTTTCTTTTTTTTTTTTTTTTTGTTTTTCTCTCTGTTATAAATTAAATTTTTGCAATAAAAATGGATTGTGGGGCTCAAAAATGCGTTGAAACAAAAAATTCAAATAACGCAATTTTTTCCTGTTATGGACCATGTGGAAAAATGTTTCATGCAAAATGCGTTGGATCTACTAACGCATTTATGGATAAAATAAACGCAACTGAAGGCGCTTTCTGGTATTGCACTGCGTGCCGTAAGTTATCCATATCAAGTCTTGCTTTTAAGATGTCGGCTTTGAAAGCTGACATTGTTAAGCTGTCGAAAGGCTTTAAGGACTTGTTAGACAATTTTAATCATGCAGTATCCACAGTGTCTGCATTTTCAGACCCATGTCTGACCGCTGACGCTTCCACGTCTACAGAGCCTTTGCAAACATTTGACCATAACACTTCCAAAGAAGAAGCTCGGTCCGCACCGTCCGTACAATCTGTCGCGTCCCATGCAGCCAGTGATAAAGTTGCCACCATTAAAGGAAAGCGTAAGCGTGACACCAACTCATCAACGGCTCATCCGACAGCTAAACGATCTAATCTCAGAAGTCAGGATCAAATTAAAAATAATTTGGTTCCAAATCTGTCAGTTGGGTCGCCTCCAACCAATACTTCTCCTACTATCCCATCATCTAGTGTAGTTCCAACAGTGACTGCATCTGCTTCATCAATTGAATCGATACCAAAACCTAGATCGATATTTATATCACGCCTGAAACCAAGCACTTCCTCCGAAGACGTGATTAGTCACTTATTTTCAAAAAATCTAGTCCCTACAGGTACTTCTATTAAATGTACAAAAATTAGCAAACAGGATAGTTTCGTTTCATCGTTTAAAATAGTAGTACCTCCAAATGTATTTGATAAAGTATGCGACACTGACTCATGGCCTTTAAACACTATTGTCAATGAGTTTAGGCCACGTAGAGCTAAACGCGGAGTTAACTCAGCATCAAAAAACTCTACCGACTGTCCCTCTACTACCAAAATGTAAGAGGGCTCCGAACAAAAACCAAAACATTTTTTCTTAATTCCCAAGCCTTTTCTCATGATATATTCTCCTTGACAGAAACGTGGCTTAACGCCAGTATACTTGACTCGGAACTCTTTAATCATGAGTTCTCAGTATATAGGAGTGACCGCCATATAAATGACCTAAAAGCGCTTGGTGGAGGTGTTCTTACTGCAGTTCGCAGTCATCTTACCTCTGAGAAAATAGAATTTCCATTCCCTCTTAACATTGAAATAATCTGTGTTAAGATAACAATTGGAAATAAATATCTCTATGTTGCAAATGCGTACATTCCTTCATATCGTCTATCCATTCTGTATTCCGAGCTATCGAAGGCTTTAGAATACATCTTTGACTTATCTTGTTGTGACAGTACTATTTTATTACTGGGCGATTTCAACTTACCACACATTGAATGGGTGCCTTCAGAGGGAGAACCTCATTTTATACCATCAGAAGTTTCTGCACAGCAAGAGCTATTATTACTTGATAACATTTTATCATTTGACTTACAGCAAATTAGCTGTATAAAAAATCATAATAATCGAATTCTCGATTTAGTTTTTTCTTCTGACTCTGTTAGTACTGCAGTATTAGAATCTAGTACCAGCATTACTAACATAGATAAAAATCATCCTCCACTTGATATTTTCATTGACATAGGCGGACATCTGTACGAAAACGCTGACTCGTACGATCGTTCGTACTCTTTTGACTTTCGGAAAGCAAACTTTCAAAGGCTATCTGAAGAAATTATTATTTCTAATATGAAGATTGACGGCTTCTCCAATTTAGAAGAAGCTGTTAAAAATTTCTATTTTATAATAAAAGATTGCATGGATAAAACTATCCCAGTCAGGCATTCTAAAAATGTTCAAGTCCAGCACCCATGGTACACGAAAGAGCTTAAATCTCTTCGAAACAGACGAAACCGGGCCTGGAATAATTTTGTTAAAAGCCAAAATCAATACGACTATGATAAGTACTTGAATTACTTTAATGAATTCTCTGCGATGTCTAGTAATTTATATAATGGCTATATAGTCAATATGGAGAACGCTCTTAAAAGTGACCCAAAACGCTTTTGGGGATTTGTCAATTCGAAGAGAAAAACGGATGGGTACCCAGCCAACTTCTCTTCCAATAATTCAAAAACATCGAGCTCTCTAATTGTGTCAAACTTATTCGCAGAGAGCTTCAGTAAATCATTTATTGATACCCCTCCAGTCTTATTTGTGATAAATTGGTATTCTTGTGTCGAAACATTATCTGTGAAGAACAACATGGCTTTGTTAAACATCGATCCACTGTAACAAATCTATTAACTTTTATGCATCATTGTTCCAATAGTTTGGAAAATAAAAAAGAAGTAGATTGTATATACACTGACTTCTCCAAAGCATTTGACCAGTTATCACATAACATCATAATTTTTAAACTTAAGGCGTATGGATTCCCTCCAGGATTCATAAATTGGGTTAAATCATATCTCTCATTGAGAACATACCAAGTAAAATTTAGAGGTTCCAAGTCCAACCCTTTTGTTGCTCAATCTGGAGTACCTCAAGGAAGTCATTTGGGACCGATTTTATTTATACTTGCAATTAACGATGTAAAAGCCTGTATTCGAGATAGCAAAATATTGATTTATGCTGATGATATGAAAATTTTCAAATGTGTAGGAGATTTAAACGATTCGCTTTCACTACAAGCCGATTTAAATAGTTTTACCATATGGTGTCTTAAAAACGGTTTGAATCTGAACCCTACAAAGTGCCAGCATATGTCATTTTCACGAAAACGCGCTCCATGTAATTTTAAATATACTCTATCTGGACACACTCTCTGTCGTGTAGACAGCTTTAAAGATCTTGGTGTTTATTTTGATCCCAAAATGGAGTTCAATAAACACATTAACGTTATCGTCAATAAATCCAACTCTATGTTAGGATTTATAAAAAGGTGGTCAAAAGAGTTTACTGACCCATATGTCACTCTTTCACTCTATAATTGCCTAGTTCGCCCTCACTTGGAGTATGCCTCACAAGTTTGGACACCCTTCTATGTAGTTCATTCGAATAGAATTGAATCAGTCCAACGTAAATTCATAAGATTTGCTTTGAGAGGACTTCCATGGGATGATCTGCACAATTTGCCTCCGTATAGGTGTCGAATTAAACTGCTGCAACTATTACCTTTGTCTCAACGTAGACTTAACAATGACATGGTTTTCTTACACCAATTATTATCAGGACAAATTGATGCTCCTGATCTTTTAAGTGCCATTGGTTTTAATACCCGGGGAGGTTCCTGCAACCTGCGTAGATTAAATATATTACATATACCTAATCATAAAAAGAACTATGGTATGCCTCATGCATTAGTCGTATGAGTAGGGTATACAATAAAAATAACGATGTAGTTGAACTACATGTTAGTAAAAGTAGTTTAAAAAATACTCTGCGAAATTGTATGCTAGAGACGTAATTAGTGTATGTAAATTGTTAAATAGCTAAATTGTAATTTCATCGTTTACTGATTTTGTTAGTGTTGTAAAACTTAATAACTTCTATGTTCTGTTATGTCCCACTAACAAATGCACTAAATGATGAGCCTGTGGATGCATATTATATGCTGTGGCAAATCTCTGCTCGTAGATGATGCTTGTATTAAGCTCGCTACGACACAGATCTGATAGTGTTAAAAAAAAAAAAAAAAAAAAAAAATAAAAAATGTCTGAGCAACATAATATGTATATTTCGTCCATACAAAGTATTTTGCGACACCCGCTTTTTGGGGGCGTTGTTCGTAAATAACGTTTTTTTTGCAAATTTAAAAAAGTTCAAAAAAAATTTTGATGCAAATACTTTCGTAATGATATAATAAAATTGTCTATAGATTATTTTCACCTACGCCCACTTTTTGGGGACATTTTCTTACAAAAACCATTTGTATACCGCACCCCAAGGCATAAGCAATAGAAATACTTTGTTTTTTGTCGAACCACAAAAGGTTTTGATAAACTGTCTGAACAATATGTCGCGACAATGTCATTTTCTGTATTTCATCGCTATAAATCCCACATTTTGATGATATTAATTTTCAGAATAGGATGGGATAGGGTATTCAACGGTCCGCACCTCGGATTGTAGCTTTCTCGTATGTTTAATCTTCGCATTCGAACTATTTGAGAGTCATTCGGTGGTAACACATGTTTTGAACACTATTGGAGATTAATTCGAAAAATGCCAATACAGTTCGTATCGAATGTCGAGAGTCAAAATGCCGAACAAAAATCCTCCGCTATATTCGAAATACATAAAATGTCTGTGGCCGCAAACCATAACCGCCATGGCATAGAATTCGAAGAATGTGCTAAAGTTTTAAATGGAGAATAAACAATACCGCCTTATTACACAATTTTTAGCTTTCTCTTACAAAGCGAAAATGTTTGACCTCGAGATGTTGATTGATTCTAACACTACGATGATAGCGGAACCCAAAAAAGTGTTTATACCCTATCCCATAGGGGGGTATATTAGTTTAATAAACACTATCAGATCTGTGTCGTAGCGAGCTTAATACAAGCGCATCTACGAGCAGAGATTAGCCACAGCATATAAAATGCATCCACAGGCTCATCATTTAGTGCATTTGCTAGTGGGACATAACAAAACACTGAAGTTAGTTTGACGTCACTAACAAAATCAATAAACGATGAAATTAAACTTTATTTTTGTATTCTTAACAAAACAAAAAAAAAATAAATATGCACTTATTACGACTCTAGAATACAATTACGCAAAGTGTTTTTAACTTTCTCTTACAAAGAGAAAGACATTGTTTTCGTGAAAATTTTCGACCTCGAGATTTTGATTGATTCTAACATTACGATGATAGCGGAGCCTAAAAAAGTGGTTTTTGGAATTCCGTCCGTCCGTCCGTCGGTCCGTCGGTCCGTTGGTCCGTCTATCCGTGATGGTCTCCCCAGCCTAAACGGCTAGACCGATTTTCTTCAAACTTCGTATCCAAGCTTATTTTAGTCATAATTCTAGGCAATTTTTTTTGTTTGCTTTTAGCCATGTTAATAAGGGTACCTGCCATATAAAAATTACACACAACCTCAATTTTCTCGAAAACGGCTCTAACGATTTTGATTAAACTTTATATATACTATAACCATATTAGCTCCAATAAAACTGCATACCCAGTTTTTTCGAGAAAATCCATATAACGGATTTTGTCATATAGGCCATATAAGGAAAATTGATAATTTCTCGCAAACTATTATGTCAAATTGAATGAAATTTAATATATATACTACTATTACAGCTTGAAGCAATTCCACATAATTGGTTTTACCCCAACTATCACTAAACGGAATTTTCAGTTTTGGCCAATAACAAAAAATCATTATTATTCCCATAGACACCGATTCCTTCAAATTTCGTAGTAAACGTTCGTATAATCACATTTCGACATCAATAATCAAAATGCTTATGATTTGATCTAACACCCACCTCGCTGTGAAAGAGAAAGTTGCGTACGACCCAGTCGTGCACCCACCACTCGTTTAAACTACTTTTACTAACATGCAGTTCAACTACATCGCTATTTTTATTGTAAACTCTACTCATGCGACTTATAGCCTCATGCATACCATAGTTGTATTTATGATTAGGTATATGTAAAATATTTAGTCTACGAAGGTTATAGGAACCTCCACGGGTATTAAAACCAGTAGCACTTAAAAGATCAGGAGCATCTATTTGTCCTGATAATATTTGGTGTAAGAAGACCATGTCATTGTTAAGTCTACGTTGAGTCAGAGGCAACAACTGCAGCAGTTTAATTCGACACCTATACGGAGGCAAATTGTGTACATCATCCCATGGAAGTCCTCTCAATGCAAATCTTATAAATTTAAGTTGGACTGCCTCAATTCTATTTGAATGAATGACATAGAAGGGTGTCCACACCTGTGAGACATACTCCAAGTGAGGGCGAACTAGACAATTATATAACGAAAGCGTGACATAAGAATCATTGAACTCTTTTGACCACCTTTTTATAAATCCCAACATAGAGTTGGATTTATTCACAATAACGTTTATGTGTTTATTAAACTCCAATTTAGGATCAAAATAAACACCAAGATCTTTAAAACTGTCTATACGACAAAGAGTGTGCCCCGACAGAATATAACTAAAATTGGACGGAATACGTTTTCGTGAAAATGACATATGCTGGCACTTAGTGGGGTTCAGATTCAAACCGTTTTTAAAACATATGGAAAGCTACAATCCGCTGTGCGGATCGTTGAATGCCCTATCCCATCCTATCTGTAAAACTCAAATCCCCAAAAAGTGGATATGGTTAAAAACACGATGTGGATAAAATAAAGAAAATGACATGGTGACAACAAATTCTTCAGACTGCTTACAAAAAACTTTAATGGTTCTACAAAAGACAAGGTTTTCTCCTGCATATGTTATGGGGTAGGGTATAAAAATGGTTTTTATATAAAAACGCCCCCAAAAAGTGGGCGTGGATTGAAATGGTCTACTACTAATGATTCTGCATCAAAAGTTTTTTCGAAAATTTTTAAATTTGACCGAAAAACGTTTTTTATTTAAAACGCCCCCAAAAAGTGGGCGTGGCAAAAAACTTTATATGAACGAAATACAGATATTCAGATTGTCTAAATATGTTGTTCAGAAAGTTTTTCAAAATTCCTTATGGTTTGGCCAAAAAATACGTTTTTCTAAAAAGGGGGCGTGGCAGTGGGCGGATTTCAAAAATGTTTACACTTGTTCTGCTGGGAGCAACAAAGAGCACGCGTACCAAATTTCATCCTTCTAGCTCAAAACTTAAGGCCCAAAAACTGGTGACGTACGGACGGACGGACGGACAGACATGGCTAAATCGACTCAGCTATCGACTCAGATATCGAGTCGATCCATATACTTTGAGGTATATGTAGCTAAATTATTTCTCTATGTTACAAACTATGTATCAAAACTAATATACCCCTATGGGATAGGATATAAACATATGAGAAGAGTACGATCCCCCGTGCGGATCGTTTAATACCCTATCCCATCCCATCCTTAAAAACATATGAGAAGGCTACAATCCACTCTGCGGATCGTTGAATACCCTATCCCATCCTATCTGTAAAACTAAAATCCCCAAAAAGTGGACATGGCTTAAAACACGATGTGGATAAAATAAAGAAAATGACATGGTGACAACAAATTCTTCAGACTGCTTATAAAACATATGAGAGGCTACAATCCGCTGTGCGGATCGTTGAATACCCTATCCCATCTCATCCTTAAAATTAATATCCTCAAAATATATTCCTTATGGCGATGAAATACAGAAAATGACATTGTCACAGTACTTATATTGCTCAGACAGTTTATCAAAATCTTTTGTGGTTCGTCAAAAAACAACGTATTTCTATTGCTAATGTTTTAGGATGGGGTATACAAATGGTTTTTGTAAGAAAACGCCCCCAAAATGTGGGCGTAGGTGAAAATGATCTATGGACAAAATGTTTATATTACCATTGCGGAAGTATTTGCATCAAAACCTTTTTCGAAAGTGTTAAAATTTGGACAAAAAGCGTTTTTAACTAAAAACGCCCCCAAAAAGTGGGCGTGGCAAAAAACTTTGTATGGACGAAATATAGATATAAGGATTGTCTAAATATGCTGCTAAGATACTTTTTTGAAATTCCTTACGGTTTGGCTTAAAACTACGTTTTTCTAAAAGGGGGCGTGGCAGTGGGCGGATTTCAAAAATGTTTACATTTGTTCTGCTTCGTCGGCCAGAGAGTCTATATACCAAATTTCAACACTCTAGCTCGAAATTTAAGGCCCAAAAATCGCAATGGTAATATAAACATTTTGTCCATAGATTATTTTCACCTACGCCCACATTTTGGGGGCGTTTTCTTACAAAAACCATTTGTATACCCCATCCCAAGGCATTAGCAATAGAAAAAAATTGTTTTTTGTCGAGCCACAAAAGATTTTGAGAAACTGTCTGAGCAATATATTGTGACAATGTCATTTTCTGTATTTCATCGCCATAAGGCCTATATTTTGAGGATATTAATTTAAAGGATGGGATGGGATAGGGTATTCAACGATCCGCATAGCGGATTGTAGCCTCTCATATGTTTTTCATAAATTTTCTATATTTTCAATTTCAAGAAAAGATGCATGGGTTTGTGGTATGATATGAAAACGACGCACAACCAATTCAAGGAAAGCAAGAAAAAAATGTTGATGCTTAATCATTAGTAATATTAATATGAATATTTCGTCTATAGACCATTTTAACCCACGCCCACTTTTTGGGTGCGTTTTTATATAAAAACCATTTCTATACTGCACCCCATAATATATGCAGGAGAAAAACCTTGTCTTTTGTAGAACCGTAAAATTTGTTGTGACATTGTCATTATACCCTATCCCATACGGGTAATTAGTGTTGATACACAGTTTGTAACAAAGAGACGTTCGTCCGTACGTCACCAGTTTTTGGGCCTTAAATTTTGAGCTAGAATGATGAAATTTGGTACACGTGCTCATTGTTGCTCCCAGCAGAACAAGTGTACAAAATTTTGAAATCCGCCCACTGACACGCCCCCTTTTTAGAAAAACGTATTTTTTGGCCAAACCGTAAGGAATTTTAAAAAAGTGCCTGAGCAGCATATTTAGAGAATCGTAATATCTATATTTCGTCAATATAAAGTTTTTTGCCACACCCACTTTTTGGGGGCGTTTTTTTTTATAAAAAAACCTTTTCTGGTCAAATTTTAATATTTTCAAATAGGTTGATGCACAATCATTGGTAGTATTAATATAAACATTTCGTCTATAGACCATTTTTAACCCACGCCCACTTTTTGGGGGCGTTTTCTTACAAAAAAAACATTTGTATGCCCTACCCCAAGGCATATGCAATAGAAAAACGTTGTTTTTCGTCGAACCATAAAAGAACTTGATAAACCTACTGAACAATATGTTGTGACAACGTCATTCATTTTCAATACTTTATGACCATAAAGACCATATTTTGGGGATATTAATTTTAAGGATGGAATGGGATAGGGTATTATCCGCACAGCGGATTGTAGCCTTCTCATATGTTTTTTCAACTAGTGCTTATTTCGTGAACGGTAACACTTAGCTCATGTCTGATTTGACAGATAATTATTTTTATCCTTCCGCTGGGAAATATTGCGATATTACTTTGAAAATCATGGTAATGTTGCAGAACGTGTGCGAAAATTGCGTACGGATTTTGGAAGAAGAGAAGCACCATCAGCTCCGCATGTTCGTTATCTTGTGAAAAAAGTGAAAGAAACTGTCATCCTCATCGATAAACCAAAGCGTGAAAAGCCAAAAACAGTGCGTACACCCGAGAATATTGCTGCTGTGGCAGAAAGTGTGCGTAAAGCGCCATCAACATCAATTCACCGTCGTTCTCAACAATTGAACATTTCGGAGACATCATTGAGACGAATTTTGCATAAAGACCTTGGTATGACGCCATACAAAGTCCAATTGGTTCAGGAGTTGAAGCCAACTGACCATCCAATGCGTTTTCGCTTCGCTAAGTAGGCCTGCGATCGACTTAGAGAAGATGCCGATTTTGCCAAAAAAAATCATCTTTTCAGATGAAGCTCATTTTGATGTTGGCGGGTATTTAAACAAGCGAAATTGTCGCATTTGGGGCACAGATAACCCGCACGCATACATTGAAAAGCCGATACACCCAAAACGAGTCACTGTTTGGTGCGGATTTTGGTCCAGAGGCATAATTGGGCCATTTTTCTTCGAGAATGAGCAAGGAGTGGCCGTTACAGTCAATGACGATCGTAATCGGGCCATGTTGAACGAATTTTTGTTCACAAAAATTAAAGAGGAGGATATTGACAACATTTGGTTTCAACAGGACGGCGCTACGTACCACACAGCCGAAGCTACACTCGATGTTTTGCGCCCTGTTTTTGAAGATCGCATTATCAGCCGCAGAGCTGATGTCGTTTGGCCACCTCGGAGCTGCGATTTGACACCGTTGGACTTTTATTTGTGGGGTGCCGTAAAAGATAAGTGTTACGCCTTCAAGCCAGAGACAATTGACGCTTTAAAGGACAACATACGTGAAGCCATTGGTGAAAACAGCTGCACACAATCAATAATGTGCTTAAAAATTGGACTGATCGTGTAGGCTACTGCATGGCCAGCCGAGGCAGCCATTTGAATGAAATTATTTTCCATTATTAACCGGAAGGATTGTTCTTTCAAATATTTAAAGAAATTTGAGAAAATATTGATTTCTTTTTTTTTATAGCATTTTTTAAAAAAAAAGTTATTTGACATGACATATGAAGGAGAAAAACCTTGTCTTTTGTAGAACCGTAAAATTTGTTCTGACAATGTCATTTTCTATATTTAAATCCCCATCGTGTTCTAAGCCATGTCCACTTTTTGGGGATATTAGTTTTACAGATGGGATGGGATAGGGTATTCAACGATCCGCACAGCGGATTGTAGCCTTCTCATATGTTTTGAAATTAAATTCATAAATAAACTGTTTTGTTTTTTGACAGTTTGTATAAGGCATGTCAATAGTCAATTCTAGTGTTGGATGGTACGCGTCTTCTTTTAATATTGCACAGGATTTGCGGAGAAAAATTCCATCAGGTACATCGGTTAATACTAGGTCGAGAATTCTATCCAAAGAATTCATAAATTAACTTAAGGCACAAGCATTTTTTGTACCCTATCCCATAGGTGTATATTAGTTTTGATACTTAGTTTGTAACATAGAGAAATAATTTTGCTACATATACCTCAAAGTATATGGATCGACTCAGAATCGCTAGCTGAGTCGATTAAGCCATGTCTGTCTGTCTGTCCGTCCGTCCGTCTGTACGTCACCGATTTTTAGGCCTTAAATTTTGAGCTAGGATAATGAAATTTGGTACACGGGATCCTCGTCCCTGCCTACAGAACAAGTGTTAAAATTTTTGAAATCCGCCCACTGCCACGCCCCCTTTTAAGAAAAACTCAGTTTTTGACCAAACCGTAAGGAATTTAAAAAAAAGTTTCTGAACAACATATTTAGACAATCTTAATATCTATGTTTCGTCTTTATAAAGTTTTTTGCCACGCCCAATTTTTGGGGGCGTTTTCAAGAAAAAACTGTTTTCGGATAAATTTCATGGTTTGAAAACGCTGTTAGAAATTCGTCATCTGCGTTCAGATACCCCCAAACAATGTCAGACAAATTAAAGTCACCAATAATAATTAAGTTATCTTCTGGACAACATAATGAGACAATGTGGTTAACGTTACAACGACAGGATTTCCAATTAGGGGGAATGTAAACGCAGCAAATATACAAATTTTGACATAGTAGATGAATTTTGACACACAACATTTCGATGCTAATTAACGGCAAGTCAATTAAAGTTGTACGAAGAACAGATTTTACAGCAATACAGACGCCACCTCCAGTTTTCTTATGGCTTGTGAAAGGTGATCTATCGAAGCGAAAAATATTAAATGAACTACATAAAATTTCATTATCTAAAACAGTTTTGTCAATATAGTGACAACAAATTCTTCAGACTGCTTAGAAAACACTTTTACGGTTCTACAAAAGACAAGGTTTTCTCCTGCATATGTTATGGGGTAGTGTATAAAAATGGTTTTTATACACTATTGGTATAAACCAATATCACTTCTTCCTATAATTTCGCATGGGAAAAAACCCTAGTGTATTCCAAGCTGAGCTCCATGCCATAAAAGAATGCGCAAACCTAATACACAACTCAGGTATTAAAGGCGCAAACATCCATATATTCACGGACAGTCAAGCAGCTATAAAAGCCCTTAGCTCACACATCATTGACTCCAAATCAGTACTACACTGCTTCAACTCCCTCCAAACACTCAGTTCCAGGAACAAGACCAAACTATGGTGGGTCCCCGGACATAAGGGAGTTGAAGGTAACGAAAAAGCTGATGAACTAGCCAGAAAAGGTTCCGAAACCCCCTTCATTGGACCTGAACCCTTCTGTGCAATCCCCAAATCAGCCATAAATCTAGTCATAAAAAACTGGGAACAAAACAGATGTGTTTCATACTGGGGAAACATCCCAGGCCTAAGACAGGCCAAAAGAGCTATTCAGCCCTTCAAATCAGATGCCGACAAGATACTAAATCTTCGCAGGCACGATATCAAAAACTTAGTAGGCTACCTAACTGGTCATCACGGTCTGCGATATCACCTAAATAAAATGCGTCTAGTCGACTCACCGGAGTGCAGACTATGTCTAGAAGAAGACGAAACAGCCGAGCATATCATATGTGAATGCCCGGCTCTTTACGGTATGAGAAGAGAATCTTTCTTCAGGGAATTCTTAAGTCCCGAAGAATTGAGGAAATCTTCGGCTGAAAGTATTATCAGCTACATTAGGAAAGTAGAAGCGCTACTAACCTAAAAAACATCTGACGGCAAGCACAATAGATCTTTTAGGTCGATGTGTATATTACTGCTTAGGCAGGTCAGAATTTAAAAAAAAAAAAAAAAAAAAATAATTTCGCAAGTTATTGCTGATCAACAATTCAGCTTTAGGCTGGGCATCCATGATCACTTATGAATGTCACTCGCTGCGTGAGAGCAATTATGAATGTCGGTGGATGGCATTGCGTGTCAAAGTTCGCATTCATGCGCGATGTAATTCATACATTTTTGGATTCCACATTGATGAATGATAGTGGATGGCGATGAGTATTATTCTATCTATGTCATTTTGCATTTGACTGTCAACGTGCACGGACAGCACCGATGGCAGTGAGCGAAGATAAAGAGTTTTAAATTGTATTGAGAACCTGCTCGGGTGCTGAAGCAAAACTAACTAATGAGAAATAATATTCATAATATTCATAAAAAACACATCACGTGTGACATTTTTGAGTGATCGTGGATGCCCAGCTATAGAAACAAGTATTCAACACTATAATATCAATAACCAATGAATATGACGTAGCTAAACAAATTGGCAATATAAAACTAAGAATAGTTCTTCCGTTACATTGTACAATAATAAAAATCCTTTCTTGAGGACAGATTTTTCCGTGTTAAACACAAAAAGGAACACTCCACGTTTAAGGATATAAAGACTGGGGTTCCTCAAGGAATCGTCATCGGCCCGATGCTATTCCTTTTATACACCCGCGATATACCGTAAGAAATTGCACAATGGACAAAACTCTGGTACCATCTCAATGCGACAAAATCAGCACATGATTGGAACTATTAACCAAATTTTGACATGAGGCATTTGGTGCAGAGACTAAAAAGATCCGAACCGTTCTACCTGGTTCAGTAAAAAAACACCATTTTCTGGCTTTACTAGATAGGTCTAGCCTTTTGTATTGTAAAAGTTAAGTACTTTTCGATTCCCACACGACTATGGTAATCGTTATATTGTCTTTTAGGATTTTCAAATTCGTCACAAGAAATAAACGAGTGGCAGATGCACGACTGGGTCGTACGCAACATTCTCTTTCACAACGAGTTGGGCATTAGATAGAATCCCAAGCATGAGAGAATTTGACGATTTTCTTAATTTGTCAAAAAACAAACAATAATATTCATTTTGTTATTGATGCTAAAAATGATATAAATAGTGTCGAAATGAGATTATACGAACGTTTATTAAGGAATTTGAAGGAATCGGTGTCTATGTGAATAATAATTATTTTCCGTTATTTCCCAAAACTGAAAATTCTGTTAAGGAATAATTGAGCCAAAACTAATTACGTGGAATTGTTGCAAACAGGTAATAGTAGTATATAAATTAAATTAAATCATTCGATTTGACAAAACAGTTTGCGAGAAATTGACAATTTTCTTTAAACGACCTAAATGTGAAAATCCGTTTTTTGATTTTCTCGAAATAACTGGATATGCAGTAAATATGGGATCAAAGAATATACAATTACATAGAGTGTGCATCTCATATAACGAAAATTTACTATGTGGGGTACCTAATGATATTTTTTCCCAGTGTTCACATTGCCATGCCAGCATCAAGCAACAGCATAGCCGATGCATACGAACGAAGAAAATTCCCCTTCGCACTAACCGCCCGCGTCTTAAACAGCTACAATATTTTAGCTGTGATGCGTACTCTATGTAGTTTTATACCTCTTTGATTGTATACTTATATGTATGCTAATGCTAATATGCTTATAGTGTATATAAAGTTTGATCAAAATCGTTAGAGATGTTTTCGAGAAAATTGAAGTTATGTATATTTTTTATGTGGTACCGTTAATACCCTAACCCATCCCATCCTTAAAATTAATATTTGCATTTAAAGTTTTTTAGAACTTTTTATAATTGGGGCAAAAAGGGTTTTTTTTTAAAACGCCCCCAAACAGTGGGCGTGGCAAAAAACATTGTATGGACGAAATATAGATATGAGGATTGTCTAAATATGCCGCTCAGACATTTTTTTAAAATTACTAAGGGTTTGGCTAAAAACTACGTTTTTCTAAAAAGTGGGCAGTGGGCGGCTTTCAAAAAAGTTTTAAAACATATGAGAAGGCTACAATCCACTGTGCGGATCGTTGAATACCCTATCCCAGCCCATCTGTAAAACTAATATCCCCAAAAAGTGGACATGGCTTAAAACACGATGGGGATTTAAATATAGAAAATGACATTGTCAGAACAAATTTTACGGTTCTGCAAAAGACAAGGTTTTTCTCCTGCATATGTTATGGGGTACTGCATAAAAATGGTTTTTATATAAAAACGCCCCCAAAAAGTGGGCGTGGGTTAAAATGGTCTATAGACGAAATGTTCAAATTACCAATACTAATGATTCTGCATCAACATTTTTTTTTCGAAAATTTTAAAATTTGACCGAAAAACGTTTTTTTTATTAAAAACGCCCCCAAAAAGTGGGCGTGGCAAAAAACTTTATATTGACGAAATATAGATAATTCGATTCTCTAAATATGCTGCTCAGACACTTTTTTAAAATTCTTTACGGTTTGGCCAAAGACTGAGTTTTTCTGAAAAGGGGGTGTGGCAGTGGGCGCATTTTAAAAATGTTTACACTTGTTCTGGTGACTCGGACAAGGATCCTATATACCAAATTTCATTATCCAAACTCAAAATTCAAGGCCCAAAAATCGGTGACGAACAGACAGACGGACGGACAGACAGACATGGCTTATTCGACTCAGCTAGCGATTCTGAGTCGATCCATATACTTTGAGGTATATGTAGCAAAATTATTTCTCTATGTTACAAACTATGTATCAAAACTAATATACCCCTATGGGATAGGGTATAAAAACATTTTTATACACCACCCCATAACATATTATGCAGGAGAAAAACCTTGTCTTTTGTAGAACCGTAAAATTTGTTGTGACGATGTCATTTTCTATTTTTAATGCCCATCGTGTCCTAAGCCATGTCCAATAGATAGATTGGTGTAGATGTACGCGGATGTACCTAGTTGTTTTCGTTGTTTGCGCAGACAAAAAATGTTTAATAAAGTGATTATCCTCCTGCCCCCACCGGGTTCTGCTTAATGACATTATAATTGTGAGCGGACTTCTCCTCCGCATTCAGAGGTACTATCCCAATGAAACAAATATTTTATACTTATTCGACGAAAGCGGATTGATTACAATTTTGTCATGTGAAAGAGGTCTTCATTTTAAATTCTTTTTCTGTGGAAATTACTTTTGCGTGGTCATGCATTGCTAATTGATTGTTACTCTCATTGAATTTAAATAATTGAAATAGCTGACTACTAAAGTATGTGCGGCATGAATTGTATTTTCCAAGGAATTCATTGTTAAATTATGTATCTTGTGATCCTACATACATATGATTATTTCGTGATTTTTTTCATAAAATGGTTGATTCTGAATTGAGATAAGCTTTTGTTTACAATTGGTACTATTCACCGAAAAAAAAAATTGGTAGATTTAAACATGTTTCATTGTTAATCAATAATTCAACAATAGTTGTGAATTTAATCAAGTTTCGTGATGAAACCAAACAAGATCGCATTATCAAATCAACAATGCATTTTTTTGAAGAATAGTATCATAAATATTTTAAAATTAAGATTTGAACATTTTTTATTTTCAAGCAACAATGTCATGTTTCCCCGGACCAATATTTAGATACTGTCTTTTTTCTTCTAAGGGAGAAAGAGGAGGAAATATCCTCAAGCTCCGGAACCACTGCATTGAAGGAGAGGATTGGCACGACATAGTAAAATTTCGTCTGCGCTTGCAATCATATAAATATTATTAGTTTCTATTTTTTATATTTAAGGCAACACGATTTTCATGTTTTTTTAACACCACAAACGTTGTTGATCAACAGTTATCGTGCTCAATTTCGTATTTGTTCGAGCACGATAATTGTCACACTCACACATTTTTATTTTTTAATGAAAAACAATTTTCATATTTCTACCATCACAAACGTTGTTGGTTAATAATGTTTATGCTAATGTTAATATTATTTTAGTGATAGTTTACGCATACCTAAGTGACAAGGCGTTGTTGATTTTAACAATGAAAATTGTATCATTAAAACGAAAAAATTTAAAACGCGAAGATATGATCGTATTTGACGCAAAAACAAGGCTCATGCTTGGACCATTACCTCGTTGCAATAACCTGACTGCAATCGCAACAGACAACTCAAACCTTTGTAGAAATCGTAACCCTACATCTATCGATTAATAGCATACCGCCAGCATCTGATGTCAATAACCAATGGCGATGATGTAAACAAGCTATCAGTAAAAGAACAAGAAAGGGAGACTGTTAAGCGGTGATGACGAACAATCTTTTACTGTCAGGTAAAACGGACGAATATTGGCGAAGACACAGTTTAAAAAGGCAGCTGGAAATGACTGCCCACCTAGCGAAACGTTTACCGACTCATCAGTAAAATTTGGTCGGTTGAAAGTATGCTCGAAGAATGGAATATCATTATCGTATCTTATAATCGCCAAAAGGATCCAGTAAGCCATAATATTGGGTTGGCAAAATCCTCATCCTTAAGTCCTTCTCGCGGGCGCCTACTTAAAAATGACTAATCAGCATGCTTGTTTAGTGTCAGCCAAGGGTCCCACTTAGATATTGACCGTGCGCTATACCTAGTTGCATCGCACGATCAATGTATAAGCGGGAACCAAGTACTCGGAATCAAGTACTGTATACAGCATCAGTATACTCTCGGATGAATTGCATCAGGAATATATAGACGCGCTGGGGACCCCGGTCCGATAGATAGACACGAAGGCCTCTCTCAACAGGGTATCGTACGTAGAAGAGGCGACAACAAGCCTTATAGGGTACGAAACCCTGAGCACGGTAGGAAACGATGACCACCCTACTAAATATGCTGCAGGCAAACTTGCACCGAGCCATAGGTGCCTCGGACACCTATAACAAAAGATGTGCCCAAGGGAACATCGCTCTAGGTTTAATCCAGGAGCCATGGGCAACAGAGGATAAGGTATTTGGTTTACAAAGTAAAACAAGAGAGCTCATCTTCGCCTGGGGAAATTTTAGACCAAGGCAGCTCTTTTAGTTTTAAAAGATATAAAATTTTCTCCCATTCCAGGTTTCATTACCAAAGATCTGGTGGCGGTCCTTTTAGAAAGACGCAACGGCCGAGAGCTACAAAAAATTGTATGCGCATCGGCGTACTTTGCTCGAGATGACGAAATACCACCTCGACCAGTACAGGAACTTGTCTAGTACTACCAGACCCAGCAACTACAACTAATCTTCGGCTGCGACGCCAACGCGCATAACGAAGTATGGGGCAGTCGAGATACAAACAAAAGAGATGACTCTTTATTAGAATACCTGTATAGCAACAATTTAGTTATACTAAATAAGGGAAATAAACCCACGTTTAGAAACGTTTTAAGAGAAGAAGTTTTAGACCTTAACATCTCTTCTCCGTTTGTACAAAATACCGTCGAAAATTGGCACGTTTCTGGTGAGGCATCTTTATCGGATCACATGCACATAAGATTCCAATTAAGATGCAACACTGAAGAACATGAAGAACAACCTTCATGCGTATGTGAAGCGGTAGTCGCACAATGTTCACTAAATGACATTATCATCTCATCTTTTACAAATAGCTGTAAGCTTAAACGCACTGTGGCAAAGAGGTGCACACCATGGTGGAACGATAACCTAGAAAGTTTCCGAAAAGAGTAAGAAAACTTTTCAATAAAGCCAAACGCACCGGTAAGTGGGACCTATATAAATCACTACTTACTCAATACAACATAGAGTTGCGTAAATCAAAAAGAGCGTCCTGGCGCAAATACTGTGAGGAACTCGAAGAGCTCCCGGCGGTGGCGCGTCTCCACAGGACACTCTCGAAAGATAAAACAAACTGCATGTGATTGCTAGTCAAATCTGACGGTAAAATCACAAGCGGGCGGGAAGAAACGTTGACCACACTTCTTCAAGTCCACTTCCCAGGCTCCACAAGTGAGTTTCATGAACACATGATAGATGACTTACCCCCTAGAAACCTCAAAAGGATTAATAGTAGATCCGGTAAACTTCTCACTCCCGATAAGGTCAAATGGGCGATCAACTCATTTAAACCATACAAGGCACCAGGGACAGACGGAATCTTTCCTGCTCTTATACAGAAGGGCTTGGACTTTTTCTTACCCACTATGGTCGCCTTATTTAGGTTTAGTTTCAATTGGGGCTACATACCACAAACCTGAAGGGAGGTAAACGTGGTATTTATCCAAAACCAGGAAAACCAATAGAACCTAAATCATACCGTCCAATAAGCGCAACATCGTTTTTCCTACCATATTTAGAGAATCGTTATATCTATATTTCGTCGATAGAAAGTTTTTTGCCACGCCCACTTTTTGGGGGCGTTTTTAAAAAAAAAACGTTTTCTGGTCAAATTTTAAAATTTTCAAAAAAAAATTTGATGCACAATCATTGGTAGTTATAATAAAAACATTTCGTCTATAGACTATTTTAACCCACGCCCACTTTTTGGGGGCGTTTTCTTACAAAAAACATTTGTATGCCCTACCCCAAGGCATATGCAATAGAAACATATGAGAGGCTACAACCCGCTGTGCGGATCGTTGAATACCTTATCCCATCCCATCCTTAAAATAAATATCCTCAAAATATAGGCCTTATGGCGATGAAATACAGAAAATGACATTGTCACAATATATTGCTCAGACAGTTTATCAAAATCTTTTGTGGTTCGACAAAAAACAACGTATTTCTATTGCTAATGTCTTTGGATGGGGTATACAAATGGTTTTTGTAAGATAACGCCCCCAAAATGTGAAAATGATCTATAGACAAAATGTTTATATTACCATTGCGGAAGTATTCGCATCAAAATTTTTTTCCAAAGTTTTAAAATTTGGAGAAAAAGCGTTTTTTACTAAAAACGCCCCCAAAAAGTAGGCGTGGCAAAAAACTTTGTATGGTCGAAATATAGATATTAGGATTGTCTAAATATGCTGCTCAGACACTTTTTTGAAGTTCCTTATGGTTTGGCTTAAAATAACATTTTTCTAAAAGGGGACGTGGCAGTGGGCGGATTTCAAACATTTTTACACTTGTTCTGTTTCGTCGGACAGAGAGTCTATATACCAAATTTCAATACTCTAGCTCAAAATTTAAGGCCCAAAAATCGGTGACACACAGACGGACGGACGGACGGACGGACAGACAGACATGGCTTAATCGACTCAGCTAGCGATTCTGAATCGATCCATATACTTTGAGGTATACCTATGTATCGGAATTATTTCTCTATGTTACAAACTTAATGTCAAAACTAATTTACCCCCCTATGGGATAGGGTATAAAAACGTTGTTTTTGTCGAACCATAAAAGAATTTGATAAACATTCTGAACAATATGTTGTGACAACGTCATTAACAATACTTTATGCCCATAAAGACCACATTTTGGGGATATTAATTTAAGGATGGGATGGGATAGGTCCGCACAGCGGTTTGTAGCCTTCTCATATGTTTATACCCTATCCCATAGGGGGGTATATTAGTTCTGACATTACGTTTGTAGCATAGAGAAATAATTTCGAAACATATACCTCAAAGCATATTTAGACAATCCTAATATCTATATTTCGTTCATACAAAGTTTTTGCCACGCCCACTTTTTGGGGGCGTTTTTAGTAAAAAACGCTTTTTGTCCAAATTTTTAAACTTTCGAACAAATTTTTGATGCAAATACTTCCGCAAAATATAAACATTTTGTCTATAGATCATTTTCACCTACGCCCACATTTTGGGGGCGTTATCTTACAAAAACCATTTGTATACCCCATCCCAAGACATTAGCAATAGAAATACGTTGTTTTTTGTCGAACCACAAAAGATTTTGATAAACTGTCTGAGCAATATATTGTGACAATGTCATTTTTTGTATTTCATCGCCATAAGGCCTATATTTTGAGGATATTAATTTCAAGAATGGGATGGGATAGGGTATTCAACGATCCGCACAGCGGATTGTAGCCTCTCATATGTTTTAAATTTTCATTTATTCATCGATTTGTCCATTTTTTGTCAAAAAAGGGTTTTTTAAAGGTTTTATTTTTAGAGTTAAGTGACAGATTGGTTTCGTAATTTACCCTGAAGAAATTACTTGTCATCAATCCAAGGCGCACGGTATTTTACGAAAAAACGCTTTAAGATAAAAACTGGATGACATCATTGCTTTAGTAATTATTCAAGATTCAATCAGATTTATGTGTAAAATGTCATACTGCCCCATATAGGGGCAGAAAAATCTCTATCCATCTAATATCACAAAATGAAACTTCCAACACTTTCAATTAATTCGGTGCTACGAGTACTCCCATACCAATGACAACACATGCAAATGTGGGTCAAAAAGTCAACAGTCCGGACTGCAACTTTAATACCACATCAATCCGGCCACTTTGTGCTCTGCCGGAACTCCATTTCAACTTCACATCAAACAGATACGTACCGTACTCCTTGTAGTACACGCAGTGACGAATGCGTCTGTGATATTTGCGTTCCATTGAATGCACTCGTACTCCACCAATCTATTTCGAAAGGATATATATCAATAATCATAACATGTGTGTGTACACATAAATTCCTGCCACCATGAGCACTTGAAATGGGGAAATTAGTGATCCCTACTCCTTCCGAATACGGGTCAACTTAAAAGGCAATTAACTTGGCATTGTTTGTTACATCAGACCAAGATGAGCTGATTGTGTTTGAACAAGATCACAACCGTACATATGAACTCCTATATCTAACACAACCTGCTGAGATGTTGTGCTTCGAATTTGCACTCACATTGCGAGCTGTGTAGCCCACTGCGAAGCAAAAGCGAAATTCAAAGTAATTTGATTTATGATGGAATGCATCTGAGAGCTTTGGCAGAATTACAGGCATAGCATCCGGATGCATGTTTTATGAGAGTAATAGTGAACTGATTGGGTGGAGGCTGTCGCTAGTTGGCATAGGATTGGGATAGGGGCATTAAATATGATTCAGTGGTATATGCTGGTTGGTAGAAACTCTCTTGGTGAGCGACGTAATTGAATTTTGGATACAAGCAACAAAAAACGAGCGTAAAAAGATTGCATGATGAACAGTTAAATCGTGGTAATGACCTTCGCTGTACAATGTAATTTCTCTGGTGTCAAATTAGTTATTATGCAGTTGTGCTGTTGATTTATGAATGGAGATGCATTGTTTTTGTCTGAGATATCTATAAGATTCAAATTCAGAACATTTGTAAAATTTGTTTTTTAATTTATTTATTTTATTTAATAAATAGACACTTTTCTATTTTACCCAACATATGGCTTCAGAAATTTTTATCTCGCGCTATATAAGTCCTACGAATGTAGACTAAATGCCATTAGAAAGATGAAATTTTTTTAAATATAATGTTTCAGAAATGTTTGATTTTGTTTTGTTTGAGCTCGGTTAAAAGATGGATACAGCCACATTTTACTGAGAGCCAGGCTGCGGAGATTGTGAATAGTGTGTATGGTCACGACAACAGAAAAGCCAATCACCGCAGTTTTTGTTTCGTCGATTCCGTTCCGTTAATTTCGATGTCCAAGATGCACAACGCTCTGGAAAGCCACTTCTCGAAAATAGCGATAAAAGCAATGAAATCTTCCAGTCTGATTGATTGACCAGAAGATAAACATTGCACAAAAATCGTTGAGAACCATTCGAATAAGTCTGTATACAAGAGAAGAGAAGTATACAAATGCATGGGCGACACACCGCCTAACCCCGAAAACGTATTCCATCTGTGAATACTGCTGAATAGCAAACAAATCAACTCACTTCTGAAGCGAAAACCTCAAGCAAAACATATGAGAAGGCTACAATCCGCTGTGTGAATCGTTGAACACCCTATCCCATCCTATCCTAATTGTTTTGTATGTATTGTATTGGAGTGATGTTTTAAGTAATTATTAAAACAAATGTGTTATTAGTATTTTATAAATGGTTTTATGTATAAATTAATGTGTGTAATTTGTATAATTGAAGAAGATACTCAGTTTTCTTGTAATCTGCTGCTGCTGCGACTGCCTTGCGTGGTGATTACATTCAAAAGAGACAAAGCTTTGGTGAATGCAATTGCAGTGGCAGTTTACGAAAGAACAAAATAAAAGGAATAAAAGAAGAGTACAAATGAGAGTAACAATTCAATAATAATTCAGTTTGAGTAATGTATTTACAACAAATTACAGTATTGATTAGAAAATGTTGGTAAAAGTAGGATAAAATATTGGTTGTTTTGTAATATTGTTGTTTATTGTTCTTAACATTCAGACCTCTGGAAGACTCCAGTCTTTCAGTTAACGGTAAGGGAGAAAGTTTCACCACTGGTCGAACTTCCGGTAAAAACTTGATTTGGTCCTTGGAAAGATGGTCCATGATGATTGTGTTCTGCTGCTGACTAGAAGGAGATCATAGAGTTCTCCAAGTTTTCTTTTAGCTCCATGAAAGCCTTCGTTCCGAAGGTTTACCGCGACGCGTCACGAACCGTACGAGTGCTAAAAGAAATTCATCTGTTGATAATCCTCCAACCAACTCAATATGAACTCCTTTAGTAATGAAACAAACGAACAGAGCAATGTATGCTTTGACGAACTTGGGCTTCCGTCCACGAGCTAGGCGAAGGGAGATCGGCCCTGCATAATCGCAATCAACTGTGCTGAAGGGTCGTGCAAACCGAACAAATTCTACTGGGAGAATTGCAAATGAAGATACTGTACATATCTTATTGCATTTCATTGAACGATAGCTCAGAATTTTGTATATGCCCACCGACCAGAAGAATTTGATCGATTATCGAAAAAATGGAGCAAGAGGCAAAAGTTTATTTTTTGAAGGTAGATAGATAAATATATTTATTTCCTTTCAAATTACATTTTGGTATCGCAAAATTTACATTATTAGCACAGAATATGATTAACGTATATAATCTTACTACTGAAAAAATTGTTTAACATAGCGAATGCATAGTTTGATTTTAGAAAAAAAGGTACATATTGAGGAAACTACGAGAAAGAAAAACATATGGAAGGCTACAATCCGCTGTGCGGATCGTTGAATACTCTATCCCATCCTATCTGTAAAACTAAAATCCCCAAAAAGTGGACATGGCTAAAAACATGATGTGGATAAAATAAAGAAAATGACATGGTGACAACAAATTCTTCAGACTGCTTATAAAAAACATTTACGGTTCTACAAAAGACAAGGTTTTCTCCTACGTATGTTATGGGGTAGTGTATAAAAATGGTTTTTATACAAGGTGGCGCAAAAGTAATCCTCCTATCAGAAAATGCTATAAATTTTGCGATTGGCCCCTAATGTCAGTTCTGTTTTGACATTTGTGTAGTAAACACATGCGAAATACACGTTAATAAACAATGTTACGCTACACTGCTCCAGAACGCGGAATATTGGTGACTATTTATTTGAGCAATAATCGGTCGGTGACTTTGGCACAACGTGAATTTCGTCGCAGATTTCCTAACCGTCCAACGCCTACTGGTGAAACACTGCGACGTTTAGCCGCTCGCCTCGAAGAGACTGGCACAACACGAGATGCTGCCAGGCGTGGCAGACCCCGGAGTAGCCATTCTGCAGAGAATATTGCTGCTGTAGCCGAAGATGTCATGGAAGCGCCGTCGACATCGACCAGACGACGTGCCACGCAAATGGGTATCAGTCGACGGTCTTTACAGCGAATTTTGGTACAAGATTTGAAGATGTTTCCGTACAAAGTCCAGACGGTGCATCAGCTGTTAGCTGCTGACCGCCAATCGCGTCTAACATACGCTCAAGCCATCCTTAATCACCACGAAGAGGAAGATGATTTTGCATCAAAAACAATCATGAGTGATGAGGCCCATTTCCATCTTAACGGGTACGTAAATAAGCAAAATTTACGCTTCTGGGGCACTGAAAATCCGCGTGTAACCCACGAAGAGCCATTACACCCGCTCAAAGTCACTTTATGGTGTGCTGTTTTCGAAGAAAAAAGGTCCGATGAGAAGTCGCGGGCCAAACGGTTACTGTGAATGGTGAGCGCTACAGAGCAATGATCAACGAGTTCTTTTTGCCACAACTTGATGAATTGGGATTGGAAAATATGTGGTTCCAACAGTACGGTGCAACGGCACACACTGCACGTGCCACAACCGATATGCTGAAGGATGCATTTCCCGGGCGCCTAATCTCCCGTTTTAGCGATTTGCACTGGTCAGCAAGATCGCCTGATTTGACCGCTCCAGATTTCTTTTTGTGTGGGCTTTTTGAAGTCGCGGATTTATGTCAACAAGCCTCAGACTCTTGCAGCTCTTACAGACAATATCCGTCAAGAATGTGAGGACCTATCGCCGAAAGTTTTGGCCAAAGTGATGGAAAATGCCATAAAAAGGGCTCAAATGACAATCAACTGTGGCGGCGGCCATTTACATGACATCATATTCTCGACTTGATCTAAAAAAAACTAAAAGACCAAATAAAAATAATCCACAAGAAGAATTAAAGTTTTTCATTTTTTTTTTAAATTACAGCCAAAAAACATCGGAAGGTTTTTTTTGCGCCACCTTGTATAAAAACACCCCCAAAAAGTGGGCGTGGGTTAAAATAGTCTATGGATGAACTGTTCATATATATATTACTAATGATTCTGCATCAAAAGTTTTTTCGAAAATTTTAAAATTTGACCGAAAAAGTTTTTTATTAAAAACGCCCACAAAAAGTGGGTGTGGCAAAAAACTTTATATGAACGAAATACAGATATTCAGATTATCTAAATATGTTGTTCAGAAAGTTTTTCAAAAATCCTTACGGTTTGGCCAAAAAACACGTTTTTCTGAAGAGGGGGCGTGGCATTGGGCGGATTTAAAAAAATTTTACACTTGTTCTGCTGGGAGCAACAAAGAGCACGTGTACCCAATTTCATCCTTCTAGATCAAAATTTAAGGCCCAAAAACTGGTGACGTACGGACGGACGGACGGACAGACATGGCTAAATCGACTCAGCTATCGATTCTGAGTCGATCCATATACTTTGAGGTATATGTAGCTAAATTATTTCTCTATGTTACAAACTATATATCAAAACTAATATACCCCTATGGGATAGGGTATGAACCTATGAGAAGGCTACAATCCGCTGTGCGGATCGTTGACTATCCTATCCCATCCTATCCATAAAACTAAAATCCCCAGAATCGCTAGCTGAGTCGATTAAGCCATGTCTGTCTGTCTGTCCGTCCATCCGTCCGTCCGTCTGTACGTCACCGATTTTAAGACCTTAAATTTTGAGCTAGGATAATAAAATTTGGTATATAGGATCCTCGTACGTCCCTAAGAAACAAGTGTAAACATTTTTGAAATCCGCCCACTGCCACGCCCCCTTTTTTGTAAAACTTATTTTTTGGCCAAACCGTTAGGAATCAGAATCGATAGCTGAGTCGATTTAGCCATGTCTGTCCGTCCGTCCGTCCGTACGTCACCAGTAATATCGTAATATCTATATTTCGTTCATATAAAGTTTTTTGCCACGCCCACTTTTTGGGGGCGTTTTTAATAAAAAACCTTTTACGGTCAAATTTTAAAATTTTCGAAAAAAAATTTGATGCAGAATAATTAGTAATATTAATATAAACATTTCTTCCAAAGATCATTTTAGCCCACGCTCACTTTTTGAGGGCGTTTTCTTACAAAAACCGTTTTTATACCCTACCCCATAGCATATGCAGGAGGAAAACGATGTGTTTTGTCAAACAACAAAATATTCTGATAAACTGTTTGAACAATATGTTGTGACAATGTCATTTTCTATATTAAAGGCTAATAAAGCTCACTTTTTGGAGATATTAATTTAAAGGATGGGATGGGATAGGGTATTAAACGATCCGCACAGGGGATTGTACTCTTCTCATATGTTTTATATTGAAAACGCCCAAAAATTGGGCGTGGCAAAAAACTTTATAAAGACGTAATATAGATACTAAAATTGTCTAAATATGTTGTTCAGAAACTTTTTCAAAATTCCTTACGGTTTGGCCAAAAACTGAGTTTTTCTTAAAAGGGGGCGTGGCAGTGGGCGGATTTCAAAAAATTTTACACCTGTTTTCATTTTCATTTCATCTTTCTAACTCAAAATTTAAGGCCCAAAAACTGGTGACGTACGGACGGACAGACAGACATGGCTTAATCGACTCAGCTAGCGATTATGAGTCGATCCATATACTTTGAGGTATATGTAGCTAAATTATTTCTGTATGTTACAAACTATGTATCAAAACTAATATACCCCTATGGGATAGGGTATACACACAACCGTTATTCCCAAGATCTCTATGCATTATCTTATAAAGCTACATAGCGGCTTTCGTCTTCACCTGCCTTGCGTTACAGGCCTGCAAGTATCCGCACCGTTGACTTCACCTTGGGAATTTTTTCACTGCCGTCTTAAAAGAAATCAGGAGTCTTATTGTGAGGACACCCTAAGAGGCATTCGGTCAAAAAGTAAAATTGTATTGAATAAAATTTGGTCATAGACACCAATACAGAAATTTATAGACCACCTAATAAAAACGGAGTACTTCCAAAGAACTGCTGAAAGCGATCGCCTCCAAAGTCAGTCAGTAGCACATTATCGATAACCCGGTCGCGCACTAGACCTGCGCAACAATATATGCTTCACGGAACAAATTGTGACCTATTTCCACGAAAGCCGACCCCTAATATCAGTCATTTCAAGTAATCATCGGCCGCCGCACCGCAAAACGGTAATCTAATTGCAAATACATTTTACCCGGACACTGATTGATTCGGCTTTGTTTGATGAAAAATTTGCAGCCATCAGTCAACCTAAACAAAAGGCGTAGACCTCACTCCGCGACAAAAGATTGGCGCTAGCGAAATACATATCGCGCAAACACCGATACTACACAATGCCGCTGCACGTACTGCAACCGATTGTCGTCATAATAATAGTGCGTAGTCCGATAGGCAAATTAATGGCACATTCGAGTGAAATTTGTAACGCGCGGATGTGGGAGACACGTTGCTATAAGACAGCAGCGATCCAACACCATGACACCGGCACGCTTCACTTGTGATTTACCCATAACTCAGTCTCCACAATCCGAAGTTCTTCTCGCGTCGAATTGAATTAATTCGCCGTCGAGATTTTTTTGTTTGCGAGGCCGGCCGGTTGTATCCGAGTCATAGATTAGTCATGCAAGGTCTCACACAAAATTCATGCGTAATTTTCCAAATTTCACGAGAAAATTGATTCGTTTATGTAGCAATGTCGAGTCAGTTATGGAGACGACATGCGAGAAAGTATCTACACAGTGTGCACTCTGCATATGGAGAACATTTGAACTGATTAATGGACGTCTGTCGTCAAACGACGTGAGTCACTGGCGGACCCCAGCCGAGACCTCCCTCAAACCATCGAACACGATAAATGGACGCGTCTGAATAGGGTACCTCCGACGCAGACAGAAATATATTAATTCTGGGAACTTGCGACCAATTGACACAGGCATGTTCGCGACTAGCCCACTGGATGGTGCTACAAATCAAATGAGACGTGTGCCACTATTGTCACCATCTGGCGATTGGTTTAGCTGCGTGAGTTCGACGGTAAACACGACCGAGACCACGACATTCATTCATTGGTGGCGGTATTTGAGTCAATAAAAGATGTTTCACCTCTCCTTCTTCGCAATGCATTCGCAGATCCACGATCGGTGGAAGAAGAGTATGTCATTAAAATGGGATACCAACATTTGCAATTGAAAGGCCCCACAGAAGAACTTGTTTATTGGCCTAGACACTGCGTGATCGAATATCAATGAAAGAGGCGAACAGCGATGTTGAATTCCTTGACACAGGACAAAGGCGATGCTTTTCGCCGAGGGATGATGTTCGATTGGGATGGGAAATGGGATAGCCAATAATTGTCCATTGGTTGCATTCAGCGCAACATCCCTTTGTCTTCGGTGGAATAAATTACCTTCGGGAGGAGATAGGAATGCATTCGCATCTGAACGGTAGTACTTGTTAGGATGACACCTGTTGTTGTTCTCTTTGAAGGGACAACTAAAGGCACATTTATCTAAGATTGTTGCTCTTAATTGTATATTGTGACGTGTATGTTCTGGTGTGTGATGGTAGGAAAGTCCTTTTTATAGTATCTTAGCTTAGATTGGCGACAAGCAGCCTTACAGGGTTCGAAAGAATCAATAAATTTGAAAAGCCTGGTTAAAGATTCTATATGGTTTGGGAAATTAGAGGTCAACTCACCTACAGAGCGTTTGTTATAATTTATTGATGAACTGATTAGTAGGGTTGGAGTAGGATATTTAGTATTTTCTTAAGTGACTATTGCGAAGACTGTATAAGTTTCACTTTAGGCAGATTACGTTAATAGACTGCAATAACGTGCTGGAATAAATAACGTGTAGATCGAATGTAAGCACAAGAGGCAAGAAATCGTCATTATTGGTTGCTCCCATTGCGTGTTCTAAAGTTTCCTACCCAACATTATGGTGCCAAGTGCTTGGATACTTATGAACTAAACATTTTTCAACGAAGAGATCATTGTTTGTGAAGATTTAACCTCAATGTGGATGTAGGTACTACAAAAGGTTAGACCACGTTGACTACATTGATTAAATGAAGATAAAACATATGAGAGGCTACAATCCGCTGTGCGGATCGTTGAATACCCTATCCCATCCCATCTGTAAAACTAATATCCCCAAAAAGTGGACATGGCTCAAAACACGATGGGGATTTAAATATAGAAAATGACATAGTCAGAACAAATTTTACGGTTCTACAAAAGACAAGGTTTTTCTCCTGCATATGTTATGGGGTAGTATAAAAATGTTTTTTATATAAAAACGCCCCCAAAAAGTGGGCGTGGGTTAAAATGGTCTATAGACGAAATGTTCATATTAACAAAACTAATGATTCTGCATCGAAAATTTTAAAATTTGACGGCAAAAAGTTTTTTATTAAAAACGCCAACAAAAAGTGGGCGTGGCAAAAAACTTTATATTGACGAAATATAGATAATTCGATTCTCTAAATATGCTGGTCGGACACTTTTTTAAAATTCTTTACGGTTTGGCCAAAAAAAAAAGTTTTCCTAACAAAGGGGCGTGGCCGTGGGCGGATTTTAAAAATTTTTACACTTGTTCTGGTGACTCGGACAAGGATCCTATATACCAAATTTCATTAACCTAGCTCAAAATTCGAGGGCCCAAAAATCGGTGACGAATAGACAGACGGACGGACGGACGGACAGACAGACATGGCTAATTCGACTCAGCTAGCGATTCTAAGTCGATCAATATACTTTGAGGTATATGTAGCAAAATTTTTTCTCTATGTTACAAACTATGTATCAAAACGAATATACCCCTATGGGATAGGGTATAAGAGTCTTCGAAACACTTCAGCTTCGAGACGAGAAGAAAAAGCTAACTCCGATTAAGGGATCAAGTGATCACGGTTGCCAGGTGATCGAAGAGGGTAAAAGGCTGCCTCAACGGTACAGGATTTTTGAAAAGCAAAGTCAGAACGTTTGAGATGAGACATTTCCTGTACTACTTATTTGGGTTTACTTTTACCATCGGTTTTCATTTACATCATGCGGACGCTCAAAAGGCTTACCAATCCCTATCGACTCAATTCAATTATTAAGCCTCTAAAACGTTTTCCTTCCCTTGCACATTGCCATTCAACAACCAATTGGCAACTTCGTGACAATCCTTGACTCTCAAATTGAGCAGTACTCACACAAAAGTGTGCAACAAATTAGCATCCTCCTGACATTTTGTTGATTTTTGCTTCCAGCAGAACCAACAAAACTGCAATTTGCAACAAAAAGAACCATCATCTGCCGGTATCTGCAGAGTCGGCATCTGTTCACAGTAGGGTGTCGTTTTCATTATTCAACACTCATCTCATTCACAAAGCGCATCTATTATGCTGCTTCATGTTTACATTGTTGCAGCCTCACAAAAGCCCAAAGCCAGCTCGTTGTTTACCTGTCACGCCGAACTGCATGCAGCGCTGTACTTCTGTGTTGCAATCTTACAATCATCACCATCGCATTGCAACGGCGCGGCCGTGTATTATCTAAACGCGCAGCGCATATCTATTTACGAAACATTAACAGCAATAAACAATTCCAATTATTTTATCGATTATTTAATTAACAAATCAATTTCGAGTCATTTTCGTGTACGCCGAGTTAGTAGACGGCCTACTCCGCTGCGCGCAGAGTCATATCGGTTTTTATGTCTGATCTGTCATTTGAACGATGCAACATGTTTGCGTAACCTGAAAGTTTCTCAACACGGTTGGGCAGCGACGACCGTAGTCGTCGAGTGCGTTTGTCGGCCGGACGACGCGACGGGAGTATTTCAGATGCAGATGCAGTTACTGTATGATCAATCGTCTATATGAGACGATGATGTTTATCGTGAGCTAGCTTCTAAATGAGACGCAGCGGAGCGACGTGAATTTTCCAAATGCAATGGAAATCCAGATACACTCGAGCAAACGTACACCAAACTATACTCATACTCACAGATAAATTCGCTGCTGTTAATCGGGCTTTGTTGTGTGTCGCTGAGTGATTTACATGATTTACATAGACTAATTAGTCGTTGACAAGAACATTAATTCTAAGATTGTGCGCTGTGACACATCGACTTTCGGCGGCGTGCCGAATCGTAAATTTTGTGTGTGGGATGAATTCAATTATGAATTTATGTATAATGCATATAGTTATTATTGATTTATCCAATGTGTGGTGGTGAAAGAAGTACACACGTGTTCAATTTATAATTGACTTTTTTTTGTTCATACAAAAGGTTCCGCGAGCTGTCTACTTACTCTTATTTTTACATATAAATTGTCCCCATTACAATAGTATAAAAAAGTATTGCGATCAAGTAAAATAAGAAAGTTACAAAAAGTAGTTAGAAAAGAGTGTATCTGTGACTGCAATTAGTGCTCTGTCTAAATCCATTATATCCAGAGCTCAAAACCATCCGTGTCCGTACCCACCAGACGCGTCCTTAGGTGGCGGACAGAGAAACTATCTTTATGTATATGAGCAGAACAAATGGGAAATTAACTATCTTTCGATATGTAATTTAAATAACAAGGGATAAGGTCTACAAACAAAACGCGGTGGGGTTTACAGTTAGGCTGAACGAAGTTTCATTGAAAAGACATGCTGGTAGATGAGGCGAAAAAACGCAATGATTATACTGTTGACGACCATGCAAAATGAAAAGAGGACAACGGTCTTCATATCTGCACCTGAATTTTAGAACACCTTACAGAAAATATGCAGCCGAAAGACTAACGGATGCCCTAAGCTGCTTCAGAGCAGATATTACTGCCATCCAAAAATACGATGGGAAGTCCGGGCAAACTGAAGGTAAAACATATGAGAAGGCTACAATCCGCTGTGCGGATCGTTGAATACCAATGATTCTGCATCAAAAGTTTTTTTCGAAAAACTTTTTTTTATTAAAAACGAAATGTAGATATTCAGATTGTCTAAATATTTTGTTCAGAAAGATTTTCAAAATTCCTTTTGGTTTGGTCAAAAACTACTTTTTTCTAAAAAGGGGGTGTGACAGTGGGCGGATTTCAAAATTTTTTACACTTGTTCTGCTGGGAGCAACAAAGAGTACGTGTACCAAATTTCATCATTCCAGCTCAAAATTTAAGGCCCAAAAACTGGTGACGTACGGACGGACCGACGGACAGACGGACGGACAGAGATGGCTAAATCGACTCAGCTATCGATTCTGAGTCGATCCATATACTTTGAGGTATATCTAGCTAAATTATTATTATTTCATGTTACAAACTATGTATCAAAACTAAAATACCCCTATGGGATAGGCTATAAAAATGGTACGATATCTACAATGGTTCGTGTTAAAGTGCGGAGAAACACCGACCTTTACCTTAAAAACTACAGACACGCTCCGACCAAGGAAAAAGATGACATTGCGAAGGATTGTTTCTATCAGCTCTTGGACAAAAGTTATAAACGACTACCGAAGTACGATGTTTAAATAGTTTTAACACAAAGGCAGAAACCAATGTCGATTTCCGCAGACTTCATGACTTCTTGTCTGTCAAAGGAGATAGGCAAATTAGCTTCGTTGCAGAACGAAATGCCATTATAGCCAGCACACGATTTCCTTACATCGAAACCCATTAGGGGACATGGCGGTCACAAGATCAATAAACGATCTACGAATTGATCATATTGCGATATACAAGCGGAAAGAATCCAGTATTATGGAGGTCAGAACATTGCATTGCACCTTATTGCAGCCAAGGTTCCTACCTGCAGACATATCTACCACGCTAAAACATATGCGACATGTTGTAAAAAAAATTAATGTCAAAAGACAATCGAAAGACAAGTCCTTTGCAGATAGCAAATCCATACATCTGATATTGAAGAACAATGACGACGATGTCAACAAGCAATAAGATCGCCCACAACTGATGTCATGGGATTTCCCCGTCCACCGGCCGGCAAGAAACCCCTAGTCAACTGATGTTCACAGCTAAGACCGAGGCTTTATTAAAGTAAAACCTAAGAATCATGTTGAGATGAACAAGGGTAGAATGAAATTTAGTAACAATCGATGATGACAATATGGATGAACCCCCTTTGCAGACTGTTAAACGGTCAGGCGAACGAACCATTTAATATTGGCAACGACATCGACCACAGCTACCACCCGACCTAACTAAAGTGAGGGTACCAATATCTAAACTTAAACTCAACAAAGCTGCTGGAATTGACGGCCTTTCTTTCCTTTTCTTGCACCTTATTGCAGCCAAGGTTCCTACCTGCAGATATATCTACCACGCTAAAACATATGCGACATGTTGTAAAAAAAAATAATGTCAAAAGACAATCGAAAGACAAGTCCTTTGCAGATAGCAAATCCATACATCTGATATTGAAGAACAATGACGACGATGTCAACAAGCAATAAGATCGGCCACAACTGATGTCATGGGATTTCCCCGTCCACCGGCCGGCAAGAAACCCCTAGTCAACTGATGTTCACAGCTAAGACCGAGGCTTTATTAAAGTAAAACCTAAGAATCATGTTGAGATGAACAAGGGTAGAATGAAATTTAGTAACAATCGATGATGACAATATGGATGAACCCCCTTTGCAGACTGTTAAACGGTCAGGCGAACGAACCATTTAATATTGGCAACGACATCGACCACAGCTACCACCCGACCTAACTAAAGTGAGGGTACCAATATCTAAACTTAAACTCAACAAAGCTGCTGGAATTGACGGCCTTTCTTTCGAACTTTAAAAACCGGGGGAGATACTTACTTAAGTGGCGCTTCAGGCCGGGATGAACCTGGGCCTCAACCAACATGCCTCTCCAATTAGCCCGGTCCTTAGCTAACTGCCTCCAGTTGCGCGCTCCAAGTTGGTTGAGGTCGGTTTCTACTTGTGCGCGCCACTTAAGGCGAGGTCTTTTTCTACTGCGTCCGACGTCTAACTGGGAATCTAAGACTCTGCGAGCCGGAGGATTGGTCGAATGGACACCAATACTCCGGCTTCTACATGTCCTAGCCATCTTAAACGTCCAATTCGGAGTTTGACAAGGGGTATGTCGCTGTACAGCTGGTATAGTTCGTGGTTGAATCTTCGTCTCCATAGCCCGTCAACGCAAACAGGACCGAAGATTTTCCGAAGAACTTTTCTCTCGAATCGACCAAGGATTGCTTCATCCGCTTTTGATACGGTCCATGATTCAGCGCCATAGAGCAGGACTGGGATGATCAGGGTCTTATATATGATCTCCTAAGTAGTTCGAGTGAGGGCTATACTACTAAATTGCCAATTGTTTGATTTCTGACGAGATGTTGTTGTCAGAGTTAATAGCGGAGCCGAGGTAGACACAGTCCCGTACTACCTCAAAGTTATATCTGTCAATGGTGACGTTCTGTCCAATTCGTCGATGTTATGTGTCCTTTCGTGTTGACAGCATATATGTACTTAGTCTTAACCTCATTTACTGCTAAACCCATTTTTGCCGCTTCCTTCTCTATACTAGCAAAGGTGGCTATGACATCACGTTGAGTCCTACCAATGATATCGTCGCGGTATGCTAGTAGTTGCACCGATTTTATGAAAATTGTGCGTCTGGTATTGGCTCGGGAGTTTTGCACAATCCTCTCAAGAATCAAATTGAAAAAGTCACATGACAGCGCATCGCCTTGCCTAAATCCTTTTTTGGTATCGAATGTGTCGGTGAGGTCGTATGCGGCTTTGAAATCGATAAATAGGTGGAGGGTATCGATTTGGACTTCTTGGGTTTTTTCCAGGATCTGCCGAAGTGTGAAAATTTGATCGATTGTGGACTTTCCTGGCCTAAAACCACACTGATAAGGGCCGATCAGGTTGTTGGTAAACGGTTTCAGGCGTTCACATATTACTGCAGATAGGATCTTGTAGGCGATGTTGAGCAGACTTATGCCTCTGTAGTTGGCGCAGTTCAGAGGGTCTCCTTTTTGTGGATCAGGCAAACGATGCTGAGGTTCCATTCTTCAGGCATGCTCTCAACCGACTTATGAGTTGGTGGATGTTACTTACCAAGTCATCTCCGCCAGCTTTATAAAGCTCAGCGGGTAGGCCTTCATATCCGGAGGCCTTATTAAGCTTGAGTTTAGATATTGCTATCCTCACTTCACTTAGGTACCTATCCCATAGGGGTATATTAATTTTGATACATAGTTTGTAACATAGAGAAATAATTAAGCTACATATACCTCAAAGTATATGGATCGACTCAGAATCGCTAGCTGAGTCGATTTAGCCATGTCTGTCCGTCCGTCCGTCCGTCCGTCCGTACGTCACCAGTTTTTGGGCCTTAAATTTTGAGCTAGAAGGATGAAATTTGGTACACGTGCTCTTTGTTGCTCCCAGCAGAACAAGTGTAAAAATTTTTGAAATCCGCACACTCCCACGCCCCCTTTTCAGAAAAACGTATTTTTTGGCCAAACCATAAGGAATTTTTTTTTTCGGTCAAATTTTAAATATTTAGAAAAAAAAATTTGATGCAGAATCATTAGTAATAATAATATGATTATTTCGTCTATAGACCATTTTAACCCATGCCCACTTTTTGGGGCGTTTTCTTACAAAAACCGTTTGTATACAAAACCCCATAGCATATGCAGGAGAAAAACGGTGTTTTTTGTCAAACAGCAAAAGATTCTGATAAACTGTTTGAACAATATGTTGTGACAATGTCATTTTCTATATTATATTCCCATAAAGCCCACTTTTTGGAGATATTAATTTTAAGGATGGGATGGGATAGGGTATTCAACGATCCGCACAGCGGATTGTACCCTTCTCATATGTTTACCCTACCCATAGGGGGTTTATAAGTTTTTACATTAAGTTTGTAACATAGAGAAATAATTTCGATATATATACCTCAAAGTATATGGATCGACTCAGAATCGCTAGCTGAGTCGATTCAGCCATGTCCGTCTGTCCGTCCGTCCGTCCGACTGTACGTCACCGATTTTTAGGGCTTAGATTTTGAACTAGGCTAATGAAATTTGGTATATAGGATCCTCGCCCGTGCATACAGAACAAGTGTACAAATTTTTAAAATCCGCCCACTGCCACGCCCCGTTTTAAGAAAAACTCAGTTTTTGGCTAAACCGTAAAGAATTTTAAAAAAGGGTCTGAAAAGCATATTTAGAGAATCGTATTAATTATATTTCGTCAATGCAAAATTTTTTGCCACGCCCACTTTTTGGGGGCGTTTTCTATAAAAAAAACCTTTTTTGGCCTAATTTGAAAATTTTCGAAAAAAAATTTGATGCAAAATCATTGGTAGTATTAATAGACCATTTTAACCCACGCCCCCTTTTTGGGGCGTTTTCCTACAAAAAACATTTGTATGCCCTACCCCAAGGCATATGCAATACAAAAACGTTGTTTTTTGTCGAACCACAATAGGTTTTGATAAACTCTCTGAGCAAAATATTGTGACAATGTCATTTTCTGTATTTTATCGCCATAAAGCCCACATTTTGAGGATATTATTTTAAAGATGGTATGGGATAGGGTATTCAACGATCCGCACATCGGATTGTAGCCTTCTCATATGTTTTAATTCCAACTTCAATCTCTTAATTCCGATTTCAATCTCTTATAAACCCAATTCGTTATTATGAATGTATGAAATTCAATGCAATTAATTGAAAAAAAACTCTCATCTTACTGGGATTCGAACTCGGGTTCTCTCGCACGGTAGTCCAACACGCTAGCCACTAGGCTGTTCTCTCGAGCCTTGAAAGACCAGTAAGTACAACGAAGTAGTTGAATCGTGTTGACTGATTCTCCGATAGGTTCCCGATCTTTTCACCTCTTTTTCCAATCTTTACACCTTGTCCCGATCTTTTAACCATAGCTTTTTAGGCCTTCTTTCGTAAGCTCTATACATGCTATGCTTCGGATTAACTTGTGCGAAGTTCTACCGAAAAATCTTAACTTATGGCACATGTACACACATCTCTGGAAGCTTAAAAACAACCTTACAGAAGTTTCGCTATCACAATTTCGGTTATGCTTGTGAATTTTCCTGCATAATGTCTTAAACAAGCTTCTACCCAAACAATCGACTTCCAAAATGCTTAATCTCCGTGCACAAGCACTATATAAGGCCTATAGAAATAATTGCTTGTGGAAATTACATTTTTGTGCCTTATAGAAGAATAATTGTTAGTTGGGCTTGTCAAATCCAAGGGCTTATTTCTTTGAAGACGCCGCAATAGATTTGTTTCGTCAAAAATTTGGAGGACCGTCTTGTTAATGTGTCCAAATAATAGTTTTTTTTATGTTTTCGTGCAAATTTTTTCGTTTTATCTTTAACCGCAGGAATACCCAGATCTCTACGTAGATCCTCGTTCTTTATGTATTGTAAGGTTTTTCCATTGAATCCATTCTGTTAAAGATTTGTCTCATTAGGGTTTCCATTGGCTTAATTATTTTTTTCTGCTTTGTCAGCTAGTTTTACTGCGGTTTTTGATGCTAATTGAGCATATGTTATTTTCGCACCCGCAGTTGGCTTTAGTTTTGAATCTTTTAATACCCTATCCCATAGGGGTATATTAGTTTTGATACATAGTTTGTAACATAGAGAAATAATTTAGCTACATATACCTCAAAGTATATGGATCGACTCAGAATCGATAGCTGAGTCGATTGAGCCATGTCTGTCCGTCCGTACGTCACCAGTTTTTGGGCCTTAAATTTTGAGCTAGAAGGATGAAATTTGGTACACGTGCTCTTTGTTGCTCCTAGCAGAACAAGTGTAAATTTTTTTGAAATCCGCCTACTGCCACGCCCCCTTTTTAGAAAAACGTGTTTTTTGGCCAAACCATAAGGAATTTTAAAAAAGTGTCTGAAAAACGTAGTTAGACAATCGTAATATCTATATTTCGTTCATATAATGGTTTTGCCACGTCCACTTTTTGGGGGCGTTTTCTTACAAAAACCGTTTGTATACCCTACCCCAAAGCATATGCAGGAGGAAAACGATGTGTTTTGTCAAACAACAAAATATTCTAATAAACTGTTTGAACAATATGTTGTGACAATGTCATTTTCTATATTATAGGCTAATAAAGCCCACTTTTTGGAGATATTAATTTTAAGGATGGGATGGGATAGGGTATTAAACGATCCGCACAGGGGATTGTACTCTTCTCATATGTTTTAATAGTCTCTTGGGAACTGATTTTTTATTTTTTGGGTGCTTTGTATTAAGTCCATGTTTTTAGGTTTAGTTTAGTTAAAAACGTAAATCAATGATCGGTCTTTTGGTTAAAAGAAATGACGTATATTTGAGCCATATTTGCTTGGTACATAATATACATACATCCTAAAAGGGCAGCGTCCTCTAAATTTCAAATGGGTGACACCTTCCTCAACAACACGTCCACTCACCGATAGATACTTGCGCTGACAGGAAACTGGAATGTTACTAACGCGCAAAATATTAAAGGTTAACTAAATACGAGATCGAAATTCGTATGATAATCCATATTGTCATAAGAAGTTGCCTCAAAGCTACCATGGATGTCCTTTAAGTGTGAGCCGATGCACCGTCGGTGCTGGAACTTTATCCAATTCATCAAGTCGTGAAAAAAATATCCTCCGACATGTTCACCGTGCTCAATTTACTAACACTGTGACCTTATATTTTTAAAAAGGGACCCCACTACGGAATTTGAGCAGCACACCATTAGTTGAATGCAAATACCAATAATGCAATTCTTAGTGATTGGTGTAAGCATAGTACCTCGTGCATAATCGCCAAGGATGTACGGATGTATCGTGCATATTTCGAATTACATAATGATTGGAAACGATTGGATTCGTTTTATGTGACTCGTGGTTTGTTTGATACATGTTCACGCATGTAACAATTTATTTCAGAGCAAGGTTTTTTACTAGAAACGCCCCCCAAAAGGTAGGCGTGGCAAAAAAAACTTTATATAAACGAAATATAGATATTCAGATTGCCTAAATATCATGTATAGGAAGTTTTTCAAAATTCTTAACCGCTTAACCAAAAATTACGTTTTTCTAAAAAGTGGGCGTGGCAGTAGGCGGATTTTGAAATTTTTTAACACATGTTTTGTAGCCTCCGACAAGGATCCTATATACCAAATTTCATTATCCTAGCTCAAAATTTAAGGCCAAAAAATCGTTGACATACAGACAGACGGACGGACGGACGGATAGACAGACATGGTTTAATCGATTCAGCTTGTGATTCTGAGTCGATCAATAGACTTTGAGGTATATGTAGCTAAATTATTTCTCTATGTTACAAACCATGTATCAAAACTAATATACCCCCATGGGTTAGGGTAGAAATATATGAGAAGACTGCTATCCGTTTAGTTTCATACCTTATCCCATTTTATCTTCAAGACTATTGTGTTTCTCAAAAATTACTATTTTTGCGGAGGAGATATTTGCCCTAACGGCGCAACCCCAAAACTGTTTCTGTTTCTATCTCCAATTTATTCAATTCGTTTAGCCCTGTCATTAACCTTTGGAACCATTAACCATCTCTAAGCAAGGATATAACTAAGCCTTTATATTGCTAAATGACCAAACTGATTTTATGGGATAATTTATTATTATTATTAAAATATATATATACAATTTAAAATTGTTACAAATATATTAGGAAGAGCAAACTAGCAGCAACGGCTTTTGGCTCTTGGTATTAATGATATTTATACCACGATTTTTATACCCTATCCCATAGGGGTTGTTGTGTATCCAACAAGAAGAAGATCGAATAGTTGAAAACCGCATGTCTGGAGAATGGCCTGGTTGCTGGAATGTATTCAAAAGCCATCATTATCAGCAAACCAGACTCATTACACAAACATCGGAACGCGAAATGCACCCAAAATCACGCTTAAATAAAAAAAACCGACAACCGACAACCACCAACCGACCACCGACGAAGTAAAAGACGAACTGTCAAATTGTCGAGTTGTCATCACGAGTTGATCGTTGCACACATTAGTTAAAACCATTTAAATAAGTAGGATGCGCTCTTCTAGTGCAATCAAACTAGACATAACCGAACTTTTAATAGTTTTATGTGTTTATGAAGGTATCGGTCTTCTCGCTCTAACAACAAGGGACAAGGTAAAATTGTTCAGAATCAAGAGAGCAAATAAATTTTGTGTGTATGTATTTTCGATAACATGTTACAAACATTAATGTAAAATTTTAACTTAAAAATACTGTATCGGTCAACGACCCAAATTTAAAACAGCTGTTCAATGTAAGCCAGAAGATTTCTTCGTAGGCAACCGAACAAAGTTGAATCACTCTGCGATCATCATTGAAAGACAAGCAATCAATAAAATCCATTTTATAACGTTTTAAGTCGAGAGTTTTATTTCAACTTACAGAGTTTTTCATTTTTTCCAAGGAACTCAGTTCACTAATGCTGAAATTTCCTCTTGTTTGTGGAACAACTTTCCCAAACCAACAGAACATTTCCTATTCGCCTCAATACGGAACATGGTCCTTCGAGCTTTTTTTAAGTAAAGTAGAATCAGTGAAAAGTGAAAAAGTGTTACATATAGATAAAAGACTATTAAAGTGTACTGTGGGTAGATGTTAAATTGGATCAATAATCCAACAAATTAACAATCCGATCATCGACGGACTGTCAATCGGCCACAGTATCCAACGATTCAAAATCATCCGTAACGAACGGATTTGAAGTGAAGTGGTGCAACGGATTCCAAAGCGGGAAAGTGCAGCTATAACACGGACTCAGCCAAATCCACTTTCAACGGTGAAGTACAGCCATCCAACGGATTCAACAAACGGCAACTGCATAGCGATTTGAAGGAAGACAACGGACACAAAGCGGTACACCTAAAACTGCAACACTGAACAAAGGTAGGAATTCAACTTATTCTCCTTTCTTTTTTTTTATAAAATTAAAATAAATCAAGAATTTTATATAAGCTAAAAACAAGTGAAGTGTTTAATATAATGTCGAACTCAAAATTAGCAAAAAGCATTGAGTGCCAAGATGCAATTCTTAATGAAATCACTCGAGATTTCGAAGAATTTAAATCCGATTCCGTGCCGCGTAAGTCAAGGGGGTTCTTAACCGCGTGTTTAGCAGAAATCGAAGACATGTATAAACGAGCAAAGAAAACACATGCTACGATCATTGATAGTGCTGCTGATCCACTGAAAGAAAAATACATGGGAGATGAGACATTTTCAAAAATAAAACGAATTTATCTCACTTTTTATGGACAGCTACATGATGAAATAGATACGCTCTTTGCCAAGAACAATTCATCGCATTTAGACGCATCTCAATTAAATACTTCGAGGGCGTCGTCTGATATTCGTCTTCAGAGAATACAGATCACACCATTCTCAGGAAAGTTCGAAGATTGGTGTGAATTTTTTAATCTTTTTGAGAGTCTTATAAAAAACAACCCGGATTTATCAGATATCCAAAAGATGCAATATTTAAAAACATCAGTTCGCGACCAAGCGGCTGGTCTAATACAACACCTCAATATCGAGGAAAAAAGTTTCGCTTCTGCTTGGACTATTCTCACTGATAGATACCAAAATAAACGTAAGTTGGTTAATACGCAGTTGAGAATACTCATTGAGCAAAAGAAACTAAATTTCGAATCCGCTACAGGATTAAAATCGCTACATGATACTACCATCGAGTGTATCCATGCGTTAGCAAACCTCGACGTAGCAGTTGAAAAGTGGGATCCGATACTTATATATCTCACGTTTCATAAGCTACCACTTCAAACTCAACGCGATTGGGAAGAAAGGCTCGGCACTTCCAAGGTTTTGCCAGATTGGAAAGCATTTAGTGCATTTATCGAGGGACGATTTAGTTGTTTGGAGAGTATTTCAGAATTGAGTGGATACCAAAAACAACCTGTTCCACAAAATTCTTTTAGGAAGTACACTGCCGCGGCGTGCCAAGTGGATTCTCAAAAAGAATCCAAGAAATTTCTTTGTCGGTTGTGCAAGGCCTCACATGGGATGCGGCACTGCAAACAATTTACTAAGATGGACGTCAAAACGCGATCCGACGTCATCAAACGACTTTTTGTATGCGGCAACTGCTTAGGTTATGACCATCATGCATCAGGTTGCAACAGCACCAACAGGTGTCAGAAATGTAGCCACAAGCACCACACATTGCTTCACATTGATGCACAGAATGGTCACAATTCTACGAACGCATCTCATCAAAAACCCCAAGCTCATCACCAATCAAATCCCCAATTTCAATCCCAAAACCATACACATTATAATGCCCAACACCATTTGGTCCAAAACACAAACAATTTCCTTCCATTTGACGATAACCAACCGTCAACATCACACCAAGTTAATACGCATTTCAACCAAATGCGTTCCAAGGCCTTATTAGCTACAGCTTTGGTAAAAGTTTTTGCTTCCAATGGTTCTCAGTGCACTCTTAGGGCCTTGATAGATCCTGGTTCTGAGGCCACCTTCATCACTGAAAACGCCACGCAACTCCTCAATCTGAAAAGGAATAAAATATCAGCCAATGTTACAGGTTTAGGACAAACGTCAACGGGGATCGCTAGTTACCAAGTCGACCTCACAATGTTTTCATTCACAAATTCTTCATTCTCGCTGGACCATCAAGGCATTTGTATTTCCGCAGCTAACGTCAATGTTGCCAACTCATCCGTTACAAGGAAACAAGTGGCTTCATCTGTCGGAACTCCAGTTAGCGGATCCTGCGTATCATGTTCCAGGGAAGATTGACCTCTTGGTTGGGGCTGATGTGTATTGTTCCATCATTCTGGAAGGCGTAGTGAAGGGTAAGGAGGGGGCTCCAGTCGCACAACAGACCGAATTAGGGTGGATACTCACCGGAATGACTCAAACCATTCCCAACACCAAATGTTTTACTGTCCAAAACCATTTTAATTCCTTGGATGCACAGCTTAAGCGTTTCTGGGAAATTGAAGAGGATCTTGATGACAGGAAGTTAACACCGGAAGAACAGAAATGTCAACAACATTTCCTGGAAACAACATTCCGTAGACAGGATGGCAAATACCAAGTGCGGTTGCCGTTCAAGGATGGAATTCGACCAATCCTGGGGAATTCAAAGAAAGCAGCCATGGCAAGATTTTTCCAAATCGAACGACGATTGGCAACAAATCATGTTTTGAAAATGGCATATTCGACCTGCATAAATGAATATGCGGAAATAGGGCATATGAAGGAAGTAAGTGGAGAAATCGAAACATTTGCCGGTGATCACTACTATCTTCCCCACCATGCGGTCTTTAAGGAATCAAGCACTACCACGAAACTGCGCGTAGTGTTCGATGCTTCATGCAAGACATCCAATGGGGTGTCATTAAACGACCGTTTAATGGTAGGACCGAGACTGCAATCAGATATTATCGATCTAATTGCAAAATGGAGGAAGTTCAAGGTGGCATTTGTAGCGGACATCAGCATGATGTACCGGCAGATATGGATGGCAGAAGAAGACACTCCTTATCAGCTCATCTTATGGAGATCCACAAATAAGGAGCCGATAAAGACATACTGCCTGAACACCGTTACTTTTGGTACCGCTTCAGCACCATATTTAGCGGTGCGAACGTTGCATCAACTAGCTGCAGACGTGGAACAGGATCAACCTCACGTATCCAAAGTACTCACCGAAGGATTTTATGTTGACGATCTAATTTATGGGTCGCACAACGAAAGGGATGCTGTATTGCTACAGAAAGACGTCATTACAACGCTCAAATCCGCTGGGTTCCCTTTACGAAAATGGGCGAGTAACTCCACAAGAATTTTAGAAAATGTTCCTGAAAATGATAGGGAAATTAATCTTCCGCTCAACTTCAACTCACCAGATGCCATCAAAACTCTTGGAATTCAATGGCATCCAGCGAAGGATACCTTTACTTTTAACATTAATTTACCTGAGATCCGAAAATTCACAAAACGATCCGTTTTGGCAGACATAGCGCGTCTGTTTGATCCGTTGGGATGGATCGCACCTTGCGTTATCAAGGCCAAGTTGATACTGCAACAACTATGGATCAAGGAACTTTCTTGGGACTCACCAATTTCCCAAGACACTGAAACGATGTGGACGGAGCTGCGGAAAGAACTGGGCGCACTAAAGAACATCGAAATTCCCCGCTGGATTCACTACACAGACTCGTCCCAAGTACAAATTCACGGATTCAGCGACGCTTCTGAGAAGGCGTATGCGGCCGTTATCTACGCTCGCATAGTAAGCTAAAACAAGAGTCGCACCAACAGCGATGAAGGTTGTATCGCTACCGCGCTTGGAGCTCTGCGCAGCATTGCTTCTAGCGAAACTCCTGCATCGGATGTCAAGGGCAATGCAATTTGAAGCTCCAGAAATATTTGCATGGTCCGACTCCATGATAACACTAGCTTGGATAAAGGGAAATCCAACAACGCGAACAACATTCGTGGCTAATCGCATAAGCGAAATACAAACGCTCACAAACACAAACATTTGGCGACATGTGGGAACAAAAGACAACCCAGCAGATATGGGCTCACGAGGATTGTCACCGGGGGAACTTCTGAAAAGTGAGATGTGGTGGCATGGGCCATCATTCTTAAAAAACTTTTCTTTGTGTAATCTTCCAGCAACACATTTTGCTGAAACTAATCTGGAGGCAAAAAAGGAGCCTAAGAGATATGAGACACCATCATTTTACAAGGATAATTTGACAAAAATCCACACAAATTTTGTTCAAATAGTGAGTCAGTGTGCAACAATAAAAGGTAATTATTGGGGCCACTTCTCAAACCTTAAGCGCCTTATACGATTCACTGCTATTTGGCGACGTTACTTCGACTATCTCAAACACATAGGGAGGCGAAGAACATTCATAACCCATCCAATTACAACAGATGAGTTGAATTCAGCGCAAAATCAGCTCATCCGATTAGCCCAAAAGGAAACATATACTAATGAGATAAGAGAAATTAGGGAGAACAAAGGTTTATCTAAGGGTAGTCAAATACTAAGTTTAAATCCTTTTCTAGACTCCGACGAAATTTTAAGGGTAGGGGGTCGTCTTACGAACTCTACAATGCCCTATACCCAAAAATATCCAATTATTTTAAAGGACACACACCACTTTACGAAATTGGTGGTAAGTGATATGCATCAACGCACTCTTCATGGCGGCCAACAGCTGATGATGGCTGAAATTCGAATGAAATATTGGATCACCAATCTAAGACGTATCGTGAAATCAACCATCCACAATTGCGTCAGATGTCATCGCTTTAACGCAAAAATGCAACAGCAACTTATGGGAAACCTTCCATTTGAAAGGGTGATAATTTCAAGGCCATTTACAAATACTGGCGTTGATTATGCGGGACCTGTGGAGATAAAGCTGTGGAAAGGAAGATGCAACAAAATATCGAAAGGATATATCGCGGTTTTTCTTTGCCTTTCAACAAAGGCAATTCACATTGAATTGGTCAGCGATCTGACGTCAGCAGCCTTTATAGCAGCCTTTCGGAGATTTATTGCCAGACGCGGAATATGTACGAACATGTTCAGTGACTGTGGTACAAACTTCAAGGGAGCGAACACGGAACTGAATAAAGAAAGTCGTTTCATTTCAGCTGAGTGGTCAGCCGAAGTTTCAGATTGTCTCTCCTCACACAACGCAAAATGGCATTTCAACCCACCATCATCACCACATTTTGGGGGGCTATGGGAGGCTGGTGTGAAGTCAATAAAACACCACCTGAAAAGAACCATCGGGGTGTCCAGACTCACATTTGAGGAATATAATACACTTCTCACGCAAATTGAAGCATGTCTCAATTCGAGACCATTATGTCCGATGACTTCCGATCCCAATGACCTAGAAGTACTCACGCCTGGACATTTTCTCATCGGAGCTCCGCTCGTCGCACACCCAGATAGAAACCTAATGGAAAAGAAGATAACCAATCTCGACAGATGGAAGTACATTCAACGTTTGACACAGGAATTTTGGAAACAATGGAGTACCACCTACATACACCACCTCCAACAACGTCCAAAATGGCTTAAACAGCAGCCAAACATCAACGTTGGAGACATAGTCCTGGTCAAGGAGGACAATCTTCCCCCATCATCATGGTTACTGGCACGCGTACTCGAACTGCATCCCGGTGCAGATGGTCTAACGCGCGTGGTGACTATAAAAACAGAGAAAAATGTTCTTAAGCGACCGATCTCTAAATTGTCCCCCTTGCCGATTTCGAACCCATCGAACGACGCGTAAAAAAATAAACCCAAAGACATTAACCCCCTCAAAATAATTTAATAAACAATCAAAAAAAAAAAAAAGACTATCAGTGTTTTACTAAAACTTACCCACAAAAATCACCAACAGTGTACATGTACACCAACGAAACATCAACATAATATGGTTTAAAGTGCACAGATCAAAAACAGATATTTATGAGATTTTATTTTTTTATTATTTTTTTTCATTATTTCATTTTTTGTTAATAAAAACTAATTGAATTATTTATCTTTTCCGGAATTCAATTTCATACAACACGAATGAGATATTGATCACATCCAAACAACACAAATCTGGGACCAACAATTTGCTGTTCAACAACAACATAAACATGGGACTAACAAATTACATCACAACAACAATCAACACACCGATAACCTCAAAAAAAAACAACACCAGAGGAGACACATGGGACACATTGGTCAATCATGTCCAAGGCGGGGGAGCATGTTGTGTATCCAACAAGAAGAAGATCGAATAGTTGAAAACCGCATGTCTGGAGAATGGCCTGGTTGCTGGAATGTATTCAAAAGCCATCATTATCAGCAAACCAGACTCATTACACAAACATCGGAACGCGAAATGCACCCAAAATCACGCTTAAATAAAAAAAACCGACAACCGACAACCACCAACCGACCACCGACGAAGTAAAAGACGAACTGTCAAATTGTCGAGTTGTCATCACGAGTTGATCGTTGCACACATTAGTTAAAACCATTTAAATAAGTAGGATGCGCTCTTCTAGTGCAATCAAACTAGACATAACCGAACTTTTAATAGTTTTATGTGTTTATGAAGGTATCGGTCTTCTCGCTCTAACAACAAGGGACAAGGTAAAATTGTTCAGAATCAAGAGAGCAAATAAATTTTGTGTGTATGTATTTTCGATAACATGTTACAAACATTAATGTAAAATTTTAACTTAAAAATACTGTATCGGTCAACGACCCAAATTTAAAACAGCTGTTCAATGTAAGCCAGAAGATTTCTTCGTAGGCAACCGAACAAAGTTGAATCACTCTGCGATCATCATTGAAAGACAAGCAATCAATAAAATCCATTTTATAACGTTTTAAGTCGAGAGTTTTATTTCAACTTACAGAGTTTTTCATTTTTTCCAAGGAACTCAGTTCACTAATGCTGAAATTTCCTCTTGTTTGTGGAACAACTTTCCCAAACCAACAGAACATTTCCTATTCGCCTCAATACGGAACAGGGGTATATTAGTTTTGATACTTAGTTTGTAACATAGAGAAATAATTTAGCTACATATACCTCAAAGTATATGGATCGACTCAGAATCGCTAGCTGAGTCGAATTAGCTATGTCTGTCTTTCCGTCCGTCCGTCTGTCTGTTCATCACCGATTTTTGGGCCTTAAATTTTGAGCTAGGACAATGAAATTTGGTATATAGGATCCTCGTACGTGCCACCAGAACAAGTGTAAAAATTTTTGAAATCCGCCCACTACCACGCCCCCTTTTTAGGAAAATGTATTTTTGGCCAAACCGTAAGGAATTTTTAAAAAGTGTCTGAGCAGCATATTTAGGGAATCGTAATATCTATATTTCGTTTATATAAAGTTTTTTGCCACGCCCACTTTTGGGGGCGTTATTTATAAAAAACCCTTTCTGGTCAAATTTTAAAATTTTCAAAAAAAAATGTTGATGCACAATCATTGGTAGTATTAATGTGAACATTTCGTCTATAGACCATTTTAACCCACTCCCACTTTTTGGGGGCCTTTTCTTACAAGAACCGTTTGTATACCCTACCCCATAGCATATGCAGGAGAAAAACGACGTTTTTTGTCAAACAACAAAAGATTCTGATAAACTGTTTGAACAATATGTTGTGACAATGTCATTTTCTATATTATAGGCCCATAAAGCCCACTTTTTGGAGATATTAATTTTAAGGATGGGATGGGATAGGGTATACAACGATCCGCACAGCGGATTGTAGCCTTCTCATATGTTTATTTGTTTTAAAATGTCTATTATCTTAAGAATATTGCTTTGAGTTGGTTCTCTGAGTAGGTCCAATAAATTTTGATTTGAACTATAGTTGTTTAACGGTGATTGATGCGATAATAAGAAACATGAAACAAGTGGGGCAGGTTGGGGGAACTCCTTTTTGAGCAGGTGCTGGTAGGTATATGCAGTATGACCAAGGCGGAGTCGGATAAACCTCTTTATGTCAATTATGGGGATATCTGTTGGGAACATCTGCTGGACTCTGACTGTTTTATAGTGTTGAGCATAATGTTCCCATTGCAGTAGCTGTTTGCTGTGACATACTTGGTGTAGTGTATGTGTTTCTTTAAATCTAGTCGTGAGAAGGTGTAGCAGGTGAATGTAGGAGCCTGAAGCACGGAGTTTGCTGCAGCATCTGCGAATTCGTTGCATTAATTCCAACGTGACCTGGTGTCCACATCAGTTTATCTTTAGTCTTGATTTATTTGAGATATCCCTAATTTTGGCTATGATATATATGTCATTATGAGAATTAATGATGCCTTTCAGTACAGACAGACTATCAGAGCAGATGACCCATTTACCGGGTATTTGAGAGCTTCCCTTTGCTGCTTCAAGTAAAGCCGTGTTTCAGTTGTGTGAATGGATGCATATTTGGTAGGACTCCTTGCGTAATTATAGAACCATCTTGGTTAACAACTGCAAAAGCTGTGCTTGTAATTGTTTTCGAACCATCTGTGAATATGAAGTTCCAGCCTTTACATTTTAAGTCCGTTGAGATTTCGAGGAATCGTGATTGATACGTTGAATTACAGGTGATGTCCTTGCGAATTTCTTGTAATTGGAGGACCACTGAATCTACATGGATTGCCCATGGTGGTTGAGTCGGGGTGTATTTGGCTATTTTTATACCCTATCCCATAGGGGTATATTAGTTTTGATACATAGTTTGTAACATCGAGAAATAATTTAGCTACATATACCTCAAAGTATATGGATCGACTCAGAATCGATAGCTGAGTCGATTTAGCCATGTCCGTCAGTCCGTCCGTCCGTCCGTCCGTTCGTACGTCACCAGTTTTTGGGCCTTAAATTTTGAGCTAGAAAAATGAAATTTGGTACACGTACTCTTTGTTGCTCCCAGCAGAACAAGTGTAAAAACTTTTGAAATCCGCCCACTGCCACGTCCCCTTTTTAGAAAAACGTATTTTTTGGCCAAACCATAAGGAATTTTGAAAAACTTTCTGAACAACATATTTAGACAATCTGAGTATCTGTATTTCGTTCGTACAAAGTTTTTTGCCACGCCCACTTTTTGGGGGCGTTTTTAATTAAAAACGTTTTTCGGTCAAATTTTAAAATTTTCGAAAAAACTTTTGATGCAAAATCATTAGTAATATAAATATAAACATTTCGGCCATAGACCATTTTAACCCACCCCCACTTTTTGGGGGCGTTTTTATATAAAAACCATTTTTATACACTACCCCATAACATATGCAGGAGAAAACCTTGTCTTTTGTAGAACCGTAAAAGTTTTTTGTAAGCAGTCTGAAGAATTTGTTGTCACCATGTCATTTTCCTTATTTTATCCACATCGTGTTTTTAGCCATGTGCACTTTTTGGGGATTTTAGTTTTACAGATAGGATGGGATAGGGTATTCAACGATCCGCACAGCGGATTGTAGCCTTCTCATATGTTTTTGGACGGTATATTTAGCTTATTACCAGATTCCAGGATGATATGAACTGCGGAAGGGATCCTTCTGACGCGTGTGTGGGCAAAAGCTTTATTAGCATCCTTATCTATTACCTGTTGGAAGTAAAGCTTGACATTGAGACTTGCGATGATTTCGAGGTAACGCTCTTCTAATGACGGGAGCCCGGCCTCAGCAAGTAAATTTTGGATCCGTGTGGTTGGGAAAGCGCCTAGGCTTCTCCTTGCTGCTTGGTGATATGTAGGTGCGCTATTATATTTATACCCTATCCCAGAGAACAGAGAAATAATTTAGCTACACATACCTCAAAGTATATGGATCGACTCAGAATCGCTAGCTGAGTCGATTTAGCCATGTATGTCCGTCCGTACATCACCAGTTTTTTTGCCTTAAATTGTGAGCGAGAAGGATGAAATTTGGTACACGTGCTCTTTGTTGCTCCCAGCAGAACAAGTGTAAAAATTTTTGAAATCCGCCTACTGCCATCCCCCTTTTTAGAAAAACGTATTTTTTGGCCAAACCATAAATAATTTTGAAAAAGTGTCTGAGAAACGTTGTTAGACAATCGTAATATCTATATTTCGTTCATATAAAGCTTTTTGCCACGCCCACTTTTTGGGGGCGTTTTTAATAAAAAACCTTTTACGGTCAAATTTTAAAATTTTCGAAAAAAATTGATGCAGAATAATTAGTTATATTAATATAAACATTTCGTCCATAGATCATTTTAGCCCACGCCCACTTTTTGGAGGCGTTTTCTTTCAAAAACATACAAACGGTTTTTGTAACAAAACCTACCCCATAGCATATGCAGGAGGAAAACGATGTGTTTTGTCAAACAACAAAATATTCTGAACAACTGTTTTCTATATTATAGGCTAATAAATCCCACTTTTTGGAGATATTAATTTTAAGGAAGGGGTGGGATAGGGTATTCAACGATCCGGATTGTAGCCTTCTCATATGTTTATACCCTATCCCATAGGGGGGTATATTAGTTTTGATACATAGTTTGTAACATAGAGAAATAAGTTTGCTACATATACCTCAAAGTATATGGATCGACTCAGAATCGCTAGCTGAGTCGAATTAGCCATGTCTGTCTGTCCGTCCGTCCGTCCGTCCGTCCGTCTGTCTGTTCGTCACCGATTTTTGGGCCTTAAATTTTGAGCTATAATAATGAAATTTGGTATATAGGATCCTTGTCCGAGTCACCAGAACAAGTGTAAAAATTTTTGAAATCCGCCTACTGCCACGCCCCCTTTTAAGAAAAACGTAATTTTTGGCAAAACCGTAAAGAATTTTAAAAAATTGTCTGAACAGCATATTTAGAGAATCGTAATATCTATATTTTGTTCATAAATTGTTTTTTGCCACGCCCACTTTTTGGGTGCGTTTTCAATAAAAAACTGTTTTCGGTCAAATTTTAAATTTTTCGAACAAATTTTTGATGCAGAATCATTAACATTATTAATATGAACATTTCGTCTTTATACCATTTTAACCCACGCCCACTTTTTGGGGGCGTTTTTATATAAAAACCATTTTTATACACTACCCCATAACATATGAAGGAGAAAACCTAGTCTTTTGTAGAACCGTAAAAGTGTTTTGTAAGCAGTCTGAAGATTTAGTTGTCACTATATCATTTTTTCTATTTTATCCACATCGTATTTTTAGCCATGCCCACTTTTTTTGGGATTTTAGTTTTATGGATAGGATGGGATAGGGTATTCAACAATCCGCACAGCGGATTGTAGCCTTCTCATATATTTTTGGTTGATTTTGGGCAGGAAACATAGATGGCCAAAGCGTAATCCAATTTACTTAAAACTAACAACATTGAGATATTACAGAGTGTAGATATTAACATGAGCATTACTTTTTCTTGATGATAAATACTTAATGATATTGAGCCTTGCTGCTAATGATTTCTTAAGGTTTCTACAGTGGGGTTTCCAATTATATCTATTATTTATTATTAGTCCCAAAACATTAAGGTTAGTTACTGTTTCTACTTTAATATTATTAATCACTTATTCTAAGTTTGAACAATTTTTTTACCTGCAGATGTGAATTAATTTATATTTGTCCAAAGAAAGTTTGGATCCAGAGGTATAGGACAATTCATGAATTTCGTTAAGCACGAGAGAAAATATAGATTTCGTTTTATCTAAGTCATTGTATTTACATAATATATATGCATCATCTGCATAGATACAGTAATCTAGATCTTTATATTTAGAGATAATCTCACTGAGTTGGTTAAAAGCTCTTAATAAACAGATGACCGAAAGAAGGGATCCTTGCGGAATACCATTTTCGAGAGGCATCAGTTTTGAAAACATATTTCGAATTTTTATGAAGCTTTTTCTGTTGGTTACAAATGATTTGAAATATCCAAAAATATTTGGACCGACTCCCCATTCCCTTAATTTATTAAGGATAGGGTGAAAGCCTTTTCAAAATCTAAGACCAGCATTTTGATATCGCTGAGAGGGCGTTTGTGATAACATAGTCAATGTGAAGTAGGGCATCTATACTCCCTCTTCTTGGCCTAAAGGCGACATGATTGGGACTAGACAATGTACCAATGAAATGGGCCGATATCCATTAACTAGGGATAATGGTAGCAATTTTCCAGCTTTGTGGTACCTTTGCTGAAGACATTATTTTACAATGTTATGAACCGTTGTGTAACTGGAACTGGTTTTCGGCAGGGTCAGTTACCGATTCAGTTGGTGTGGTTATACAAACGATATATTTTACCGTCGAGCTACCTGTCAAAGTCCTAATTCGTTGCCAAACCGTGCTAGTGGATGAGTTTGGGTTTATGTTACCTGTAAATTCTTTAAAGCTGTTCAACTTGCGGATTTTAAGCAATCTTCTAAATTGAGTGTTAGCTTTTTTGTAGGCTAATAAATTAACTTGAATAGGATTTTTCCTGAAAGTCCTCCAAGTTGTAATCTTGTCTGTCCTTAATTTAGCTGGAGTATGGACTGATTTGCAGCGTTTCGAATGGATTTGAGCAGAAGGGCGGCTTCTCTGTTTATACAAGAGCGGGTTGTGGTTACTTCTAATGGCTATGATGCGAATTTATTTTTAAATACGTTCCAGTTTGCCTGATCTGTTTTATATCTTGGAATTTGTTTAATGATTTCTTGTCTAGGTTTTAGCATGAGAGATATGGTTATTGGAAAATGATCGCTATTATGCAAAATATCAGAGATATTCCAGGATATTTTTGGAAAAAGTATTGAGTATTGAACAACATGTTATGTCAATGTGGGTGTTGTGTTGTGAGTTGTGAGTTGAGAAATGTGTGGGAGAACCATCATTAAGTATGGTTAAGTCAGATTTAGTTATGAATTCTTCAATAACTAAGCCCCTTTTATTGGTCTTAGGGGAACCCCAAAGTTCACTCCAGGAGTTGAAATCACCTGTAAATATGTATGGTGGTTGCACTTGCCGAATGATATTTTCTAAATCAGATCGAGTGAAAAACTGCCCAGGAAGGATGTATACACAGATAATGGTAACCTTAGTACCAATAGATCGTTGTTTTTACTGGTTGTACAATTGTTAAGAGAGTGGATCTGTGAGGATGTATGATTGTGTGAGATGGAGTGCGTGGTGAAATTGCTTGTTTATACCCTATCCCATAGGGGTATATTAGTTTTGACATTAAGTTTGTAACATAGAGAAATAATTTCGACAGATATACCCCAAAGTATATGGATCGATTCAGAATCGCTGGCTGAATCGATTAAGCCATGTCTGTCTGTCCGTCCGTCCGTCTGTGTGTCACCGATTTTTGGGCCTTAAATTTTGAGCTAGAGTATTGAAATTTGGTATATAGACTCTCTGGCCGACGAAGCAGAACAAGTGTAAACATTTTTGAAATCCCCCACTGCCACGCCCCCTTTTTAGAAAAACGTAGTTTTTAGCCGAACTGTAAGAAATTTTAAAAAAAAGTGTCTGAGCAGCATATTTATTTTTGGTTTTGATAGTTAAAATATCTTTGTTTTGAACAAATTTGGGGCAATCCTTTGATTAGGACGAATGTATGTCTAATGCGGGGAAGACTACAGTTGGCACAAACCCTACTTCTGGTGCACCTTTTAGTAGTGTGTCCGAGTAACTGACAGTTGCGGCATCTCATGGGCGAAGGAATACATTCCTTGACCTTAGCTTTGTACCAACCGATTTCAACGGTTAGTGGGATTTGATAGAGATCAAAAGTGAAAACTATTAGTCATGTGGGTTCACATTTGTGGTTAGCCATTTTAGTGAACTTGTAAACCTCGGTTACACCTTGTGACTTCATTTCAGAAACGATTTAAGATTCTTGTACATATTTCAACCATGGTGCATATACAATGTCTTTCTTGGAATTTAGTTGTTTACGGGTGTAAGCTGTTGCTGGGAGGTGATTTGCTTTGTTATTGGTTTTAACAAATTTATCAGCAATTTTTTGGCTTTTTGCTAAGAAGAGAACGCTACCGTCTTTAAGTATGGATATATTATCATATTCAGTACTAACAGCGTCAATCGATTTTTTATGACGAAGATACTTACTGAGGAGAGAGGTTTATAATTATTTTTGGCGGATATCACTACAAATTTCGGGTTTTTATTGTTATCAACAACAGGTAACGCTGGGTTATCAACCGCTGAATTTCCACGTTTATTTTTCTTTGCCCTGGGTTGCCCTGGAGACATATCAGAAAGTATGTCAAACTGATTCCCGACAGTATGTCAAACTGATTAGACAGCAAAGAAAAAAGGAAATTGATTAATCGCGAGAGCAAAATGAAAATATATAGAAATTGTCAGAAGAACGAGGTGAGACAGAGATCTGTCGAAATGAAGTGAGAGTCAAACAAAAGATAAGCGGGAAACAACGAGATGTTTACACTACAAGAGCCAGATAACGACTGTACGGGATAATTTAGTTTTCCTCAGCCCATTTAAAAGTTTAGGAGGGTTTGTTTTTCCTCGTCCTTTTTAGGGATGCCGTTTTCCAATGCTACGGGTATGTGCATTGTTAAACAATTTTTATTTTTCAGTGCTACAATAATATCATCAGTTCATCATTTTTGCACAATGAGCATCTACCAGTCGGCGACTGTATTTGAGTGGTTTTCGTCATTGAATACGGTAAAACCGAGATTCTCAGATTGCCAAGTTTGGGGTTCAGTACGTAGATGAAAGTAACTCAGAAAGGCTCTTTCCTCAATATCCGGATTAGGGCGAACGCGAACATGATTGTTCATTGTATATACGGTCTCGAAAAATGCGCCTTTCGAATTCGACTTCTCATGGAGGGTCATTCCGTTACTTTGAAAACTATTATCACTCAGTCTGTGATTTGACGATTATTGTTTAAAGTGAAGCAAATAAAGTGATATCGCCGACAGCAAAAACGACTATTGATTTTACTGGATTTTATATCCTGAATTTTTATGCCCCAATGCAAACTTCCAGATTTTCTGTACTTCTCAGAGATAAACTGTCGCAGATTTTTGAACAGTGACTTCAATGTCCTAATCTCCGGGTCTCGCCTGTCTGTATTACCTGTTGAAGCCGCGTCTGTAAAATGCATTGATTGTTGGCGTTCAATACTTTTTCGTCTTGTCGTCAGAAAATTTTATCCTAGGAATAGTTCTATCCATTGACCTTGTAATGACCTCGTTCATCATAAGTAGGTTAGGTTAGGTTAGAGTGGCTGAAAGCGAGTTCGTCAGCCCACTTAAACCGTTTTTGGTCCATTGTGGTACCACATGGATCCCGACCATTCTTCTTGTTATCTGTAAGAAAACCATTCTGAGCTTTTAATGAAAGGGAGGAGGCTTTTCGCTTCTGTTTTTGTTAAATCACAGAGATTTTTGTATATATTTGTATTGCAACTAAGTATTCGAATTATCTAGTATCACGAGTATAAAGTAAGGTAAAATGTGCTTTGAGATTTCTTGCTTTTTTGGCAATTTATAGCGCGGTTTGTTACTATCGGGCCAAATACAATGGTTTAGTTCTTTGAAGACGCCGCATTAAATTTGTTTCTTCAAGAATTTGGATGACCGCTGTATTAACGTGTCCCAATAAACGCTTTTTATGTTTCTGTGCAAAATTTTTCGTTTCATCTTTAACCGCGGGAATACCCAGATCTCTGTATAGATCTTCGTTCCATGTGTACCACGGTGCATTGACGAATGATCTTAACATTTTGTTTTCAAAAGTTTATAAAATGTTTAAATTCGTTTCACTGGTACAACCTCATAGTTGTATACCATATGTCCAAATCGGTTTTAGAACTTGCAGCTTGTTATCTGTATTTACTTTAAAGTCCTTGGTATTTCTTTTTTACATGCGACTTCCATTTTAGTTTTGCATCGAGTGTCATTACAAGATATTTCGCTTCATTTGCAAAAGGGACTCGAACCGTATTTAGAAATACAGGCAAATTGTTTGTCCGTTTACGAAGAATCTACATGAATCGATTTGCCCTCGTTAAGTGCAATCCGCCAGAAGTTTCTCCATTCAATAACCTCGTTGAGAGCGTTTTTAAATTTCATTTTCGTTTCCGCTATCGTTGTCCCAACTGCTAGTATAGCAGTATCGTTAGCAAACATTGCAACTATTGTACCGTTTGTTTGTGGGATATCACGTGTAAATTGGAGATGTCGATTACGCTTCCTTAGGTAGTCCTGCCATTATTTCTTTGAAATCTGAATATTCGTTTCGAGGTTTAACACGGAAGAATCTATGCTCAAGATACGACACGAGGATTTTATATAATTGTTCAGGCAGAACTTGTCTTAATTTGTATTGAAGGCCTCTATGTAAAACCTTGTCAAAAGCTTGCAACACGTTAAGAAATACGGCTGAGAAAAGTTACTTTTCTTCGAAAGTTTTCTCAATTACTTTATTAACTCGATGTGCTTGTTCCACAGTCCACAGAATGTTTACTTCTAAACTCAAATTGATGGTCAGGTTAACGGCGTTTCTGATCAATAATGGGGTGTAAGCGCCCTAGTAATATCATTTCAAAAACTTTTGAAATTTTTGGAAGAAGTTAAATAGGTCTTTAAGATTTTATTTCATTCGGTGATTTTCTGATTTTAGATAATCACATCCGCGACTTCCCTCTGTCTTAGTATGCAGTACATGCGATTTGAATAAAACTAACAATATTATACACGCGATCACGTAAAAGCGTTTGTTAAAGGAAGCTAATCTGAATCGCATGTGCCCTGCTGTGTATGAAAGCCAGCCAAAGCGTCACAAGTAGGTACCCATTGAAGCCACGCGACAATATTTAAAACATCTTATAAGAAGAATCTACCATAGTGTGCGTCTCAAGTACACACAATTACTTAAAGCAAAGGTTGTCCTCAAAAGCAACACTTCAGTCTGTCAAGATCCCCAACAAAAGCAATGTTCCAGTAGCGAGAAGCCGATCGAGTTACCAACACCACGTGAAGATTTCTTCAAAATCAAATTAGCAAAATCTTTTTATTATTCAGTTTTTTTTCTAACATGTATGATCATAAAACTCTTTATAAGTAAGTCTTTTTAAATGGTAACAAAAGAAGGTAAGGAGTGCCAAAACAATATTCACTTTTTTTTTTAACGCTAATGAAGTATTCTTCCAAACATAAAGTGACAGTGATCCAGACCGTCGTGCCCACAGTAGTCAAGATTTAATACCATCGCGATCATTTTTGTAAAGGATAATTTACCACACACGTGTAAGTCATTTTGGAATTTCTTTATAGTTTCTACGAAAAATTTACGTAATTTGAATAACATATAAATAGTTTTGACTAAAGTAAGACACCAAAAGTGCCCCTATTATAATCAGTCTATTTGAAGACTTAGTTTTAAGTACTTACTTTTTATACCCTATCCCATAGGGGTATATTAGTTTTGATACTTAGTTTGTAACATAGAAAAAATAATTTAGCTACATTTACCTCAAAGTATATGGATCGACTCAGAATCGCTATCTGAGTCGATTAAGCCATGTCTGTCCGTCCGTCCGTCCGTCTGTACGTCACCGATTTTTAGGCCTTAAATTTTGAGCTATTCCCGTAAGGAATTTTAAAAAAGTTTCTGAAAAACATATTTAGACAATCTTAATATTTATATTTCGTTTATATAAAGTTTTTTGCCACGCCCACTTTTTGGGGGCGTTTTCCATAAACAACTGTTTTCTCCTGCATATCCTATGGGGTAAGGTATACAAACGGTTTTTGTAAGAAAACTGCCTCAAAAAGTGGGCATGGGCTAAAATGATCTATGGACGAAATGTTCATATGTATATTACTAATGATTCTGCATTTTTTCGAAAATCTGAATTTGAATTTTTTCCTTATGGTTTGGCCAAAAAATACGTTTTTCTAAAAAGGGGGCGTGGCAGTGGGCGGATTTCAAAATTTTTTACACTTGTTCTGCTTCGTCGGCCAGAGAGTCTATATACCAAATTTAAACACTCTAGCTCAAAATTTAAGGCCCAAAAATCGGTGACACACAGACGGACGAACAGACAGACAGACATGGCTTAATCGACTCAGCTAGCGATTCTGAATCGATCCATATACTTTGAAGTATATGTATCGAAATTATTTCTCTAAGTTACAAACTTAATGTCAAAACTCATATACCCCCCTATGGGATAGGGTATAAACATTTTAGTACACTACCCCATAACATAAGCAGGGGAAAACCTTGTCTTTTGTAGAACCGTTAAAGTGTTTTGTAAGCAGTCTGAAGAATTTGTCGTGTTTATAGCCATGCCCACTTTTTTGGGGATTTTAGTTTTATGGATAGGATGGGACTGGGTATTCAACGATCCGCACAGCGGATTGTAGACTTCTCATATGCTTTTATTGCATATATACACCTTGCCCCATAAAGAACAGTATTCGAGAAATTCTTGTATACGAAAACCTGTATGCTTTTGAAATCAATAGCTATAAGCTAACTCACATTTTCCGTTTTTATATCCTATCCCATAGGGGTATATTAGTTTTGATACATAGTTTGTAACATAGAGAAATAATTTAGCTACATATCAACTCAGAATCGAAAGCTGAGTCGATTAAGCCATGTCTGTCCGTCCGTCCGTCCGTACGTCACCAGTTTTTGGGCCTTAAATTTTGAGCTAGAAAGATGAAATTTGGTACAGGTAATCTTTGTTGCTCCCAGCAGAACAAGTTTAAACATTTTTGAAATCCACCCACTGCCACGCAACCTTTTTAGAAAAACGTAAACGGCCAAACCTTAAGGAATTTTGAAGAAGTGTTTGAACAACATATTTAGGGAATCGCAATATCTATATTCCGTCTTTCAAATTTTTTGCTACACCCACTTTTTGGAGGCATTCTCATAAAAAACCGTGCTCTGATAATATGAACATTTCGTCAATACATCATTTTAACCCACGCCCACTTTTTGAGGGCGTTTCCTTACAAAAACCATTTGTATACCCAACGCCATTGTGTATGCAATAGAAAACGTTGTTCTTTGTCGAACCATAAAAAAAAATATAAAAGGAACAATATCTTGTGACGTCATTTTCTATATTTCATTACCATAAAGGCCACAATTTAGGGATATGCATTTTAAGGATGGGATGGGATAGGGTATTAAACGATCCGCACAGTGGATTGTACTTACTTACTTAAGTGGCGCTACAGTCCGGAATGAACCTGGGCCTCAACCAACATGCCTCTCCAATTAGCCCGGTCCTTAGCTAACTGCCTCCAGTTGCGCACTTCAAGTTGGTTGAGGTCGGTTTCCACTTGTGCGCGCAACTTAAAGCGAAGTCCTCCTCTACTGCGTCCGACGTCTGGCTGGGAATCGAAGACTCTGCGAGCCGGGGTATTGGTGTCCATTCGTTCTACATGTCCTAGCCATCTTAAGCGGCCAATGCGGAGTTTTTTGACCAGGGGCATGTCGCTGTACAGCTCGTATAGTTCTTGGTTGAATCTTCGTCTCCATAGCCCGTCAACGCAAACGGGACCGAAGATTTTTCGAAGAATTTTCCTCTCGAATCTACCAAGGATTTCTTCATCCGCTTTTGATACGGTCCATGCTTCAGCGCTGTAGAGCAGGACTGGGATGATCAGGGTCTTATATAGGATCTCCTTAGTGGTTCGAGAGGGGGCTTTACTACTAAATTGCCTTCTTCGCCCGAAGAAACAGCGGTTGGTAAGAGTAATTCTTCGTTTGATTTCTGACGAGATGTTGTTAGAGTTAATAGCGGAGCCGAGGTAGACAAAGTCCCGTACTACCACAAAGTTATGTCTGTCAATGGCGACGTTCTGTCCAATTCGTCGATGTTGTGAATCCTTTCGTGATGACAGCATATACTTAGTCTTACCCTCATTTACTGCTAAACCCATTTTCGCCGCTTCCTTCTCTATACCAGCAAACGTGGCTATGTCACCACGTTGAGCCCTACCATTGATGTCAATATCGTCAGCGTATGCTAGTAGTTGCACCGACTTTTGGAAAATTGTGCCTCTGGTGTTGGCTTTGGAGTTTTGCACAATCCTCTCAAGAATCAGAATAAAGAAGTCACATGACAGCGCATCGCCTTGCCTAAATCCTTTTTTTGGTATCGAATGTGTCGGTGAAGTCGTTTCCGACCCTGATGGAGCAGCGAGAATTCTCTATCGTCATCCTACACAAACGGACGAGTTTGGGCGGTATACCAAAACTAGACATGGCTCTGTACAGTTCGTCTCTATAAATGCTGTCATATGGGGCTTTGAAATCGATGAATAGGTGGTGGGTATCGATTTGGACTTCTTGAGTTTTTTCCAGGATCTGCCGAAGTGTGAAAATTTGATCGGTTGTGGACTTTCCTGGCCTAAAACCACACTGATAAGGGCAAATTAGGTTGTTGGTAAACGGTTTCAGGCGTTCACATATTACGGCAGATAGTATCTTGTAGGCGATGTTGAGGAGACTTATGCCTCTGTAGTTGGCGCAGTTCAGAGGGTCTCCTTTTTTGTGGATCGGGCAAACGATGCTGAGGTTCCATTCTTCAGGCATATTTTCATCCGACCAGATTTGGCTTATGAGTTGGTGGATGTTACTTACCAAGTCATCTCCGCCGGCCTTATAGAGCTCAGCGGGAAGGCCGTCATTTCCGGCAGCCTTATTAAGCTTGAGTTTAGATATTGCTATCCTCACTTCACTCAGGTCGCGTGGTTGGCAGTCTTCGCTGTCGTTGCCAATATTGAATGGTTCGTTCTGCCTGACAGCGGAATGTTGTTCGTCATCGCCGTTTAACAGTCTGCAGAAGTGGTTCTTCGATCGCGCGCATTTCTTGCTCTTTTTTCTTCTTGCTGATAAGCCGATGTTCTTCCCTTCTTCTTTGCCTATAGAGCTCAATGGCAGCTCTCGTCTTCACCTGCAGTTTAGCCTTATAGGCCTCGTTCTTGGCTGCGAGAATCCGTCGGCATTCCTCATCAAACCATGGGTTTCTTGCTGGTGGGAGCGAGAAACCTAGCACATCAGTTGCGGCTGATCTAATGGCCTGTTGGCATCGTTGCCATTGCTCTTCGACATTCGATGCTGGTGGTATGGTGTTAATCGAGAGGTTAAGGGATACGCGTTGTGCGAAGGTCTTGGCGGTCTCTTGCGATTACAGTCTTTCGACATTAAATTTTTTCACAGTATTTCTGGATTGTTGTGGCGTGGTGGATATCCGCATTCTTACCTTGGCTGCTACAAGGTAGTGATCCGAGTCGATGTTAGATCCTCGGAATGTTCGGACATCCAAAATACTGGATGCGTGCCTCTTATCTATCGCAATGTGATCAATTTGGTTGACCGTTCGTTGATCTGGAGACCGCCATATCCCCTTATGGATATCGAGGTAAGGAAACCGTGTGCTGGCTATAGTGGCATTTCGTTCCGTAGCGAAATCAATTAACCTAAGTCCGTTACCAGACGTGTTGTCGTGTAGGCTATGTTTTCCGACAATACTTCTAAAGATGTCTTCTCTTCCTACCTTTGCGTTAAAATCTCCCAGCACGATATTAACATCGTTCTTCGGTAGTCGCTCATAGGTTTTGTCAAGGAGCTCGTAGAAGCAATCCTTAGCTATAGCACAGTGGATTGTAGCCTTCTCATATGTTTTTTTAGAATCAACATTATTTCATGGGGAAACCCGAAGTTTTCCTCGTTTTCGTGACCCAGTTTCTTTTTATACCCTATCCCATAGGGGGGTATATTAGTTTTGATACATAGTTTGTAACATAGAGAAATAATTTTGCTACATATACCTCAAAGTATATGGATCGACTCAAAATCGCTAGCTGAGTCGAATTAGCCATGTCTGTCTGTCCGTCCGTCCGTCCGTCCGTCCGTCCGTGTGTCCGTCCGTCCGTCTGTCTGTTCGTCACCGATTTTTGGGCCTTAAATTTTGAGCTAGGATAATGAAATTTGGTATATAGGATCCTTGTCCGAGTCACCAGAACAAGTGTAAAAAATTTTGAAATCCGCCAACTGCCACGCCCCCTTTTTAGAAAAACGTAATTTTTGGCAAAACCGTAAAGAATTTTAAAAAAGTGTCTGAACAGCATATTTAGAGAATGGTAATATCTATATTTTGTTCATATAATGTTTTTTGCCACGCCCACTTTTTGGGGGCGTTTTCAATAAAAAACTGTTTTCGGTCAAATTTTAAATTTTTCGAAAAAAATTTTGATGCAGAATCATTAACATTATTAATATGAACATTTCGTCTTTATACCATTTTAACCCACGCCCACTTTTTGGGGGCGTTTTTATATAAAAACCATTTTTATACACTACCCCATAACATATGAAGGAGAAAACCTAGTCTTTTGTAGAACCGTAAAAGTGTTTTGTAAGCAGTCTGAAGATTTAGTTGTCACTATATCATTTTTTCTATTTTATCCACATCGTATTTTTAGCCATGCCCACTTTTTTTTTTGGGATTTTAGTTTTATGGATAGGATGGGATAGGGTATTCAACGATCCGCACAGCGGATTGTAGCCTTCTCATATGTTTTCATAATAAGGTTGTTAGTTTAACGATTTGATTTAAAAGCGTATGGCCAAGAGCGAAATTGAGACCCGTCTTAATGAGCTAATTGAATCGAAAGAGCAACTCAAAAAAGAGATCAAAGAAGAGAAACGGCAACTTCATTAATTGAAGGAAAAAATTCTTGCTGAAATCAAAGACATTCTAAATCCTGAGGCTTATGAGCTAATCTTTCAACAGATAAGTTTAAAAAAGCGGCTAAGCAGAGAAACTCAAAAGTTTACTAAGAACTTAGAAAACAGTGAGCAATTGAGAAAAGAGGCTGAGAGACAGCTCTTGCGAACAACGGAAGGAGCTAAGGGATAAAAAAACATATGAGAAGACAACAATCCGCTGTGCGGATCGTTTATTACCCTATCCCATCCCATCCTTAAATTAATATCCCCTAAATGTGGTCTTTATGGGCATAAAGTATTGTAAATGACTTTGTCACAACATAATGTTCAGAAGGTTTATCAAATTACTTTATGTTTCGACAAAAAACAACGTTTTTCTATTGCATATGCCTTGGGGTAGGGCATACAAATGGTTTTTGTAAGAAAACGCCACTAAAAAGTGAAGGTGGGTTAAAATGGTCTATTGATGAAATCTTCACGTTAATACTACCAAAGATTGTGCATCAAAACTTTTTTCGAAAATTTGACTGGAAAACGTTTTTTATAAAGAACGCCCCTAAAAAGTGGGTGTGGCAAAAAACTTTAAAGTGACGAAATATAGATATTACCATTCTCTAAATATTCTGCTCAGATACTTTTTTAAAATTCATTACGGTTTGCCCAAAAAATACGTTTTCCTAAAACGGGGGCGTGGCAGTTTGCGGATTTCAAAACTTTTAACACTTGTTCTGGTGGCACGGACGATGATCCTATATACCAAATTTCATTATCCTAGCCTAAAGATCGGTGACGAACAGAAAGACGTGCGGACGGACAGACAGACATGGCTAATTCGACTCAGCTAGCGATTCTGAGTCGATCCATATATTTTGAGGTATATCTAGCTAAATTATTTCTCTATGTTACAAACTAAGTATCAAAACTAATATACCCCTATGGTATAGGGTATAAATATATGTGTGTATAATTTTAATGATACATATCCGTTTCGATAAACTGTCTGAACATTATGTTGTGACAATGTCATTTTCTATATTTCATCACAATAAATCCCACATATTGAGGAAATTAATTTTATGGGTGGGATGGGATAGGGTATTCAACGAACCGTACAGCGGATTGTAGCCTTCTCATATGTTTATACCCTATTCCATAGGGGTATAATAGTTTTGATACATAGTTTGTAACATAGAGAAATAATAAAGCTAGATATACCTGGTCTGTACGTCACTGATTTTGTAGGCCTTACATTTTGAGCTAGTATCATGAATTTTGGTATATAGGATCCTCGTCCGTGCCTACAGAACAAGTATAAAAATTTTTGAAATCCGCCAACTGCCACGCCCCCTTTTAAAAAAAAAAACTCAGTTTTTGGCCAAACCGTAAGGAATTTTAAGAAAGATTCTGAACAACATATTTAAACAATCTTAATATCTATATTACGTCTATATAAAGTTTTTAGCCACGCCCACTTTTTGTGGGCGTTTTCAATAAAAAACTGTTTTCGGTCAAATTTTTATATCTTAGAAAAAAATGTTGATGCAGAATTATTAGTAAGATTAATATGAACATTTCCTCTATAGACCATTTTAACCCCCGCCCACTTTTTGGTGGCGGTATTATTTAAAGACCATTTTTATACACTACCCCAAAACATATGCAGGAGAAAAACCTTGTCTTTTATAGAACCGTAAAATTTGTTCTGACAAAGTCATTTTACATGTTTAATCCCCATTGTGTTTTAAGCCATGTCCACATTTTGGGGATGTTAGTTTTACAGATGGGATGCGATAGGGTATTCAACGATCCGCACAGCGGATTGTAGCCTTCTCATATGTTTATACCCTATCCCATAGGGGTTTATTAGTTTTGATTCATAGTTTGTAACCTAGAGAAATAATTTAGCTACATATACCTCAAAGTATATGGATCGACTCAGAAACGATAGCTGAGTCGATTTAGCCCTGTCTGTCCGTCCGTCCGTCAGTACGTCACCAGTTTTTGGGCCTTTAATTTTGAGCTAAATGGATAAAATTTGGTACACGTGCTCTTTGTTGCTCCCAGCAGAACAAGTGTAAAAAAACGTAGTTTTTGACCAAACCATAAGGAATTTTCAAAATGTTTCTGAACAAATATTTAGACAGTCGTCCGTCCGTACGTCACCAGTTTTTGGGCCTTAAATTTTGAGCTAGAATGATGAAATTTGGTACACGTGGTCTTTGCTGCTCCCAGCAGATCAAGTGTAAACATTTCTTAAATCCGCCCACTGCCACGCCCCCGTTTCAGAATAACGTAGTTATTAGCCAAACCATAAGGAATTTTAAAAAAAATTGTTTGAGAAGCGTTGTTAGACAATGGTAATATCTATATTTCCTTCAGATAAAGTTTTTGCTACGTTTTTAAATTAAAACGTTTTTCGGTCAATTTTTAAAATTTTCGAAAAAAATGTTGATGCAGAATCATTAGTAATATTAATATGAACATTAAGTCTACAGAACATTTTAACCCACGTCCACTTTTAGGGGCGTTTTTATATAAAAACCATTTTTACACACTACCCCATAACATATGCAGGAGAAAAACCTTGTCTTTTGTAGAACCGTACAATTTGATGTGACAATCTCATCTTCTATGTTTAATCCCCATGGTGTTTTATGCCATGTCCACATTTTGGGGATATTAGTTTTTCAGATGGGATGGGATAGGGTATACAACGATCCGCACAGCGGATTGTAGCCTTCTCATATATTTTAACTTAGTTATAGGGTACTGTTCTAATTTTTAAATTTTTAGTAGAGAAACTGAGGCTCCTGTATCTACTAAAAGTTTATGTCCTTGTAGGTGAATACAGATTATGTCAAGTGTTTCGACTATAAAATGTACCTTCTCTTCTTCTAAATTATTGTTTTCCATGGCTTGTGGAGTATTTTGATACTGATTATAATTATTATTACCAAATATAAGATTGTTATTAATGTTAGAGTTTCATTGTACTAAAATTTGAACATTATTTGCTCCTATCTGACCACAATTCTTGATGTCTACCCTAGTTCGATTATTATTCCGATTATAGTTTGGATAATAATAATTTTGTTGGTTAAAACGATTAGAAGAGGATGGATTTTGTTTAGTTTGGAAGCCATGGTTTCGTCTTGTATGACCATAATTATTTTGCTGACGTATGTTATGGTGCTGAATATTACTAAATTTTACGGGATTAACAGTGGTTTTAGGATTTTCACTTAGTTGTCTATATCTGCATAGTAGGAGATTGCATTACTTATAGACGTAATATTTTATTCATAAATTGTAGTATAAATAATACTGGGTTCTAACTCATTTTTCCTGTTTAGTTTCTGTAGGATCTTGTTTAGTTCCTGGTATGAGGTGCTCACATCTCTCGATTGTACTGTATATGTAGATGTTGAAGAATCTGCTCGTAAGTTTCTTTAAATCCATAGTACTCCATAGTCCTGCAAAGGTTCACCAAAGGTTGGTAGCCAACTTCTAGTAGGTCGTACAAAAAACTCTCATGGTTAGTGAAATTTATAACGTCCTCTTTGGATCTTTCAAATGTAGGGCCCTTTTCCAGTCTGTTGATGACTAAGGTTCGTTCCACGTTCGTCATGATAGATCACTTCACTTTCAATTTTAACTTTCGTCAGATAAAAACATTGAATATATCTAGGTGAGTTAACATTCTGTCTACCACGTTTAGTGTTCTCCTAGAGAATTTTGAACACCACTTCACGTATTAGCTTAGGAACTTAGGTCCTATAATTAAATCACTTTTTATTTGGTCAATTGCGGAACACAGTTCGATCACCGATATCCTCTCAGGCACATATATTGTGCGTATATATGTTTAAGAGTATCCTACCCTATCCTTTTTAACATTTTCAAAACTAATATACCCCTATCCCATATGGGTATATTAGTTTTGATTCATAGTTTGTAACATAGAGAAATAATGTAGATATACCTCAAAGTATATGGATCGACTCAGAATTGATAGCTGAGTCGATTTAGCCATGTCTGTCCGTCCGTCTGTCCGTCCGTCCGTCCGTCCGTCCGTCCGTCCGTCCGCACGTCACCAATTTTTAGCCTTAAATTTTGAGCTAGAATGATGAAATTTGGTACACGTGCTCTATGTTCCTCCCAGCAGAACAAGTGTAACAATTTTTGAAATCTGCCCTCTGCCACGCCCCCTTTTAAGAAAAACGTTTTTGACCAAAGCAAAAGGAATTTTGAAAATGTTTCTGAACAACATATTTAGACAATCTGAATATATATATTTCGGTCATATAAAGATTTTTGTCACGCCCACTTTTTGGGGGCGTTTTTAATAAAAAAAAAACATTTTTCGGTCAAATTTAAAAATTTTCGAAAAAACTTTTGATGCAGAATCATTAGTTATATTAATATGAACATTTCATCTATTTTAACCCACGTCCACTTTTTGGGGCGTTTTTATAAAAAAAACATTTTTATACTCAACCCCATAACATATGCAGGAGAAAATCCTTGTTTTTTGTAGAACCGCAAAATTTGTTGTGACAATGGCATTTTCTGTATTTAATCCACATCGTGTTTTAAGCCATGTCCACTATTTGGGGATATTAGTTTTACAGTGGGCGTGGCAAAAAACTTTATCTATACAAACGAAATATAGATATTGCGATTGTCTAAATATGTTTCTCAGAAACTTTTTCCATATTCTTTGCGGTTTGGCCAAAAAATACGTTTATCTTAAAAGGCGGTTGGCAGTGGGCGTATTCCGAAAAGTACGTATACCAAATTACATACTTCTTGCTCAGAATTTAAGGCCCAACTGGTGACGTATGTACGGACGTACGGACAGACGGACAGACATGGCTAAATCGACTCAGCTAGCTATTCTGAGTCCATCCATATACTTTGAGGTATATCTAGTGTCATATATTCAATGTTAATTAGAACAATACAATTCTCTCTCTCTCCCAATAAAATTATAACGTAGTCACGACCTCACAGACACATTCGATACCAAAAAAGGATTTAGGCAAGGATGCGCTGTCATGTGACTTCTTCAATTTGATTTTTGAGAGGATTGTGCAAAACTCCCGAGCCAACACTAGAGGCACAATTTTCCAAAAATCGGTGCAACTACCAGCATATGCCGACGATATTGGCATCATTGGTAGGACTCAACGTGATGCCATAGCCACCTTTACTAGTATGGAGAAGGAAGCGGCAGAAATGGGTTTAGCAGCAAATGAGGGTAGGACGTATTTTTATGTGCTGTGACGTTTAAGATCGCTAGGACATGTAGAACGAATGGACATCAATACTTCGGCTCTCAGAGTCTTCGATTCCCAGCCAGACGTCGGACGCAGCAGAGGAAGACCTCGGCTTAAGTGGCGCGCACAAGATGAAACCGACCTCAACCAACTTGGAGTGCGCATCTGGAGGCGGTTAGTTAAGGCCCTGGCTAATTGGAGAGGCATGTTGGTTGAGGCCCAGGTTCATTCCGGACTGTAGTGCCACTTAAGTATATAAGTAAGGAGGGTGAGGTTTCGCTTGAGTTTTTGCCCTGTTTGTACGTCGGGCTTATAATCCTTTTGTTACACTTCAGGTGAGGTGACAGCCTTACGCTTTTTTCTAGGCCTTTTTATCAGCCTTTAGGCTGGATTGGTTTCGCGTGCAAGGTTTCTCGTCAGTAAAATATTCACTTGCTGGACGGTTCGGTGTTATCCTGATTAACCGACGGACTTCTTTTTCCGGAGATGTGCGATCCAGGTGGATGTGGATATATCGTTGTTCTCTTTTCAGAGGGATTTATGTGCAATATTCCTGAATTTGCACTTGACTCTATCGGTGGCGATCTTAGCATAATTGTTTTTCCCCTGAAAGCGTCGTTGAAATGCAATCTTTGGTCCTCCCAAGAATCCGAGGGACCGACCTGCGTAGAGGGTGGATTTTCCAGCATAACTGGTCTGCCACCTGGATAATAATTCCATTAGTTTTTTTCATCAGCCAGATATCGAAGACTGTTACCAGTTTCCTTTTCCGGTATTAGTGAGTCAGATCCATCATCTAACTACGAATGTGATCGCATTTGTGGGAGGAGGGGAAACCGCTTCGGCATCCAACTCGTATGACACCTTAATGCAACCCAGTTGTGGTTGGAGTGGGATGGAGAGGGAGGGGGCGGGAGGAATTGACTTACTTTTGGCTTCTGATCTCAACTGGGATATTGTCGAGTATTTTTGATCGTACTAAGATCCTACACCGCGGCAAGGTAGAAAGTCTCATAGGAATTCAAGTGTTGGTCAATTTCGTCGTTGGTAAAATTTCTCTTTGTCAGTGGATCTGGCGAAGCGCGGTAAGTTTGTCCTCTGATAGTCGAAAAAACGCAATCGTCCGAACTCCTTCTGCTTAGTTTGCTCGTTTGGGATCATGAATACGACAATTTTCACTATCATACTCCAATGCTCGTACACAGTTCCGCGCGTGTTCGTTGTTTGTCAGTCCTAGTCTAGCATCCATAAGCGCTAAGTCCAAAAACTAGTTTCCCCTCGTGTAAGACGTGAGTTTATCATATTTTGATCTCTCCAAATTTGAAGCAGTCGACCTTTAGTGTTACAGATTTTATTACTCCAAGCCGCAACGAATGTAAAAATATAAAAACACACCCCTACCCCTCTCGAAATATTGCGTCTATTTATCCACCATGCAGCTTTTGTTTATACCCTATCCCATAGGGGTATATTAGTTTTGATACTTAGTTTGTAACATAGAGAAATAATTTAGCTACATATACCTCAAAGTATATGGATCGACTCAGAATCGCTAGCTGAGTCGAATTAGCCATGTCTGTCTGTCCGTCCGTCCGTCCGTCCGTCTGTCTGTTCGTCACCGATTTTTGGGCCTTAAATTTTGAGCTAGGATAATGAAATTTGGTATATAGGATCCTTGGCCGAGTCACCAGAACAAGTGTAAAAATTTTTAAAATCCGCCCACTGCCACGCCCCCTTTTAGAAAAAACGTAGTTTTAAGCCAAACCGTAAGGAATTTCAAAAAAGTGTGTTTGCAACATATTTAGACAATCCTAATATCTATATTTCGTCCATACAAAGTTTTTTGTCACGCCCACTTTTTGGGGGCGTTTTCAATTAAAAACTGTTTTCGGTCAAATTTTAAATTTTTCGAAAAAAATTTTGATGAAGAATCATTAACATTATTAATATAAACATTTCGTCTATATACCATTTTAACCCATGCCCACTATTTGGGGGCGTTTTTATATAAAAACCATTTTTATACACTACCCCATAACATATGCAGCAGAAAACCTTGTCTTTTGTAAAACCGTAAAAGTTTTTTATAAGCAGTCTGAAGAATTTGTTGTAACCATGTCATTTTCTTTATTTTATCCACATCGTGTTTTTAGCCATGTCCACTTTTTGGGGATTCTAGTTTTACAGATAGGATGGGATAGGGTATTCAACGATCCGCACAGTGGATTGTAGCCTTCTCATATGTTTTTAGTTACGCTATCGCGATCTATTTCTCTTGTTCAAATGACTATACACTCAGAGCACATACTGAGCTTTAAGCCGGTGGAGAGCTCATATTTATTACGTTCGAATTGCCAGCTAAGCGCAACGCAAATATGAATTTATTTTCCAAATGCCAAATGTATCTTTTTACGTTGTCGATATTTGTAGACCAGCATTATTGGAACTGCCCGCGGCCTTAACGTAATGCAATATGCAAACACTTATACAAGAGACTACAAGGCGCGCTGTACCTACGTTCTACGTACATAGTTTGCGTAGTTCTCGTTGTTTCGACTATGCTCCTCACCTCACCGCGTGACACTCGTATCTCGTATCGCTGGAGATACGTCTATATACAGATGACGCTCTCACGATTTTAACCTCTATAATGGGAATGACTAGCGCGTTTATCTCATCACACTGCGAATCATGTTTATGCCGATCCAAGGATCCGATCATCATCATCATCATCATTCGTCGTCGTCGGATGGAACCTGTCGCGTTGTGTAGAAGCGCTAGGTAAACAAAAGCTTAGCAACAAAATAAGAACGTGCGCAATTATGGAACCTGGTACTATGCTCGCCACAACGTCTCTGCGGTCCATTGCCTGTGACCACATCTCGGGACCCTGGGATGGACCTCATTAGTTGATGGCATACGATGTTAATTTCTAAAAGAAAAACAAAAATACAGCCAAAAACAAGTGGCAGATGATGGCAAACTTATCTGTGCGGTCGGCAGTTGTTGTTGTTATCGCTGCCAGATGGATCCACAACATACACACAGTGCGGTCAGGGATTCGATTCAGATTGAGGAATGTTGGTTCGTCGCGCGCTCGGCAGTCAAGTCAGTTGGTACATTGAAGTCGTGCTCATTTCGCTTAGCATGTCGGACGAATGACACACACGTCGCCGTTTTGGAGAATGAAATTCCAAGATACAACGGTCATTATTTTAATGTGAAAGGATGTGATTAAACATTTTGTTGGAGGTCTCTACCGACTTTTATACTAAGTATAGGTATGCGTCTATATAGGCCTCCCCCTATACACAGACTGGAGGGTTTTCGCGGTGACTACAAAAAATTTAGTTTTACCTTTGCACGTTTTGTGCACGCTTCTGGATTGTTAAGTATTTTCTAAATGAGAAGGTAGGACGTAGGCAGGAATATGTTTGGTAATCGTTATTAGATTTAAAAGATTTGCATGTGGGTATTGGGAATAGGAATGCTTTGATATTCAGTTCAATCCAAAAGTCAATTTAAAGGACGGATTAAGGTGGGAAAGAATTAAGGGGATGATTAAGAACAATCTGATAAGACGTGCATCCTTAAATGTGGAGTTATAGTTTTAAAGGTGTGCATTAAAGGTATTTTTGTTTTTGGAGATGTCGTTAAACCCTTATATAAGCATATTATTTCTTAAGACTGAGCTGCTGCTTTAGGTAACTGCACAAAAATGGATCAAAAACATATGAGAAGGCTACAATCCACTGTGCGGATCGTTTAATACCCTATCCCATCCCATCCTTAAAATTAATATCTCCAAAAAGTGGGCTTTATTAGCCTATAATATAGAAAATGACATTGTCACAACACATTGTTCAAACAGTTTATCAGAATCTTTTGTTGTTTGACAAAACACATCGTTTTCCTCCTGAATATGCTTTGGGGTAGGGTATACAAACGGTTTTTGTAAGAAAACGGCCTCAAAAAGTGGGCGTGGGCTAAAATGACCTATGGACGAAATGTTTATATTAATATTACTAACTATTCTGCATCAAAAATTTTTTCGAAAATATTAAAATTTGACCATAAAAGGTTTTTTATTAAAAACGCCCCCAAAAAGTGGGCGTGGCGAACAACTTTATATGAATGAAATATAGATATCACGATTCTCTAACTATGTTTTCAAGACACTTTTTTAAAATTCTTTATGGTTTAGCCAAAAAACACGTTTTTCAAAAAAGGGGGCGTGGCAGTGGGCGGATTTCAAAAATTTTTACACTTGTTCTGGTGGCACGGACGAGGATCCTATATACCAAATTTCATTATCCTAGCTCAAAATTTAAGACCCAAAAATCGGTGACGAACAGACAGACGGACGGACTAACGGACGGACAGACAGAGATGGCTAATTCGACTCAGCTAGCGATTCTGAGTCGATCCATATACTTTGAGGTATATGTAGCAAAATTATTTCTCTATGTTACAAACTAAGTATCAAAACTAATATACCCCCCTATGGGATAGGGTATAAACATATGAGAGGCTACAATCCGCTATGCGGATCGTTGAATACCCTGTCCCATCCCATCCTTTAAATTAATATCCTCAAAATATAGGCCTTATGGCGATGAAATACAGAAAATGACATTGTCATAATATACAGTTTCTCAAAATCGTTTGTGGTTCGACAAAAAACAACGTATTTCTATTGCTAATGCCTTGGGATGGGGTATACAAATGGTTTTTGTAAGAAAACGACCCCAAAATGTGGGCGTAGGTGAAAATGATCTGTGGACAAAATGTTTATATTACCATTGCGGAAGTATTTGCATCAAAAATTTTTTCGAAAGTTTTAAAATTTGGACAAAAAGTGTTTTTTACTAAAAACGCCCCCAAAAAGTGGGCGTGGCAAAAAACTTTGTATTAACAAAATATAGATATTAGGATTGTCTAAATATGCTGCTCAGACACTTTTTTGAAATTCCTTACGGTTTGGCCAAAAAATAAGTTTTCCTAAAAAGGGGGCGTGGCAGTGTGCGGATTTCAAAAATTTTTACACTTGTTCTGGTGGCACGGACGAGGATCCTATATACCAAATTTCATTATCCTAGCTCAAAATTTAAGACCCAAAAATCGGTGACGAACAGACAGACGGACGGACTAACGGACGGACAGACAGACATGGCTAATTCGACTCAGCTAGCGATTCTGAGTCGATCCATATACTTTGAGGTATATGTAGCAAAATTATTTCTCTATGTTACAAACTAAGTATCAAAACTAATATACTCCCCTATGGGATACTTTACTTACTTACTTAAGTGGCGCTACAGTCCGGAATGAACCTGGGCCTCAACCAACATGCCTCTCCAATTAGCCCGGTCCTTAGCTAACTGCCTCCAGTTGCGCACTCCAAGTTGGTTGAGGTCGGTTTCCACTTGTGCGCGCCACTTAAGGCGAGGTCTTCCTCTACTGCGTCCGACGTCTGGCTGGGAATCGAAGACTCTGCGAGCCGGAGTATTGGTGTCCATTCGTTCTACATGTCCTAGCCATCTTAAACGTCCAATGCGGAGTTTTTTGACCAGGGGCATGTCGCTGTACAGCTCGTATAGTTCTTGGTTGAATCTTCGTCTCCATAGCCCGTCAACGCAAACGGGACCGAAGATTTTTCGAAGAATTTTCCTCTCGAATCTACCAAGGATTTCTTCATCCGCTTTTGATACAGTCCATGCTTCAGCGCCGTAGAGCAGGACTGGGATGATCAGGGTCTTATATAGGGTTTCCTTAGTAGTTCGAGTGAGGGCTTTACTACTAAATTGCCTTCTTAGCCCGAAGAAACAGCGGTTGGCAAGAGTAATTCTTCGTTTAATTTCTGACGAGATGTTGTTGTCAGAGCTAATAGCGGAGCCGAGGTAGACAAAGTCCCGTACTACCTCAAAGTTATATCTGTCAATGGTGACGTTCTGTCCAATTCGTCGATGTTGTGAGTCCTTTCGTGATGACAGCATATACTTAGTCTTACCCTCATTTACTGCTAAACCCATTTTCGCCGCTTCCTTCTCTATACTAGCAAACGTGGCTATGACATCACGTTGAGTCCTGCCAATGATGTCAATATCGTCAGCGTATGCTAATAGTTGCACCGACTTTTGGAAAATTGTGCCTCTGGTGTTGGCTTTGGAGTTTTGCACAATTCTCTCAAGAATCAGATTAAAGAAGTCACATGACAGCGCATCGCCTTGCCTAAATCCTTTTTTGGTATCGAATGTGTCGGTGAGGTCGTTTCCGACCCTGATGGAGCAGCGAGAATTCTCCATCGTCATCCTACACAAACGGACGAGTTTGGGCGGTATACCAAAACTAGACATGGCTCTATACAGTTCGTCTCTATAAATGCTGTCATATGCGGCTTTGAAATCGATGAATAGGTGGTGGGTATCGATTTGGACTTCTTGAGTTTTTTCCAGGATCTGCCGAAGTGTGAAAATTTGATCGGTTGTGGACTTTCCTGGCCTAAAACCACACTGATAAGGGCCAATCAGGTTGTTGGTAAACGGTTTCAGGCGTTCACATATTACGGCAGATAGGATCTTGTAGGCGATGTTGAGGAGACTTATGCCTCTGTAGTTGGCGCAGTTCAGAGGGTCTCCTTTTTTGTGGATCGGGCAAACGATGCTGAGGTTCCATTCTTCAGGCATATTTTCATCCGACCAGATTTGGCTTATTAGTTGGTGGATGTTACTTACCAAGTCATCTCCGCCGGCCTTATAGAGCTCAGCGGGAAGGCCGTCATTTCCGGCAGCCTTATTAAGCTTGAGTTTAGATATTGCTATCCTCACTTCACTCAGGTCGGGTGGTTGGCAGTCTTCGCTGTCGTTGCCAATATTGAATGGTTCGTTCTGCCTGACAGCGGAATGTTGTTCGTCATCGCCGTTTAACAGTCTGCAGAAGTGGTTCTTCCATATCCTCAGCATCGACTGTGTCTCAACTACAATATTTCCTTGTTCATCTCGACAGGATTCTGTTCGAGCCTTGTATCCTTGGCTTTGACGTTTTACACTTTGGTAAAACTTGCGAACATCGTTCCTGGAGTGGCACCTCTCTATATCCTCGATCGCGCGCTTTTCTTGCTCTTTTTTCTTCTTGCTGAAAAGCCGATGTTCTTCCCTTCTTCTTTGCCTATAGAGCTCAATGGCAGCTCTCGTCTTCACCTGCAGCTTAGCCTTGTAGGCCTCGTTCTTGGCTGCGAGCATCTGTCGGCATTCCTCATCAAACCAGGGGTTTCTCGCTGGTGGGCGCGAGAAACCTAGCACATCAGTTGCGGCTGATCTAATGGCCTGTTGGCATCGTTGCCATTGCTCTTCGACATTCGATGCTGGTGGTATGGTGTTAATCGAGAGGTTAAGGGATACGCGTTGTGCGAAGGTCTTGGCGGTCTCTTGCGATTGCAGTCTTCCGACATTAAATTTTTTCACAGTATTTCTGGATTGTTGTGGCGTGGTGGATATCCGCATTCTTACCTTGGCTGCTACAAGGTAGTGATCCGAGTCGATGTTAGCTCCTCGGAATGTTCGGACATCCAAAATACTGGATGCGTGCCTCTTATCTATCGCAATGTGATCAATTTGGTTGACCGTTCGTTGATCTGGAGACCGCCATGTCCCCTTATGGATATCGAGGTGAGGAAACCGTGTGCTGGCTATAGTGGCATTTCGTTCCGTAGCGAAATCAATTAGCCTAAGTCCGTTACCAGACGTGTTGTCGTGTAGGCTATGTTTTCCGACAATACTTCTAAAGATGTCTTCTCTTCCTACCTTTGCGTTAAAATCTCCCAGCACGATTTTAACATCGTACTTCGGTAGTCGCTCATAGGTTTTGTCGAGGAGCTCGTAGAAGCAATCCTTAGTTGTATCATCTTTTTCTTCCGTCGGAGCGTGAGCGCATATAAGGCTTATGTTGGCGAATTTGGCCTTGATGCGGATTGTTACTATGCGTTCGCTAATGTCTTGGAAACATAAGACTTCTTGCCTAAGTCTGGCACTTATAACAAATCCGCATCCGAATAGTCGGTGTTTCTGCTCACTATAACACGGTCCGTAGTATATGTCACAGTTTTTCATCCTCTTTTTGCCCGGCCCATCCCATCGTATTTCCTGGATGGCAGTAATGTCTGCTTTGTAGCAGTTTAGTGCTTCCGCTAGTTGTTCGCCTGCACCTCTCCTGTTTAATGTTCTCACATTCCAGGTGCAGATACGAACGTCGTTGTCCTTTTTTCGTTTAGCAGGGTCGTCAACAATAAAATCAGTCCTTTCCGAGGCTATTGGTTGCTTCGTAACTATGTTTTTTTTCTGTGGGTGGGTAGTTAACCCAAAGCACAACCCCCAACCTGGAGGGCCAGTTCCAATTTATTAGATACCCCTAGGACACGGGGCCATCAGTATCCACTACGGGATTGAGCGCTGCCGTTGGCCTTTCGGTTCATCCGCCACCATATCTGTTCAAGGGGCCTGACTAACCCTTGAAATTCCTAGACAACCTGTTGTCCGAATATGTCAGAGCAGCTCATCTAGGTTCGCCTGGGACAGCCGGCCGGGTATTCATCCGTGCCATTCTCACCAGGGTGTTTATAGTGTTGCTGTTTTTCGTCATGTTATCAACACTCGCGCTTATCGTTTAGCAAGTCAAATCCGGTTGGATGAGACCAGTACCCGATGGTTACCACTTGGAGGTAAAGATAAGCACATTTGATGTGTAGTCAGAGTTGCAACACTGGGCATTGCCAAGTTAACGCCAATCAGAGTCTACCCTCGTTCTACAACACCCAACCATCACCATCACTCCCCTATGGGATAGGGTATAAAAATGGTTTAATGTACAAGTCCAGTTCACTATCGCTGCGAGAAGATTCAAGTGTCAAAGTTTGTACGCGCCTAGAAAAATCCTATGTAAGAAGTCGGTTACTCAAAATACGTTCACCGCATTAATATCTTTATGGAAGCAAATTATTTATCAAATAGGGTTCGAAAGACTGAGCCGCTCTTTTGGGTTAAATATTTCTTTGGTGGTAGAAGGATGTCCATATTGTTGGACTTGACAAGAAGCTGATTCTAATGTTCACATTTTGATTCAGACTGAAGAGTTTAAATAGGGTGTTTCTCAAAGAGGTGGCCATGATGTTAGCCAAACAGATGTGTCACATAATAGAAAGGGTTCGAAGACCATCATTCTCCATCAACATCTGTGATAAATAGTCACTACAACGAACCTTTAGCAGTATTAGCGGAAAAAACAGCCTACACGACAAAACGTCTGGTAACGGACTTAAGCTAATTGACTTCGCTACGGAACGAAATGCCACTATAGCCAGCACATGGTTTCTTCACCTCAACATCCATAAGGAGACATGGCGTCTAGATCAACGAACAGTCAACCAAATTTATCACATTGCGATAGACTAGAGGCACGCATCCAGTTCTTTGGATGTCCGTACATTCCGAAGGGCTAACATCGACTCGGACCACTACCTCGTTGCAGCCAAGGTAAGAATGTGGATATTCACCACACAATAAACTAGAAATACTGTGAAAAATTTTATGTCAAAAGACCGAAATCGACAGGGACCGCCAAGACCTTCGCGCAACGCGCATCGCTTAACCTCTCGATTAACATCATACCACCAGCATCAAATGGCGAAGAACAATGGGAACGATGTCAATAAGCCATTAGATCAGCTGCAACTGATGTGCTAGGTTTCTCGCGCCCACCTGGTTTGATGAGGAGTGCCGACAGATGCTCACAGCTATGAACGAGGCCTACAAAGCTAAGCTGTAAGTGAAGATGAGAGCTGCCATTGAGCTCTATAGGCAACGAAGAGGGAAGAACACCGGCTTTTCAGAAGGAAGAAAAAAGAGCAAGAAAAGCGCGCGATCGAGTATATAGAGAGGTACCACTCCAGTAACGATGCTCGCAGGTTTTACCGAAGTGTAAAACATCGAAGCCAAGGATGCTAGGCTTCAACAGTATTTTTATACCCTATCCCATAGTAGTATATGGATCGGCTCAGAATCGCTAGCTGAGTCGAATTAGCCATGTCTGTCTGTCCGTCCGTCCGTCTGTCTGTTCGTCAGCGGTTTTTGGGCCTTAAATTTTGAGCTAGGATAATGCCACAGTGCCACCAGAACAAGTGTAAAAATTTTTGAAATCCGCCCACTGCCACGCCCCCTTTTTAGGAAAACTTATTTTTTGGCCAAACCGTAAGGAATTTCAAAAAAGTGTCTGAGTAGCATATTTAGACAATCCTAATATCTATATTTCGTTCATACAAAGTTTTTTGCCACGCCCACTTTTTGGGGGCGTTTTTAGTAAAAAACGCTTTTTGTCCAAATTTTAAAACTTTCGAAAAAAATGTTGATGCAAATACTTCCGAAATATTAACATTTTGTCTATAGATCATTTTCACCTACGCCCAAATTTTGGGGGCGTTTTCTTACAAAAACCATTTGTATACCCCATCCCAAGGCATTAGCAATAGAAATACGTTGTTTTTTGTCGAACCACAAACGATTTTGAGAAACTGTATATTATGACAATGTCATTTTCTGTATTTCATCGCCATAAGGCCTATATTTTGAGGATATTAATTTAAAGGATGGGATGGGATAGGGTATTCAACGATACGCATAGCGGATTGTAGCCTCTCATATGTTTTTAAAAAGGGACCCCACTACGGAATTTGAGCAGCACACCATTAGTTGAATGCAAATACCAATAATGCAATTCTTAGTGATTGGTGTAAGCATAGTACCTCGTGCATAATCGCTACGGATGTACGGATGTATCGTGCATATTTCGAATTACATAATGATTGGAAACGATTGGATTCGTTTTGTGTCACTCGTGGTTTGTTTGATACATGTTCACGCATGTAATAATTTATTTCAGAGCAAGGTTTTTTACTAAAAACACCCCCCAAAAAGTAGGCGTGGCAAAAAAACTTTATATAAACGAAATATAGATATTCAGATTGCCTAAATATCATGTATAGGAAGTTTTTCAAAATTCTTGACCGCTTAACGAAAAATTACGTTTTTCTAAAAAGTGGGCGTGGCAGTAGGCGGATTTTGAAATTGTTTACACATGCTTTGTAGCCTCCGACAAGGATCCTATATACCAAATTTCATTATCCTAGCTCAAAATTTAAGGCCAAAAAATCGTTGACATACAGACAGACGGACGGACGGATAGACAGACATGGTTTAATCGACTCAGCTTGTGATTCTGAGTCGATCAATACACTTTGAGGTATATGTAGCTAAATTATTTCTCTATGTTACAAACTATGTATCAAAACTAATATACCCCCATGGGTTAGGGTAGAAATATATGAGAAGACTGCTATCCGTTTAGTTTCATACCTTATCCCATTTTATCTCCAAGACTATTGTGTTTCTCAAAATTTACTATTTTTACGTGGGAGATATTTGCTCTAATGGCTTGGTACATAATATATATATATCCTAAAAGGGCAACGTCCTCTAAATTTCAAATGGGTGACACCTTCATCAACAACACGTCCACTCACCGATAGATACTTGCGCTGACAGGAAACTGGAATGTTACTAACGCGCAAAATATTAAAGGTTAACTAAATGCGAGATCGAAATTCGTATGATAATCCATATTGTCATAAGAAGTTGCCTCAAAGCTACCATCGATGTCCTTTAAGTGTGAGCCGATGCACCGTCGGTGCTGGAACTTAATCCAATTCATCAAGTCGTGAAAAAATATCCTCCGACATGTTCACCGGGCTCAATTTACTAACACTGTGACCTTATATTTTTAAAAAGGGACCCCACTACGGAATTTGAGCAGCACACCATTAGTTGAATGCAAATACCAATGATGCAATTCTTAGTGATTGGTGTAAGCATAGTACCTCGTGCATAATCGCCAAGTATGTACGGATGTATCGTGCATATTTCGAATTACATAATGATTGGAAACGATTGGATTCGTTTTATGTGACTCGTGGTTTGTTTGATACATGTTCACGCATGTAACAATTTATTTCAGAGCAAGGTTTTTTACTAGAAACGCCCCCCAAAAAGTAGGCGTGGCAAAAAAAACTTTATATAAACGAAATATAGATATTCAGATTGCCTAAATATCATGTATAGGAAGTTTTTCAAAATTCTTAACCGCTTAACCAAAAATTACGTTTTTCTAAAAAGTGGGCGTGGCAGTAGGCGGATTTTGAAATTTTTTAACACATGTTTTGTAGCCTCCGACAAGGATCCTATATACCAAATTTCATTATCCTAGCTCAAAATTTAAGGCCAAAAAATCGTTGACATACAGACAGACGGACGGACGGACGGATAGACAGACATGGTTTAATCGATTCAGCTTGTGATTCTGAGTCGATCAATAGACTTTGAGGTATATGTAGCTAAATTATTTCTCTATGTTACAAACCATGTATCAAAACTAATATACCCCCATGGGTTAGGGTAGAAATATATGAGAAGACTGCTATCCGTTTAGTTTCATACCTTATCCCATTTTATCTTCAAGACTATTGTGTTTCTCAAAAATTACTATTTTTGCGGAGGAGATATTTGCCCTAACGGCGCAACCCCAAAACTGTTTCTGTTTCTATCTCCAATTTATTCAATTCGTTTAGCCCTGTCATTAACCTTTGGAACCATTAACCATCTCTAAGCAAGGATATAACTAAGCCTTTATATTGCTAAATGACCAAACTGATTTTATGGGATAATTTATTATTATTATTAAAATATAAATATACAATTTAAAATTGTTACAAATATATTAGGAAGAGCAAACTAGCAGCAACGGCTTTTGGCTCTTGGTATTAATGATATTTATATCACGATTTTTATACCCTATCCCATAGGGGTATATTAGTTTTGATACTTAGTTTGTAACATAGAGAAATAATTTAGCTACATATACCTCAAAGTATATGGATCGACTCAGATCAGCTATGTCTGTCTTTCCGTCCGTCTGTCTGTCTGTTCATCACCGATTTTTGGGCCTTAAATTTTGAGCTAGGACAATGAAATTTGGTATATAGGATCCTCGTACGTGCCACCAGAACAAGTGTAAACATTTTTGAAATCCGCCCACTACCACGCCCCCTTTTTAGGAAAATGTATTTTTGGCCAAACCGTAAGGAATTTTTAAAAAGTGTCTGAGCAGCATATTTAGGGAATCGTAATATCTATATTTCGTTTATATAAAGTTTTTGCCACGCCCACTTTTGGGGGCGTTATTTATAAAAAACCCTTTCTGGTCAAATTTTAAAATTTTCAAAAAAAAATGTTGATGCACAATCATTGGTAGTATTAATGTGAACATTTCGTCTATAGACCATTTTAACCCACTCCCACTTTTTGGGGGCCTTTTCTTACAAGAACCGTTTGTATACCCTACCCCATAGCATATGCAGGAGAAAAACGACGTTTTTTGTCAAACAACAAAAGATTCTGATAAACTGTTTGAACAATATGTTGTGACAATGTCATTTTCTATATTATAGGCCCATAAAGCCCACTTTTTGGAGATATTAATTTTAAGGATGGGATGGGATAGGGTATACAACGATCCGCACAGCGGATTGTAGCCTTCTCATATGTTTATTATTATTATTATAACTTTATTGTTCTATAAATAAATTATAAAAACAGTTATTATATGAAGCACTAGCTACCAGGCTTAACTTTTATAGAAAATATAGTTTAAATAAGTAAAGCTAATTTAAGTTGTAAAATTATTGCATAAGTTTGTCTAATATTAATATCGGTGTTGAAAGTTAGTAATTCTTTTAGGTTTTTTCCAGATACTGTGTTGCTTATGGATTTTATTTTTGCGCATTGTAGCAAGTGTTTCACGTCAAACTTTTTATTTGTGTCACAGAATTGACAGACTGGGGCTGGCTCCTTGTTGAACAAGTGATTGTGTGTAATATAAGTATGTCCCATTCTAAGTCTTATGTAAGCTTTTATCATCGACTCTGGTAATCTGAATGAATAAATAGGTTTTTCGGCAGTCGGATTGAACGTTGTATATGTGTGTTGATATAAAGTCCAGTTGCTCTTCTTGTTCGTGTCCATACTCGTTTTTAAGTGCTTACTAAAATCTTGTTTAATAAAATGGTAAAAAGAGATAAGGGACTGCTTAAATGCCAATTTAGCTTCTGCGTCTGCATTTTCATTTCCAACAATTTCTGCAAGTCCAGGCCAATTTTAGGTTATTTTGTTTTGCAATCAGTTTGTCACGGGTGTCTAAAATGATATTGGAGTAGTTATTTCTGTTTATACCCTATCCCATAGGGGTATATTAGTTTTGATACATAGTTTGTAACATAGAGAAATAATTTAGCTACATATACCTCAAAGTATATGGATCGACACAGAATCGCTAGCTGAGTTGATTAAGCCATGTCTGTCTGTCCGTCCGTCCGTCCGTCCGTCCGTCCGTCTGTACGTCACCCATTTTTAGGCCTTAAATTTTGAGCTAGGATAATGAAATTTGGTATATGGGATCCTCACCCGTGCCTACAGAACAAGTGTAAAAATTTTTGAAATCCGCCCACTGCCACGCCCCCTTTCAGATAAACTCAGTTTTTGGCCAAACCGTAAGGAATTTAAAAAAAAAAGCTGAAAAGCATATTTAGAGAATCGTAATATCTATATTTCGTCAATACAAAGTTTTTTCCCACGCCCACTTTTTGGGGGCGTTTTCTATATTAAAACTTTTTTGGCCAAATTTGAAAATTTTCGAAAAAAAATTTGATGCAAAATCATTGGTAGTATTAATATGAACATTTCATCAGTAGACCATTTTAACCCACGCCCACTTTTTGGGGGCGTTTTCCTACAAAACCATTTGTATGCCCTACCCCAAGGCATATGCAATACAAAAACGTGGTTTTTTGTCGAACCATAAAAGAATTTGATAATCCTTCGGAACAATATGTTGTAACAACGTCATTTTCAATACTTTATGACCATAAAGACCATATTTTGGGGATTTCAATTTTAAGGATTTGATGGGATAGGGTATTAAACGATCCGCACAGCGGATTGTAGCCTTCTCATATGTTTATACCCTATCCCATAGGGGTATATTAGTTTTGATACATAGTTTGTAACATAGAGAAATAATTTTGCTACATATACCTCAAAGTATATGGATCGACTCAGAATCGCTAGCTGAGTCGATTAAGCCATGTCTGTCTGTCCGTCCGTCCGTCCGTCTGTACGTCACCGATTTTTAGGCCTTAAATTTTGAGCTAGGATAATGAAATTTGGTATATAGGATCCTCGTCTCTGCCTACAGAACAAGTGTAAAAAATTTTGAAATCCGCCCACTGCCACGCCCCCTTTTAAGAAAAACTCAGTTTTTGACCAAACCGTAAGGAATTTTAAAAAAAGTTTCTGAACAACATATTTAGACAATATTAATATCTATATTTCGTCCATATAAAGTTTTTTGCCGCGCCCACTTTTTGGGGGCGTTTTCAATTAAAAACTGTTTTCGGTCAAATTTTAAATTTTTCGAAAAAAATTAACCCATTAACCCATGCCCACTTTTTGGGGGCGTTTTTATATAAAAACCATTTTTATACACTACCCCATAACATATGCAGCAGAAAACCTTGTCTTTTGTAGAACCGTAAAAGTTTTTTATAAGCAGTCTGAAGAATTTGTTGTCACCATGTCATTTTCTTTATTTTATCCACATCGTGTTTTTAGCCATGTCCACTTTTTGGGGATTTTAGTTTTACAGATAGGATGGGATAGGGTATTCAACGATCCGCACAGTGGATTGTAGCCTTCTCATATGTTTTTAACTGCGTTGATTGAAGACAGGCTGTCAGTGAATATAATAGTTTTTTTGTTTCTTGTAGCTTGGATTGCTTTTAGGATAGCAAGAGCTTCAGCCGTGAAGATAGAAGAAGTAAGATAAAGCAGGCCTTTACTGATAATATCTCCATTTTCAGTGACAACTGCAAAGGAACTTCCTTCGGTAGTTTTTGAGGCATCAGTAAACCATAGTTGCCAACCTTGCTTTTCGTAATTGACTTTTATTTCTAAAAACATTTTTTTTTGTATATATCATTGCTGGTGGATAATTTTGGATACTCTGACAAGTGAGAAATGATAGAGCTATTCGGCAAGTTCCATGGAGGAAAATTAGTCGTACGCTTGTTTGCTATCACGATTGGGACATTAAGATAAATAGCTGAGCGCAGGGATTTATAGAGAGCTGATGGGGATTTTGGTGTTTTTTTCCGTAGTTTTTTTAGCTTCGTCGTGTATAGGTGTTGTAAATAATGAGTTAATATTTCGTATTATCTGCCAAGTAAGAAATTCGATTCTGTCATGTAGATGAGGAAGTCCAGCTTCGGTTAAAATATTTTTAATGGGTGTAGTGCGGAAAGCTCCAAGACTGCTTCTGCTGAATGGTATGGTGTTGAAATGAGCTCCACTGTTGTTTTTGGACATCTTCCATAAATTGGTAGACCATAATACATTACAGTTGCTTTTATAGGAAGACAAATATTTCACTAAATTAACCCTGGTAGTAAGGTTTTTTCTTAAATATGTACAGTGTTAATTAAAACTATATTCGGAATCGAATACAATGCCTAGTATTTTTGAATGATTAACATTTTTTATTGATATATTGTTTAGATTTACTCCTTCAATACATTTTACACATTTGTACTTTTTGCATATGTGAAGGAGTTCATATTTTGAAATTGAAATTTTGGCGCCAGAGATGTTGCCCCATTCTGACAAGCTTTTTATTATATTTGAGAATATTGTAGCTAAGACAACAAGGTCTTTGTGTTTAAAAAATAAGATAAAGTCATCTGCATAGAGAACCTGACTGATTAGTGAAAAGCTACGGACAATTTTACTTACTTTATCAAAAGCGATAACAAATAAAACTACTGAAAGTGGCGATCCTTGGGGGATGCCGTTTTTTAAATTATGGATTGATGAATAGATGTTGTTAGTTCTTATTCGAAATTTGAGGTTAGTAAGCAAGGCTTTAACGTAACTCAAAGTTTTGGGCCCGATTTTCCATTGCTTGAGTTGGTTAAAAATGACATGTTGACCAACTCTGTCGAAAGCTTGTTCGAAGTCAATTGCAAGAATAGAAACGTGATTTTTTTTCGGAAAGAGACGATGCTATGAAAGAGTCCAAGTAAGAAGTGAATCCAAAGTGCTTCTGCCTTTTTTAAAAGCGAGTTGGTTCTGATCTATGAGTTTATCTCTTTCTACTAGCCAGAATTGACGTTTAGATATAATTTTTTCTAATACCTTTGATATGCATGGAAGGAGGGAGATCGGTCGATAACCTAATATTGTCGAATGATCTTTTTATACCCTATCCCATAGGGGTATATTCGTTTTGATACATAGTTTGTAACATCGAGAAATAATTTCGATACATATACCCCAAAGTATATGGATCGATTCAGAATCGCTAGCTGAGTCGATTAAGCCATGTCTGTCTGTCCGTCCGTCCCTCCGTCCGTCTGTGTGTCACCGATTTTTGGGACTTAAATTTTGAGCTAGAGTGTTGAAATTTGGTATATAGACTCTATGGTCGACGAAGCAGAACAAGTGTAAACATTTTTGAAATCCGCCTACTGCCACGTCACCTTTTTGAAAAACGAAGTTTTAAGCCAAACCGTAAGAAATTTAAAAAAAGGGTCTGAGCAGCATATTTAGACAATCCTAATATCTATATTTCGTCCATAAAAAAAATTTTTTTAACAATTTCGAAAAAAAATTTGATGCAAATACTTCCGCAATCGTAATATAAACATTTTGTCTATATATCATTTTCACCTACGCCTACATTTTGGGGGCGTTTTCTTACAAAAACCATTTGTATACCCCATCCCAAGGCATTAGCAATAGAAATACGTTGTTTTTTGTCGAACCACAAAACATTTTGATAAACTGTCTGAGCAATATATTGTGACAATGTCATTTTCTGTATTTCATCGCCATAAAGCCTATATTTTGAGAATATTAATTTTAAGTATGGGATGGGATAGGGTATTCAACGATCCGCACAGCGGATTGTAGCCTCTCATATGTTTTTTATACCCTATCCCATGGGGGGGTATATTAGTTTTGATACTTAGTTTGTAACATGGAGAAATAATTTAGCTACATATACCTCAAAGTATATGGATCGACTCAGAATCGCTAGCTGAGTCGAATTAGCCATGTCTGTCTGTCCGTCCGTCCGTCCGTCCGTCAGTTCGTCACCGATTTTTGGGCCTTAAATTTTGAGCTAGGATAATGAAATTTGGTATATAGGATCCTCGTCCGTGCCACCAGAACAAGTGTAAACATTTTTGAAATCCGCCCACTGCCACGCCCCCTTTTTAGGAAAACTTATTTTTTGGCCAAACCGTAAGGAATTTAAAAAAAAGTGTCTGAGCAGCATATTTAGACAATCCTAATATCTATATTTCGTTCATACAAAGTTTTTTGCCACGCCCACTTTTTGGGGGCGTTTTTAGTAAAAAACGCTTTTTGTCCAAATTTTAAAACTTCAAAAAAAATTTTTGATGCAAATACTTCCGCAATGGTAATATAAACATTTTGTCTACAGATCATTTTCACCTACGCCCACATTTTGGGGGCGTTATCTTACAAAAACCATTTGTATACCCCCTCCCAAGGCATTAGCAATAGAAAACCGTTGTTTTTTGTCGAACCACAAAAGATTTTGATAAACTGTCTGAGCAATATATTGTGACAATGTCATTTTTTGTATTTCATCGCCATAAGGCCTATATTTTGAGGATATTAATTTCAAGGCTGGGATGGGATAGGGTATTCAACGATCCGCACAGCGGATGGTAGCCTCTCATATGTTTTATATTATAATTATTTTGAAACTTTGTTTCTTTAAGATTTTGTTAACAACAGTTATTTTCTTTTCATTTTGTACTTCTTTCTTTATTTTTTAACATTATTTAATTGAATTAAACTTTGTTGTGTTGTTTTTAATATTTCAGTAACTAGAATTATGCAAAGCTCTCTACGCCCGATGGTACGGATTTTGAGTACGCAAAAGAGAGGCCTTCAAGTGTGTCATATTAATGCCCAAAGCCTGTTTCCGAAAATCGATGAATTTCGTGACATATTTGAGAATTCGCTGATTGACGCTGTTTGTGTCTCTGAATCGTGGTTAGCTAGTCATATAAACAGTGAAATGTGCTCTGTCCGGGGATATAAGATTTTCGGCTCTGATAGGAAAAGTCGGATTAGTGGAGGAGTTGCTATTTTCGTGAGGGACTCCATAAAGTGTAAACTGAAGTGTCTATCACCTGATGATAGTACAATTGAATATGTATTTATTGAGCTAGTTGGTGACGAAGATAAGCTATTGCTTGGTACAGTTTACCGGCCTAACAAATATGTTGACTTATTGCCCTTTATATCCTTAATGGAAGAAATATCGTGTACATGCAAGAATATAATTGTGTGTGGGGATTTTAACTGCAACTGAAAGTTATCTTATTGAAAATTTAAGTGTGTTTTATCTATCTGCTGTTAACACTTCAACTCCAACACACTTCTCGGGCGGCCTGCCTACACTTCTAGATATTTTTTTGGTAAGTGATAACAGGAAAGTATGTCTGTATGATCAGCTTTCGGCTTCAGCTTTCTCAAAGCATGATCTGATATATCTAGCATACGATTTTAATGTTATATCTGCAGTTAGAACATATCAACATCGAGATTTTAAAAATATTAACTTCTCTTCACTGGAAGAACATGTACATTATACTACCTGGGAAACGGTATACTACTTGACTTCATCTAATGCTAAGCTAGATTTCTTTAACGAAAAGATTCAATCGCTATATAACGATCATGTACCACTGAAAACTACAGGGTGGCGCACGAATCGTGCTACAAAAATAAAACGTAATAACTTTTTTTCTGTGTGAGTAATCGGCTTATTTTTTTTTTATTTTGTAGGTTACTATTTAGATTTATAAAAATGGATGCTTGGGATACGGAGAAAAGAATTTGGATTGTGCAACGGTACCATGCTTTGCAGTCCGTCATTTCCGTCCAAAGGGAATTTAGGCGGGAGTTTGGCGGCAATCCCCCGAGTAGATGGACCATTATGAGGTTTGTAAACATGTTTGCCGAATCTGGAAGCATCGCACGAAGGCCGTACCATCGAGATGCCAATGTTCGGGTTCAGGATACAATCGCAGCAGTAGCATCTGCAATACAGGCCAATCCGAGCGTTTCGACCCGAAACTTATCGGGGTAAACTGGAGTTAGTAGACGGTCATTACAACGGATACTTCATGACGATTTAAACTTGTTTCCGTACAAAGTCCAAATTACTAGCAAGTTAAACCCTCAGGATTTGCCTGTTCGCCTGGAATTTTGCCAAAAAATGATATCAATGGCCGAAGAAGACAACACATTGATCAATTGCTTGTTCATGTCGGATGAGGCCCATTTTGATCTTAACGGCAATGTAAACAAGCAAAATTGCCGTATATGGAAAGAGTCTAATCCAGAAATGCTCCATGAGATGGAACTGCACCCAGAACGAGTCACTGTGTGGTGCGCAGTTTCATCAAGGTGTATTGTCGGGCCGTACTTCTTTGAAGAAAACGGTGTAAACGTTACTGTCAATGGGGACCGTTATTTAAAGATGTTGAAGGAGTTTTTTTTACCCAGAACTGCGCCGAAGACGTATACCATTCAACAGCGTTTGGTTTCAGCAAGATGGAGCAACTGCACATATAGTCAGACCAGTTATGGCGGAGCTAAACAAAAAATTCGCAAACAAATTAATTTCTAGGAACTCCGCTCTTCGCTGGCCCCCAAGGTCACCTGACCTGACTGCACCAGACTTCTTTTTATGGGGTTATGTCAAGCAAGAGGTGTATAAAACGAAGCCCAGGAATTTAACTGAATTAAAGCAGTCCATAACGACAATAATTGAGGCGATCCCAACTTCAACTCTTCAGGCCGCAATGAATAATTTTTTGATCAGGTGCCGCATATGCGTGGGAGAGCGTGGAGGTCATTTGCGATCTATAATCTTTAAAAACAACTAACTATTTAAAATAAAATTTAATTTTCTAACCAATAAAAAAAAATAAATGAAATACATCGATTAAAAAAAAATTATTTGAATTTCTTAATGTAGCACAATTGGTGCGCCACCCTGTAGAATTATTCGTCATCAAAATCAGCAATGGTTCACTATACATATCCGAACACTTATGTTGCAGCGCGATCGTTTTCGTCTGAACGAGCTGCGTAGAATTATTGTTCCATTCGAAGCAAGGTTACTGTGGAAATTCGTAAGGCCAAATCGCAAGTCTATTTCAGTCGTCTAAATCAGGCACTTAGTGGTCGTCAACTGTGGAATAATCTCCGCAGTATAGACATAGGAAAATCCAAGTGCAATTGATTTGAGAATGTCGATTATAATGACCTTAATAGGAAGTTTGTGGAAACAACAACACAGCCACATAATCTTATTAACTCCTGCATAACTACCAGTCGAATTTCGTCTTCTCCTGAGGTGGTCGAAAGCTTGCTTTCAATAAAGTCATCAGCCGTTTGACAGGATGGTATTAATCCGCGTTTCTTGAAAATTGTACTTCCGTACATAACATATATTTTTAACTCAATTCTGACTACCGGAGAATACCCATATCAATGGAAAATGGCTAAGATTGTTTTGATACCCAAAGACTCTAAGGGAGATGAGTGCAGGCCCATATCAATTCTATCATTTCTTTCAAAAGTTTTTTGAAAAAATACTACATATGCAAATGAGTTTATACCTTAATAATAGCAACATGTCAACTACAAAGCAATCCGGTTTTCGAAAGAACCATAGGTGTACCACTGCCTTGATAAAAGTCACCGAGGATATGCGAGAAGCGATCGACGAAAATAAGGTGACCTTCTTAGTTCTGCTCGACTTTTCAAAAGCTTTCGACACTGTTGTTCATAGTGTTTTATGCGATAAGTTGCTCAAGTTTTTCAAATTTTCTGACGGTGGAGTTAAATTGATTGCTTCTTATTTATCAGGTAGAATGCAAGCGGTTCATATAAATGACCAACAGTCGGAATATATTAATACACTAAATGGTGTCCCTCAGGGATCCATTATGGGTCCTCTACTTTTTTCATTGTATGTTAATGATCTACCATCCATTGTTAAGCTCTGTGGATTAAACATGTATGCTGATGACGTGCAAATATACATTAGCTGTCCACTTGGTCTAATAGAGCATGGTGCAGCATGCGTTAATGAGGATCTCAAGAGTATTGTAGCATGGGCACAGAGAAATGGACTCTTTTTAAATCCCTTGAAGTCTAAATGTTTGGTAGTCTCAAGGCACCCATTGGAGTTATCTTATTTTCCTACGATAATTTTGGGCAATGCACCAATTAAATATGTCGAAAAGGCGAAAAATCTTGGTGTGACATTTAAACGCACTCTGACTTGGGACAACCATATAAATGCTGCAGTAGGAAAAACTCATGGAGTGCTTCGAACGCTGTGGGCAACTCAATCGTTTACTCCCCTAAAAACGCGCCTCATGCTGGCACGATCGTTGGTTTTACCTATTCTTTTGTATGGGTGTGAATTTTTTTGGAAATTGTAGCTATGCTAGTAAAAGGAGACTCAATATAACCTTTAACAATGCTACTAGATATGTTTTTGGATTACGAAGATACGACCACGTATCTAGATTCTCTAGACAGCTATTGAATATGTCATTAGATAGTTTCATAAAGTTTGGCACAGTTTTATTACTTTTAAGCATAATACGAACACGGCAACCTCGGTATTTGTATGATTAACTAGTTGTAGCCTCCTCAAATAGAACGGGTCAGTTAATTCACCCACGCTATTCTTGCCTTACCTCCGAGCGTCAGTTTTTTAGAAACGCTATCCGGCAATGGAATTCATTGCCTCGATATATAAGAATAATAGAAAACACAACAATGTTTAAAAATATATAAAAGAATTATCTATCTCAAAATGTTTAATTAACAATATTAATAATATTGTATTATAACTATTAAAACTAATTTATCACTTGGTTAATTTAATTTAATTCATGAAATAATGTATATAAATATAATGTAGCTTTAACTGCAGTTTCTAGCTTAGCACTGATTTATAAGATAGCTTATCTTAATGTGTTTAGGCATTACAATTTTACTTAAATAAAATAATTTTTTTTTTGTGGGGTTCGCTGGAAGGAAAAATCATCGAAAGACATTGCAGAGGTTTTATCGCGAGGGAACCTTCTGCAATAGTGAGGGACTTTAACCCGATCTAAAAAACCTCCCGAAGACTGACTTTTGTATATCTTCAAGGAATCGCACCTAGTCGTTAGACTAATCAGCAATTTATTTTTCACATGTATTATATTTTATAAAAATATAAAATTTAAAAGAAATTCCGACGTTGGTCGGATTTCTATGAGTTTTGTTTGAAATTGTACCTAAGTTTCAGTATTTCTTGTTTTTTTTTCTTTTTTTTTTAAATTAAATATATCTTTAGCTACATAGATCAAGGGGTTTAACCCGTCTTAATCTCCTGACAATATTGTCGGTTCTTAAAAGCTGTGCTATTTCTAAATTAACATGGCTGAGAAGCCTATCTCTGTGTCTTAGAGCTACTTTTTTAGCTTCATCTTCAACCATTTCAATATATAGATCTCTATGTAGATCGGTGTTACGTATGTACCACGGTGCGTTAACTATGCTCCGTAGTACTTTGTTTTGGAAGGTTTGTATTCTTAGTAAGTTTGTCTTGCATGTGCATGCCCACAGCTGGAGCCCATAGGTCCATACTGGTTTAAGAATTTGCTTATATAGCAATAATTTATTGTAGTTGGATAAGGGTGAGTATCTCCCAATAAGCCAATACATTTTACTATAGCGGATGTTTAACTCATCTCTTTTTTTCTTTACGTGGGCTTTCCAGCGCAGTTTGGCATCTAGAGTCATCCCTAAATATTTAGCAGTATTTGAATATTCCACTACATTACTATTTATGTATACTGGAATGTGTGGTACAGTTTTTAACGTTAAATTTATATGAACTGACTTCAGGTCATTTAATCTGATCTGCCAATTTTTAGTCCATTCAGAGATATTTTTTACTGCCTTTTGAAGCTTTTTATACCCTATCCCATAGGGGTATATTAGTTTTGATACATAGTTTGTAACATAGAGAAATAATTTAGCTACATATACCTCAAAGTATATGGATCGACTCAGAATCGATAGCTGAGTCGATTTAGCCATGTCTGTCCGTCCGTCCGTCCGTCCGTCCGTCCGTACGTCACCAGTTTTTGGGCCTTAAATTTTGAGCTAGAAAGATGAAATTTGGTACACGTACTCTTTGTTGCTCCCAGCAGAACAAGTGTAAAAATTTTTGAAATCCGCCCACTGCCACGCCCCCTTTTTAGAAAAACGTATTTTTTGGCCAAACCATAAGGAATTTTGAAAAACCTTCTGAACAACATATTTAGACAATCTGAATATCTGTATTTCGTTCATACAAAGTTTTTTGCCACGCCCACTTTTTGGGGGCGTTTTTAATTAAAAACGTTTTTCGGTCAAATTTTAAAATTTTCGAAAAAACTTTTGATGCAGAATCATTAGCAATATAAATATGAACATTTCGTCCATAGACCATTTTAACCCACCCCCACTTTTTGGGGGCGTTTTTATATAAAAACCATTTTTATACACTACCCCATAACATATGCAGGAGAAAACCTTGTCTTTTGTAGAACCGTAAAAGTTTTTTGTAAGCAGTCTGAAGAATTTGTTGTCACCATGTCATTTTCCTTATTTTATCCACATCGTGTTTTTAGCCATGTGCACTTTTTGGGGATTTTAGTTTTACAGATAGGATGGGATAGGGTATTCAACGATCCGCACAGCGGATTGTAGCCTTCTCATATGTTTTGTATCTATTTCGACAGTTTCTCCTACAGAAAGTATAGCAGTATCGTCTGCAAAGGTAGCTAGAGTGATTTCGTCACTTTCTGGTAGATCACTAGTGAATAGGAGATATAGTACTGGACCTAAAACACTGCCTTGAGGTACACCAGCCTTAATTTCTCTTAATGTTGAGTATGTTGTTTCTTGTTTAATTCTGAAAAATCGCTGTAGAATATACGACTCCAGTATTTTTGAATACTGCTTCGGCAGTTGCTTTTGTAATTTATGGATCAATCCTTTGTGCCATACTTTGTCGAAAGCTTGTGACATATCAAGAAATACTGTAGAGCATACTTTTTTCTCTTCAAAAGCATTTTCAATTTTATCAGTGATTCTATGCACTTGGTCAATTGTTGAGTGTTTATTCCTGAACCCAAATTGATGGCTCGGTACTAGCGATTTGTCTACAATAATATTTTGCAGGCGTTTTACCAGCATCTTTTCGAATAGCTAGGACAACATTGGTAGTATCGATATTGGCCTATATGAGGTTACTTCGCTAGGTGGTTTACCTGGTTTTGGAATCATTATAACCTCCGCGACCTTCCATATGCTTTGTACATATCTTAATCTAAATACAGCGTTTATGATCTGCGCTAGATGTTTCAGTATTTTTATACCCTATCCCATAGGGGGGTATATTAGTTTTGACATTAAGTTTGTAACATAGAGAAATAATTTCGATACATATACCTCAAAGTATATGGATCGATTCAGAATCGCTAGCTGAGTCGATTAAGCCATGTCTGTCTGTCCGTCCGTCCGTCCGTCCGTCTGTGTGTCACCGATTTTTGGGCCTTAAATTTTGAGCTAGAGTGTTGAAATTAGGTATATAGACTCTTTGGCTGACGAAGCAGAACAAGTGTAAACATTTTTTAAATCCGCCCACTGCCACGCCCCCTTTTAGAAAAACGTAGTTAAAAGCCAAACGGTAAGGAATTTCAAAAAAGTGTCTGAGCAGCATATTTAGACAATCCTAATATCTATATTTCGTCCATACAAAGTTTTTTGCCACGCCCACTTTTTGGGGGCGTTTTTAGCAAAAAACGCCTTTCGTCCAAATTTTAAAACTCTCGAAAAAATTTTTGATGCAAATACTTCCGCAATGGTAATATAAACATTTTGTCTATTGATCATTTTCACCTACGCCCACATTTTGGGGGCATTTTCTTACAAAAACCATTTGATTGCCCCATCCGAAGGCATTAGCAATAGAAATACGTTGTTTTTTGTCGAACCACAAAAGATTTTGATAAACTGTCTGAGCAATATATTGTGACAATGTCATTTTCTGTAATTTTTTTTTGGGTAAGCCGTTTTTATCTTTTTGGCGCTACTCGTGGTGTCATACAGACGGGATGTTTTGGATACGGGCAATCAATTTTGTGAGTGCCCGTTTATCCTTGTAGGTAGATTTGACAGGGTTGACCTGTATGGAGCTGGTTGGTTGATTTGATGAGTGTTCAAGATGGGGGTGTACCGCTTGCATCTCTTGGCTACGGATCGTACAGGGTTCCAAAACCAATGTCTTCCCCGATGCCACGGATGAATTAACATCCAAAGTGATATGACCTTCCCTGGCACACCCTTCGACTGCGTTTGGACTAGGTTTTCCCAGAGTCCATGGGTGGGTGTTGCCATTGCTATGTTGTTTACGATGCTGAAGCTGTATGCTGTCAACATTAACAGCGGCTGATAAGATGACCTGTTGTTGTGTAGTTAGCTTCTTGATGACCGTCTGCTGTTGCTGCCCAGTGCTCTAAGTTAGGAGTTATATGTACGTAACTCCTCCTCCTTTAGTCGTCGGCATTGCATGTTTGATGCTCGATGATGTTATTTTAATAAACATATAATAAACATATTCCATTTGCTTGACTTTTCCTTGACAGATACCACAGTATCAATCAGGTTCATCATACCTTGAGTTGGTCATTATATCGATTTGGGAAGGGATTGGGAATATGTAAAAGTTGTATTGCTTTCTCTTAAAAAAAACTCTTAAAGCTGAGTCAAATAAATGAACTTAGATACAATTTATTCTTCTACTAATTCTGTTTTATAGATATTAAGATTCATAACAAAAAATAGAAATGCATTTGTTTATAATAATTTCAAGTATTATTAGCAAACTTGCGTCTCTTTCTGATTTTCTGCTTATGCACCTTACGTTTGTTTGTATCGACTGTTATTTTGTTATCATTGACTACAGTATGTTCTATAAATCGAGGTGCCAGTTTATTTCGTTTATCGTCCTGTTCGTTGATTTTATCATTTATACAAAACTCTGGAGGATTATAACGGGTTTTGTTACGGTTCTTAATTATATTTTTTTATATGCTAAGCTTCTTTCGTGACCTTTACTTAAAATTACTTAAAAATTCATATCTTTTACATGTTCGTCTAAGTTGGAAATTGGAAAAAAATGTGGAGTTATATATATGCCCAGTAAGAAGTTCAAATGCGGATAATTTTGTGACGGAGTGTATTGAACTATAGTATGTTAAGACTGCTTCGTCCACATTCTCAGAAATTGGTTTGTTTTGATTTTTAGACTTGATAATTCTTATCAATTCCGTAAGAGTGGAGTGAAACCGCTCAACAGGTGACTTTCCTTTGGAAGGTTTTTGCGCATATTGCATGTAGTTCTATTTCATAAGTATCTAGAAAGCCCTTGAAAAGCGTAGATTTTTTGCGGAACTCCGTGGTGGGAAAAAAATGTTTTAGGGATTTTATGAGATTTATGCTATTTCTAGATACCAGTTAGTAAGCACAGGCAAATTTACTAAATTTGTCTACTATGGTTAGGAATTGAGTAGATATCTAAATGAAGAATTTGAAGGGGCTTTGATGGTGTTTCAGTTAGCTCAAATTTTAGAGGAACTCTTAAGCGTTCGTATTTATATTTTTGACACGTCTTACAGTTATTATTAATCCGCGTTATAATATGTTTCATATTAGGGAAATAGAATTTTCTTTTTAAATGGGCGAGACTCTCCTGTATTCCTCTGTGGTTTGAATGTTCGTGGTCATTTCTAACTATTTCCTCCTGTTCATCTACTTCTGTCACATCTTGTAAACAAATATGTGTCCTAACTTATTTTAAATGAGCACTGCTGAAATATTTAGAATAAATATTTTGAACTGTCCTAAATGTATTATCGTCAGCTAAAATGGCTGTAACTCTCTTCGTATTAATGAAATTTTGAAATATGTTAATCACCAGTCATCACATTCTCGTCGCAAAAGTTCTCATATTCGATTCGATGTCTTTGCTTTCGTTTAAACAAAATACTAAACGTTGAATGCAGTTTAGTGCGTTTTGAATTTTCGAGGAGGATGACTTGATTTGAAAACTCATTGATTGCTCTTTCCGATATTGGAATACCATCATCAGTATTATCTTGAGCAGAGTGGATAGAATCGACGTTATCGAATTCAACGAAATTATTATTGATAGACATTAAATCAACATTTTCCACCGGAGAGTTGTTGCCCTTGTCAACATGGATTTCGACCCGAGATAAAGCGTAAGCGTTCGAATTCATCTTTCCTATTTTATACGTGATGGTATATAGTCGTACTCCTCTAGACTTAAACGCCAACGAATCAATTTCGAGTTCGGTTCTTTAAGCGAAAATAACCATGTTAAGGTGCTTAAGGATATTGATGCGATTATATGAGGACACAAGCGTTCTCACTCTAGCCTCTCACTATCAACTCCTACTCTCACCTCCACGCTGGTGACTTGTGGGAGCCTAGTACCTCGACTGGAGATGGAGTATTAAACCCCTGTGGATGGTCCTTGGTGGCAGCAAACGATAAAGGGGGGAGGAGTATCCTCTCACTAAGGCACTCACTCTCAGGCGACAGCGGTGGAATTTTCTAGATGGAGTCAACGGTGGCGCCTACAGCTCCAGTTTGATCGAACTGGTAGTGAAATCCCTATATGAGCTGCTTCGACATATTCGAACACCAGGTCTATAGGGATTTACAATACTGAGCCAGGGTATTGGAAAAGAGTTGGTGGCGGAGGAGCCCTCAATGGGTCAAAGGCAGCGCTCATACCCCAAAATGGGCTACTTACATCGGTATTTTTCCAGGCCCGCTGTCCTAGGGTCAAAACAAGGGCCTGGCCCTCCAGGTTGGGGGTTAAGCTTTGGGTTAACTACCCATCCACGGAAAAAAACTATTGTTACGAAGCAACCAATAGCCTCGGAACGGACTGATATTATTGTTGCCGACCATGCTAAACGAAAAAAAGGACAACGACGTTCGTATCTGCACCTGGAATGTGAGAACATTAAACAGGAGAGGTGCAGGCGAACAACTAGCGGAAGCCCTAAACTGCTACAAAGCAGACATTGCTGCCATCCAGGAAATACGATGGGATGGGCCGGGAAAAAAGAGGATGAAAAACTGTGACATCTACTATGGACCGTGTTATAGTGCGCAGAAACAGCGACTATTTGGATGCGGATTTGTTAAAGGTGCCACACTAAGGCAAGAAGTCTTATGTTTTCAAGACATTAGCGAACGCATTGTAACAATCCGCATCAAGGCCAAATTCGCCAACATAAGCCTTATGTGCGCTCATGCTCCGACGGAGGAAAAAGATGATACAACTAAGGATTGCTTCTACGAGCTCCTCGACAAAACCTATGAGCGACTACCAAAGTACGATGTTAAAATCGTGCTGGGAGAATTTAACGCAAAGGTAGGAAGAGAACACATCTTTAGCAGAACTGTCGGAAAATATTGCCTACACGACAACACGTAACGGACTTAGGCTAATTGAATTCGCTACGGAACGAAATGCTACTATAGCCAGTACAAGGCTAAGCTGCAGGTGAAGACGAGAGCTGCCATTGAGCTCTATAGGCAAAGAAGAAGGGAAGAACATCGGCTTTTCAGCAAGAAGAAAAAAGAGCAAGAAAAGCGCGCGATCGAGGATATAGAGAGGTGCCACTCCAGGAACGATGTTCGCAAGTTTTACCAAAGTGTAAAACGTCAAAGCCAAGGCTACAAGGCTCGAACGGAATCCTGTCGAGATGAACAAGGAAATATCGTAGTTGAGACACAGTCGATGCTGAGGATATGGAAGAACCACTTCTACAGACTGTTAAACGGCGATGACAAACAACATTCCGCTGTCAGGCAGAACGAACCATGTAATATTTGCAACGACAGCGAAAACTGCCAACCACCCGACCTACGTGAAGTGAGGATAGCTATATCTAAACTCAAGCTTAATAAGGCCGCCGGAAATGACGGCCTTCCCGCTGAGCTTCATAAAGCTGGCGGAGACGACTTGGTAAGCAACATCCACCAACTCATAAGCCAAATCTGGTCGTATGAAAGCATGCCTGAAGAATGTCTAGTTTTGGTATACCGTCCAAACTCGTCCGTTTGTGTAGGATGACGATGGAGAATTCTCGCACCATCAGGGTCGGAAACGACCTCACCGACACATTCGATACCAAAAAGGATTTAAGCAAGGCGATGCGCTGTCATGTGATTTCTTTAATTTGATTCTTGAGAGGATTGCGCAAAACTCCCGAGCTAAGACCAGAGGCACAATTCTCCAAAAATCGGTGCAACTACTAGCATAAGCTGACGATATTGACATCATTGGTAGGACTCAACGTGATGTCATAGCCACGTTTGCTAGTATAGAGAAGGAAGCGGCAAAAATGGGTTTAGCAGTAAATGAGGGTAAGACTAAGTATATGCTGTCAACACGAAAGGACACATAACATCGACGAATTGGACAGAACGTCACCATTGACAGATATAACTCTGAGGTAGTACGGGACTTCGTCTAACTCGGCTCCACTATTAACTCTGACAACAACATCTCGTCAGAAATCAAACGAAGAATTACTCTTGCCAATCGCTGTTTCTTCGGGCTAAGAAGGCAATTTACTAATACTAAGGAGATCCTATATAAGACCCTGATCATCCCAGTCTTGCTCTACGGTGCTGAAGCATGGATCATATCAAAAGCCGATGAAGAAATCCTTGGTCGATTCGAGAGAAAAATTCTTCGGAAAATCTTCGGTCCAGTTTGCGTTGACGGGCTATGGAGACGAAGATTCAACCATGAACTATACGAGCTGTACAGCGACATACCCCTAGTCAAAAAAAACTCCGCATTGAACGTTTAGATGGCTAGGACATGTAGAAAGAATGGACACCAATACTCCGGCTCGCAGAGTCTTCTATTCCCAGCCAGACGTCGGACGCAGTAGAGGAAGAGCTCGCCTTAAGTGGTGCGCACAAGTAGAAACCGACCTCAACCAACTTGGAGTGCGCAACTGTAGGCAGTTAGCTAAGGACCGGGCTAATTGGAGAGGCATGTTGGTTGAGGCCCAGGTTCATCCCGGACTGTAGCGCCACTTAAGTAAGTAAGTAAGTAACCATGTTAAGGGCTTATGATCGTTGATTATCAAAAATTGTCTACCATAGAGATAGGGGCGAAAGTACTTTGCGGCCCAAACTATGGCTAACAGCTCTCTTTCTATGGCACTATAGTTCTGTTCAGATTTAGATAAGGTACGGCTTACATAGCAAACCGGTTTATCTAATCTAACAGCCCCCTGGGATAAGACTGCACCGATAGCAACATTACTCGCATCCGTAGTGAGGTTGAATGGCTTAGTGAAATCCGGATATTGCAATATGGGATCGTTGCACAATAATGCCTTTCAATTTTCAAAGCATGTTATTTATTTTGAGTCTAATACTATACTTTTCTCCTTACGTAAGCACTCAATCATAGGTTTGGTCAGAGAAGTCTCAAAAAGGATTTTATCTGTTTTGGGGTTTTCGGAATAGGAAATTAAATTAAATTGCTTTGATTTTGTCCGGGTTCGGCTTCACACCTTCAGATGTTACTAGGTGGCCTAGAAAGGATACTTCTTTATGAAGGAACTCCGACTTATCTAATTGGATTTTAAAATTAGCATCCTGGAGTTTTTTAAAGGCAAGTTATAAATTTTCTATATGCTCTTGGAGCGACGTTGAAAATACAATTATATCCTCTATATATACTGTTGAGATGCGGGAGCGATTCTCGTTAAAATTATATATTTCGGAAATAAGAGAATAAAACAGCAGTTTAAATGATTGTATAAAATGTGGTTTATTTCTTAGCGTCCTACCTCGATGAGTTAAAGAAGAAAAATTGAGAAAGAGAAACGGAAGAATGAGGGTTTAATAAAAAACTTTACAAGTTAGCTAGCAAGTGCCCTCTGTAATTTCGAAACTAAAATAAATATAACATATGAGAGGCTACAATCCTCTGTGCGGATCGTTGAATACCCTATCCCATCCCATTCTTTTAATTAATATCCTCAAAATATAGGCCTTATGGCGATGAAATACAGAAAATGACATTGTCACAATATATTGCTCAGACAGTTTCTCAAAATCTTGTGTGGTTCGACAAAAAACAACGTATTTCTATTGCTAATGCCTTGGGATGGGGTATACAAATGGTTTTTGTAAGAAAACGCCCCCAAAATGTGGGCGTAGGTGAAAATGATCTATGGACAAAATGTTTATATTACCATTGCGGAAGTATTTGCATCAAAATTTTTTTAGAAAGTCTTAAAATTTGGACAAAAAGCGTTTTTTACTAAAAACGCCCCCGAAAAAGTGGGCGTGGCAAAAAACTTTGTATAAACGAAATATAGATATTAGGATTGTCTAAATATGCTACTCAGACACTTTTTTGAAATTCCCTACGATTTGGCCAAAAAATAGGTTTTCCTAAAAAGGGGGCGTGGCAGTGGGCGGATTTCAAAAATTTTTACACTTGTTCTGGTGGCACGGACGAGGATCCTATATACCAAATTTCATTATCCTAGCTCAAAATTTAAGGCCCAAAAACCGCTGACGAACAGACAGACGGACGGACGGACGGACGGACAGACAGACATGGCTAATTCGACTCAGCTAGCGATTCTGAGCCGATCCATATACTTGGAGGTATATGTAGCAAAATTATTTCTCTATGTTACAAACTAAGTATCAAAACTAATGTACCCCTATGGGATAGGGTATAAACATATGAGAAGGCTACAATCCACTGTGCGGATCGTTGAATACCCTATCCCATCCCATCCTTAAAATGAATATCCTCAAAATATAGGCCTTATGGCGATGAAATACAGAAAATGACATTGTCACAATATATTGCTCAGACAGTTTATCAAAATCTTTTGTGGTTCGACAAAAAACAACGGTTTTCTATTGCTAATGCCTTGGGAGGGGGTATACAAATGCTTTTTGTAAGAAAACGCCCCCAAAATGTGGGCGTAGGTGAATATGATCTATAGACAAAATGTTTATATTACCATTGCGGAAGTATTTCCATCAAAATTTTTTTTTAAAGTTTTAAAATTTGGACAAAAAACGTTTTTTACTAAAAACGCCCCCAAAAAGTGGGCGTGGCAAAAAACTTTGTATGAACGAAATATAGATATTAGGATTGTCTAAATATGTTGCTAACACACTTTTTTGAAATTCCTTACGGTTTGGCTTAAAACTACGTTTTTTCTAAAAAGGGGCGTGGCAGTGGGCGGATTTTAAAAATTTTTACACTTGTTCTGGTGACTTGGCCAAGGATCCTATATGCCAAATTTCATTATCCTAGCTTAAAATTTAAGTCCCAAAAATCGGTGACGAACAGACAGACGGACGGACGGACACACGGACGGACAGACAGACATGGCTAATTCGACTCAGCTGGCGATTCCGAGTCGATCCATATACTTTGAGGTATATGTAGCTAAATTATTTCTCTATGTTACAAACTAAGTATCAAAACTAATATACCCCTATGGGATAGGGTATAAACATATGAGAAGGCTACAATCCACTGTGCGGATCGTTGAATACCCTATCCCATCCTATCTGTAAAACTAAAATCCCCAAAAAGTGGATATGGCTAAAAAGACGATGTGGATAAAATAAAGTAAATGGAATGGTGACAACAAATTCTTCAGACTGCTTATAAAAAACTTTTACGGTTCTACAAAAGACAAGGTTTTCTACTGCATATGTTATGGGGTGGTGTATAAAGATGGTTTTTATATAAAAACGCCCCCAAAAAGTGGGCGTGCGTTAAAATGATCTATAGACGAAATGTTCATATTTATATTGCTAATGATTCTGCATCAAAAGTTTTTTCGAAAATTTGAAAATTTGACCGAAAAACGTTTTTTATTAAAAACGCCCCCAAAAAGTGGGCGTGGCAAAAAACTTTATATGAAAGAAATACAGACATTCAGATTGTCTAAATATGTTGTTCAGAAAGTTTTTCAAAATTCATTATGGTTTGGCCAAAAAATACGTTTTTCTAAAAAGGGGGCGTGGCAGTGGGCGGATTTCAAAAATGTTTACACTTGTTCTGCTGGGAGCAACAAAGAGCACGTGTACCAAATTTCATCCTTCTAGCTCAAAATTTAAGGCCCAAAAACTGGTGACGTACGGACGGACGGACGGACAGACATGGCTTAATCGACTCAGCTATCGATTCTGAGTCGATTAATATACTTTGAGGTATATGTAGCTAAATTATTTCTCTATGTTACAAACTATGTATCAAAACTAATATACCCCTATGGGATAGGGTATAAAAATGATAAAGCTTATGAGTTTGATTTGGGTTGTGTTGACTTCATTCAAGAATTGAGTGTATAACATTCTCCCCGGCTGTGAACGTAGTTCGCAATTTGTTTCAATACATGTGAAGGGGGCCTTAGCTTCTTGCAGTTGTAGCAGGTGGAAAAACATGGAAATAAAACAATATTTAGTACCATTATTAACATTAAAGGACAACACATTATTGCACACATAACAAATATAAGAGTGAATATATATATAATGCTATGCTTCGATATTGATATGGTAGTATGGTACACGTGATTGATTACTACGATGACCATCAGGTTGTCTTCCTTGTACCTTTCGATCTTTATTACGCGAACTGCAGTAATTTGTACTAAAGATCTCATTGATTGATAACGAGAGCGGGAGTCCATACATTGTGTGTGCCGGTTTGCTGTGTTTCGTCGCGTTATTTTAGCTCGTGTTATTTTAAAATTTTAATTATGGTTTCTTTTAATTTAATATTTAATAGTGTGTTGTTAATTGTTATCGAAGATGCTGGTTCCTGGTTCGCGTTTCTCTGTCTCTGGATTGGTGCTGGACATCGTTGGAATTCAGGTGCTTCTTTATTTCATTGATATATTTTTTTGTTTTCGCGATTGTATGTGCATACTGCATAGGTTAGTGTGAGTGAAGTGCATTTTTTTTTGTTATGTGAATTGTGCGAGTGAATACGAACGATTTATGAAACGCGGCGAATAATTGATGTCAATTTGTTTGAATTTTTTGACGTTTAGAAAAAATTATAGTAAACATTTCATAGAATTTGTAATTTGTTTCATATTATATTGTGGATAAAATAGATTAGTAGTGTAGTTAAGGAATTGTGTTGAATATTAGATGTTTTTCATTTGTTTATCTCTGAATTTTGTTTGTTGTTGTTTACCTTTTTGTATAACATATGTTGACTTCTGTTGTAAAAGAGTATGATCAAATTTATTTCAAATGTGTTATTTGTGTTATTTGTAGGCAGGTAACAAATTTTAGCTATCGGTCGTTTTAATATACCATTTTTTGTTTTTAGTGTTACTACGCGTATTAGGTTATCTGTCCTGGGATGTGTTTTAGTTATTCGCGCAAGTGCCCATTGTGTTGGTGGCATTCTTTCGTCTTTTACTAAGACCAAGTCTCCTACTTTTGGTTCGGCTTACCTTTTTGTCCACTTTGGACGCTGTTGTAGGCGCGAAAGGTATTCTCCGCTCCATTTTTGCCAAAAGTTGAAATATTGTAGCCTTTTCCATCGTTCAAGATATGTAACGCGTGTGTCTGATGTGTCGCCTTGTGGGATTGATATGATTGGTTCGCCAATCAAGAAGTGTCCAGGTGTTAAAACATCCAAATCGTCTGGGTTATCGGAAAGAGGGCATAGAGGTCTGGAATTCAAGCACGCTTCTATTTGTGCGAGAAAAAAAGTCAACCTCTCTTCTCTTACCGCGCGTTTAAGATGGTGTTTTACTGATTTCACCCCAGCTTCCCAAAGTCCTCCGAAGTGAGGGGAAGCAGGGGGAATAAAATTCCATTTCGTGCCTTGATTGGATAAGGTGCTGGAGACTTCTCCCCAATCGTGTTTTGCGTCTTTCATCAAACGGTTGAGTTCTGCGTTTGCTCCAACGAAATTTGTTCCGCAATCGCTAAATATTTGGGAACATAAGCCTCGTCGCGCCGTGAAACGTCTAAATGCTGCGAGGAAACCTTGTGTTGTCATGTCTGAGACCACTTCCAGGTGAATTGCCTTGGTCGCTAGGCAGATGAAGATGGCGAAGTAACCCTTAAAGCTTTTGGCACCGCGGCCCTTCCACGTTTTCACTTCGATCGGACCTGCGTAGTCCACTCCTGTCCTTCTAAATGGTCTTGAAGTTTGTACTCGACTTGCAGGTAGACTTCCCATTAACTGACGCATGTTTTCGGCCTTTTGTCGATAGCATCGAATGCATTGGTGAATGGGTTTTTAAACAGTCCTCTTAATATTGAAAATCCAATAAGCGGTACGAATATATGCCACCATTTGTTGTGTTCCGCAATGAGTGGTCTTTTCGTGCGCGTTTCTTATCATAAGGGTAGTAAAGTGGTGATTTGATTTTAATATTATTGGGTGCTGTTGGTTATAGGGTAAAAGGGAATGCTCAAGACGTCCTCCAACACGTATAATTCCGTATGCATCGACAAATGCGTTGAGGGATTTTAAGTTCGTAGGTGTTGTCCTGTCTTTCGCGAATGTCTGTAGTTCTGTGGAGAACATATCCTTTTGTGCCGATTTCACAGCTAATCGCGTAGCTTCTTGCAGTTCTTCTGGTTCAAGTGATTGCTGCAGCCTACCGTTCACTGATTTCTTACAATATTTTAAGAACCGCTGACAATATGCTAAGACACGAATCAGTTTAAGTAGTTTTGACATTCGGTGTACCAATGTATTTACGACGTCTTCGATGTAAGCTGTTGTCACACAGTGGGTTTTGACTTAGCGCATCTCTTCCCCTGTTTCGCATACAGATGGCTGGTTTGGCACTTTGAAATGCCATTGTTGTCTTAGAAAGAGAGGCCCTTTCCACCACAAATCGTGTGCTCCCAGTACTGAAGGTGATATTCCGCGTGATGCCAAATCAGCTGGGTTGTGGTCTGTTGGAATATGTTTCCACATGTCACAATTTGTTAGCCTTTGGATCTCTGAAACCCGGTTGCTCACGAAAGTCGTCCATTTTGAAGGAGTTTCTCTGATCCAGACCAATGTGATGGTTGAATCTGACCATGCGTGTACTTTGGCGCTTGGTAACCTGAGGACCCCTAATGCGTAGCTTAAAATGGTTGCCAGGATGAGTGCTCCGCAAAGTTCCAATCGTGGAAGGCTAATCGTTTTCAATGGAGCTACCTTTGTTTTTGACATTAAGAGGTGCATGTGTATTCTGTTCTCGTTGTACAAGACCCGTATGTACACAGCTGCCCCATAAGCCTTTGTTGATGCATCGCAAAATCCATGTATTTCCATCGCTTTACAGGTTTTGCGAGTGTTAACCCCCCTGGGTATCTTAATGTGTTGGATTAATGGGAGCTCAAGACGAAAAGATTCCCAATCATCTTTCAGCTCATTAGGAATTGGTTCGTCCCACTCGGATCCTCTCAACCAGAGTTGTTGCATCATGATCTTCGCCTTGATCACGCATGGAGATATCCAACCAAGTGGATCGAACAACTTCGCAATCGCTGAAAGCATACTCCGCTTCGTCGATTCTTCGATGGCGGGCTGGACATTTTGGTAAGAGAAGTAATCATCTTTGGGGTACCATTTTATTCCTAGGGTTGTCACATTGTCAGATGATCCTATGGGTGGCTCAAAATCAAGTTCCCGGTCTTGTTCAGGAATACTTCTCACAAGTGCTTCGTTGTTGCATGTCCATTTGCGAAGGTTGAGTCCTGCAGATGACAAAAGTTGACGAATCTCTTCTTGTTTCTTCAACTCTTCTTCGAGTGAGTCAGCGCCACTGATTAGATCATCAACGTACATGTCCTCCTGGACAACTTTTGCTCCTATTGGGTACTTATGAGCTTCATCCAATGCGAGTTGATTAAGAACCCATATAGCCAAATAAGGCGCGCACGCGGTAGTCACCGTCTTAAGCTTAAACGCTTTTAGGGTTTTTTTGTGTCGTCTCTCCAAAAGATCGTTTGATAGTATCTATCAGCTTCGCTTACCAAAATTTGTCTATACATTTTTTCAATATCTGCTGTGAAAGTATATTGATGTACTCTCCAGCGAAGAATGACATCAATAATGTTCGTCTGAAGTTTGGGTCCTACCATAAGATGTTCATTCAGTGAAGTCCCATCGGTTGTTTAAGCAGCGGCGTCAAACACGACTCTGAGTTTAGTCGTGGAGCTCGCTTCCTTGAAAACCGCATGATGTGGCAGAAAATAGTGGTAAGGTGAACAGATTGTAGAGTCATGTTGCCAGTCTATCTCCTCCATGTGGTTTAATGTCAAATATTCCATGACGCATTGGCTGTATCCTATCCGAAGCTTAGCGTCTTCCTGGAAACGTCGTTCCAATTAGATAAATCTCCTGAAAGCGCCTTCCTTACTGACTTCCAATGCTGGATGTTTCCCTTCTTTGAAAGGAAGCTTCACTTCATATCTACCATCAGAGAGCCGTTTAGTGTGGGTTTTAAAATAAGTCTCACAAGCGACGTCTTCTTCGGATATCTGATCTTTAAAGGGAGCCTCCTCAATCTCCCAAAATCTTCGCATTTCGGTATCCATGTCTAAATGTTCGATCCAACCTAATTGTGTCTTTTGAGCAATGGGTGTGTTCTGATTACTTCCTCTGATGATCTCTGGAAGTATTATATCTGCATACACGTCGCTTCCGAGAAGAAGATCGATTTGTGCAGGATCTACTAGCTGCAAACCATTCAGATGGCTCAAATTGACGAGTGCCATTTTTTGGGCCGGAAGGAGCCCAGTCAGCGACTTGAAAATAAAGGCCTTGGCGGCAGTTTCAAACGTTGAATGTTTTGACGTAAACATTATGTCGACGTAATGATGACATGTGCCGCTGCTTACCTCCCCTAACCCTGACGCCGTGACAGACGTTTTCTTTTTTGGTAGGTTTAAACGCTGTGCAGCCGATGTTGTTATTAGAGTCGCCTCCGATCCTGAATCTATCAAGGCACGAAGATCGATATATCTACCATCAGATGACCTAACTTTGACTACTGCAGTAGCCAACAAAACTTAAATGCTTTGACATTGTGACCTATGAAAGTTGCATCTGAAGTTGTTGTTGTTGGCTGACGATGCACTTGTTGGGTTAAACGCAGGTGCGTTGGGATTCACGGTTGCTTGAACCGATTGGTTGTTTCCACTAAAATGAGGAATTACTGGGTTATTATTGTATGTGTTGTTAACCGCTTGATTGCTTCCGCTGAATTGTGGTACCTGTGGTTCATTGTTGTTACAAATTTGCCCCTGTGTCGTGTTGTTCATTGGGTGGAGCGACGAATGATGTCTTTGATTACAAAAGAAGCAATTTTTTGCACTAGGACATTCGCGTGTTGAGTGGCTATATGTAAGGCAGTTTTCACAAACATTGATTTGTCGTACTACTTGCAACTTTGTAGCTAAGTCCAAACTCGTAAACCTCTTACATTTCCTTAAAGAATGTTGCCCTTGCTTACAGACCTTACATTGATACCGCTCTGTCTGCTGTGTCTTCTGCGTCTTTGTATGAAAAGTCCTTGTCGATACAGTTGGCTTGGATTCTATCCTGGCACTCGATCGCGTTGTTTGGAGGACTGCTGTTGGCTGTTGTACTGCCTCAAGTGTGCGAAAGCGCGTTTCCAAAAACCCCGTAAACTGTTCCACTTTTGGTACATCAGTGCTGCTACCTAGTTTTTCTTCCCACAGTTGTTGTGTAGAGGAAGGAAGTTTTTGAAAAACTATGAAGATTAAAATTGCATCCCAATGCTCAACTGGTACACCCAAATTCTTCAGAGCATGGATGCAATCTAGTGTTGTATCTAAAATAGCTTGGATACCCTCTGCACTTTCTTTAAACAACGACGGATGGCTGAAAAGGAGTCTTAATTGAGCATTTACTAAGATACGTTTGTTGTCGTATCGCGCTTTTAGTAAATCCCATGCCTTTGTGTAATTGTTTGCCTCAAGACCTACGTGTTGTAAAAGACGTTCAGCATCACCAGAGAGACTCGCTTTCAGATGGTGCATTTTTTGGATATCGCTAAGGGATTCATTTGTGTGGATAAGTGAGACGAAGACGTCATGGTACGAACGCCATTTTGTATAAGATCCAGTAAATGTCGGAATTTCGATTGGCGAAAGACGAAGATCACTATTACCTCTAGAATGTGGTACCAATGCGGATTGTAGCGAAGCTGGAGAAGAATTCTTAGTGGCAAACTTATCAATCGCATCCAAGAGATCACTTCGGTACTCAAGGTAAATTCATGAATTTTACGATAAATTTCCACTAATTCTTCCTTTTTCATTACCTTTTCCAGCTTACTTTTACTCATGATTTCCTCATGATACCTTCTCGCTGATGAGAAATTGGTTTCCAGCATCGTAAGACGGCTTTTTAAATGATTGACGGTACGCCGAGATTCATCGACACTACCAAAACTCCCAACATCATGCTCTAATTGCGCCAAAATATCTATCTGGAGCTCCCCAAACGACATTTTATTTATAATTTATAAATTAATAAAAAGGACGAAAAAAAATATCAAAATTTGAAGGACTTACGTGGAGCCTTGAATTGTACTAATTTTGGTGGATTGCGCGACGCGGGAATCCTGATTTGCACAATATGTGTAGGGTAGTGGACTGTATAAATAGATTTAAGATTGATGTAAATGTATCTATGCACTTTTATAGTTTAAACCGATATTAAATGTATTTATGCACTGTTTTTATTGTTCTAAGTGTTTAAATGTATCTTGCACTTTAACACTGCACACTTAATCCGGCTCGAAGGACCAAATGTTGAAGTATCAACTAGATGTGGTTTAAATTATTAATCCGTAGGGTGTTTGGGGTTATGGATAGTTATTGTGTTGGGTATAATTAAGTACTTTATTCGGAAATCTATAGATACTTTAAGATTTTACTCGCGAACAAAGAAAAGTGTCGTATATAAAGGAAACAAAGAACTCCGGTTTTCGTATAATCGTGTTGCTTTATTGGCGGTTATTTGTGAAGTGACATTTTAATTTGTATATAGTCAAATTCTATGTTTTTGACATTGTGTTTTAAAGTGATTAGTGTAATAGAACTAAACATTTAGTATTGACAGATGGTAAATATTCATAATTATAGCAACTTTATAAAACAATATAAAAATGATAAAGCTTATGAGTTTGATTTGGGTTGTGTTGACTTCATTCATGAATTGAGCGTATGACATGCTCTTTGTTGCTCCCAGCAGAACTGGTGTAAACATTTTTGAAATCCGCCCACTGCCACGCCCCTTTTTAGAAAAACGAAAAAAGTGTCTGAGAAACGTAGTTAGACAATCGTAATATCTATATTTCGTTCATATAAATTTTTTGCCACGCTCACTTTTTGGGGGCGTTTTTAATAAAAAAACGTTTTACGATTAAATCTTTAAATATTCGAAAAAAATTTTGATGCATAATAATTAGTAATATTAATATTAACATTTCGCCCATACAGCATTTTAGCCCACGCCCACTTTTTGGGGGCGTTTTCTTACAAAGACCGTTTGTATACCCTACCCCATAGCATATGCAGGAGGAAAATGATGTGTTTTGTCAGACAACAAAATATTCTGATAAACTGTTTTTTTACAATATATTGTTGTGACAATGTCATTTTCTATATTATAGGCTAATAAAGCCCACTTTTTGGAGATATTAATTTTAAGGATGGGATGGGATAGGGTATTCAACGATCCGCACAGCGGATTGTAGCCTTCTCATATGTTTATACCCTATCCCATAGGGGGGTATATTAGTTTTGATACATAGTTTGTAACATAGAGAAATAATTTTGCTACATATACCTCAAAGTATATGGATCGACTCAGAATCGCTAGCTGAGTCGAATTAGCCATGTCTGTCTGTATAGGGTATAAAAACAAATGAGAAGCCTACAATCCGCTGTGCGGATCGTTGAATACTGTAATAAATCGTTAACTTCCCGAAACAAATCTCTAAAATGAAAAAGCCGAGACTTAAGAACGCAGGAAAACTTTATTCGTCTGATTCCACGAAAGGCAAAACTAAAACTAAACATTTCGTTTGACATCAGAAAGAGTGAGATGTACGAATACAAGTTAAAGATAATTCATTAGTACAGTAAGAAGAACAAGTGTGTACATATTAATTTAATTTTTAACATCCTCGCCCCGGCCATTTCCAGCGATCTCGATCGGGTACAGCAACTGGACCGGTCTTCGTAACTTTGAGCCATCAGAAAAACGCAGCATACAAGCTCGAACATTCCCATCACGACTAATATACGCCTCTTCGATGACGGCCAATTTCCAAGCTATGCGCGGCTTCCCAGAATCGAACATCAAAACTACGTCATCCGGCTTCAGCTGATTGAAGAATGTCCCTGAGAAGTATAAAATGAACGCAGAAGCCGGACGTACTCGATACGCCAGCGATTAGAAAGCATTCTGATGAATTTAAGCCTCCGGGACCAAAGTTGCTGAACTTTATCTGAAGTAATTTTCTCTTGTGGATCCCAAACACCACCGTGGCCATGTATGAAATGCGCAGGAGTGAGTGGTGTTGGATCTAATGGATCGCTGCTCATATACGTCAGAGGACGTGCATTTACTATACCCTCTGCTTCAATTATCACGGTTTCCAACTGTTCGTAGGTCAATTTTGCTCTCTTGATGACCACCTTCAAAACATTTTTAACCGTGCGAACAAGCCGTTCCCAGAATCCTCCCCACCAGGGAGCCCTCTCAACTATGAACCTCCATCGTATACGTTTTCCGGATAGGAACTTTTGAATGCGATCATCATCAAGCAGAGGGTTAGTTTCACTCAGTTCCATGGCAACTCGACGAAACGTCCGGGCGTTATCAGAATAAATCGTTGAAGGAGTTCCTCGTCGCGCTATAAAACGCCTCAATCCCATTAGGCAATGTTCTGTTGACAGAGATGTAACTAGTTCTAAATGTACTGATCGTATCGCCGCGCAAGTAAAAAGCATGAGGTAACATTTCGTCATCGCGTTTGTTGCAGCATCAATATAATAGAGATGCCCTGCGAAATCAATGCCTACGCAGTCAAACGGTCTTGAAAGTGTTAACCGATCTAGTGGAAGTGGACCAAAGGGTTTCGAAACAGGCCTTCCGAAAAGTTTTTGACAGGTGATACACATTTTTGTTCTTCGTTTAATTAAATATCCAAAAGCGCTCCCGCATCTGGGATAAAACAACGCTCGTACCTCCATGAAGAGTCATTAGATGATAAAAATCGATGATGAGATTTACCAGATATGAATCGGAAGCTAATATGATGGGGTGTTTCTCGTCATATGAGCAATCCAAAAAACCAAGACGACCTTTCAATCGAAGAATACCATTGTCGTCAAGAAAAGGACACCATTGAAACATTTTTGATGATTTTGGAATTGTTTCTTGTGCTTTCGAGATGTCTATTTCGGCTGTAAATGACTTGGCCTGGATGAACTTCAGCCAGTAATTTTCCGCTGTGTCGAGTTCTTCGGCAGACAAATCTGTAAATTTGGGTCTTCCTACCTTCTTTAAACGGATGAATCGAAAAGAATAGGCTGTCACTCGAAGCAAACGAGTCCAAGAACTAAACCTGAGGAAATCTATAAAGGGGACAGGCGAGGTTTTAGCAACAGCAGTCACTTGAGCCACGGGTCCTAGATCATCTTTATGAATGTCTTGTTCAAAACGGACATCACTTTGTAGCCAACCTGGTCCATTAGTCCATATCGACGAGCTTTGCAAGTTACGAGCTGTAATCCCCCTGGTAATTAGATCAGCGGGGTTTTCTTTACCTCTGCAGTGCTTCCAGTCGGTTGCGGAAGTAAGACGACGTATCTCCGTAACTCGACCTTGGACATATGGCTTCCAACGTTGGGTATTTCCCTGAATCCACCCTAAAGCTATCCGAGAATCTGTCCAAAGGTGGAATTCGCTGACATTAATTTTTAGAGTACGCTTTAAATAGGAACATAAACGTGCAGCCAACAATGCTGCAGTAAGCTCCATCTTCGGCAACGAGAGTTCTTTGGTTCCATCTACCGAGCATTCCAAGTGGGTCGTAGATTCTAGCGATCGTTTGCAGCACGTTACGTTTTGTTCCCCTTAACAACTTGGATGTATGCAAACCCTCAACAGAGTCCAGAGGCACTACCAATTCATCGCTTCTTACGTACCACGATAATCCCAAAACCTTTTGCATGCATAAGGACTCACCTGGACAAAGTGACTTGCGAACCAACTCGCTACTGGAGTTCCACTTACGAAGATTCATTTTAGCTCCTTTCAGCACCAGTACTGCTTCTTCACAAATTCGCTTGCCTTCTTCTTCTTCATCGAAGCTTATTGCCAAATCGTCCATATAAAAACTGTCAAGTAAAATATGACACGTCGAGGTATACTTCGTCGATGTTGAAAAATGCATACGCAGAGTGGCTGTCAACAGGAATGGGCTGCAGTTAATTCCAAAAGTCACTCTTGTCATGCGATACTCAGCTATTTCAGGATTTCCCGTCATCGGCGTTTTGAACGGAGCATACCAAAAAAATCGGTGGCTGTCGCGGTCCTTCTCGTTGAGTAAAATTTGGAGGAAGGCTTTCTCAATATCAGCCACGGCACCAAACCGCCCAAGCCGGAAGTTTAACAAAATCTTCAACACATCCGGTAGAAGATTGGCGCCCACATGCAGAAGGTCATTCAACGATGGGGTATCTTCGGTTCGCGCTGAAGCATCGAACACGATGCGTTGCCTTGTTGTTGTACTTTCCTTGTAAACCGGTCGATGAGGAAGGTAGAATGTTCGTTGACAATCACTTTCTGTAGACATCGGAACAGACTCAGCAACACCATCTGCAACAAGTTGTCGAATTCCAGAATCGTATTGGTTAAATTGTTCGGGACACCTTAACAGCCGCATCGTCAAACACTTCAGACGCTTCAACGCAATCTCTTTATTGCTTTTGATCTCGACATCGGGGTTTATCCAGGGCAGTGAAGCAACGTACCGCTGTCCGTTTCTAGCGATGCATTTATTTATCAATTCGCTGGCTCGCTGTTCGTTCTCGGCTTGGTCACCTCTAATCCCAAGTGTCTCCAGCGACCAAAACGCAGTGGAATCAAAGCTCGAGAGTGTTGGTAAATTCAATACAACACTGCGAACAAAAAGAGAACATGAATGACTTTGCGATTCAAAATTCTAACCAGAACGATAGGCCCCTTGTACTGTCCAGCCGAAGATAGTTTCAACGGCTCTTATCCCTGCCGAAATTTGTTCCTGCTTTCCCGTGACTACGGACCAATAGTAGTCGGAACCGATGAGGAGACTTAATCCATCCTTTGCCTCTACGTTTGTGTTGCGGGAGTCGGCTAGGCGCAAATTGTTGAACCAGCTGCAAGATGTTCCAGGCATGGGAAGAGCGTCGACACATATTTCCGGCACTACAATGGCCTCCAAGATGACACTTTCTTCCGAGAACTGACTCTTTATGCAGATTTCCACTTTTTTACACTTTTGAAATGGCGTCTGCTCCTTGCTCCCGAACGGCATTACAGAGAGGTTCACTTCGCCAACTGAGGAAAGATTCAGCCGTTGTACTAAATCCCTCCGAATGAACGTAAATTGACTGCCACCATCGATAACAAAGCGTATACATAACGATTTCCTTCCGCTCGTAGCAGTGTCTATTCCACGAGCTGTCTTCAAAAAGACATTTTTTCCTTCCATGCACAAATTGTGTCACTTGTTTTCGAAGTCGTAGACTTACTACCGTCTACCGATGTATGACGGATCACATAGCGAGGTCAAATGTTTACCCTTGCACTTTAAACAAGAAATCCATTTGGAGCTTCGACATTTTTTGGAAGAATGTCCACGGTTAGCGCAACGAAAACATCGTGCTGTTTTTCTTAAAATTTCTCGTTTCTCGGATATTGACATTTTGCTGTCACAATCTTTTGTCGCGTGTCCGTCTGATGAGCAGAAAACGCATGCACTCTTCGCACTCGATGACATGAGGCTGGCTGCAGTAGTGTGTGAAGAGGAATGTTGAGTGTTTACGGATGGTGTAATAGAGGCAGCTTTACTTTTTTCAAGCGATTCAACCTCTCTCTTTAACCCATTAGGTCTCAGCGATCTCGTTTGAGATCAATGTAAAAAAAAAAAATTTCTATTTTTTTTGTGAGCGGCTGGTACGAAACCGTTAGGATATTATATTTGTTTAGCATATACTCTAATAAATAAGAGCCATTGTAGTAGGCTATGGTTTTCACTTCGTTGGTAAAGCGCATTTGAATTCGGAGTAATCAGTGCGTCGTAAATCGATTTTCGTATAGTTTTTATTATAAAGTGAATTTAAGATAAAAGGTAATTTTTTTGGCATATTTTACTCTTCAAATATCTTATCAATGGTGTTGTGAAAGTTACGAGTCGATATGTTTACCATTGGCGTAAATATCTATATGTAAACATTACTGATCTCGATCGATACCGCTGGGACTTTTCGTTATCTCAAAACAATGCCTTAGCAGCTTCAAACAAACATGACAGGAGTTTCAAAATAAGACCCTTGATGGATTTGATGTGTAAGAACTTTCAAAAGTGGAGCGTTTTTCACCAGGACTTGTCAATTGATGAAATGATAGTTAGGTATTATGGCCACTACCCAATCAAACAATTTATTCGTGCAAAACCAATAAGGTTTGGATACAAACTTTGGGCCATGTGTGGTGAAGATGGTTATTGCTACAATTTTTCACTTTACTGCGGAAAGTCATCTAGTGGGAAACTAGACACACCTCTTGGATCAAGGGTAGTTTTGGAAATGCTGCAGTGCGTCGAAGATCCCTCTAAGCACCGAGTTTTTTTTTGACAATTTTTTTACTGGGTACGAACTACTTATTGCTTTGAAAAACAAAGGTTTTCGAGCAACATGACAAAGATATGCAAAAAAAGGAAAGGGGGTACTACGACACCAAGTTTGACAACGAAAACAAAATTTTGATAGTAAAATGGAAGGATAACAAGTGTTTCTCTGTAGCTACGAACTTTGATACTGTTCTTCCCTTGTCACAAGTGAAGCGATGGTGTCCAGATAGTAAAGAGAAAATCAATGTGGGTCAACCGAATGTAATAAACAATTACAAAACATATATGGGAGGCGTTGATCATCACGATTGGCTCTTGGAAAAACACACAATTGCTATTCGTGGCAAAAAATGGTACTGGTGCCTTTTTACAAGAATGGTTGATATGGCTGTGGTGAACACGTTTACTTTATATAAAAGGATAAACGACGACAACACGATTTCTATAAAATTTGTAAGGAGAGAAATAGCCAGGACTTATCTAAGTTGGGCAATGATATAAGAGTCGCTCGTGGTCGCCCAACATCAACACCATCATCTTCGCGTTCTAAGGTCTTACCAGGAATAAGATATGATTGCAAGAACCATATTTTAGACAAAAGATCTATCCAGCGGCATTGCCAATTAGACGGATGCACAGGAAGGCCTAGAACATTTTGCGCAAAATGTGATGTAACATTATGTATTTCTTGTTTTAAAACTTTTCATAATGTGTAAAGTAAAAAAAATAATTTTTAGACGTTTTTTTTATATTATAGTCCCAGCGATCTCAAAAGAGATCAGCTCATAAAACTTAGACCCCTTACCAAAAAATTATAATTTTTACAAAAAACAGTAATTTACTTATTTCTAAGCCAGGGTTATAAATATGGAAGGTTTGTATTAAAAAAAAATAATTCGGGACTTAATGGGTTAAAAAGCGCATTATATTGTTTACCTGCTCATCCCCAATGTGCATTGTCGTTGAACTGCTATGCTGGTCATCTCCGTCGGTGGTTTCTGTAGAGCTGTCTTCTTTACTCGTCTCGCAACCTAATCGGAAGTATTCGACACGAAGTTCTGCTGGTAAACAACGCAACAAAATACTCTTTAACATAACATAATAATAATGAGTTGGTATTTGTAGTGCTGTAAGAGAGCGACAACATGATGTGATGGAATTGTAAAGGCCGCGAAGACCAACTGCATCATTTCTCGATACCACCGGACGAAGGGAGAGCAAGTGCTGCATATTTTTATCCACCAGACGTTCCGTGTTTCCAAATTGTTCTCTAAGGAGGGAAACGGCAGCTTCGTAACACGTTCCAGAAGCGGTAAATCCAGAAATTATCTTCTTTGCGCCTCCCACCAATACCGACTCGAGGTAACTGAATTTGTCGGATGATGTGAGGTAACTGTTCTCGTGAATAGCTGAACGAAACTGTTCCCAAAACGGTAGCCATTCTTGGTGACTACTGCGAACTTTCGTAGTTCTAATTTTGGAAGTTTCAAGGAACCACTAGCAGCCGTTGGATTGCTGGAAGTCGTTTCAGACTTTTGTGCAGTCAACTGTTTATACCCTATCCCATAGGGGTATATTAGTTTTGATACATAGTTTGTAACATAGAGAAATAATTTAGCTACATATACCGCAAAGTATATGGATCGACTCAGAATCGATAGCTGAGTCGATTTAGCCATGTCTGTCCGTCCGTCCGTCCGTCCGTCCGTCCGTACGTCACCAGTTTTTGGGCCTTAAATTTTGAGCTAGAAGGATGAAATTTGGTACACGTGCTCTTTGTTGCTCCCAGCAGAACAAGTGTAAAAATTTTTGAAATCCGCCCACTGCCACGCCCCCTTTTTAGAAAAACGTAATTTTTGGCCAAACCATAAGGAACTTTGAAAAACTTTCTGAACAACATATTTAGATAATCTGAATATCTGTATTTCGTTCATATAAAGTTTTTTGCCACGCCTACTTTTTGGGGGCGTTTTTAATAAAAAACGTTTTTCGGTCAAATTTTAAAATGTTCGAAAAAAAATTTTGATGCAGCATTATTAGTAATATAAATATGAACATTTCGTTGATAGACCATTTTAACCCACCCCCACTTTTTGGGGGCGTTTTTATATAAAAACCATTTTATACCCTACCCCATTAATTATGCAGGAGAAAACCTTGTCTTTTGTAGAACCGTAAAAGTTTTTATACCCTATCCCATAGGGGGGTATATTAGTTTTGATACTTAGTTTGTAACATAGAGAAATAATTTTGCTACATATACCTCAAAGTATATGGATCGACTCAGAATCGCTAGCTGAGTCGAATTAGCCATGTCTGTCTGTCCGTCCGTCCGTCCGTCCGTCCGTCTGTCTGTTCGTCACCGATTTTTGGGCCTTAAATTTTGAGCTAGGATAATGAAATTTGGTATAGGATCCTTGGCCGAGTCACCAGAACAAGTGTAAAAATTTTTAAAATCCGCCTACTGCCACGCCCCCTTTTAAAAAAAACGTAGTTTTAAGCCAAACCGTAAGGAGTTTCAAAAAAGTGTGTTTGCAACATATTTAGACAATCCTAATATCTATATTTCGTCCACACAAAGTTTTTCGCCACGCCCACTTTTTGGGGGCGTTTTTAGTAAAAAACATTTTTTGTATAAATTTTAAAACTTTCGAAAAAAATTTTTATGCAAATACTTCCGCAATGATAATATAAACATTTTGTCCATAGATCATTTTCACCTACGCCCACATTTTGGGGGCGTTTTCTTACAAAAACCATTTATATACCCCATCCCAAGGCATTAGCAATAGAAATACGTTGTTTTTTGTCGAACCACAAAAGATTTTGAGAAACTGTCTGAGCAATATATTGTGACAATGTCATTTTCTGTTTTTCATCGCCATAAGGCCTATATTTTGAGGATATTAATTTAAAGGATGTAATGGGATAGGGTATTCAACGATCCGCATAGCGGATTGTAGCCTCTCATATGTTTATACCCTATCCCATGGGGGGGTATATTAGTTTTGATACTTAGTTTGTAACATAGAGAAATAATTTTGCTACATATACCTCAAAGTATATGGATCGACTCAGAATCGCTAGCTGAGTCGTATTAGCCATGTCTGTCTGTCCGTCCGTCCGTCCGTCCGTCCGTCTGTCTGTTCGTCACCGATTTTTGGGCCTTAAATTTTGAGCTAGGCTAATGAAATTTGGTATATAGGATCCTTGGCCGAGTCACCAGAACAACTGTAAAAATTTTTAAAATCCGCCCACTGCCACGCCTCCTTTTAGAAAAAACGTAGTTTTAAGCCAAACCGTAAGGAATTTCAAAAAAATGTGTTAGCAACATATTTAGACAATCCTAATATCTATATTTCGTGCATACAAAGTTTTTTGCCACGCCCACTTTTTGGGGGCGTTTGTAGTAAAAAACGTTTTTTGTCCAAATTTTAAAACTTTCGAAAAAAAATTTGATGCAAATACTTCCGCAATTTTAATATAAACATTTTGTCCATAGATCATGTTCACCTACGCCCACATTTTGTGGGCGTTTTCTTACAAAAACCATTTGTATACCCCTTCCCAAGGCATTAGCACTAGAAATACGTTGTTTTTTGTCGAACCACAAAAGATTTTGATAAACTGTCTGAGCAATATATTGTGACAATGTCATTTTCTGTATTTCATCGCCATAAGGCTTATATTTTGAGGATATTAATTTTAAGGATGGGATGGGATAGGGTATTCAACGATCCGCACAGTGGATTGTAGCCTCTCATATGTTTTTTCTTCAATTTCTGAAGGCGCACATTTAAGCGTGCAAGCATTCCGACTGCCGAGTCTTGATACTCAATTACCCTTTCCATTTCTTTGTCCAGCTCCTCAGCCTTTACCAAACTCCTGCTCTGCACCTCCTGATTGACCACGTTCAAGCTCTCGTGAGCTGCTGTTAAGCGTTGGATGAGGTACACGAGTTCTTCTTCCAACCCATCTATGTCGTTTGTTTTACTTAGCTCTGCCTCCATATTGGCTAAAAAATCTACCGCACTTTTAATTATTTTGGTCACTTGACCTCGGTAAGCGCTGCGCGCAGACATTTCAGCATTGTTTTCTGGGTTTAGTCTCTGTTCGGCACCATGTAAAAAATCCTTAACTTCCCGAAACAGATCTCTAAAATGAAAAAGCCGAGACTTAAGAACGCAGGAAAACTTTATTCGTCTGATTCCACGAAAGGCAAAACTAAAACTAAACATTTCGTTTGACATCAGAAAGAGTGAGATGTACGAATACAAGTTAAAGATAATTCATTAGTACAGTAAGAAGAAAAAGTGTATACATATTAATTTAATTTTTAACAAATACCCTATCCCATCCCATTCTTAAAATTAATATCTCCAAAAAGTGGGCTTTATTAGTCTATAATATAGAAAATGACATTGTCACAACAATATGTTGTTCAAACTGTTTATCAGGATATTTTGTTGTCTGACAAAACACATCGTTTTCCTCCTGCATATGCTATGGGGTAGGGTATACAAACGGTTTTTGTAAGAAAACACCCCCAAAAAGTGCGCGTGGGCAAAAATGACCTATTGACGAAATGTTTATATTAATATTACTAATTATTCGGCATCAAAATTTTTTTCGAAATTTTTAAAATTTGACCGTAAAGCGTTTTTTATTTCAAACGCCCCCAAAAAGTGGGCGTGGCAGAAAACTTTATATGAACGAAATATAGATATTACGATTGTCTAACTACGTTTTTCAGACACTTTTTTAAAATTCCTTATGGTTTGGCCAAAAAATACGTTTTTCTAAAAAGGAGGCGTGGCAGTGGGCGGATTTCAAAAATTTTTACACTTGTTCTGCTGGGAGCAACAAAGAGCACGTGTACCAAATTTCATCCTTCTTGGTCAAAATTTAAGGCCCAAACACTGGTGACGGACGGACGGACAGACATGACTAAATCTCAGCTAGCGATTCTGAGTCGATCCATATACTTTGAGGTATATGTAGCTAAATTATTTCTCTATGTGACAAACTATGTATCAAAACTAATATACCCCTATGGGATAGGGTATAAAAATGTTTTTGTAGGAGAAAAAAGTAATGTTTGATTTGACATAGCTCGGTTGGACGTCATTTGAAATAGCATTTCAGTGGAATGCCGACTTTCAGAATGTGAAACTGTGTGGCGGAATGCTTCGCATTTCGGTTGATATCACGAATTTCGCTGAAATGACGCATTTCGACTCAGTGGAAAAGTAATATTAATCACTAAATCATATGCATACAAACCTTTTGCTTTGCGCTGGAAAGTGTGAAATCATCTTGTCTGAGTCTTGTCAACGGATTTGTCTGTCAAACAGTGGCAGTAGCAGTACGTGTCATCTCATAATTTTGATGTCAGTGCACCTGTAATGGTTGACAGAGTCGGTACGGTGTTACTAATTCTCCAACCCCATAGTCCTGATGCTCTTCGAACACAACATCAACGATACACACAATAATGGAAGAATAATCTGTCATCTATCATCGCTGGGCGATGTTTTATCAATTTAGGTTATGTTGACACACATTCTTAGGAACATGTGCATTATGTGAGTATAAATAATGAGCGTGGGATAAATTACATCGTATTGTCCTGATACGGCTCTTTTGTCAGAAGGAATAATGGCCCGTGCCCTAGGGGTATCTAATAAATTGGAATTGATGAAATTGACCCTCCAGGTTGGGGGCTGTGCTTTGGGTTCACTTCCCACCCATGGAAAAAAAACCATTGTTAAGAAGCAACCAATAGCCTCGGAAAGGACTGATATTATTGTTAACGACCCTGCTAAAAAAGGACAACGACGTTCATATCTGCACCTGGAATGTGAGAACATTAAACAGGGGAGGTTCATGCTTACAACTAGCGGAAGCCCTAAACTGCTAAAAAGCAGATATTACTGCCATTCACGATGGGATGGGCCGGGCAAAAAGAGGATGAAAAACTGTGACATCTACTATGGACCGTGTTATAGAGAGCAGAAAGAGCGAATACTCGGATGCGGATTTGTTATATGTGCCAGACTTAAGCAAGAAGTCTTATGTTTCCAAGACATTAGTGAACGCATTGTAACAATCCGCATCAAGGACAAATTTGCCAACATAAGCCTTATATGCGCTCACGCTCCGACGGAAGAAAAATATGATATAACTAAGGATTGCTTCTACGAGCTCCTTGAAAAAACTTATGATCGAAGACCAACTAGCGGAAGCCCTAAACTGCTACAAAGCAGATATTACTGCCATCCACGACGGGATGGGCCGGGCAAAAAGAGGATGAAACATATGAGAGGTTACAATCCGCTATGCGGATCGTTGAATACCCTATCCCATCCCATCCTTTAAATTAATATCCTCAAAGTATAGGCCTTATGGCGATGAAATACAGAAAATGACATTGTCACAATATATTGCTCGGACAGTTTCTCAAAATTTTTTGTGGTTCGACAAAAAACAACGTATTTCTATTGTGATGCCTTGGGATGGGGTATACAAATGGTTTTTGTAAGAAAACGCCCCCAAAATGTGGGCGTAGGTGAAAACGATCTTTGGACAAAATGTTTATATTACCATTGCGGAAGTATTTGCATCAAAAATATTTTCGAAAGTTTTAAAATTTGGACAAAAAGCGTTTTTTGCTAAAAACGCCCCCAAAAAGTGGGCGTGGCAAAAAACTTTGTATGAACGAAATGTAGATATTAGGATTGTCTAAATATGCTGCTCAGACACTTTTTTGAAATTCCTTACGGTTTGGCCAAAAAATGCGTTTTCCTAAAAAGGGGGCGTGGCAGTGGGCGGATTTCAAAAATTTTTACACTTGTTCTGGTGGCACGGACGAGGATCCTATATACCAAATTTCATTATCCTAGCTCAAAATTTAAGGCCCAAAAATCGGTGACGAACAGACAGACGGACGGACGGACGGACGGACAGACAGACATGGCTAATTCGACTCAGCTAGCGATTCTGAGTCGATCCATATACTTTGAGGTATATGTAGCAAAATTATTTCTCTATGTTACAAACTAAGTATCAAAACTAATATACCCCCCTATGGGATAGGGTATAAAAACTGTGACATCTACTATGGACCGTGTTATAGAGAGCAGAAACAGCGAATACTCGGATGCGTATTTGTTGTAAGTGAAAGACTTAAGCAAGAAGTCTTATGTTTCCAAGACATTTGTGAACGCATTGTAATAATCCGCATCAAGGACAAATTCGCCAACATAAGCCTTATATGCGCTAACGCTCCGACGGAAGAAAAATATGATATAACTAATGGTGGTGGCAATCTCGACGCACGCGACGAACGCGACGCAGACGGTTTCGCATTGAAGTGTCAAAAATGGTGAGGATTTGAGTGGTGGTGGCAATCTCGACGCTCACGACGCGACGCGATGCGATGTCACTTGATTGACAGTTCACCATTAGCCGTCGAAGATTTTGTTAGTTTTTCAATTCTCACAGAAGAAAATTTAATTAGTTGTTAAATAAATTAAATAAAATGCGTGTAAATAAAAAAAAATTAATTGTAACATATTGCGCATTGGTTACGTTAATGTTAAATTTCTAATTTTGGTTACCATCTGTATGCAATGCTTCCGAAATCTCCCTCCACTTCTCTGCTTTCAAATGTACATTTTTGTACCCACTTGACGACTTGTCATACAGAATTTTCTGCGCCTTAACCAACTCAATAAGTTTTTCTTCGAAATTCATCACACAACACAATTATTAATTCAGTACTTTTAATTTATTTTGTGTATTTATAACCTATGAAAGTAATCTCAAGATTCTCACAAACATACCATCCGACAGCTTTCAAACTGACATTCCAATGCGTCGATGCGCAAGAAAGTTGAAGTTGAATCAACTTTTCTGTGTAGCTAACGTCCATTGCGTCGCGTCGGCGTTCAGATTGCCCACTTATACATGTTCCCATAAGCTCGATGAGTTTTTGACATTTCAACGCGAAACCGTCTGCGTCGATACCGTCCGTTGCGTCGAGATTGCCTTGGGGGTAAGGATTGCTTCCACGAGCTACTTGACAAACCCTATGATCGAAGACCAAAGTACGATGTTGAAATCGTGCTGGGAGATTTTAACGCAATGGTAGGAAAAGAAGACATCTTTGTCGGAAAACATAACCTACAAGACAACACGTCTGGTAATGGACTAAGGGTAATTGACTTCCCTACGGAACGAAATGCCACTATAGCCAGAACACAATTTCCTCACCACAATATCCATAAGGGAACATGGCGGTCTCCAGATCAACGAACAGTCAACCAAATTGATCACATTGCGATAGACAGAGGCACGTATCCAGTATTTTGGATGTCCGAACATTCCGAGGGGTAACATCGACTCGGACGACTACCTTGTTGCAGCCAAGGTAAGGATGCGCATATCCACCACGCCACAACAAACCAGAAAAGACTGCAATCGCCAGAGACCGCCAAGGACTTCTCACAACGCGTATCCGTTAACCTCTCGATTCACACCATACCACCAGCATTTAATATCGAAGAACAATGGCAACGATGCCAACAAACCATTCGATCAGCAGCAACTGATGTGCTAGTTTCTCGCGGCCACCAGCAAGAAACCCCTAGTTTGATGAGGAATGCCGATAGATGCTCGCAGCCAAGAACAAGGCGTAGAAGGCTAAGCTGCAGGTGAAGACGAGAGCTGCCATTGAGCTCTATAGGCAGAGAAGAAGGGAAAAACACCGGCTTTTCAGAATGAAGAAAATGAGCAAGAAAAGCGAGTGATCGAGGATGTATAGAGGTGTCACTCCAGGTGAATACAAATTTCCAACATTTGTCGGAAAGTTTAGAAGCAGTTTCAGAAAACATTTGTCTGTAGATTTCTGGGCTGGTATTTTGTTTTTTTAAGTCGCATAGGTTGAGTAGTATGGAACTGGGATCTAAAAACCAGGGTGGCTGCGATGGTGTGTATTTCGAGTAACGTTTTAGGTGTATATCCATTTTTTTTTCCTAAATCCAAAATGTTGTGAATTGCTGAAGGGATTCGTCTTCTTCTTTTGTTGGATAGAGTTTGAGTTGTGTCTTTGTCTATCACTGATCCAGTTTGGAAGGTTAGCTTCGGTAGCAGAGAAGTTGTAATTTTTAAATAGCGTTCTTCTATTGTCGGTAGTCCAGCTTCAGCAAGGATGTTTTTAATTGGACTAGTTGGAAAAGCACAAATACTCCTTCTTGCAGCTTGATGATATGTAGGTTTAAATATGCTTTTGGTTGACTTTGGACAGGATCCATATATAGCTAGGCCGTAATCAATTTTGCTTAGAATGAGCATTCTTGTAACATAGCAAAGAGAGTTGATATGAACCTTACTCTTTTTAGATGAAAGGTACTTAATGATACTAAGCCTTGCTGCTAGTGAGTTTTTTAAGTTAGTACAGTGATTTTTCCAATTGTATTTATTGTTAAAAAGTAGACCAAGGATATTAAGATTAACAACATTTTCTATTTTTATATTATTAAGCTCCAGTTCAAAATTATTACAATGTTTTTTCCTGCATACATGAAGCATTTTGCATTTATTTAAAGATAGTTTAGATCCAGAGATATTGGACCAGTCATTTATTTCTTTGAGCAAATTTAAGAACAAAATTTTAGTTTTATCTAGGTCATTCTGTTTACAAAGGATATATGCATCATCTGCATAGACACAATGATCTAGATCTTTGTATTTTGAAATAATTATATTTAATTCTTCAAAAGCAATTGAAAATAAGATTACAGATAGCGGTGATCCTTGAGGGATACCGTTATCGCATGGAACGATTTTAGAGAAAGTGGTTTTAATTTTCACAGAAAATTTTCTGTTTGTTAAAAACGCTTTTATGTATTCAAAAATTTTGGGCCCGATTCCCCATTCTTTTAATTTGCTTAAAACGAGTTGAATACCTATGCGATCAAATGCTTTTTCGAAATCAAGTGCTAAAATTGAGACGTGGTTTCGAGCAGAAAGGGCGTTAGATATAACATAATCGAGATGAAGCAGAATATCCGTGCATCCTTTTTTTGGTTTGAAGGCTACTTGATGGATACTTAAAAGTTTCTTAAATTCAGTGAACCACAAAATGCGATTTGCTATTATTTTCTCAAGGACTTTGGATATACATGGTAGCAAGGATATGGGGCGGTAGCTATCAATGGAGGCAATATCTTTTTTAGGTTTAGCAATGGGAACAACGACAGCTGTTTTCCAGCTTTGGGGAATTGTTCCGTTGTTCAAAATATCATTATATAAATCTAAGAGTTTTAATTTAGCTTTATCTGGGAGATTTTTAAGCATGGGGTAAGAAATTCTATCACGGCCAGGTGTTGTACCTTTGACTCTAATTAGGTTACTTTCCAGCTCTAATAAAGTTATTCTGTTCTCAATACGTCTAGCAGCTGCATTTTGTGCAGGCTGCGTGACTGATATTAAGCACTCATTTTTATTTTTGTTAAAGGTAGGCGGAAAATTTGAGCTATTTGACTGCTGAGACCAAGTTATAGCAAAAGCGTTAGCGATTTCTTGTGGTGAGGTAACAGAGCCAGAAGATGTTGTAATGGTTTTTGTAAATGTTTTGTTAGAGCTGCCAGTTAAGGTTTTAATATTTTGCCAGACGTTGCTAATAGGAGATCTAGGGTTTATGTTTGCTGTAAATTCTTCAAAACATACAATTTTATTTATTTTCATCTGTCTTCTAAACCTGGCATTAGCTTTTTTATAGGCTAATAAGTTGACCTGGTTAGGCCTTTTTTTAAAAGACCGCCAAGTGGTGATTTTTTCGGATCTTAGCCCAGCTAACTCTTTATTCCACCATGGCACAGCTCTTTTGAGAGATGTTGGTGATGTCTGAGGAATAGAACTATTTGCAGCATTACGAATGAGTCTGAGCACTAAAGCTGCTTCTTTGTTTATGTTCTGAGATTTATGTACTGGTAACCCTTGTACAATTTTACTTTTGAATTTGTCCCAGTTTGCACATTCGATCTTATATCTTGGGATGTGTGGTTGTGGTTTTTGTAAACAACTTAGTTGGATTGACGTGAAGATCGGAAAGTGATCACTATTATACAAGTCTTTCAGTGCGTACCAGGATGTTTTTAATAGGAGTTCTGGTGTACAACATGTTATATCGACATGTGTAAATGTGTTATGCGTCGAAAAATGTGTGGGAGATCCATCATTTAGCAAAAAAAGATCTGATTTAGTGATAAGTTCCTCTATTATTAGACCTCGTTTGTTACTTTTGGGCGAGCCCCATAGTTTACTCCACGAATTAACATCTCCAGTTAGTATAAAGGGGGTATTGACTTGTTGGATAATGTAAATTAGTTCATTGTATGTAAAGATTTGATCAGGTAAAATATAAATATCGATTATTGATAATATAAAACCTATATTAATTTCAACTGCTATGGAGAGTATAGTTGAATTGATTTGTATGACCCTGTGCGGAATATTCTTTTTTACAAGAATACCCACTCCTTGTTTGGATGTGATGTTGTTAGAAAAATTATGGAAGTATCCAATATAGGCATTAGGAACCATTGGATGCTTTTGAAAGGCGCAGTGAGTCTCTTGGAGAGAGATTACATCGGGGTTATATTCGTTGATGAGTAGGTTTAACTCTTGGTAGTTATTAATGAAACCTTGTATGTTCCATTGCATTATTTTAATGTAAGAGAATTGTTGTGCTTTAGAGTGATTTTTGTTGAAGTTGTTAGAGTGAATAGGCCGATGCGTGCGGCTGCGGTGGAGAGTGCAATCCCAACCTTGAGTGGATGGGATTATTATCCCCACAGCAGACGTAAGCACCGGCTGAGTTTTTGATGTTGATGGTGCATTAATGTAATTGTTCATCTTGGTTAGAGGGGGCATTGTTATTGACTGGATTCTGGTTTACAGCAGTCATAGAGGAAATAGTTTGTTCGAGCGGGTTATTGAAATTAGTTATTGAATTTTTGGAGTTGCGTTGTTTTGTTGTGTTGTTTTGTATTCTGTTCATATTGGTAGATGTGGATGATATCGATGACGTAGAAGAAAGAGATGTTATTGGTGTGATTGATGGGGTATATAATTTAGTTGTACTTTGAGAGAGCGATTGTGTGTTAGAGGGAGATGTATTGGGAGAAGTAAGTGATTGAGTTGTATTAGTAGAGGAAGATGGAATGATGTAAAGAAGAGATGCAGTTGATGTTGTGGATTGAAGTGAAGAGGGAGCTGGGGTGACCTGAGTATAATTTTGGTTTTCAATGATAGAAGTAGAAGATTGACTTGAAGAAGGAGGGGTAGTGTCTGTGGTGGAATCTTGAGTTTGAGGAGTAGCTTGTCTTGCTCTTTCTGCATAAGGTACATTAGAAAAGTTTTTCTGTTCGGGGTTTTGTAAGTTATATGCTCGCCTGGCCTCTGCCATAGTGCATTTATTTTTAGTTTTAATAATTATAATATTTTTACTTTGAATGTATTTTGGACATTCTTTTGATGATGATGAATGTTTACCGAGGCAATTTGCGCACATTAAACGGGAGCAGTCAATTGGTTCGTGGGGCGGAAGATTGCAATGCTCACAGGCTTTATTATTTTGGCAACGTTTAATTGTGTGACCTAATAATTGGCAATTCTTACATCTCATTGGAGATGGAATGTATTCCTTAACTTTTGCCTTGTACCACCCAATCTCAACAGTTTGAGGAACTTGGTAAAGGTCAAATGTAAATAACATTAAACCCGTAGGTTGTGTTTTACCATAAATTTTTTTCGAAAATTTGAAGACTTCAGAAACTGATTGGCTTTTCATTTCAGCAACTATTTCGGATTCAGAAACATTATTCAACCAAGGAGCATAAACTACACCCTTCGATGAATTAAGTTGTTTGTGGAGTGTAACCGTTACTGGAATTTGGTTAGCAAGATTAGTGATCTTAAGGAATCTATCGGCAATTTGTTGGTTTTTCACAAGGATTAATATAGTTTCATCTCTTAACATAGAAATGCTTTCATAGTAAGAACTAATGGAGTCAATAGATTTTTTAAGCACAAAAATACTCACAGATGAAAGTTTAATTTGTGGATTTTTCGCAGCGATAACAATAAATTTAGGATTTTTCGCGTTTTGGATCGAAGGCAACTCGGGGAAGTCTTCGAGACCGTGTTTATTTTTTTTTGCCCTAGGCTCGAACGACGTGTTTTCGGATAAACCGTCGTAGTAGCCTGGGGGCTTTTTCTTCGAGCCCGTCCCCGGGCCTATGTCTCGCTCTAGATAGAGCAAAAGCAAGAGAAAAAAAAAAAAGAAAACTAAATAACTGACTGTTACACACGAGTATGGGTTAGATAATGGTGAAAGAAATCAATTAGTTAGACAGGGACAACCAATGTTGCCAAAAAGCACGTTTAACCAAAGAGTAGCTCTTAATCGATCTAATCGCTTTGACAGCTAGTCGACGACTGTGGCCTGTCTTAGGCCTGGGATGTTCTCCCATTATGACTTACATTTGTTTTGTTCCCAGCTTTTTACAGCCAGATTTATGGCTGATTTGGGGATTGCGCAGAAGGGTTCGGGTCCACTGAAAGGGGTTTCCGAGTCATATCCAGTGTTGTCAAAAGCACCGTCAATGTCAAGGAAGGCGCATAGTGCAACTTCTTTGTTATGGTATGCACTTTTTATTTGTGATGTTAAACTTGGAATTGTTCCTTCCGTAGATTTGCCTTTCTGGTAGGCGAATTGACAGGGGTGGAGAGGTGTGCTTTCATTTAAGCATTCTCTAATGTGTACGTCTAGTATTTTTATACCCTATCCCATAGGGGGGGTATATTAGTTTTGATACTTAGTTTGTAACATAGAGAAATAATTTTGCTACATATACCTCAAAGTATATGGATCGACTCAGAATCGCTAGCTGAGTCGAATTAGCCATGTCTGTCTGTCCGTCCGTCCGTCCGTCCGTCTGTCTGTTCGTCACCGATTTTTGGGCTTTAAATTTTGAGCTAGGATAATGAAATTTGGTACACAGGATCCTCGTCCGTGCCACCAGAACAAGTGTAAAAATTTTTGAAATCCGCATACTGCCACGCCCCCTTTTTAGGAAAACGCATTTTTTGGCCAAACCGTAAGGAATTTCAAAAAAGTGTCTGAGCAGCATATTTAGACAATCCTAATATCTACATTTCGTGCATACAAAGTTTTTTGCCACGCCCACTTTTTGGGGGCGTTTTTAGTAAAAAACGCTTTTTGTCCAAATTTTAAAACTTTCGAAAAAATTTTTGATGCAAATACTTCCGCAATGGTAATATAAACATTTTGTCCAAAGATCGTTTTCACCTACGCCCACATTTTGGGGGCGTTTTCTTACAAAAACCATTTGTATACCCCATCCCAAGGCATCACAATAGAAATACGTTGTTTTTTGTCGAACCACAAAAAATTTTGAGAAACTGTCCGAGCAATATATTGTGACAATGTCATTTTCTGTATTTCATCGCCATAAGGCCTATACTTTGATGATATTAATTTAAAGGATGGGATGGGATAAGGTATTCAACGATCCGCATAGTGGATTGTAACCTCTCATATGTTTTCCATTGTTTTCAGGAAAAACGATGTTAGCTTATTGGACGGTATGATTTAGATAGTTCTATTGGTTTTCCTGGTTTGGGGATAAATACCACGTATTTATCTCACAGTAGTTGCGCCAGGACGCTCTTTTAGATTTCTGCAACTCTATGTTGTATTGGGTAAGGAGTGATTTGTATTGGTCCCACTTACCGGTGCGGTTGGCTTTATTGAAAAGTTTTCTTATTCTTTTACAGAAACTTTCTAGGTTATCGTTCCACCATGGTGTGAACCTCTTTACCACAGTGCGTTTTGTCTTACAGAAATGTATTTGTAAAAGATGAGATGATAATGTCATTTAGTTGACATTGTGCGACTTCCGCTTCACTTAAGCATGAAGGTTGTTCTAGAAGCATGTCACATTTGATCGTTGGATTTTTTTAATTGGCGCATTTTCGGTATTGCATCTTAATTGGAATCTGATGTGTATGTGATCCGATAAAGATGCCTCACCGGACACGTGCCAATTTTCAACGATGTTTTGTACAAGAGGAGAAGAGAGGGTAAGGTCTAAAACTTCCTCTTTTAAGACGTTTATAAACGTTGGTTTATTTCACTTATTTAGTACAACTAAATTATTACAATACAGGTATTCTAATAAAGACTAAATTATTACAATACAGGTATTCTGATAAAGACTCAGCTCTTTTATTTGTATCTCGGCTGCCCCAAAGTTCGTTGTGCGCGTTGGAGTCGTAACCGATGATTAGTTGTAGTTGCTGGGTCTGGCAGTTCTGGACGAGTTCCTGTACTGGTCGAGGTGGTGTTTCGTCATCTCCAGCAAAGTACGCTCTCGGCCGTTTAGTCTTTCTAAAAGGACCGCAACCAGATCTTTGGTAATGAAACCTGGAATGGGAGAGAATTTTATGTCTTTCGCAACTAATAGAGCTGCCCTTGGTCTAAAATTTCCTCGGGTGAAGATAAGCTCACTGGTTCTGCTGTATAAACCAAATATCTTACCATCTGTTGCCCATGGCTCCTGGATTGAACCTATAGCGATATTCCCTTTGGCACATATTTAGTTATAGGTGGCCGAGGCACCTATAGCGCAGGTTGGCCTGTTAGGAGAGACCTTCGTGTCTATCTCTCGGATCTTTTTTTCGCTGTCCGTGTTTTTGCCTTTCTTGCGCCCGTTCCGCAGCTAGCTTCGGTCTAAACCGTTGCTGGGTGATGGTTTCGTTGCTCGTACTAAAGGAGTTTGCCGCTACTTTCGTCGGCAGTGTGTCTTTATTCATTTCATCGCTATCGGCGGCAGTACTAATACTACTACAGTGTACAGTGTCACTTTTTTTTGAGTCAGAATTGCAGACTTGTCGGATCCCTTGAGGATTATCTCTATTTGTCCAAATCTATAAGAGACCATCCCCCTGAGCTCCGCAAGCCTACGCATCGTACTCATGTAAAATGGATTATGGAAATCGCCCATATAGCAAAGACCATCTGGGCGGCGTCTTTTGTCTGACATAACTCGATATATCTCTCCGAAAGTACACTAAAACTGTACACAGTTTCTGATTCCGAGGCTGAGTCGCTTAGATGAGACGATTTCTCTTCTAGGCTCATCATCTCGTAATCGCTGGTAGGTGTCATGTCGGTATCGACAGGGTGTTCTAAAAAATCCTCTAAGTTTTTATTTTTATACCCTATCCCATAGGGGTATATTAGTTTTGATACTTAGTTTGTAACATAGAGAAATATTTCAGCTACATATACCTCAAAGTATATGGATCGACTCAGAATCGCTAGCTGAGTCGATTAAGCCATGTCTGTCTGTCCGTCTGTCCGTCTGTACGTCAACGATTTTTAGGCCTTAAATTTTGAGCTAGGATAATGAAATTTGGTATATAGGATTCTCGTCCATGCCTTCAGAACAAGTGTAAACATTTTTGAAATCCGCCCACTGCCACGCCTCCTTTTAAGAAAAACTCAGTTTTTGGCCAAACCGTAAGGAATTTAAAAAAAAGTTTCTGAACAACATATTTAGAAAATCCTAATATCTACTTTTATTACTTTTTGGGGGCGTTTTTAATAAAAAAACTGTTTTCGGTCAAATTTTAAATTTTTCGAAAAAAAATTTTGATGCAGAATCATTAACATTATTAATATGAACATTTCGTCTATATAACATTTTAACATACGCCCACTTGTTGGGGGCGTTTTTATATAAAAACCATTTTTAATACACTACCCCATAACATATGCAGGAGAAAACCTTGTCTTTTGTAGAACCGTAAAGGTGTTTTGTAAGCAGTCTGATGAATTTGAGATCGGAGGTCGCCCGGTATCCGAAATTCACAAACTAGCGGATTAAAACTCCCTTTTTAGCCATGCATCCTTCGGCGTTTGTTGTTCCACCTTAGATTTGGGTTTATGGGTTTTCTCCCACCTCAAACTAATGGTTCCTGCTTCTACATTGGTCGTACGTTTCAACGTACGGTCAATATCTAAGTGAGACCCTTGGCTGACACTAAACAGGCAAGCTGATTAGTCATTTTCAGGCAGGCGCCCGCGAGAATGACTGAAAGATGAGGATTTTCCCTTTCCCAAATTTATAGTAACTTGAATATTTTTCCACTAGACCATCAATAAAATTAGCTTCTCCGTTTGATATTGTTTGATGTTGTTGTTACAACTTGTGTTTTGGCATTGATTTTGGCCAATATTCCGATTCTTTATGTTACCATGCTGGTCCATTCCACTATAAAGTGTGGCCTTTATTTTTTTTTCGATTGAATACCTCTTGATGCAATATCCGCTGGATTTTCTTTCTTGTTTGTGTATTGCCACTGAGCACTTGTTATTAAAGCATTTACATCATCTACCCTATTTCTGATAAACTTGTCTTTATTTATTTCCTTTCCTTTGTAAGAAATATGGCCATTGCTTGCCGCTTCGATTCACCTAGCTTGGCGTCGGTGACAAATGGTAATTCCACATTTTAATTTTCTTGTTCTGATGCCACCTCTTCCAGTTCCCAAAATCGTTCTAGATTGGTTGCTGCTACATGTATCTATCTTATTGTTGGCGTTATACCTTGTTTAAGCTTTCCCGATATAATCCATCCTAGCTTCGTTTTCTGCGCAAAAGGTCCTTTACCTTTTCATTGACCTTTCTGCATTATATCAGCACAGATATCTCCACCTTAATTTATCCTGTCAGATTTGTTGAATAGTGGGTCTGCTAATATATAGATAATTTTTCCATTTCATCACGTCGGCTTCGAAGGATTCACTTGAGCACTCATTATTGCACTCACTTTTTTTCGTGGCAATCCCAAAATTTGTGCAGCTTCCTCCTATATTGAAGTTATTTGTTATCCCTGATCAATCATTGCACGTAATATGATGTTCTTTCCAGTATTTGATCGCACTTTGACCTGTGCCGTTACCAATAATACGGGTGTTTCCCCTTCTTTAGTCTCGATTGATGTTTCGATTCTAGACTGCTGGATTTTCCATGATGCTTGGTTCGTATTCTTCTGACGTTGATAGTCCAAGTGCATAGATTGGTGGTGCCTTCCATCTCATTTTTTTTTATTTTTTTTTTTTTTTTTTAAATTCTGACCTGCCTAAGCAGTAATCTATTGTGCTTGCCGTCAGATGCTTTTTAGGTTAGTAGCGCTTCTACTTTCCTAATGTAGCTGATAATACTTTCAGCCGAAGATTTCCTCAATTCTTCTTTGACTAGTAATCCCATGCAGTTTGTTTTATCTTTCGAGAGTGCCCTCTGGAGACGCGCCACCGCCGGAAGCTCTTCGAGTTCCTCACAGTATTTGCGCCAGGACGCTCTTTTTGATTTTCGCAACTCTATGTTGTATTGGGTAAGTAGAGAGTTATATTGGTCCCACTTTCCGGTGCGTTTGGCTTTATTGAAAAGTTTTCTTACTCTTTTACGGAAACTTTCTAGGTTATCGTTCCACCATGGTGTGCACCTCTTTGCCACAGTGCGTTTAACCTTACAGCTATTTGTAAAAGATGAGATGATAATGTCATTTAGTTGACATTGTGCGACTTCCGCTTCACTTACACATGAAGGTTTTTCTGGAAGTATGTCACATTTAATCGATAGATTTTCTCGATAAGTTCTCCAATCTCATTTAGTACACCGTATATTATTGCTGCATTTTCGGTCTGTTTATACCCTATCCCATAGGGGGGTATATTAGTTTTGATACATAGTTTGTAACATAGAGAAATAATTTTGCTACATATACCTCAAAGTATATGGATCGACTCAGAATCGCTAGCTGAGTCGAATTAGCCATGTCTGTCTGTCCGTCCGTCCGTATGTCCGTCCGTCCGTCTGTCTGCTCGTCACCGATTTTTGGGCCTTAAATTTTGAGCTAGGATAATGAAATTTGGTACATAGGATCCTTGTCCGAGTCACCAGAACAAGTGTACATTTTTTTAAAAACCGCCCACTGCCACGCCCACTTTTTAGGAAAACGTCTTTCTGGCCAAACCGTAAAGAATTTTATAAAAGTGTCTGACGAGCATATTTAGAGAATCGTAGTGTCTATATTTCGTCAATATAAAGTTTTTATGCCACTCCCACTTTTTGGGGGCATTTTTTATAAAAAAATATTTTCTGGTCAAATTTTAAAATTTTCGAAAAAAAATTTGATGCACAATCATTGGCAGTTTGTATGCCCTACCCCAAGGCATATGCAATAGAAAAACGTTGTTTTTTGTCGAACCATAAAAGAATTTGATAAACCTTCGAAACAATATGTTGTAACAACGTCATTTTCAATACTTTATGACCATAAATACCACATTTTGGTGATATTTATTTTAAGGATGGGATGGGATAGGGTATTAAACGATCCGCACAGCGGATTGTAGCCTTCTCATATGTTTTTTGATAGAAAATTGCTGCTGTAAAAATTCCAGCACATCGTTCAACGTCTGGATTTCACTCGGCTTTCTCACTTGCTGTTCGTAAAACCGCATGCCAAGTACTTACTATGTCGAAGTTACTTACAATTATTCGGGCAAGAAATGGGGCTCTGTAGATCGCACGACATTCGACGGAACTTATCAGAGTTTATTTCTTCGCTCTCTTTTCTCCCCAATAGTATAAGTATAAAAACTTTTTAAGACTTATCAATGATGCATTTGCTTCAGCGACAGTTTACTTGCTTTGTTCTGAAACTAAGCAATGCTCATATTATCCCTCGATTAATAATGTTTCATAACTTCATTTCAAGGGAATTTCAATTTTTTGCGTGCTCTCTTTTCTACAACAATGCAGATGAACAAAATGATAAAAGTAAAAAAGTAATTTGCACCTAGTTAAAGTTTTGTTGCATGCGTGCCTATAAGTCATTATCAACGGATAGAGGGTCTTATGGCCGGACTATAATGAGGGGACGATTTCTTGAACTGATATAAACTGTCGCGATATTTTAGATCTCGGATCTAAGAAGATCAGGTGTACCATGAATTTCTATCCTCCGCTATCGACTGCAAAACATTAGTGCTATTCATAGACAAGATTGGCCTATGATAATGGATCTTGTAGGACCACCCTGTTCTGAACTCACCATATACCTACCCACCACGAAAATGACAGATGACACCCAGCGAGCGACGATTTTGATTGTAGTCCGCCACCGTGTAAAGAAGTCAAGTCGAACTCATCCGCATTTTAAAGCTTTTCTTTCATTTTTATATTTTTTGTTAAGCTCATTTAAATTATAATTCATCCAATCAACATTGAATTCAATAAATTTAATTTCATACTTTAATTGTCGCGTTATTATTTTAACCAAGAGGATATCCCACATATTTTCTGGGGGCTCAACCGGGATCATCCTCATGGTCATCATCTATAATAATTGATAATCCAAGTCGTCTTAATTATCTGCGGCTTTCAAAAAGTTTAAAATTCAAAAATTCTAAAAAGGAATTTTCGTCAAACGTCGATCGGTTGCCCGATCCACAAAAAAGGAGACCCTCTGAACTGCGCCAACTACAGAGGCATAAGTCTACTCAACAACGCTTATCTATCTGCCGTAATATGTGAACGCTTGAAACCGTTTACCAACAACCTGATCGGCCCTTATCAGTGTGGTTTTAGGCCAGGAAAGTCCACAATCGATCAAATTTTCACACTTCGGCAGGTCCTGGAAAAAACCCAAGAAGTCCAAATCGATACCCACCACCTATTTATCGATTTCAAAGCCGCATACGACAGCATTTATAGAGACGAACTATACAGAGCCAAAACTCGTCCGTCTATGTAGGATGACGATGGAGAATTCTCGCTGCACCATCAGGGTCGGAAGCAACCTCACCGACACATTCGATACCAAAAAAGGATTTAGGCAAGGCGATGCACTGTCATGTGACTTTTTCAATTTGATTCTTGAGAGGATAGTGCAAAACTCCCGAGCCAACACCAGAGGCACAATTCTCCAAAAATCGGTGCAACTACTAGCATACGCTGACGATATTGACATCATTGGTAGAACTCAACGTGATGTCATAGCCACGTTTGCTAGTATAGAGAAGGAAGCGGCAAAAATTGGTTTAGCAGTAAATCAGGGTAAGACAAAGTATATGCTGTCAACACGAAAGGACACACAACATCGACGAAGTGGACAGAACGTCACCATTGACAGATATAACTTTGAGGTAGTACGCGACTTTGTCTACTTCGGCTCCGCTATTAACTCTGACAACAACATCTCGTCAGAAATCAAACTAAGAATTACTCTTGCCAATCGCTGTTTCTTCGGGCTACTACTTGTTCAGTAGTAGCAAGGCTATAGGCAAATGAAGTTCGGCGAACACAAAATTCGGATGTTTTGACGCAAGGACGTTGTTATAATTGCGGTCGCAAGGGACATAAAAGTAATGCGTGAACTGAGAAACAACCAAAGTGTTTTGCTTGTAATGAATTTGGACACAAGGCAATCAATTATCCAAGAAAAGGTGACAAAAAGTCAAACTCAAATACGCCTAGTTTAAATTCGGGAATGGTTTGGAATTAGATGGGCTAATTGATACTGGCAGTGATTTCAAAAACATCTATGATGGTACGCTTTCTGTCAGTGAGATCTGTTGAGGCTCTTTGATATTTTGAAGCTAACGTTAAAGTTGACTATAGTTTTTGTCACACTAATGTGTTTGTTATTTCCGATTCAGTCATGCAGATACCATTTATTATCGTAAGATACGTGCTTGTTGGCAAAAATATTAAACTCATGTCGGATGGTGTATTTGTGTCTCAAACTGAAGAGGTTTTAAGTCAGTTCAACAATATTAGTACCGGAGTCGACCACAAAGCTGCGCTATATATTGGAAATCTAAGGTATAAAGATATTGAGAATTTAGTAGCTAGGTACAACCCTAAGGAAGAAAAGTCCACTAGGGTTGAAATGAAACTGGTTTTAAGAACAGATGTGCCTATCTCTCCACCACCACGAAGGTTGGCACCCCTTGAAAAAACACTCATTGATGAACAAGTGTCGCAATGGCTGTTAGATGGAATTATACGACAGAGCTCATCTGAATATTCCAGCCCAGTAGTTTGGGCGAACAAAAAAGATGGAACTAAGCGTTTGTGTGTCGATTATCGTCGACTAAATAAGCAGATAGTTAGGGACCATTATCCGCTACCTTTGATCGAAGATTAGATTGATTCGCTTAGTCAGTCAAAGATTTTCTCCACTCTGGATTTGAAAGACGGGTTTTTTCACGTTCGCGTAGCTGAAGATAGATAGGGCAATGGGAATTTTTACGCGTACCCTTCGGATTATGCACTTCACCGACAATCTTTCAAAAATTTATAAATTGCGTGTTTAGGCCACTTGTCGAAAAGAGTTATGTGCTCGTTTACATGGACGATGTTGTAGTTCTGGGGAATAGCGAAGAACAAGCTTTTGAAAGGCTGAAGGAGACGTTGCGAGTAGCGGAGAGTTATGGGCTAAATATTAAATGAACAAAATGCCAATTTTTTTGCGATTGTATAGAATACCTAGGTTTCGAAATTGCCAATGGAACAGTTAAGCCATCTACCCAAAAAACAGTTGCCATCCAAAAGTTTATGATGCCCAATTGTATAAAGAAGGTTCAAAGTTTTCTTGGACTCACAGGCTACTTTCATAAATTCGTTAACAATTATTCATTAATAGCTCGTCCACTCTTTCAACGTTTGAAAAAGGATGCACCGTTTGAATTCGGCATTGCTCAGAAGATGGCTTTGAAGAACTAAAGAACTGCCTGTCTTCAAAGCCCGTACTAAGACTTTACAACCCAGAAGCTGAAACTGAACTTCATACAGATGCTTCAAAGTGGGGTTATGGTGCCGTTTTACTTCAAAAGTCGGAATATGGTAAGTTGCATCTGGTATATTTCTACAGTAAAAAGTCCAGTCCAGCAGAAGAGCGCTACTATAGCTAAGAGCTGGAAGTGCTAGCTATAGTTTCCGCACTCAAAAAGCTCAGGGTATACCTTCTTGAGCTGAAGTTCAAAATTGTGACAGATTGTGCAGCTTTTAAGGCAACAATGAATAAGAAAGACATTTTGCCGAAAGTCGCCGGATGGGCTTTATCTCTACAATATTTTAATTACGATATAGAACATAGACCTGGGAAACGAATGAAACATGTAGATGCTCTCAGCCGCAACCCAGTCAGCATGATAATTTCCAGCGAATTTCTTCACCGAGTAAGAGTAGCACAGAACGATGATGAACACATCAGACTTATCAAGAAACTACTGGAAACAGGCCCGCATGAAGATTATCTGGTCCAGCATGGGCTGCTTAATAAGAATGATGGTAAGGGGAGCAAACTGCTGTACATTCCAAACACCATGGCAAAGGAGGTAATAAAGACTACACACGAAGAGGGTCATTTTGGTACGAAGAAGCTTGAAAATATACTGTGCCGAGAATATTATATACCAACAATTAGACCGACAATTTAGCAAGCGAGGACGAACTGCATCCCTTGCATATTAAGTGACAGGAAGTCAGGAAAACAGGAAGGATTTCTCCATCCAATACCTAAAAATGAATTGCCATTGGATACCTACCATGTCGACCATCTAGGACCCTTATCGCCAACAAATAAGAAGTATTGCTATATATTTTGCGTCGTAGACGCATTTTCGAAATTTGTTTGGATATATCTACCCTTGTAAATCTACTTCTGCCTCAGAGATAATTAGTAAGTTGGAGATACAAAAATCCGTTTTCGGAAACGCTGGACGAATAATTTCAGACCGTGGATCCGCTTTCACTTCGACAATGCTTAAAGAATACTGTAAAACGGAGGGCATACAGTACCTATTAATTACAACTGGTGTTCCACGTGCTAACGGCCAAGTTGAACGCATCAACAGTATAATAATTTCCGTTCTTACGAAGCTTACCACCAGTGATCCAAGTAAATGGTTCCGTTATGTACCCAGACTACAGATGTTGTTAAACTCCACATACCAGCGTAGCATAAAAAGAAGTCCCTTCGAAGTGTTGGTGGGGGTTAGAATGAAAAACTCTCAGGATTTATCACTAGCCAATAATATCGATGTTCTATAACACATTAATAGAAAAACTTTAATATTGCACAATCAAACTTTATTTGTCAAAATGTATAATTGTTGGACTGTATATTCGTTGGTCTGCTCACGCTGGCTCCTGGATTTGAAGTGAAGCATTCGTGAGTAGCGCATCTCCCTCGAAGTGTCGCAGCAACCGCTACCGCAGCTTTTGTTCACCGTCGCTGTTGCCCTTGTCGTCGTATGTTCGCTGTTTCTCGTTCCGCTATCCAGGCGATAGCATTTTCCCATCGTTATTGCTGCCATTGCAAACGATTGCTCGCTCTTCTGCACTGTTCCTCGGTCGCAACAACCGTTAGCCAGGCGATGGCATTCCTCATCGCTGTTGCTGCTGTTGGCGAACGATTGCTTGCTCTTCTGCGCTGTTTCTCGGTCGCAACAACCGCTAGCCAGACCGTGGGATTTTATCATCGTTGTTGCTGTTGGCGAACGATTGCTTGGGGGTTGCGATGCTTATGTACGTGGCATTTCTTGCAAGTTGTTCTGGTTTTGAACATTCCTCCCCCCCCAATTGAAGGCTCTCTTCAACGCACAATTTCTGCACTGGACGAAGCAAAGTGGAATGCTCCGTTCTGATCTCTGCGCTTCTGACTAGGTTGTCTCTGCCTCGATGCACTGCAGTGACTCTCCCTAGCAGCCATAAGGTAGGTGGCATATTTTCTTGTTTTATCAGGACCAGGTCACCCTCCTTCAAGTTCTCGCGCTGCTCGTGCCATTTGTACCGCTGCTGAAGATTGTTGACGTATTCACTGCTCCAACGCTTCCAGAAATGCTGTTGCATCTGGTTGATTATATTCCACAGTTTTAATCGGTTCTGGGGTACTTCGCTCACATCCGTCGCTAGCGGCTGGACGATTGCTTCCCCAATCAATAGATGCCCTGGGGTAAGCGCTCGCAAGTCTTCTGGGTCATCGGATAATGCTGTCAGTGGTCTGGAGTTCAGACAGGCCTTGATTTGCACTAGAATGGTGGCCAAGGTCTCGAAGGTGAATATGTGTCTTCCCATTATTCTCCGTAAGTGGTATTTTGTCGCCATGACACCAGCCTCCCAAATCCCTCCAGTATGGGGTGGTCCAGGTATGATGAACTTCCATTCAGTTCCTAGCGCGTTGATTTTCTCAACTGGTAACTTGCTCTTCCACTGCTCGAGGGATCTCCGTAGCTCCTTGTCAGCACCGACAAATGTTGTGGCGTTGTCGCTCCACAGTACCGAGCATGCCCCTCGTCGCCCAGTAAATCGCCGAAAGGATGCCAAGAATGCCTCTGTCGTGAGACTGCTTACCAGCTCTAGATGAATCGCTCTGGTCACCATGCACACGAATAATGCTATGTATCCCTTCTCAATTATTTTCGATCTACCCGCTCTGGCCTTGATCTGTACTGGGCCCGCGTAGTCGACTCCGCTGTGTCTAAAAGCTCTGGCTGGGCGCACACGATCCTTGGGTAGGTTGCCCATGAGCTGCTCCGCTACTGTCTGCTTCTGGCGGAAGCATATCTTGCACCTCGAGATCGACGATCTCAATGCTCTTCTTAGCGATGGTATCCAGTATATCTGCCTGAGATATTGGATACATTGTTGCACCCCCCCCCATGTAGCGTTCGGTGATGCGCTTCTTGCATCAAGAGTTCGCCCAGTCTGCTCCTTGCCGAAATGATGATGGGGTGAATGGTGTCATAGGGAAGCTCTGACTCCTGTAGGCGCCCTCCAACTCGTAAAACGCCCTCAGAATCTAAGAATGGAGCCAATGTGATGAGGCTGCTCGATTTGTTCACTGCACGTTTGCGCATTAGGCACCGAAGCTCCTGTTGGTAGCTAACAAGTTGGCTATGTCTTGTCCAGTATGTTAGCGCGTCATCTCGCTCCAAGGGTGAAAGAGACCCGAAATTGTTTCGTGTGGTCTCTCGTCTGCACTTGCGCACGAACCTCAAGATGTATGCTGTAGTCCTGAGTATGCCCTGCAATGTCGATCTCCGCTCTAGCAGTGATATGCCATTCAAGTTCAAGCTCGATATTGGTCGATGATGAACTGCGCCGACGGAAACTGGCTTCACTGCTAAAGATGCTCCTGCCCTTTGCTGCACGGTCATTTTCATCTCTCGGATGGGCCAAGTTTGCTCTGGGGATTTAAGCCAAGCTATTTTGCTCACTACCGCTCGCTTGGTGAGTTTTGGGTTGCTCTCCTCTAGATGTACCTTGACCATCATTGTGTCGCTCTTTGAATTCCGGACTAGGCCCAGAATTGATACCTCGTCCTCTGTCGAAAATGTCATCTCGGTTTCCTCGCTCCTGCTCTCGTACAATTCGGCTAGCACTTGGCGCTTGGATGACATAAATTTGCTCAACTCGAAACCGCCCCTTCCGAGTGATGTGATGATTTCCCTTGTTAGACTGATCGCTTGCTCTTGTGTATCTGCACCGGTGAGCATGTCGTCAACGTAGAAGTTCTGAGTGATGGCTTGATGCGCCCTCGGAAACTCATCTTTGTTGTCTTCTGCACATTGGTGCATAGCTCTGACTGCGTTGAACCCGCTTGATGCCATACCGTAAATGACAACGGTCAGCCAGTATTCCCGCAGCTGCTCTTCTTGGTCTTCCCGCCAGAATATCCTCTGGAGGTTCCACTGCTCTGGATGGATTCGCACTTGTCGAAACATCTTTTTGACGTCTGCGGTTACAGCGATCAGCGTTCTCGCTATTTGCCTTGATGAGTGTATCCGACCTATGAGTATCCATCCCAGATGGGTGTCTTGCGCTGTCAGACCGGATTTAAACTTCCTGGTTTCGCTCTTGATGACTGTGGCCCAGACTTGTGCTCCCAAGAGGATGTCTATGCTCGCGCTTTCGTTGAAGTCGGGGTCAGCTAGGCTAAGTGCATTGGTTTCTTTCACTTGGCTTTCCTGGACTCTTTTGAGGATGTCACTTAATTGCTCTTGCTCGCCATATGCTCCAGTTACTGCGATCAGCGTTCTCGCTATTTGCTCTGATGAGTGTATCCGACCTATGAGTATCGATCCCAGATGGGTGTCTTGCACTGTCAGACCGGATTTAAACTTCCTGGTTTCGCTCTTGATGACTGTGGCCCAGACTTGTGCTCCCAAGAGGATGTTTATGCTCGCGCTTTCGTTGAAGTCGGGGTCAGCTAGGCTAAGTGCATTGGTTTCTTTCACTTGGCTTTTCTGGACATTGTTTATTGGTTGGTCAGAGGTAATTTTGTTTATCGTATGTAGCGTGCAGTTAATGGAAAAGGATGGCTCCAGAGGGATCGTATCTCTAGTGACACGATTCCTGATAACTGCACGTTAGTACTGGCGCCAATGCCTGATGTCCATGTGTAGGAGGTTCGCTTTTTGACGGCAAGTTTCCGTACCAGTTGGTCGGTAATTAAGTTGATTTGGCTGCCCGTGTCCAAAAGCGCTCTTGCTTGTCGTCGTTGTCCTCCTCTGCTCAAAAGTGCTATGCGCGCTGTAGCTAATAATGTATTATCGTGCCCAATGATATCTGGTTGCTCTGGTCTGCTCTTTTGTGTGTTGGAGGGTTGCTCGTTGTGTGCCGCTCTGTATGATGTTGATGGCTATTCGTCGGACTGGCACTCGGGAGAATGTTCTTGCTCTGAATGAGCGACGGCAGCCAGGCTTGCCTTTGCTCGCTCCTGCACTAGTTGAATGAGGTTGGTTGTTGGAGTGGTACTGCTTGCGGAGTTCCTTTTAAGCGCTTCAAGGTGCGTGCGCATATTGGCCATTGCCAAATGGTAAGGCTCCTCCACTGCCGCCAAGTACAGATCATGGGCCTCCAGCTCTTCCGCTGACCCGGCACTTCCCACTAAGGACACATGCTCGGTGACCAGTTTGCCGAAATTCGAAACAGCCGATTCCAACTTAATGGCGATTAATTGCTCGTCCGCCTTCTCCAGATCCCCACCGTTCGCAAATTTGAACGTCCGTAAAAGAGAAGAACGAAATGTGTCTCTGCGCGCAACGTCGCCCATAGCTTTTGCCCGTGAGACCACCGAACGAAAACACAAGACCCAGGTCAACCCTTCGGAGGTTTTGTGTTCGAGGGTGGAATAAGCTGTTGGGTGGACTTCTCAAGGTCGCACAAGTCAGCTCTGCACAATTAAAACTGCTTACACTTTTTTTTCAAATAAAAATGTTTGCCTCTGCGGCCGCACTGCACAATGTTTTTTGACATAAAATGTTTGCCTCTACGGCTGCACTGCACAATATTTTTTTTCTCAAATAAAATGTTTGCCTCTACGGCTGCACTGCCCAATATTTTTTTGAATAAAATGTTAGCCTCCACGGCTGCGCTGCTCAATTATTATTTTTTTTTTATTGACTTGCCTTAAGGCTGCACTGCACTTTACGCACTTTATCCATAATTCGCTGGTTTATCCGGCTCGAAGGACCAAATGTTCTATAACACATTAATAGAAAAACTTTAATATGCACAATCAAACTTTATTTGTCAAAATGTATAATTGTTGGACTGTATATTCGTTGGTCTGCTCACGCTGGCTCCTGGATTTGAAGTGAAGCATTCGTGAGTAGCGCATCTCCCTCGAAGTGTCGCAGCAACCGCTACCGCAGCTTTTGTTCACCGTCGCTGTTGCCCTTGTCGTCGTATGTTCGCTGTTTCTCGTTCCGCTATCCAGGCGATAGCATTTTCCCATCGTTATTGCTGCCATTGCAAACGATTGCTCGCTCTTCTGCACTGTTCCTCGGTCGCAACAACCGTTAGCCAGGCGATGGCATTCCTCATCGCTGTTGCTGCTGTTGGCGAACGATTGCTTGCTCTTCTGCGCTGTTTCTCGGTCGCAACCACCGTTAGCCAGGCGATGGCATTCCTCATAGCTGTTGCTGCTGTTGGCGAACGATTGCTTGCTCTTGTGCGCTGTTTCTCGGTCGCAACAACCGCTAGCCAGACCGTGGGATTTTATCATCGTTGTTGCTGTTGGCGAACGATTGCTTGGGGGTTGCGATGCTTATGTACGTGGCATTTCTTGCCAGTTGTTCTGGTTTTGAACAATCGACGAGGAGGTTCGTCAAATTTTCGAAAACGAAAGAGACCAAGTGAGGGAAGAAACCCGTCTGAACATCGATAAAATACAGAAAGAAAAAAGCGTTACATACAACAAAAAGAGAAAACCCGCTAAAAAGTACCAGTTAAACGAATTAGTAGCTATCCGATGAACACAGTTTGATAATCATATTAAGCTCCATCCAAAATTTCTAGGGCCATATAGGATAACCAAAATCTCTCCTAATGAACGTTACGAAGTGAGGAAAGTTGGAAGTCAAGAAGGACCTCGAACAACGACCACTAGCGCCGATAACATGAAGCCATGGAAGAATTCGGAAAGCAAAATCGTCGACAGCGAGGATGAAGAAAGACGTCAAGATAACGAAACATTTCAAGTCAATGATACTATCAACGAAAATCGCTAAGATGCTCTCTATAAAAACCGATAAGGCGAACAAAATACCTGAAAATAATAACACAATACCTGCCAAGATGAACAAAATACCTGCCAAGACGATAAGAGGAACAAAATACCTGCCAAGACTATAAGACGAACTAAGAACCTGCCAAGGCGATAAGACGAACGAAATACTTATGAAGACGAACAAAGATCTGCTAAGACGAAAAATTCCTGATGTTACCACTATTACGATGATGATGAAGACGCAAAGTTGAACTAACTGATGCAATAAGACGATACCAATACCCAAACTTTCTCGAGGACGAAGAAAGCTAGCAGGAGGGCCGAAGTTGTAGGACCACCCTGTTCTGAACTCACCATATACCTACCCACCACGAAAATGACAGATGACACCCAGCGATCGACGATTTTGATTGTAGTCCGCCACCGTGTAAAGAAGTCAAGTCAAACTCATCCGCATTTTAAAGCTTTTCTTTCATTTTTATATTTTTTGTTAAGCTCATTTAAATTATAATTCATTCAATCAACATTGAATTCATTAAATTTAATTTCATACTTTAATTGTCGCGTTATTATTGACACCAAGAGGATATCCCACATTTATAAAAACGAAGGTACATCTCGGAATTCCCTGTCATATATTCAACAAGTTTCAAAACCCCCAAATACTCAACAAATCTACAGTAGATCTCTAAAACGCTTATATAAACCCTACCGACCGCCCCAAAGTTTTAATATACCCTATACGTACAAAACTGACATTCCTCTGTTGATTACATTTACTTATGTTATAGTATCTGAGTGACTCAACCCGCTTAGCATTGATCAATTGCGTTCATTACCCGAGGTCATTTCCTACATTTCCGTGAATTTGGCATTTCGCAAACATTGTACGTTATCGTTGCACCGACATTCCAAAAACATGCTGATTTCCGACAGTATTGCCGCCTTGACGCCCAGCTCCATTGATGATGACTCAATCAGAATTATTGGGATGCCGGTTGGTGTCCCGCGTTTGTGTTCGTCCACCACACGTACACGTAACACAGATGTCTTCCAGCATTTGCTGCGCCATTTCAGCACTTCGGCATTTCCGATTTTCCGGAGTGTGCGGCACGATGCCAATCGTGGATAGGCACGTAAATAGATACCGCGCCCTAATGCCGAGTGCCGACCCAACCGACCGACGCGACGCACGGCTGTAGTGATGATGTACGAGTACGCGAGTTTGGCTTATGACTGCGCGAGGGAATCTCTCCCGGGTGCCCGTGTCAGTCACTCTCCGCACATTGGGAACGCTTGGTGCGAAAACCTGACACTACGATATTTTGGCGCCTTGTTAATTATTTGAATAGGGCTAATGATGGCATGGTGGTCACGGGTTTCGTTGGAATTTCAAGACGAAATTAATTCGTTTACTGAAAATGAATTGGTGGTGCAATACGGTGCGGTGACGCTATTGTCGATGACACCATGGATATTGCATTCCGCTGGGACAACATAATGATAACAACCACGACGATAATGGCATTTGTTTCAGCGTGGTTTGGTTTGGTAATGTGGGGAACTGACGTCTTACTGAAGATTTATCAGTTTCTAGGTGGGCACACATGTCACACTTGTGGTGCTAAAGGACTCTGGATAAATATCATGAGTGCAATTGATTTTTTTTCAAGTGAGAGTGGTAAAGTGAAACGGATTTATTTTTCGGGTGGGTATGATCATGGTTTGGGTAGCAATTTATTAGAATTTTCACACTTAAATACCGTTTGAGTTTCATTCTTCGAAAAGTTTGCAGATGTTTACATTTTGTGTGTAATCATCGCGATATGGCTACATTCCATGGGTGTTTGACGTAAGTAGTTGAATGAATTCGTCATAGACAAAGTATGTTATCTGCGGATAGTATTATTGTGGAATTGAATTCGTCAAATGAATTACCCAGAAACAGAAACATCCAAAATGATTTTAGCATTCTTTTTCGGCAGTCACTCATAAGTTTTGAAGAGGAGGCCTTAGAAGCTGTTTTTAGCTATTAAAATCTTATCGGTCCAAAGCTTATGTTGGCGAATTGGGGATGGATAAGAATTGCAACAAGGCGTTAACTAATATCTTTAAAGCATAAGAAATCCTGCCTTAATCTGTCACTTATATTAAATGTTCATTCGTCGAATAACAAATAGTCGCTGTTTTTACTCACTAGAACATAGATTAATAGATGTTAAAGTTTTTTTTATCACCCGGCCCATTCCAACGTATTTGCTGGAAGGCAGAAATGTCTGGTTAGAAATGTTATGACATCGGCTGCATCTATTTATACCCTATCCCATAGGGGTATATTAGTTTTGATACATAGTTTATAACGTAGAGAAATAATTCAGCTACATATACCTCAAAGTATATGGATCGACCCAGAATCTCTAGCTTAGTCGATTAAGCCATGTCTGTCTGGATTCTTGTGTAGTAGAGCAAAACAAGTGTACAACTTTTTCAAATCCGCCCCTTTTTAGAAAAACCTAGTTTTTGGCTTAACCGTAAGGAGTTTTAAAAAAGTGTTTGAACAAAATATTTACAGAATATCAATATCTATATTTTGTTCACATAAAGTTTTGCCTCGCCCACTTTTTGGGGGCGTTTTTAGTAAAAATACGTTTTTCGGTACTTTATTAAAATATTTGAAAAATCTTTTGATGCAGGATCATTGGTTATGATAATATAAACATTTCGTTTCTAGATTATTTTAACCCACGCCCCTGAAAAAACCGATTCTGTACCCCATAGCATATGCAGGAGAAATACGTTGTTTTTTGTCGAACAACAAAAGATTCTGATAAACTGGTTGAAGAATATGTTGTGGCTATATCATTTTCTATAATATATGCCCATAGAGCCCACTTTTCGGGGATATTCATTTTAAGGATGGAATGGGATAAGGTATTCAACAATCCGCACAGTGGATTGTAGCCTGCTCATATGCTTATACCCTATTCCATAGGGGTATATTAGTTTTGACATTAAGTTTGTAACATAGAGAAATAATTTCGATAGATATACCTCAAAGTACATGGATCGATTCAGAATCGCTAGCTGAGTCGATTAAGCCTTGTCTGTCTGTCCGTCTGTGTGTCACCGATTTTTGGGCCTTAAATTTTGAGCTAGAGAGTTGAAATTTGGTAGACTCTCTAGCTAACGAAGCAGAACAAGTGTAAAATTTTTTTAAATCCGCCCACTGCCACGCCCCCTTTTTAGAAATACGTATTTTTAGGCCAAACCGTAAAGAATTTCAAAAAAGTTTCTGAGAAGCATATTAAGGCAATCCAAATATCTATATTTCGTCTATACAAAGTTTTTTGCCACTTCCACCTATTGGGGGCCTTTTTAGTAAAAAACGCTCTTTGTCCAATTTTTAAAATTTTCGAAAAAAAATTTTAATGCACAATCATTGGTAGTATTAAAATGAACTTTTCGTCAATGGACCATTTTAAACCACGCCCACTTTTTGGGGGCGTTTTCTTAAAAAAAACGGTTTTATGCCTTACCCCAAGGCATATGCAATAAAAACGTTGTTTTTTGTGGAACCACAAAAGATTTTGATAAACTATCTGAGCAATATATAGTGACAATGTCATTTTTCGCCATAAAGCCCACATTTTGAGGATATTTTTTAAGATTGGATGGGATAGGGTATTCAACGATCCGCACAGCGGATTGTAGCCTTCTCATATGTTTATACCCTATCCCATAGGGGTATATTAGTTTTGATACATAGTTTGTAACATAGAGAAAAAATTTAGCTACATATAACTCAAAGTATATGGATCGACTCAGAATCGCTAGCTGAGTCGATTTAGCCATGTCCGTCCGTCCGTCCGTCCGTACGTCACCAGTTTTTATACCCTATCCCATAGGGGTATATTAGTTTTGATACATAGTTTGTAACATAGAGAAATAATTTAGCTACATATACCTCAAAGTATATGGATCGACTCAGAATCGATAGCTGAGTCGATTTAGCCATGTCTGTCCGTCCGTCCGTCTGTCCGTCCGTCCGTCCGTCCGTCCGTACGTCACCAGTTTTTGGGCCTTAAATTTTGAGCTAGAAGGATGAAATTTGGTACGCGTGCTCTTTGTTGCTCCCAGCAGAACAAGTGTAAAAATTTTTGAAATCCGCCCACTGCCACGCCCCCTTTTTAGAAAAACGTATTTTTTGGCCAAACCATAAGGAATTTTGAAAAACTTTCTGAACAACATATTTAGACAATCTGAATATCTGTACTTCGTTCATATAAAGTTTTTTGCCACGCCCACTTTTTGGGGGCGTTTTCAATAAAAAACGTTTTTCGGTCAAATTTTCAAATTTTCGAAAAAAAACTTTTGATGCAGAATCATTAGCAATATAAATATGAACATTTCGTCTATAGATCATTTTAACCCACGCCCACTTTTTGGGGGCGTTTTTATATAAAAACCATTTTTATACACCACCCCATAACATATGCAGTAGAAAACCTTGTCTTTTGTAGAACCGTAAAAGTTTTTTATAAGCAGTCTGAAGAATTTGTTGTCACCATTCCATTTTCTTTATTTTATCCACATCGTGTTTTTAGCCATGTCCACTTTTTGGGGATTTTAGTTTTACAGATAGGATGGGATAGGGTTTTCAACGATCCGCACAGTGGATTGTAGCCTCTCATATGTTTGGGGCTTAAATTTTGAGCTAGAAGGATGAAATTTGGTACACGTGCTCTTTGTTGCATTTTTGAAATCCGCCCACTGCCACGCCCCCTTTTTAAAAAAACGTATTTTTTGGCCAAACCATAAGGAATTTTGAAAAATGTCTGAGAAACGTAGTTAGACAATCGTAATATCTATATTTCGTTCATATGAAGTTTTTTGTCACGCCCACTTTTTGGGGGCGTTTTTAATAAAAAAAAAACATTTTACGGTCAAATTTTAAAATTTTCGAAATAACTTTTGATGCAAAATAATTAGTAATATTAATATAAACATTTCGTCTATAGATCATTTTAGCACATGCCCACTTTTTGGGGGCGTTTTCTTACAAAAACCGTTTGTATACCCTACCCCATAGCATATTTTGTCAAACAACAAAATATTCTGATAAACTGTTTGAACAATATGTTGTTGTGACAATGTCATTTACTATACCTATCATAGGCTAATAAAGCCCACTTTTTGGAGGTATTAATTTTAAGGATGCGATGGGATAGGGTATTCAACGATCCGCACAGCGGATTGTAGCCTTCTCATATGTTTTATTTTGTATTTTAACTTTCCAGCGATTTTGAGTCGTTCCATATATCTTAAGGTTTATCTTGCTAACTTATTTGTCCTTTGTAATCTATGTATCAAAATAAAACAAAACACAATTGCTGTGTACGCATAATTAGATCGAATAGGCACTACCAATTTAAAAGTCTTTTACAGCAGAAACTGCGATAAAAACCATTGAAGATGATGATTGTCTGCCTTAATTCACAATCCAAACCCACTGTAAGAAACATGTATCCTGCCGATTAATGGATGGTGTATTCAAAACTGCTGATGGAACAACTTTCGCTATGAAACTGTTGTCTTGAACTAGTGTCGTATACATAAAGTATTGATTCCAGAATACTTCCTAAAAAATTGTCTATATTCCGTCCAATAACAAAAACCAATATAAATAAAAAATTCGCTTCTGTTCTACAGCCTCCTGACCCTTGCTTTGTTACGCGGACAAAATATAAAAACAGAATACAAATTCGACAGGGGCATTGTTCGCACAATCGCATTAACATTCCGCTCCGTCCTGTCTCTGCGGTTGGTCATTCACATCCCACCAACACTGCCGCGCGGATACAAAAGCATCTCTCTTTGGTTTTTTCGCGTGCCCGTACATCGATACTCTCGAAAATAGCCAACGGGCTACCATGCAGGAATGATTGCTCCAATCATGATTTCCATGCATTGTCTTAAGATTCCACTGTTGGTGATCCTTTGGGAACTGGGCGTAGTTATCGTCGTCGGTGGGCCAAAACAATTCTTCCTTAGCGAAACTAAGAAAAGAGTCACAAAAATTGCTCGGCGAGCAGAACAATAAAGGAAATCAAATTCCACAACCCTTCGTGTCTGCACGACAACAACGAGTTGGAGAGACGAAAAAGCCTCCACGTCACTATCGGAAACGTTTCTGGGCTGAACAAACGTCGGGCTTCTTGTTTTACATCGAAAGCCTGGCGCGAAACTTCAACTAAAAGCCCATGCCATTAGAAATTCGACACTGGACACCCTAATGTAATTCAGTTCAACAAATACGAAAGAACATGTGACCATGTTCAATTACCCCCTGACATGTGCTGGTCAATAACTTTGTTGTCACGTCTACGTTGTGGCAGCACGGTAGTGACGGCTGGCCTTTGAACTGGCAATTAGTTACCGTATACCGATGCGTGATGTACACGAAATGGGAGAAACGATGTTTTTATTGCTGTGTAATGGTGCAATTCCCATTCCACAGATAGGCTTATCTAGCTATGAAGCTGTTAACAAGCAATCGAAATCGCTGTGAGGCAGACCGCGAGCAGGGAATTGTCATTGCCACTTACGGGGAATTCTGACGTTTCCGGGGATGACAGAGTTGGGAAACCACCGCACACTGTGTGCAGACTTTGCAATGTGCTGTGTGTCGGTGTGTCAGGAGAGAGATAAGAGTCACAAATCATGCGCGCATACTATTAGCGTTCGCAAAGTTGATATCAATTAGTGATTGGGGGCTACTTTCAAGAATATTATAGAATGATCTATTTTCCAATTAGTTTCACATTCGAAAGAAATGCCTCCTCAACCTGGAGTGGATAGATGCGCCTGATGGTGATATCATCCATCCATGTGGCAAAGTGAATGGTATGGTTCACATTGGGTAGGAGAGTAATAAGCGTTTTAAATCCTACTTATCTGATCAGTACACCTATCTTTGAATGGTTGGAATGTTTGTATCATCATTGATACACTATCTTTTAGTTCCATGGGCTACAATCCACTGTGCGGATCGTTGAATACCGTATCCCATCCCATCCTTTAAATGAATGTAGGTACCCAAAAAGTGTCACCACATCTTGTTCATACAGTCCATCTAAAACTTCGTGGTTCGACACAACGTTTGTTTTATTGCATAAGCTATGGGATCCTGTATACAAATGATTTTAATGGTTTTATAAGAAAGGCCTCCAAAATGTGGGCGTGGGTAAAAATGATGTATAGATATTTATGTTATCATAACCAATGTTTATGTTATCATAACCAATGATTTTGCATCGAAAGATTTTTCGAATTTATTAAAGTTTTACCGAAAAAGGTTTTTTTACTGAAAACGCTCCCAAAAAGTGGGCGCGGCAAAAAAATGTATATGGATAATATAGATATTGAGATTGTCTAAATATATTGTTCAGACACTTTTTTAAAATTCCGCACAGTTTGGCCAAAAACAACGTTTTCTAAAAAGAGTGCCTGGCAGTGGGAGAAACCAAATTGCATCATTCTAGCTCAAAATTTAGGGCCAAAAAAACGGGTGATGTACGTACGGACAGGCATGGCTAAATCGACTCAGCTAGCGATTCTGAGTCGATCCATTTACTTTGAAGTAGGTATATCTAACTAAATTATTTTTGTATATTACAAACTATGTATCAAAACTAATATACCCCTAGAGATAGAAAGTTCGAAACAACAGCAAACGAACAAGATCAATACGCACAACAGCATCCCTGAGAGAAGGCACATAGCGATGTGCAACTCGAGTTGATCAGCTGGTTAACTCGAGTTACTCTTAAACCGAATTTACCCGAGTTCGATTTTACTTTAACCTGAGTTGGCAAATAATAAAATACAAAGCTCTATCTATTAACCCGAGTTGAACACGCCATTTGGTTTCAGTTTCGGTAAGCAAATACAAACTGAACATATTATGAACCAGGTAGACCAAGTGCTACGATCAGTCGGTTACCTGGTAGTAGCCAGTAGCAAAGAGGATACAACTACATAGAGTGTGCATCTCATACAACGAAACTTTACTATGTGGGTACTGATATTGATACCCCAGTGTTCACATTGCCATGCCAGCATCAAGCAACAGCATAGCCGATGCATACGAACGACGAAAATTCCCCTTCGCACTTACCGCCCGCGTCAGAAATAGCTACAACATTTTTAGCTGAGATGCGTACTCTATGTATTTCTATACCTCTTTGCCAATAGGTACCTAAGTGTTATACATCATCATTTCAACTCGTATTAGAATCAACCCAAATCGTCTTTTGTGTGCATACCTAACCCAAGTTGGCTAATTCGGTTTGCATTTGTGCTGATTGAATTACAATTCTGGTTAAGAAATATTCTTGTTGGTATAGCACTCAGTCTATTCGCTGAGTTGCACCTACTATTTGATTGAATATTATCGTGTTCTTTTTTTTCGCATATGCCAATTAATTTTGCAGTTGCAAATTTAAATTTATCGTCGCCAAAGAATAAAGTCTATAGTGTGTGGAGTTTTCCAAAAATCAAGTGAATTAAAAGATGATGCTTTGCTCGATATAGTAGCTATAGTGGCTAGATTCATAATTGTCCAAGGGACAGAAGTATCATAGGTTGGGTACAATTTGCCATCTTTTAAAATGTCGATTAAAAAATATCAACCGTCATAATGTCTACATTCGAAAATTCGATTGGTAAAAATACCGACTGATCAAAATGTCGACTCTTATAAAGTCGATTTTGAAAATATCGAATCGTAACATGTCGGCAATGGCAAAGTGATACTTAGCATCATCTAAATCTATCAACAACATTGTATGCACTGTTCATGACTGTGTGGTTTAAATGCAGAACATAGAATGGTGTTTCTCCACTCTTTCACCTACACTTCCGTGGCTTTTGGATTGTTAATGTTTACATTAACAGTGTTATTTTAATTTAAATTTTAAACATATGAGCTAGATATACCTCAAAGTATATGGATCGACTCAGAATCGCTAGCTGAGTCGATTTAGCCATGTCTGTCCGTCCTTCTGTCCGTCCGTCCGTCAGCAGTTTTTGGGCCTTAAATTTTGAGCTAGAAATATGAAATTTGGTACACGTACTCTTTGTTGCACCCAGCAGAAAAAGCGTAAAAAAAATTGAAATCCGCCCACTGCCACGCCCCCTTTTAAGAAAAACGTTGTTTTTTGTTAAACCGTAAGGAATTTTAAAAAAAGTATCTGAGCAACATATTAAGAGAATCAGAATATATATATTTCGTCTTTATAAAGTTTCACCAAGCCCACTTTTTGGGGGCGTTTTCAGTTTAAACCTTTTTCGGTACAATTTCAAAATATTTGAAAATAAGCATTTCGTTCTTAGATTATTTTAACCCACGTCCACTTTTTTCCAAAAGCCATTTGTATACCCTACCCCATAGCATAAGCAGGAGAAACGCGTTGTTTTTTGTCGATTTATAAAAGATTTTGATAAACTGTCTGAACAATATGTTGCGTCTGCACAATATGTTGTCATTTACTATATTTCATCTTCATAAAACCTACAATTTTTAGATATTAATTTTAAGGATGGGATGCGATAGGGTATTCAACGATCCGTATTCAACGGATTGTAGCCTTCTCATATGTTTTAAATATTTGAAAAAATTTTAAATGCAAAATCATTGGTAATATTAACATGTCATTTTACATAACATAGATCATTTTAGCCCACGCCCACATTTTGGGTGCGTTTTCTTAACAAAACGATTTCTATACCATACCCTGGGCACTTCACCTCCCGTTCAAACACAAAATTTTCTGGAGTACCATTAAAGTCAGTCTTTAAACTTAGTGTGAGCATATGAATTGCCAATCTGATTAGTAGAGTAGAAAATGGACGTGGTGGAATAAGTAGGCGTGTCACTTCCCATACAAAGTAAATATTTAATGTCATATATCTGGAACACTATAATAGTGAGGGTCTTGAATTTTTGTCCAGGCATATTGGTTGTGGTTTTGTGTCGTCGTACAAAAAATTGGCGGGATCGGAAAAGTGGACAAGGCACCTCCCATACAAAAACAAAATATCTGAGTACCTTTCAAGTCACAGTCATCAAAACTTAGAGAGAGCATATGAATTGCTGATCTGAGTAGTAGAGTAGAAAATGGGCGTGGTGGAATAAGTAGGCGTGTTACCTCCCATACAAAGTAAATATTTTATTCCAGATACATATATTTATCACTAAAATGGTGAATGTCTTTCCAAAATCGCGATAATTTTAAATACCGAAAATCCCGAAAACCAAAAAACTTAAATTCCCGAAAACCCGAAATGCCAAAAATTAAAAATTCCGAACACCCAAAAACTCAAAATCCCGAAAACCCAAAATCGCGAAGACCCAAAATCCGAAAAATCAAAATTTCCGAAAACCCAAAAACTTATAATCCCGTATATCCGATAACCTACATATAAAAAATCCCGAAAACGCAAAATCAAAAAAAAAATCCCGAAATCAAAATCCCAAATATTGACAAATTTTGTAAAATGTGTAGCAAATCGCACTGGGTTACAGCAAAGAGGTATAAAAATACATATAGTACGCATCACAGCTAAACATGTTGTGGTTATTTCAGACGCGGGCGTTAAGTGCGAAGTGGAATTTTCGTCGTTCGTATGCATCGGCTATGCTGTTGCTTGATATCATGGCATGGCAATGTGAACACTGGGGTATCAATATTAGTACCCCACATAGTAAATTTTCGTTGTATGAGATGCACACTCTCTGTAGTTGTATCCTCTTTGGTTACTTTGTCTTTTATAGAACCGTACAATTTGTTGTGACATTGTCATTTTCTATATTTATCCCCATCGTGTTTTAAGCCATGTCCACATTTTGGGGATATAAGTTTTACAAATGGGATGGGACAGGGTATACAACGATCCCCACAGTGGATTGTAGCCCTCTCATATGTTTATACCCTATCCCATAGTGTATATTAGTTTTGACATTGAGTTTGTAACATAGAGAAATAATTTCGATACATATACCTCAAAGTATTGATCGATTCAGAATCGCTAGCTGAGTCGATTAAGCCATGTCTGTCTGTCCGTTTTTTTTTTTTTTTTTAAATTCATTTTTATTTTCTTCAACTTATAACTAACTTACATGCTAGACAAAAATTACTGAAAAACTAGCCTACTGATCTACTAACTTAACTAACTTACTTGTCCTCTGCGGAAACCCTAAATTAAATAAGAACAACTTAAAAACTAATGCCTTTCGGCCTAAAATCTAATTAAATTATTTATTATATATTTATCTATTTGTTTACCAAGAAACATTTAAAAAAACTTGGTTTAATATTTTTTTTATTTATATTTAAACTTACTTACTAATTAAAACTACTTATGAACTAACTAAGACTACTTAGAACTAATTAAAACTACTTAAAAATAACTTAAAACTAGAACAGCCACAGCAAGCATTTTGTATTTTTTTTTGTGCCACCACGACTGTTTTTATTAACCTAACCTTAAGTGAAACCTTAGATATATGCAAGTCGGAAATACTTCAAAATGAAAGTCAACTATCTTTAACTATCTGTCTGTCCGTCCGTCCGTCTCTGTGTCACCGATTTTTGGGCCTTAAATTTTGGGCTAGAGTGTTGAAATTTGGTATATAGACTCTCTGACCGACGAAGCAGAACAAGTGTAAACATTATTGAAATCCGCCCACTGCCACGCGCCCTTTTAGAAAAACGCAGTTTTAAGCCAAACCGTAAGGAACTTCAAAAAAGTGTCTGAGGAGAATATTTAGACAATCCTAATATCTATATTTCGTCTATACAAAGTTTTTTGCAACGCCCACTTTTTGGGGGCGTTTTTAGTAAAAAACGCTTTTTGTCCAAATTTTAACACTTTCGAAAAAAAATTTGATGCAAATACTTTCGCAATGGTAATATTAACATTTGGTCCATAGATCATTTTCACCTACGCCCACATTTTGGGGGCCTTTTTTTACAAAAACCATTTGTATACCCCATCCCAAGGCATTTGCAATAGAAATACGTTGTTTTTTGTCGAACCACAAAAGATTTTGATAAACTGTCTGAGCAATATATTGTGACAATATCATTTTCTGTATTTCATCGCCATAAAGCCTATATTTTGAGGATATTAATTTTAAGGATGGGATGAGATAGGGTATTCAACGATCCGCATGTGGTATTACAGTGGTGGCGAGATAATTCGGAAGAACGCAATACATCCGAACACGTGTTATAGTGGGCAGAAACAGCCACTATTCGGATGCGGATATGTCAGAATTAGGCAAGAAGTCTGATGTTTCCAAGACATTAGCAAACGCATTATAACAAGGTCAAATTCAAAATTCGCCAACATAAACCTTGTATCCGCTCACGCCCAAAAGGAGGAATAAGATGGCATAGCTAAAGATTGATTCTACGAGCTCATTGACAAAACCTATGAGCGACTTCCGAAGTACGATGTTTAAATCGTGCTTGGATATTTTAACAAATTTTTTTAAAACATCAACGAATTGGAAAGAATTTCACCATTGGCAGATATATTTATGAGATAATACGGGATATTGTCTACCTCAGCTACGCTATTAACTCGGACAACAACATCTCGTCAGAAATAAAACGAAGGATTACTCTTGTCACCCGCTGCTTCTTCTTGTTAAGAACGCAATTCAGTAATTCAGTAAAGTACTCTGATTTGCACGTTTCAAATTCTTCCTCTGTATCACGGAGAGCAAACTATTTCAATGGCAAGCTGATTGGTTCACAATAACTGTCATTTAAGCTTAACCCATTATCACATGTGACTGTCAATTTGTGACACTGTGTCAATAAGCCCATACAATATGAACTGCACTTCATTTGGTGATTATGCAAATCGCACATAAATACGCGAGCATGTAATTTACCTTAATGACCCACTCCTCTTATCCAATCATGTCATGACAAAGTTGGCAAGTCTTTCCGGCATCCAATCCGACTGCCGAGAGAATGAAGCCCAATGACATCGTCTGACCTCCGGAGTGCAGTTCAATCGGGATCGGCAAGCTAATTGTAGGCGGGTGTGCGCAGCCACGCGCACAATCTATTCAGAATATATTTTATTTAAATGCGGGCGAAACAAACCGAGTACTGGAATAAATTTAATAATCATTTCTAATTAATTACGCTGCCATAAACAACCTAATTGCACTTGAAGTGCATTCTTAGAAGATAATTAAGCGACGCGACACGAACTCCTCTCACGATACTCCGCCGCGGCCGCTCCCACGAATGAGTTGACACTCCAATTAATTTAATAAATTCACATTCATAAAACAACAATCGATTACTGCATATTTTCCTCTTTCCGGTTGATGGATATTAATTTATTAAAAAGCAGGCAACGCGATCGGGATTGTTCGCAACAACACGTTGCAGAGTGTGGATGTGTCTACTAGCTTAAACCAATATTCTGATGATTTATTGAGATGGCCTTGTGAATGCATTAACATTTGATTTTGGCACCGGCTCTTCGAGGCGAGATTCTCTGAGCCGGGGGTAACTGCTATGCTGCTGGCTGCGGCCCGCGGGCTGTGGCGACATCTGTTAAGTGCAGCCGCGTTAGGAGGTTCCGCGTTTAGCGCATGTTATCGTTTTGTACTACGCCTGTTATTAATAGTGAATTGATATTAAAGAAATAAGTCACCGAATGTAGATACATGCAGCTGGAACAAGCTGACGAAGATTAATTATTGAGATAACCGCCACTTGGTGTAGTGAAGGTGTTATTCAGGTAATTTCTCTGACCTCCACGGAGTTGGATGGAGGAACTTATACCAAGATGGTAAAAATTGTAATTTTAACGTTAACGTTAATTTATTTTAACGTTAAATTATTACATGATACTGCAATATATTTTATCTTAAGATTATGTATCTTAATATAATGACTAATTTGAACATAACTATAAGCATTAAGAAGACAAATTGTAACATATTTTATATAATGTAAAAAATTAAAGATTTATTTAAAATTTAACCAAGCAATAAATAAGTGAATACCTCCTTCTGAAAAATAGCTGGTGACGTGTTCCTCTGCAGTTCAGCTGGGAGTCTACTCCAAAGCCGAATTACAGTTGCAACAGTGTGTGTGATTCGTGGTTGTTTAATTCGCAAATATCTACTTGACTGACCGAAAACCAGCATTTCATTCAATTACGCAGGACATAATGGATTACGGAATGCAGTTTTAGTAAAAGTTGAAATATTTATTTATTATAGCGAATCTCCAATAGGTTAGCTTTCAAATTTAAAACGCTAATATATCTTGGCTTATTATAGATGAATCGTATAGTCGTTGTGCACTCATGATCAAGACAGGGATATACGCAACAATTAAATGTTCAAGAAAGGTAATAGTAACGAAGAGGAATATCTCAAACTACGAAGTCCAAAATATATTTTCTTATCTCAACACAAAGTTGAGTTCATAGTAAATTCCAAGTACTCTCGATTTGAGAGAAAATTTCTGCAATAGACACTCTCGCCCACTTTTAGCTGATCAACGAACAATTAGGGATTTTCGCTCACAGCCTCAAAACACACAATCGTGAAAGAGAATCGATCTCAATCAATTCAATGTCTGATTTTCCTCGCTGCCAAAGCAGAGCTTTTGTCTGGAGTGATACACCAGTCAGCAAAATCTTGGGAAAAGTTTTCGAGGGAATTTTCGAGGGAACTTTACAATAGTATGTTCAGCAGTATTAATAACACTTTATTTACCACGGAGAAATTAAATGATTTAGTAAAGGAAATGATTTCAAAAACATATAAGAAGGCTACAATCCGCTGTGCGGATTGTTGAATACCCAATCCCATCCCATTTATAAGACTAATACCCCCAAAATGTGGACATGGCTTAAAACACGATGGGGATTAAATATAGAACATATGAGAAGAGTACAATCCCCTGTGCGGATCGTTTAATACCCTATCCCATCCCATCCTTAAAATTAATATCTCCAAAAAGTGGGCTTTATTAGCCTATAATATAGAAAATGACATTGTCACAACACATTGTTCAAACAGTTTATCAGAATCTTTTGTTGTTTGACAAAACACATCGTTTTCCTCCTGCATATGCTATGGGGTAGGGTATACAAACGGTTTTTGTAAGAAAACGCCCTCAAAAAGTGGGCGTGGGCTAAAATGATCTATGGACGAAATGTTTATATTAATATTACTATTCTGCATCAAAATTTTTTTCGAAAATTTTAAAATTTGACCGTAAAACGTTTTTTATTAAAAACGCCCCCAAAAATGGGCGTGGCAAAAAACTTTATATAAATGAAATATAGATATAACGATTTTCTAACTATGTTTCTCAGACACTTTTTTGAAATTCCTTATGGTTTAGCCAAAAAACACGTTTTTCTAAAAATGGGGCGTGGCAGTAGGCGGATTTCAAAAATTTTTACACTTGTTCTGCTGGGAGCAACAAAGAGCACGTGTACCGTGATACATAGGGGTATATTAGTTTTGATACATAGTTTGTAACATAGAGAAATAATTTAGCTAAATATACCTCAAAGTATATGGATCGACTCAAAATCGATAGCTGAGTCGATTAAGCCATGTCTGTCCGTCCGTCCGTCCGTACGTCACCAGTTTTTGGGCCTTAAATTTTGAGCTAGAAGGATGAAATTTGGTACAAGATCTCTTTGTTGCTCCCAGCAGAACAAGTGTAAACATTTTTGAAATCCGCCCACTGCCACGCCCCCTTTTTAGAAAAACGTATTTTTTGGCCAAACCATAAGGAATTTTGAAAAACTTTCTGAACAACATATTTAGACAATCTGAATATCTGTATTTCGTTCATATAAAGTTTTTTGCCACGCCCACTTTTGGGGGCGTTTTTAATAAAAAACGTTTTCCGGTCAAATTTTCAAATTTTCGAAAAAACTTTTGATGCAGAATCATTAGCAATTTAAATATGAACGTTTCGTCTATAGATCATTTTAACCCACGCCCACTTTTTGGGGGCGTTTTTATATAAAAACCATTTTTATACACCACCCCATAACATATGCAGTAGAAAACCTTGTCTTTTGTAGAACCGTAAAAGTTTTTTATAAGCAGTCTGAAGAATTTGTTGTCACCATTCCATTTTCTTTATTTTATCCACATCGTGTTTTTAGCCATGTCCACTTTTTGGGGATTTTAGATTTACAGAGAGGATGGGATAGGGTATTCAACGATCCGCACAGTGGATTGTAGCCTTCTAATATGTTTATATTAGTTTTGACATTAAGTTTGTAACATAGAGAAATAATTTCGATACATATACCTCAAAATATATGGATCGATTCAGAATGGCTAGCTGAGTCGATTTAGCCATGTCTGTCTGTCCGTCCGTCCGTCCGTCTGTACCTCACCGATTTTTAGGCCTTAAATTTTGAGCTAGGATAATGAAATTTGGTATATCGGATCCTCGCCCGTGCCTACAGAACAAGTGTAAAAATTTTTGAAATCCGCCCACTGCCACGCCCCCTTTTAAGATAAACTCAGTTTTTGGCCAAACCGTAATGAATTTTAAAAAAGTGTCCGAGAAGAATATTTAGAGAATCGTAATATCTATATTTCGTCAATACAAAGTTTTTTGCCACGCCCACTTTTTGTGGGCGTTTTATATAAAAAACCTTTTTTGGCCAAATTTGAAAATTTTCCAAAAAAAAAATTTGATGCAAAATCATTGGTAGTATTAATATGAACATTTCATCAGTAGACCATTTTAACCCACGCCCACTTTTTGGGGGCGTTTTCCTACAAAAACCATTTGTATGCCCTACCCCAAGGCATATGCAATACAAAAACGTGGTTTTTTGTCGAACCATAAAAGAATTTGATAATCCCTCGGAACAATATGTTGTAACAACGTCATTTTCAATACTTTATGACCATAAAGACCATATTTTGGGGATATCAATTTTAAGGATGGGATGGGATAGGGTTGTAGGAAACGCTTATTTTTGTCAGTCGTATACGTGTTATTTTGATTTCTGTTCGAAGAGTACAGTCTTGAAAATAAAACTAAGAAAATAAAAAGGTATGTAATGTTTAAAAGTTAAACTGACTTCGGAGTGGATGTTGTCAAGGATGGTACATGGTTGGAAGCTGAGTGCAACGTAAACTCCGAAAAATTAAAGCTTTTCGATCCGAAGATGGTAGGTATACCTCAGTGAGAGCATTTACATCTTAAGCTCTCCCCCACTATAACATCTTATCTGCGGCATACGAAGAACTTTTCAGGCCTCGCCTTTTTTTTTAAATTCTCTGGCATGTAAATGCGTAACGAGCCGTCCAGTGCTATGGACAGCAAGAACCCCCCCACCGACGAGCTAGAACGTGCTAATGCTAGCATGCCAAGCGGTCATGGCCTGGACACCCTTCCACTTTTGCTGCCTGGACTGGCCTAGTGTGCCTGTAAGCACTAGGTCATAAAGGTGGTCGTGTAAGTGGAAGGTACAAAATGATGGAAGTTTCGAGGATGAGTTCGATCCATCTCGATAAGAATACTTCTATGTATTGGGTTTTCATCCAATACCTAAACCATGTATCGAGAACTCGTTTTTTTCGAAATCTTCCTAGTTTCGAACAACACCGTCGAACCGGAATTTCGTTACAGGTGGCGCCCAACGTGGGGCCCGAATCGTTTCTTCAATTTTTGTATGCTTTAAGAATAAAAATATTTTTTTTTTTTTTGAAGTTAATGTTTTGAAAATCTTGGCAGAGTTTGAAAACTTGTATGAACTTATCTACCGCTGAAGTAGGATCTTGATACCTTAGGTTTAATTTTGTTTCTTATATTATAAATAATTTGTTTTTGCTTAAATTTTGTGGATGTTAATATCCAGTACATAAGAGTAAAGTATCTCTAAAATATACTGCGCGTTCATCCCTTTTTTTTTTGCTTAGATTATGTCATCAGGCTATGTTTGAATTAGACAGCCAGTATCTGGGTTGACTTTTATCCTCATTTAGTCTGGGTCGTTCTTACATAACCTGCATGTGCATCTTATTTATATTTAAGAATCGAATTAGGTTAGAATAAGTATCGTAGGAATGTTTTAGGGAGTGGCGTAAGAATTAGACAGCCAGTATCAGGGTTGACTTTTATCTTCAGTTAGTCTGGGTCGTTCTTACACCTCTTGCTCGTTCCAATATATTTATGTTATCATTAGTTTAAATTTAAAATGTTTTGTATAAATAACAAATTTTGTTTTATAATAAATTTGTATAAATAATAAATATACATATGCATACATTTGTAAAATGTATACTTTTTATAATTTAGCCATTGTTTTTGTATCTTTTATCCTTTCATTTAAACTTTTTTTTATTTCTAAACTATTTGAGTAGTTATTCTGTGGTAGTGGAAAAGTATATAACTTGGCCGATAACAGATTTAAGCCTTAGTCTGTTATGTCCGATGCAAGTTTCCATTTCCATTTTTTAGTTTAAGATGGTATCAAGAACAATACTTTAGTTATGTTGGCTTCGCTAGATTTGTTGGCTTCGAAAAGCGGATTGTGGGTTTTCATATTGTTTTCTTTTTTTTTCAATCATCGTCATCGATCCCCTATGAGTATCAGAGTCAAGGTGTCACATCCACCTAATTTTATGATATTAGTTTTGAGAACATTCTTTTAAATTTTGAGAATAATTTGAGACTTTGAATTTCATTTTTTTTTTAAATTGAAATATATTAAAATTCTAAAACTGGATTTTCGTTTTGCAATTTAGAAAGATTTTCGTTTTTCTTCTTCCTTTGTATTATTTTTTTTATACAGTTATTCAATATCTCCTTTTTTTTGAGTTTCAACTTTTATACATTATACAATGTCTTTTAATCGTTCGGTATCGAAAGTAAAGAGTAATTACCATCTGCGAAAAAAGAGAGTTGCATTAGACATATCAAACTTCCCCACTTTCGCTTCTAGTTCAGGTCACCCATCAACATCGGATGTGCCTAGAACTAGCATGGATTCATCATCTATGCAAAATCCCAGAATGAATGCAGCTTCTGCTTCTGTACAGCCTGTAGAACCTAGGCAAAGTCTGAATTCATCAACTCAAGATGCTAACCGTACTGCAAGTTCTGTGCACCCCATTCCACCTCCAGTACCCCTAGATAATTCGAGAACATCTCATCAAGATGCACACGATTCTGAGGAAGATCTGGCTCAGTACATTCAAGAAGTGGTGACTGCGTCTCTTGGAATTAGTAGAACTGAAGATATTCGTCTGATGCGAAAAGAATTAAAGAAGAATAGAGATGAGCTAAGGCAGGAAATCGGGAATATTATTCGCGAAACTCTCTCTGCCCCAACTCCTACCAATCGCAGTGAATACGAAGTTCGAAGACGTCCACCGCCACTTCCTACAGCAGAACCACTTCCGACAGCTATTCCACAGAATCCTCAGCCGGAGAATGTATTTGATACTTCTCGAGCTGATGATTTTATCGCTCAGCTGGACAACATGCATCTTCATAATGCTTCCGCTCCATCTTCTCGCGACGTTCCTCCTCCGGATGCACCTTCTTCGTCGCAATTGAATTTTAGAGGACACCCTTCCACTTTTGCTGCCTGGACTGGCCTAGTGTGCCTGTAAGCACTAGGTCATAAAGGTGGCCGTGTAAGTGGAAGGTAACAAAATGATGGAAGTTTCGAGGATGAGTTCGAACCATCTCGATAAGAATACTTCGGTGTATTGGATTTTCATCCAATACACAAACCATTTATCGAGAACCCATTTTTCGAAATCTTCCTAGTTCGAACAACACCGTCGAACCGGAATTTCGTTACAGGGTATTAAACGATCCGCACAGCGGATTGTAGCCTTCTCAAATGTTTTTTTCAGCGTTTTGCACACATGTTGATTAAACAATAGCGATTGGAGGGAATGTAGCATGCTTATCTTTTTCGTTTGAAAAAGATAGCTTGTATTTTTTCAACATTTAGCATTATTTTCCACTTAGTAAAAAAGCTTAAAAGAATTTTTAAGAGATGATATTTATGCGATGTAAATACAAGAGTGTCATCCGCGTAAATAGCAAAACCGCAAGGAGGAGGATAAGGAATATCAGATGTAAATACATTGTACAATATTGGTCCGACAACAGAGCCTTGTGGAACCCCAGTGTTAAAGTATTTTATTTCAGACTGAACATTATTAACAGACACACTAAAAGAGCGATTACTTACACTGAACCAAAAAGGTACATAATTCGTCTGAATAAGTTCATATATATTATGAAACATATGAGAAGGCTACAATCCGCTGTGCGGATCATTGATTACCCTATCCCATCCCATCTGTAAAACTAATATCCCCAAAAAGTGGACATGGCTTAACACACAATGGTGATTTAATATAGAAAATGACATCGTCACCACAAATTTTACGGTTCTACAAAAGACATGGTTTTTCTTCTGCATATGCTATGGGGTAGCGTATAAAAATGGTTTTTATATAAAACTAGCTGCCCGGCCCGGCTTCGCCCGGGTACTGTTTCGTTTTAGGGTCCGTAATAGTATTTTAGTGTTAGTAGTATTTATTTTCTCAAAGCTGACCTGAGAGATTTTCTCCATATTTTTTTCCGTAAGAACCTTGTACAGAGTATTAGAAAACTACAAAAAAACATATGAGAAGGCTACAATCCGCTGTGCGGATCATTGAATACCCTATCCCATCCTATCCATAAAACTAAAATCCCCAAAAAAGTGGGCATGGCTAAAAACACGATGTGGATAAAATAGGAAAAATGATATAGTGACAACAAATTCTTCAGACTGCTTACAAAACACTTTTACGGTTCTACAAAATACAAGGTTTTCTCCTTGTATTTATACCCTTTTCCCATAGGGGGTATATTAGTTTTGATACTTAGTTTGTAACATAGAGAAATAATTTTGCTACATATACTTACTTACTTACTTAAGTGGCGCTACAGTCCGGAATGAAGCTGGGCCTCAACCAACATGCCTCTCCAATTAGCCCGGTCCTTAGCTAACTTTACTACTAAATTGCCTTCTTAGCCCGAAGAAACAGCGGTTGACAAGAGTAATTCTTCGTTTAATTTCTGACGAGATGTTGTTGTCAGAGCTAATAGCGGAGCCGAGGTAGACAAAGTCCCGTACTACCTCAAAGTTATATCTGTCAATGGTGACGTTCTGTCCAATTCGTCGATGTTGTGAGTCCTTTCGTGATGACAGCATATACTTAGTCTTACCCTCATTTACTGCTAAACCCATTTTCGCCGCTTCCTTCTCTATACTAGCAAACGAGGCTATGACATCACGTTGAGTCCTACCAATGATGTCAATATCGTCAGCGTATGCTAGTAGTTGCACCGACTTTTGGAAAATTGTGCCTCTGGTGTTGGCTTTGGAGTTTTGCACAATTCTCTCAAGAATCAGATTAAAGAAGTCACATGACAGCGCATCGCCTTGCCTAAATCCTTTTTTGGTAATGAATGTGTCGGTGAGGTCGGTTCCGACCCTGATGGAGCAGCGAGAATTCTCTATCGTCATCCTACACAAACGGACGAGTTTGGGCGGTATACCAAAACTAGACATGGCTCTGTACAGTTCGTCTCTATAAATGCTGTCATATGCGGCTTTGAAATCGATGAATAGGTGGTGGGTATCGATTTGGACTTCTTGAGTTTTTTCCAGGATCTGCCGAAGTGTGAAAATTTGATCGTTTGTGGACTTTCCTGGCCTAAAACCACACTGATAAGGGCCAATCAGGTTGTTGGTAAACGGTTTCAGGCGTTCACATATTACGGCAGATAGGATCTTGTAGGCGATGTTGAGGAGACTTATGCCTCTGTAGTTGGCGCAGTTCAGAGGGTCTCCTTTTTTGTGGATCGGGCAAACGATGCTGAGGTTCCATTCTTCAGGCATATTTTCATCCGACCAGATTTGGCTTATGAGTTGGTGGATGTTACTTACCAAGTCATCTCCGCCGGCCTTATAGAGCTCAGCGGGAAGGCCGTCATTTCCGGCAGCCTTATTAAGCTTGAGTTTAGATATTGCTATCCTCACTTCACTCAGGTCGGGTGGTTGGCAGTTTTCGCTGTCGTTGCCAATATTGAATGGTTCGTTCTGCCTGACAGCGGAATGTTGTTCGTCATCGCCGTTTAACAGTCTGCAGAAGTGGTTCTTCCATATCCTCAGCATCGACTGTGTCTCAACTACAATATTTCCTTGTTCATCTCGACAGGATTCTGTTCGAGCCTTGTATCCTTGGCTTTGACGTTTTACACTTTGGTAAAACTTGCGAACATCGTTCCTGGAGTGGCACCTCTCTATATCCTCGATCGCGCGCTTTTCTTGCTCTTTTTTCTTCTTGCTGAAAAGCCGATGTTCTTCCCTTCTTCTTTGCCTATAGAGCTCAATGGCAGCTCTCGTCTTCACCTGCAGCTTAGCCTTGTAGGCCTCGTTCTTGGCTGCGAGCATCTGTCGGCATTCCTCATCAAACCAGGGGTTTCTTGCTGGTGGGCGCGAGAAACCTAGCACATCAGTTGCGGCTGATCTAATGGCCTGTTGGCATCGTTGCCATTGCTCTTACACATTCGATGCTGGTGGTATGGTGTTAATCGAGAGGTTAAGGGATACGCGTTGTGCGAAGGTCTTGGCGGTCTCTTGCGATTGCAGTCTTTCGACATTAAATTTTTTCACAGTATTTCTGGATTGTTGTGGCGTGGTGGATATCCGCATTCTTACCTTGGCTGCTACAAGGTAGTGATCCGAGTCGATGTTAGCTCCTCGGAATGTTCGGACATCCAAAATACTGGATGCGTGCCTCTTATCTATCGCAATGTGATCAATTTGGTTGACCGTTCGTTGATCTGGAGACCGCCATGTCCCCTTATGGATATCGAGGTGAGGAAACCGTGTGCTGGCTATAGTGGCATTTCGTTCCGTAGCGAAATCAACTAGCCTAAGTCCGTTACCAGACGTGTTGTCGTGTAGGCTATGTTTTCCGACAATACTTCTAAAGATGTCTTCTCTTCCTACCTTTGCATTAAAATCTCCCAGCACGATTTTAACATCGTACTTCGGTAGTCGCTCATAGGTTTTGTCGAGGAGCTCGTAGAAGCAATCCTTAGTTATATCATCTTTTTCTTCCGTCGGAGCGTGAGCGCATATAAGGCTTATGTTGGCGATTTTGGCCTTGATGCGGATTGTTACTATGCGTTCGCTAATATCTTGGAAACATAAGACTTCTTGCCTAAGTCTGGCACTTATAACAAATCCGCATCCGAATAGTCGCTGTTTCTGCTCACTATAACACGGTCCGTAGTATATGTCACAGTTTTTCATCCTCTTTTTGCCGGGCCCATCCCATCGTATTTCCTGGATGGCAGTAATGTCTGCTTTGTAGCAGTTAAGGGCTTCCGCTAGTTGTTCGCCTGCGCCTCTCCTGTTTAATGTTCTCACATTCCAGGTGCAGATACGAACGTCGTTGTCCTTTTTTCGTTTAGCAGGGTCGTCAACAATAAAATCAGTCCTTTCCGAGGCTATTGGTTGCTTCGTAACCATGTTTTTTTTCTGTGGGTGGGTAGTTAACCCAAAGCACAACCCCCAACCTGGAGGGCCAGTTCCGATTTATTAGATACCCCTAGGACACGGGGCCATCAGTATCCACTACGGGATTGAGCGCTGCCGTTGGCCTTTCGGTTCATCCGCCACCATCTCTGTTCAAGGGGCCTGACTAACCCTTGAAATTCCTAGACAACCTGTTGTCCGAATATGTCAGAGCAGCTCATCTAGGTTCGCCTGGGACAGCAGGCCGGGTATTCATCCGTGCCATTCTCACCAGGGTGTTTATAGTGTTGCTGTTTTTCGTCGTATTATCAACACTCGCACTTATCGTTTAGCAAGTCAAATCCGGTTGGATGAGACCAGTATCCGATGGTTACCACTTGGAGGTAAAGATAAGCACATTTGATGTGTAGTCAGAGTTGCAACACTGGGCATTGCCAAGTTAACGCCAATCAGAGTCTACCCTCGTTCTACAACACCCAACCATATTAGTTTTGATACTTAGTTTGTAACATAGAGAAATAATTTTGCTACATATACCTCAAAGTATATGGATCGACTCAGAATCGCTAGCTGAGTCAAACTAGCCATGTCTGTCTGTCCGTCCGTCCGTCCGTCTGTCTGTTCGTCACCGATTTTTGGGCCTTAAATTTTGAGCTAGGATAATGGAATTTGGTATATAGGATCCTTGGCCGAGTCACCAGAACAAGTGTAAAAATTTTTAAAATCCGCCCACTGCCACGCCCACTTTTGGAAAAAACATAGTTTTAAGCCAAACGGTAAGGAATTTCAAAAACGTGTCTGAGCAGCATATTTAGGCAATCCTAATATCTATATTTCGTTCATACAAAGTTTTTTGCCACGCCCACTTTTTGGGGGCGTTTTTAGTAAAAAACGCTTTTTGTCCAAATTTTAAAACATTCGAAAAAAATTTTGATGCAAATACTTCCGCAATGGTATTATAAACATTTTGTCAATAGATCATTTTCACCTACGCCCACATTTTGGGGGCGTTTTCTTACAAAAACCATTTGTATACCCCATCCCAAGGCATTAGCAATATAAATACGTTGTTTTTTGTCTAACCACAAAAGATTTTGAGAATCTGTCTGAGCAATATATTGTGACAATGTCATTTTCTGTATTTCATCGCCATAAGGCCTATATTTTGAGGATATTAATTTAAAGGATGGGATGGGATAGGGTATTAAACGATCCGCACAGCGGATTGTAGCATTCTCATATGTTTTTTTATGAAAACGACCTCAAAAAGTGGGCGTGGCAAAAAACTTTATAGATATGGACAAAATTTCAAAAATTTCAAAAATGTTTACACATATTCTGTAGGTACTGACGAGGATCCTGTATACCAAATTTCATTATCCTAGCTCAAAATTTAAGGCCCAAAAATCGGTGACGAACAGACAGACGGACGGACAGACGGACGGACGGGCAGACAGACATGGCTAATTCGACTCAGCTAGCGATTCTGAGTCGATCCATATACTTTGAGGTATATGTAGCTAAATTATTTCTCTATGTTACAAACTAAGTATCAAAACTAATATACCCCTATGGGATAGGGTATAAAAATCTTATGCATTTTACATTATCCGCATGAATACTGCATAAAATTTAATGAATTGAGGTGTATGAACGCCGTTCATAGAAATTATGTACAAAATTATTTTCAGTGTATTGGATTATTTTACACAAAAAGTACGGGAAATTGAAACCAAACATTTTGAAAACAAGACCGTTATGCCACATAGAGTCAAAAGCTTTGTCTATATCAAGCATAACCATGCCTGTGAATTTTTTTTCAGAGCGTTGTTCTTTAACGTGGTTGACTAATCTTAAGGCCTGTTGAGTAGTACTATGGGAGTTCCGGATACCAAATTGTTCATTTGGAAAAATGTTACGATCCGAAATAAACAGCATTAAATTTTTCTTAATGACTTTTTCTAATAGTTTGCCAGGTTTGTTGATTGGAATAACATTTGCCAGTTTCCAAGAATCGGGGAAAAAATTTATTTTCAAGCAAGCATTTATAATAAATTTTATAAAACTGATGCCAGCCTTGGGTAATTCTTTTAAATAAAGGTGTCTTATTTTATCAAAACCAGGTGTTTTTCTTGACTTGAGAATGCTTAAGTGAAATTCATGCCGATTGTGATACGGTCACTTAGATTTTCTGACACTTAGTGATTTTTAGCAAAATTGGAAGCAAGCTCATTTTCTTTGTCAACATCACTGTAAATGTAATTTTGCAGAGGTGGGATCTGTCTATTTTTGTTTTTGATACTTTTAGCAGTGCCGATATCTTTGCCAATTTCTTCTGGTAGAATTTCTAAAATTTATCAAATCTAAGATATGATTTGGCAATTGGGGAAACCGTTTGGTTTTTTGTACTTTTGGTACGGATTCATCAAACGAATGAAGAATATTACGGGAAAAATATTCCATTGCAACATACATCGTTTTTGTAAGTACAGATTCAAGGTTTGTAGGAAAGTTTCTTAAATTTAAGGTAATTTTTTTCCGATAAGTGCCCCATTTGCGTTTTTAAGATCTGATATGTATTCAGTCTTACATTCTCTGGAACAATTAAATGTACATAACACTGGATTATGGTCCGAACAAAGGGAACACACAGAAATTGGTTGAGATAAATGGCTAGAAACATTAATTATAAAAATATTAATCACAGATGGACGATTACGAGAACTAACAGGTACGTAAGTTGGTGTTGAGGGATATGAGATGGTGAGTGGGAAATCATTACAAAGATTTGACAATACTGTTCCCCAGGCGTTTGCCCTACTGCAACCCCAGTTTCAATTTCTACAATTGAAAACTCCACCAATTATAAGATCTCCATTTGTACTGAATAATTTTCTAAAATCATTCGAGAGCCCTATTTATACCCTATCCCATAGGGGTATATTAGTTTTGTTAGATTGTTTGTAACATAGAGAAATAATTTAGCTACATACACCTCAAAGTACATGGATCGACTCAGAATCGATAGCTGAGTCGATTTAGCCATGTCTGTCCGTCTGTTCGTCACCAGTTTTTGGGCCTTAAATTTTGAGCTAGAGTGATGAAATTTGGTACACGTGCTCTTTGTTGCTCCCAGCAGAAAATGTGTAAGCATTTTTGAAATCCGCCCACTGCCACGCCCCCTTTTTTAGAAAAACGTAGTTTTTGGCCAAACCGTAAGGAATTTTTAAAAATAGTGTCTGAGAAGCGTATTTACAAAATCTTAATATCTATATTTCGTTCATATAAAGTTTTTTGCCACGCCCACTTTTTGGGGGCGTTTTTAATAAAAAACGCTTTTCGGTCAAATTTTACAATTTTCAAAAAAAATGTTGATGCAAAGCCATTAGTAATATTAATATGAACATTTCTTCTATAGACCATTTTAACCCACGCCTACTTTTTGGGGGCGTTTTTATATAAAAAAAACATTTTTATACTCAACCCCATAACTTATGCAGGAGAAAAACCTTGTCTTTTGTAGAACCGAAACATTAAATTAATCAACTTTTATTTAACCTGCACCTTATTATACCCTATCCTATAGGGGTATATAAGTTTTGATACATAGTTTGTACCATAGAGTAATAATTTAGCTACATATACCTCAAAGAATATGGATCGACTCAGAATCGCTAGCTGAGTCGAATAAGCCATGACTGTCTATCCGTCCGTCCGTCCGCCTGTCTGTTCCTCACAGATTTTTGGGCCTTAAATTTTGAGCTAGAATAATGAAATTTGGTATATAGGATCCTTGTCCGTGCCACCACAACAAGTGTAAACATTTCTGAAATCCGCCCACTGCCACGCCCCCTTTTTAAAAAACGTAGTTTTTGGTCAAACCGTAAGGAATTTTGAAAAAGTGTCTGAAAAGCGTATTTAGAGAATCGTAATATCTATATTTGGTTCATATAAAGTTTTTTTTGCCACGCCCACTTTTTGGGGGCGTGGATGGGATGGGATAGGGTATACAACGATCCGCACAGCGGATTGTAACCTTCTCATATGTTTAGAGTCATATTTGCTTCCTTTAAATGGACAATTTCTTTACGAAGCTCTTCGCAGAGCAGTTCGACATTGTTAAGCCTTGTTTGAAGAACGTCGTTTTCTTCCTTTAGGCTCTTATTTTTCATTGAGTCTCGTTTTTCGTGGTGTTGTCGAGCTCCTTAAGACACACATATTTTTTTGAGATACAGATGTAGGTGAACTCGTTACCCTTGAACTTTTCCCGAAAGGGTTACACATTTGCAATAATTGGAATGAAAATAGAGAAGAATATATTGAAGAAAGAGAAGAAGGTTAAGTAAGGAACTACAGGACACTTAGACACAAACAAGAGCCTAGTTAAAGAAAAATATTTGAACAAATTCATACAAGAAACTTTAAAAGACCTCACAAATTTCAGATCAACTGGACATTGACGACATTTCTTCTGATAAAAATAAAAAACACATGAAAAAGCTACAATCCGTTGTGTGGATTGTTGAATACCCTATCCCATCCCATCCTTAAAATTAATATCTCCAAAAAGTGGGCTTTATTAGCCTATCATATAGAAAATGACATTGTCACAACATATTGTTCAAACAGTTTATCAGAATCTTTTGTTGTTTGACAAAAAACATAGTTTTTCTCCTGCATATGGGGTGCTATGGGGTAGTGTATACAAACGGTTTTTGTAAGAAAACGCCTCCAAAAAGTGGGCGTGGCAAAAAACTACTACGTTTCTCAGACACTTTTTTTAAAATTCCTTACCGTTTGGCCAAAAACTACGTTTTTCTGAAAAAATTTTTTACACTTTTTCTGCTGGGAGCAACAAAGACCACGTGTACCAAATTTCATCATTCTAGCTCAAAATTTAAGGCCCAAAAACTGGTGACGTATATTTTAATGAGACATTAAAAAGTACATGTTGGAGTAACATTACTTGATCCTTATTTCTTTTATATTCAATCTGAATTCATACACTTTGCACTTTTTTATACCCTATCCCATAGGGGTATATTAGTTTTGATACTTAGTTTGTAACATAGAGAAATAATTTAGCTACATATACCTCAAAGTATATGGATCGACTCAGAATCGCTAGCTGAGTCGATTTAGCCATGTCTGTCTGTCCGTCCGTCCGTCCGTCTGTACGTCACCGATTTTTAGACCTTAAATTTTGAGCTAGGATAATGAAATTTGGTATATGGAATCCTCGTCCGTGCCACCAGAACAAGTGTAAAAATTTTTGAAATCCGCCCACTGCCACGCCCCTTTTTAGAAAAACTTATTTTTTGGCCAAACGGTAAGGAATTTCAAAAAAGTGTCTGAGCAGGATATTTAGACAATCCTAATATCTATATTTCGTTCATAGAAAGTTTTTTGCCGCGCCCACTTTTTGGGTTCGTTTTTAGTAAAAAACGCTTTTTGTCCAAATTTTCCATAGATCATTTTCACCTACGCCCACATTTTGGGGGCGTTTTCTTACAAAAACCATTTGTATACCCCATCCCAAGGCATTAGCAAGAGAAATACGTTGTTTTTTGTCGAACCACAAAAGATTTTGAGAAACTGTCCGAGCAATATATTGTGACAATGTCATTTTCTGTATTTCATCGCCATAAGGCCTATATTTTGAGGATATTAATTTAAAGGATGGGATGGGATAGGGTTTTCAACGATCCGCATAGCGGATTGTAGCCTCTCATATGTTTTTTTTTGTTTGTTTCTTAAAAAAAAATCTTTATGAATTATAAAATAAATACTTTCAACCACCCTGTAATTTCAGTAACCAAATGTCTAATCATTTGCTGTCTCTTTTAATTTGTTTTGGCTTTACGAATTTGACAGTTTTGAGTTATATAGCTATATTGAAGTAATGAAGAGGGGTGGTTGCACGCGTTTTTGTTTCGATCTCCGTAAAACGAATCAATTATAAGTTCTTTTAAATAAAGTTTAAGAGTTTATTGATAAATCTGTTTTATTGTTCGCTCGATCCTCAGGCAGTCCGACTGAAGTCGTTGCATGTGGTATAAGTGCAACTTACAAATAAAATTACAAAAAAATTGGACTACGCCATCGTCTGCGGATTCTCTCCCAGACATTCTGCGATAAAACATTGGTGCCTCCTGTGAGGACTGTCTGCGATCACTAGAGCACAACATAAGAAACAATTCCCAATTTGTATTTTTCTCGAATTGAAGCAACCACCACCTCATACCGACATAAAGAGCATCGCATTGTATCCACCAGCACGAGGCTGGACATAACCACAAATTTGCACAGAAAATTGCATTGCGTCCGTCACCACGGCATACCGACATACCTACCTATATATCAGCCTGTGTAGAACATCGTCTCTCATAAAGCAATACGAGGCTGGACAAACCCTCCGCTCGACATAGACTATTGGATTTCATCATACAACACGCCGCATCATAAGCTGAATACTGTCACAGCCCTTTTCATCATTCACTTCGTAGCTGGACATAGCATCAACATCGGAATAAAGGTAAGTGCATTTTATTTATTATCATTGTGAGTTGGTTATTGTATTTCATTAAATGGCGGAAGAGAAACCGGGCTGCTGCGCAGCAGCCTATATCAGTGAACAGACAGCTCTTTTATCTTCGGTGAACAAAACTCTTATCAACTTTGAAAAGGATTCACCTAGTCGCAAAACTAAGGCATATTTTCAAATTCGTTTGGAATCTTTGGAATCACTGCGGACGCAGTGAAACGCATAAGAATCTTTTGCCACTACTTGCAGAAGAAGATGTGCATAAATATTATGTAGGAATCTGACTAGACGACATCTGCAAAACAAACAACGACGAATACCAACTGCAACGAGACCCAATATACACACGTACGCAAAAACAGACGAAGATGTGGGAACCGACGGTTGAACATGTTTCAACGTGCAATAACATGCAGCTGGCACACTCCAAGTACAGACGACAGCGTTACCAGATTTAGCAGTTTCCTGCGATTTTAGCAGTTTTTGATCATGAAAATGACCTGCAGCAGTTTTTTTTAGCATTTTCTTAAATTTTAGCATTTTTTGGCAGTTTTCAAACAAAAAAAAAATTTATACATGTTTTTAATTGTTTGGGCGACAGTAAACACGAATACACGATCGTCTTCAAGAAAAATTATTCCAAAGAAGAAATACGCAGTTAGTGTCAGAAAGCAAACAAAGTAAACACAGCTGTTTATGTGTGGTGTCGTTGTGGTGGACACCTATTGATGTAACTGTGTAGCATTTCCAAATGGAAATGGTGCAGATAGTTATTATATTATTTACATAGGCATTGCTTGGACAACGACACTCAATCCAAATTGTGTATTTATTAAATACGTACGTCACTCGGTTGCTCTAGCTTTCAGTCATTGCAGTAAGAAATTGCCAAAATCCATAGAGCAATTGGTCAAAACATACTTTTCTCAAAGTAGTAAAAGCCAACGAGAATTTTTAGAATTCCAAGAGTTTTTTTGAAACAGAAAAGCATAGGATTTTGCGCCATTGAGACATTAGATGCCTATCGCTACATGCTTGCGTCAATCAAATTATAGAACAATGGAGTGCATTAATATTGTGAATATTTAACAACAAATTCTGTCCCAAACGAATCTATTTTTAATAGTTTGAATGACAGTATAATAATAATTTTTATGCTATGGACTACAATTTCCTATGGTAAACAAATTCAACCTTATATTTCAAAGCGATTATGCTTATGTATCCAACAATAACTAAATTTGCAATATTTAAGCTTACTGGCATCTAATACTGCTTGTGAAACAATAAGGGCATTCATGCAACATCGTAATTTTACTACGTGCGAAAGATTATAACTTTACGACGACGTTTCATGAACGACCCTAAAACATCATCACTAAATAATGCGGTAACCCACTGAATTTAATCTCATTTTAGTAATTTATTTATTGATAGAATTTTGTTCTTATTGTTGTCTTTCCGCTCTCGATAATTTGTTTCAGTTTAGCGCAACTTTTGCTGTGTGATAGTGACTGATTAAATGTCAAAATAGCAATTCAAAAGTTTACAACATTTACCACCTCAGTTTACGCACCCAATTCCTGTGAGAAAATTCCGATATTGTTAGAAAAGATTTCCCGTACAAAATTTGACAGTTCATTTATCACGTCGTAATTTTATCACGTTTACAACGTTTACGACAACTTTCCGATGTTGCATGAATACCCCTTATATTTTCGCAGGTAAATTCGTTAAAAACTAAAAACTGTAATCGCTTCAGTAACGAAAATGTTGCTTTACAAGTAAAGCAGGGGGTTTCTTAAGGTGAAGGCTGTTATAGTGCGTACCAAATCAGTTGGCCAACGGTCGATTGCGCAGAGAGAGGATTTAAGAGCAATTTAAGATATTGTAAAATAAATTTTAAGAGACCTGCGCAGTAGATTGGCCAACTGATTTGGTACGCACTATATAACTTTGTTCCAACAAATAAAATGGTAACTTTAATAAATTCAAAAATTCTCTATAAAGATTCCGAACGATTTAATTTAATAACTTTGTACATATTTCAATTTAAAAATTTTCATCTTTTATGTGTATGTATATGTATTTTTTGAACTAAAAAAACGTATTTCTCAAGGAAAAATCGATCGCAGTTTTTTTTTTAGCATTTTTTTACATTTTCGTCTAGCAGGTTTTGCAGTTTTTCGTCCTAGCTTTAGCAGGTTTAAAAAATGTTATCTGGTAACGCTGACAGACGAATACAAGACGACAACAACACACAAGACGAACGAACAAAGGACGAGAGCAATATACACGAACGAAGACGAACTAAGAAGTCAGTCGTAAATTACCCGTCGATCGTGGTTGATGCTTATTCCAAATGCTCCGTAAACCTACATGAATTAACTTTTAGTTTCACATTTTTATTAAACACAAATATCACAATACATATATATATTAAATAAAATAAATTAAATAATATAAATTAATACGGGCTTTGTAGTTATCATTTTACAAATCCCACATTAAATGGGGGCTCAAACGAGATTGTGTAAAAAGTGAAACTGTGCGATAACACTAATTATCCACAAAGTGCATTTGTTTTGAAGCGAAAAGTGAAAAATAAAAGACATAGAAAGGGCAACAACACAAAAAAAGAAAAAAAACATATGAGAAGGCTACAATCCGCTGTGCGGATCGTTGAATACCCTATCCCATCCTATCCATAAAACTAAAATCCCCAAAAAAGGGGGCATGGCTAAAAACACGATGTGGATAAAATAGAAAAAATGATATAGTGACAACAAGTTCTTCAGACTGCTTACAAAACAATTTTGCGGTTCTACAAAAGACAAGGTTTTCTCCTGCATATGTTATGGGGTAGTGTATAAAAATGGTTTTTATATAAAAACGCCCCCAAAAAGTGGGCGTGGGTTAAAATGGTATATAGACGAAATGTTCATATTAATAATGTTAATGATTCTGCATCAAATTTTTTTTCGAAAAATTTAAAATTTGACCGAAAACAGTTTTTAATTGAAAACGCCCCCAAAAAGTGGGCGTGGCAAAAAACTTTATATGGACGAAATATAGATATTAATATTGTCTAAATATGTTGTTCAGAAACTTTTTTAAAATTCCTTACGGTTTGGTCAAAAACTGAGTTTTTCTTAAAAGGGGGCGTGGCAGTGGGCGGATTTCAAAAATGTTTACACTTGTTCTGAAGGCAGAGACGAGGATCCTATATACCAAATTTCATTATCCTAGCTCAAAATTTAAGGCCTAAAAATCGGTGACGTACAGACGGACGGACGGACGGACGGACGGACGGACGGACGGACGGACGGACGGACGGACGGACGGACGGACGGACGGACGGACGGACGGACAGACAGACATGGCTTAATCGACTCAGCTAGCGATTCTGAGTCGATCCATATACTTTGGGGTATATGTAGCAAAATTATTTCTCTATGTTACAAACTAAGTATCAAAACTAATATACCCCTATGGGATAGGGTATAAAAACCCACCCCTGTGATTTGTGAAAGATAAAAACAACACAAAAGTGACTGTGTGCACATATATGCTGTAATGTAGTGAGAGATTAGAGTTGCACACAACATATATTATCTATTAAGAGAATGTACATCATAATTGTAAGATCAGCAAACACTGGTCTCGACAGTCAGTCTCTTGTCATCCGCCGACGCGATATGTAATTCGCCTATTAATATAAATAAATAACTGGGATATAAAGGAAATGTGTTTCACTAACTAAGCAATACACTACAAGTGGCGACGAGGACTTATTATTGGTGGTGTATTTGATACAAAAGTAGTGGACTAATAAGAAGTTAAAAGTAAAAGTGCCCACGTGTGAGGAAAAAAAAAAGAAAAAAAGCCTATATTCATGTCATCGGGTGAAAATAGTAGTACGGAAAGCGAAAGTGAAGTGTTTCAAGACGTGTTAACGGACCAGAGCTCAAAAGCATTCCAAATTAAAAAGAACATAAAAGTAGAGAGTGAAAAATATAGCATATCAGGTGACCTTGAAAACAAAACTATGTCTTTGATGGGAGAACTGCCGAAGTATAACCACGAGTTAAATGAGTGGCATATTTTTAAATGCAAAGTGGAACAATTTTTTATTGGAAATAAAATTTCCGATAAAGAACAAAAAAAATCATTACTCCTAATTTCTTTGCATGACGATACATTTAAATTGCTCGCAAATCTTATTTATCCTACGGTTCCGGAAAACTCCGATTATGAGACATTAATTCAAAAGCTAGAATCACATTTCAAACCAGCAGTATCAATTTTTGCAGAGAGACACAAATTCTACTCTTCTTACAAAGAAGATGAAGAGTCGGTCCAACAATGGGCCGCAAGAGTAAGAAGTTTGGCAACGAAGTGTGAGTTTGGACAACATTTAGACATGGCGTTAAGAGACAAGTTTATTATGGGACTAGGAAAAAGCCCCGAAAAAGATAAACTGTTTTTAGAGAATCCAATTGAAACGAGTTTTACTTTGGAAAAAGCTCTTCGAGTGGCTCAGGCAGTGGAGTGTGTTCGACAACAATACACAACGGAACAAGCAAATGAGTCAAGCTCTATGAATATATGTAGAATGCAGAGGGACATACGAGGACGCGACAGCAGTCATAGGTTGGAGAAGGGAATTAGGCGAGAAGGCGAGAGTATGCAGCAGCAGCAGCAATCTAAAAGTTCTAAGCAGATCACGAAGTATAATGGAAGTGCATGCAAAGTGTGCGGGTATAACAATCATTCCACGGATCGATGTCGATATAAAAATTACAATTGTATTATATGTAATCAAAAGGGACATTTAAAAAATATGTGTAGATTGGGTAGAAATGTAATGGGACATGGAAAGCATCATTTTATTAGTGATGAGGATATTGAATCAAGCGGTATTAATCATTCGTATTCGGAACTTAATTGTAAAAATGATGAAATGTCAATTTTTTATTTTAGAACAAACTCAAATTGGAAGCCAATAACAGCATGTGTCACGGTGAATGGAGTTCCTTTAGAAATGGAGATAGACTCAAATATATCAAACAATTTTTTTGATAAACATTTTTCGAATTTAACGCTTAATAAACCCAGATTAACTCTAAAGAATTATAATGGAAGCCTTTTGAATGTGATAGGTGTGGGAATGTTTGAAGTAACATTTAATAAAGTCACTCAGCTCTTAGAACTATATGTTATTAAGAATGGGGGTCCTCCCATATTAGGCCGTAACTGGATGCATGCTTTCAAATTAGAAGTAAGGGAAATAAATTATTTTGATTGCATGGATAAGGAGCTAGCGCATGTTTTAGATAGGTATTCAGACCTTTTTGATGGTGGTTTAGGAGCATTTAATAAGCATAAAGTATCGTTGAAGCTGAAAGAGGGAGCGAAACCAAAATTTTTTCGTCCGCGCAAGCTACCATTTGCATTAAAAGATAAGGTTGAAAGGGAATTGGAGAAGTTGGTGATGTTAAATGTTTTAGAACCAGTTACATACAGTGAGTGGGGCACCCCTATTGTGCCAATTTAAAAAAAAGATGGTTCGGTGAGAATTTGTGGCGATTATAAAATAACGTTAAATCCTCAACTATTAGTAGAGCAATACCCTCTTCCTAGAATTCAAGAAATTTTCGCAGAAGTGCATGGAGCAACGGAGTTCTCAAAAATTGATTTGTCTAATGCATATCAACAATTTATTTTAGATGAAGAGTCAAGTAATCTTACGACCATATCAACAACTAAAGGCCTGTTTAGATACAAGCGATTGGTATACGGCGTAGCATCTGCGCCAGCAATTTTTCAAAGAAACATTGAGGCTTTGTTGCTAGGGATTCCGGGCGTAAAAGTATTCATTGATGATTTGTTGATTTCTGCAGAAAATAGGCAGGAACATATGAAAAGACTTCATACGGTATTTTCGAAGCTAAAGGAAGCCGGTCTAAAAGTTTCAAAAAAAAATGTGAATTTTTGAAACCATCCATAAACTATTTAGGACACATAATAGATAAACACGGTTTGCATAAAGACGAAAGTAAGATGGACACAATTAAAAATTTAGCCCCCCCCAAAAATATTTTGGAGTTGCAATCTTTTTTAGGGGTGGTAAATTATTATCGCCAATTCATGCCAAATTTGGCAACAGATGCTTCATCCTTATATGAACTTTTACCAAACAAATTTGAGTGGGGGGTAAAACAACAAAACGCTTTTAAAAATGTAAAAGAAAAAATGGCAGCAAAAATTTGTTTGGCGCATTTCGATCCCACTTTAAAATTAAAATTAATAGTTGACGCGAGCCCAGTTGGGCTAGGAGCAGCATTAGTACAGGTCTATGAAAACGAGTTAGAAAGACCCATTTCATTCGCTTCAAAAAGATTATCGGCGACTGAAATGAAATATTCTCAAATCGAAAGGGAGGCATTGGCCATTGTTTTTGGGATTAATAAATATCACCAATATCTTTTTGGGAAGAAGTTTGTGCTGGTGACAGACAACAAGCCTTTAGTCGCTATTTTCGGGGAAAAGAAGGGTGTTCCAGCATTGTCCGCAAATCGGCTTCAAAGGTATGCTTTATTTTTACTTGGCTACCAATATGAGGTCAAATACATTAAATCAAAGGAAAATATAGCTGATTACTTTTCAAGGGCAGTTGAGAATGTTTCGAGCGAGGAAATTAGAGAACAGGGTATGGGGAGTGATGAGGTTTTTGTTAACTATTTGCAGGAACACTTAAATTCAGAAATCACTTTTCAAAAAATTAAAGAAGAAACCATAAAAGACAAAACTTTGCACAAGGTAAGAGAGTTCGTTCAAAATGGATGGCCAAATAAAGTAAATGATGTAGATCAATAGGTGGAAACCGTACAATAAATGAATGTTTGGATGTATTTTTAATGGATTATAGGAACTCTATTCACTGTACCACGGGTTATTCACCAGCTCAAATTATGTTCAAGAGAAATATAAGAACAAGATTTGATTTATTGAATCCTTTTAAAAAAGACGAAGAATTAAATATAAATGAAATGAAAAGTAAGGTAGAAATTAATCAAAGTAATCAAAGAAAAAACTATGTTGGTAAAAAGGAAAGAAAATTGATAGTTCATGATTTTGTGATGGCTAAAGATTATTGTGTTCCTGGAAAAATAAAATGGGTAAAAGGCAAAATATATCGTATTTTAGGTAAAAGATATTATCTTGTTCAAATTCCTACAAAGAATAATATTTTATGGAAAAGACATATAAATCAATTAAGATTTTGTGAAGAAAAAAAAATCATATATATGTTCCACAAATTTTAAAGGATATCAGTCTAAAAATAAATGTAAATAATAAAGAAAATCCATCAAATGGTAGAGAAGTTGCAAACAAAATCCGCACAGATGGGGTGACCCAACAAATCAAACATAGATATCCTTTAAGATCTAGAATGAATTCGACCTAATTAATTTTGTTACAAAATATTGTTAAACGTTTAAACTTAAAATATCAGTAACATAATATATGTAAAATAAGCGAATTAGGGGGGAGACTGTAATGTAGTGAGAGATTAGAGTTGCACACAACATATATATATATATCTATTATATAAATTAAGAGAATGTACATCATAATTGTAAGATCAGCAAACACTGGTCTCGACAGTCAGTCTCTTGTCATCCGCCGACGCGATATGTAATTCGCCTATTAATATAAATAAATAACTGGGATATAAAGGAAATGTGTTTCACTAACTAAGCAATACACTACATATGCAAAGAGAAACGAATCGGCAACGGCATCAACAATCCGTTTGCTGTGTGATGTGTGTAAACTGTAAAGTGGTGAAGGGGTGAAATAAATTGTTTTGTTGTTGTGTGCTCCAACGTAACTGCAGCTATAAGAAGTGAGACGAAGACGTGAGACGAAGACGTGAGACGAAGACGCAAGAGGAAGAAGAAGACGATTTGATGGTGGTTGCAGGTAGCGGAACAGCAGTCTTTTGTATTTAAGTAACTTTTATATATATTTTTGTTGGCTTAGAATCAAAATCATTTTTTTAATCATTATATTATAAAATATTATTGCTATTGTCCTAATTATAACTATTAAGAGTGTAAAGGGAAACGGAGGTTATGGAGTTAGCACAGATTATGGGTATGACGGTGGAGGAACTGAAGCGTCAACTTAAAGACGTAATGTTGACAACGACAGGGAACAAAGACGATTTACAACAGAGACTTATACATCACTACGACGACGTTGACAAAGATGATTCGGTAGCCACGATTCGTGATCTAACGGTGGAACCATCAAACAGTGGCGAGGGTGCGACGGGACAGGGAACAACGAATCCAGAAGACACTTGTCGAGATGTGAATAGGAATGAGCCACTAAGCCCCTTTCAATTTAAAGACATTGAGGATAGTGTATCGTCGTTTTCGGGAGAGGCATCGCAAAATATTAGAGGGTGGATTGAGGATTTTGAGGGAACATGTTCAATCCTAAAATTCAACAGTCTGCAGCGATTTATTTATGGTCGGAGGTTATTAACCGGGGCTGCGAAATTATTTGTACAGGGAGAAACGCGCGTCCGAAGTTGGGAGTCCTTAAAGGTAGCGCTGTTGGATGAATTTACTATCGAAGTGAATTCAGCGGAAGTTCATCGACAGCTGAGAACTCGACGGAGGCAACCAGGTGAGACACTGCGCGAATATTTATATAAGATGATTGAAATCGCCAAGCCAATCAACATCGATGAGTCATCCCTGATAGATTATTTCATAGCGGGGTTAAAGGAGGATAGGATTAATAAAATAATTCTGTATGAGGCGACGACCATAGTCGAGTTGAAGAATAGGATAAAAACTTTTGAAAGCGTAAAACAGCAGTCAGCAGATAGTTCGTCAAAGTTTTCACCGACAGCATCATCTGTCAAGCTGGAAGCAGAGACAACTGTAGTCAAGAGAGAAGGACAGCGGAAATGTTTTAAGTGCGGAGATTCTCAACATCTTTCAAGAGCATGTCCACTTGGATACAAATGTTTTAAGTGCGGCGAGATGGGTCATCGATCGTTCGAATGTAAAAAGTCAATGAAAGAAGAAACGAAGGCCAAAGCACGTTTTGGTAGTAAGACGGGTCACCTTCTGAAAGATGTTAAGGTGAATGATATTGAGATGACGGCGTTGGTTGATACAGGTTGCGATCTGTCATTATTGAGGAATGAGATGTTGTTAGGGTTTCCAGACGTAGAGTTAGTTCAACAGCCTACTGTACTGACAGGGTTGGGGAACAAGGAGGTGAGGACGCTTGGATACTTTGAGGCAACAATCATTGTAGACGATATTCCATTTGCTGTAAGGTTGCATGTCGTGCACGAACGGGACATGTTATTCTCAATGGTAATTGGCGTGGATGTGATAAGTCAGGCATCTATCACAATAAAGGACAACGAAATTCAATTTAGACGACGTGACGAAGAGTTGGTGCAAGCAGAAACATCAGTTGAATCAGATGTTTGTAGGGTGAGTAAAGACGAAGGTGAAGTTCATAGAGAGAGTAATGATCCGAAACCAGAAGAAGAAGTAGTGGAAATCGAGAGGAAGGCTGTATCTTGGATTGAGAGGAGGCTGCGGAAAGATGTTCCAACGCAAGGGACAACCCAACGATTAATAGCAAGGCCGAGTATTGATTCGGTAGAAGAGCTGCATAGCGAATTTGGAGTTATGTGTGCTATGGCATTGGATGAAGACGCTTCCATGCTTGCAGTCGATTTACATCACTTAGGGGAAGATCATCAGAAGCGGATTTTGAAGATAATCGAGGATTATAATCCGAGTGGAGATGAACCATCACCGATCACCATGAAGATTGTTTTAAAAGATGAGACACCACTTTTTGAGAGAGCGAGAAGGACATCACAAGAGGAGAAGGACGAAATAGAGAGGCAGATTGCTGAATGGCTGAAGAAGGGCATTATTGTGGAAAGCCGGTCTGAATTTGCGTCTCCAGTTGTTTTGGTATCCAAGAAGAATGGAGAAAAGAGGATATGTTGTGACTTTCGACGGATTAACGCAAGAATGGTAAAGGATCATTTTCCTATGCCGTTAATCGACGATGTCATCGAGCAGCTACAACAAGGATTGGTTTTTACGACACTTGATCTAGTGAATGGATTCTTCCATGTTCCAGTGGATACGGCTTCAAGGAAATATACATCGTTCATAGTTCACAATGGCCAATTTGAGTTCACGAGAGTTCCTTTTGGGATATGCAATTCCCCAGCGATATTCACACGATTCATTATGACGGTGCTGAGACCATTGATCAACGAAGGCGTGGTTCAGGTATACATGGATGATGTCATAATACCGGCGGGCAATGAAGAAGAAACCATATCACGATTAGAACGAGTATTAGAAGTAGCAAGGAAGAATGGACTGGAGCTGAATTGGCAGAAGTGTCAGTTGTTGAAACGAAGAATCAATTTCTTGGGGTATATTATTGAGAACGGGACGATTCGACCATCTGCTGAGAAGACTAAAGGTGTGAGGAATTATCCAATGCCAAGTGATAGGAAGTCGCTTCAACGATTTCTGGGATTAACCTCATACTTTCGCAGATTTATAGAAGGGTATGCCACGGAGGCAAAGCCACTTAGCGACCTGCTGCGGAAGAATGTACCTTTTGTGATGGGAGAGATGGAGAAGCAGGCTTTTGAATGGTTACGGAACGCGCTAATTAAATCACCAGTACTCAAACTGTATGATCCAAAGGCTGCTACCGAAGTCCATACAGATGCAAGTAAATTTGGGTACGGAGCAGTACTCTTGCAGAAAGATGTAGACGACCAGGAATTACATCCTGTACAATTCATGAGTCGTAAGACGAGTCCGCAGGAAGAGAAATACCACTCGTACGAGTTAGAAGTTTTAGCCATCGTGGGAGCATTGAAGAAGTGGAGGATCTACCTAATGGGAAAACACGTGAAGATAGTCACAGACTGCAATGCTTTTGCGATGACTATGAATAAGAGGGAAGTACCATTGAGGGTCACGAGATGGGCGATGTTTCTCCAAGACTACGATTATGAAGTTGTACATCGAAGTGGCGCGAAGATGAGGCATGTGGACGCCTTGAGCCGAGTGGGAATGACGATTGTAGATACACTTGCTCACAGGATCAGAAAGCACAAGCCGGAGATGAGTTTTTGAGGGTGATAGCTGAGGTGTTGAAGCAGAAACCATACGATGACTATTTCATTAAAAATGGTATTGTATGCAAGGATCCCGTATTAGAATTGGTATCTATTCCGGAATCAATGGAGGATGAGATAATCCGTATGGTACATAAAGAGGGACACTTTTCCGCTAAGAAGACGAAGGATTTGTTGGAGCGGAATTACCACATTCGAGACGCTAAAGGGAAGATCCATAAAATCGTTAAAAATTGTGTGGAGTGCATACTAGCAGAACGAAAAGGTGGTAAGCCGGAGGGAATCTTGACTTCAATTGATAAGGGCAGCTATCCACTCGAGACGTACCATGTTGACCATATTGGACCTATGGAGGAGACGAAGAAAATGTACAATCACATTTTAGTGGTTGTGGATGCATTTTCGAAGTTCGTTTGGCTGTACCCCACCAAGAGTACAACTGCAGATGAAGTAGTGGACAGACTTAAGAGACAGGCAGCAATATTTGGGAACCCACGGAGGATTATCTCGGATCGAGGTACGGCATTCACCTCCAACGCATTCCAAGGTTACTGTAAGGAACAGGAGATAACGCACTTGATGATCACCACAGGAGTTCCCAGGGGGAATGGGCAAGTAGAGCGAGTCAACAGAATACTTGTGCCATTGTTGACGAAGATGGCCTTAGAAGATCCTGGATGCTGGTACAAAAGCGTAGATCGGGCACAGCAAATAATTAATAATACGCCAACTAGAAGTACAAAAATTGCACCCTTTAAGATACTTACTGGGATTGGCATGAGGGTGAAAGAATTACCTAATATCCGAGAGATACTCAACGAAGAGACTGTCGAGGAGTTAGATGATGCAAGACGTCGTATTAGAGATGAAGCTAAAGCTAACATTGCCAATATACAAGAAGAAAATTACCGCTATAACCTGAGAAGGCGAAAGAAAGCTGTAAATTATAAGATGAACGATTTGGTGGCAGTCCGTAGAACTCAATTCGGACCGAGACTTAAACTTAAGCCGAAATATTTTGGACCGTACAAAATAATCAGGGTTTGTAAGCATGATCGATATGAAGTGGAGAAAATTGGAGATCACGCTGGGCCGCGGCGTACTACCGCTGCTGCTGATGGAATGAAACCATGGGTGACGTCATTCGGGGCCGAATGAATTATCAGGCTGGCCGAATGTAGGAATCTGACTAGACGACATCTGCAAAACAAACAACGACGAATACCAACTGCAACGAGACCCAATATATACACGTACGCAAAAACAGACGAAGATGTGGGAACCGACGGTTGAACATGTTTCAACGTGCAATAACATGCAGCTGGCACACTCAAAAGTACAGACGAATACAAGACGACAACAACACACAAGACGAACGAACAAAGGACGAGAGCAATATACACGAACGAAGACGAACTAAGAAGTCAGTCGTAAATTACCCGTCGATCGTGGTTGATGCTAATTCCAAACGCTCCGTAAACCTACATGAATTAACTTTTAGTTTCACATTTTTATTAAACACAAATATCACAATACATATATATATTAAATAAAATAAATTAAATAATATAAATTAATACGGGCTTTGTAGTTATCATTTTACAAATCCCACATTATGTAGAGCCAGAAATACGGGACAAATTTGATGAAGCGTACATTCAGGCAGTGTCTTTAATTCGCGACGAATATTCGTCGGCATTCCCATCTTTGCCGACAAGTGATGCTAACAATACATCTTCGCCCACTGTAGCTGCAACCACAAATCATGTCACCAATACCACTGATGTGCCTCTACCCGAAGTCAAGCTACCAACATTTAACGGAAACTATGTAGAATGGCCGACTTTTAAAGAAGTATTTTTATCTAGGGTTCACAACAGTGAACGACTCACAGACTATCAACGTTTTCACTATCTTAAAGCAGCATTATCTGATGAAGCAGCGCAGGATATCGAACATCTCGGTTTCATTGGAGAAAACTATCAAAGTGCATGGGCTATGCTACTCAATATCTACGACAACAAAAGAATCCTATTCTCTCATTATATGGATGTATTCGATCAACAATGTGTGGTACCTCGCGACGATCCAATAGCGTTGAAAAGATTTACGCAAACTTGTCGGTCCTGTGTAAATTCTATCAAGAAACTAGGAGTGGACATCGATAAGCAAAGTCAAATACTTGTGCATTACATGCTCAAAAAGCTGCCTAACGTAATACGGACTGAATGGGACAGAGCGTTGCGTAAACAGAAGCATATTCCAAAACTTACTGAGCTCTGTGAATATCTAGATGAGCATTATCAAATGATGATTACGTCATCAAAATCACATACATTGCCCAAACAAACAAATTTGCAGGATACTCGTCGTAAGCCCGAACCTCCGGCTACACAAACCAATAGAAGAGAGACAAAGTCATACCACGTACTAAAACAAAGCACTCCATGTCCAATTTGTACAAAAGCAGATCATCCAGTTCGCGAATGCTCGGTATTTCTCAAGATGAGCGTCCCAGATAGAAAAGCGGCCGCTGAAAAACATGTTATGTTACAATTGCTAGTCGCAGAAACTGTTTAACCTGCGGAGGAAGACATCACACTCTAACTCACGAAGATCGGAATGAGGCAGCATCCAAAACATCCATGCATTTGATTCCGGTAAGCGATAGTAAAGAACCTAACAGCATTCCAAAGCATGACACTAAGACCGCTACACAAGCCATCGATTCAACTTCGGTACATTTTGATGTTTTGCTACCAACTGCAGTTATGGTTGTTGACACTCTTTCCGCTCAGAAACTATTCTTCAGAGCATTTTTGGATCAAGGATCTCAAGCATCCTTCGTCACAGAACGCGCAGCTCAACTTATTTGTTCTCCTCGTCAAAAAGCGTTCATCAACATTAAAGGTTTAGCGGGAGCCCAAGTTGCCGAAAGTCGTTCTTTTATTTCGATTCATATAGGTTCGCGCCATGATGTCAGCATAAAACATCCTGTAATAGCATATGTTTTACCAAGGCTTAGTCATATAATGCCTGAGAAACGAGTGTTACCAAGACCTTGGGCGCATTTAGATGGGTTAGAACTAGCTGACCCGAAATATTTCGAGCCACAACAAGTCGACTTTCTCCTCGGGAATGATGTTTATGATAACATAATTCTCAACGACACTCGTCGAGCATCAACAGGAGAACCCATAGCTCAAAAAACTACGTTGGGGTATGTCATATCAGGAAAGGTATGTAAACAATCGTTTCCGATCATTAGCAACTCGTTATACACACACCCAGAAGTCGATAACATCATGCGAAGATTTTGGGAGATTGAAGAGTTGGCCGATCAGCGACCAGTATCAAAACAAGATCAATGGTGTGAGACTTTCTACAAAGAAACACATCTTCGAATGGAGAATGGTAAATATCTTGTTCGTTTACCGCTTCTATAGCAAATAGATCCTAACTGCGTCATCGGAACATCGAAGTGTATAGCATTAAAAAGATTCTTATACCTTGAACGTCGGTTAACGCACGATCCATCACTTAAGAAAGTATATCAACAAACTATTGAAGAGTATCTACAGCTTGGACAAATGAAGTGGGTTGGCACACCAGAAGAGCATTGAAGAAAATCCAGCAGATTGTTCCAGTCGTGGAATTAAGCCGATGAAACTTGCCAAACAACATCTTTGGTGGAGTGGCCCCTCCTGGCTGAGAGACGAACCACAACAGTGGCCACGGGCGTCAAATGATACACTTATAATTCCATCGGAAGAACAGTATGAAATAAAACAGGTTGGCGTTCACGTCGTAAACATCGAAATACCACATCTAATGAGCGTAATCGAAACATTTTCGTCATGCACGCGCCTGATAAGAGTTATCGCTTATTGTCATCAGCTTGGACAAATGAAGTGGGTTGGCACACCAGAAGAGCATCATCAAGTCACTGCTGATAATATGGTATTCTCCACTTCTTGTTACCTACCACATCATCCCATTATTAAAGAGTCATCCTCCACCACGAAAATACGTGTGGTCTTTGATGCCTCGGCTAAAACACGGAACGGCAAATCCTTAAATGACATCTTAGCTGTCGGTCCAGCACTGCAAAATGATTTGTCAGCAGTCCTAATGAATTGGCGTATTTTTATACCCTATCCCATAGGGGTATATTAGTTTTGATACATATTTTGTAACATAGAGAAATAATTTAGCTACATATACCTCAAAGTATATGGATCGACTCAGAATCGATAGCTGAGTCGATTAAGCCATGTCTGTCCGTCCGTCCGTCCGTCCGTACGTCACCAGTTGTTGGGCCTTAAATTTTGAGCTAGAAGGGTGAAATTTGGTACACGTGCTCTTTGTTGCTCCCAGCAGAACAAGTGTAAAAATTCGCCCACTGCCACGCCCCCTTTTTAGAAAAACGTATTTTTTGGCCAAACCGTAAGGAATTTTGAAAAACTTTCTGAACAACATATTTAGACAATCTAAATATCTGTATTTCGTTCATATAAAGTTTTTTGCCACGCCCACTTTTTGGGAGCGTTTTTAATAAAAAACGTTTTTCGGTCAAATTTTAAAATTTTCGAAAAAAAATTTGGTGCAGAATCATTAGTAATATAAATATGAACATTTCGTCCATAGACCATTTTAACCCACGCCCACTTTTTGGGGGCGTTTTTATATAAAAACCATTTTTAAACACTACCCCATAACATATGCAGGAGAAAACCTTGTCTTTTGTAGAACCGTAAAAGTTTTTTATAAGCAGTCTGATGAAATTGTTGTCACCATGACATTTTCTTTATTTTATCCACATCGTGTGCTTAGCCATGTCCACTTTTTGGGGATTTTAGTTTTACAGATAGGATGGGATAGGGTATTCAACGATCCGCACAGTGGATTGTAGTCTTCTCATATGTTTATACCCTATCCCATAGGGGGGTATATTAGTTTTGATACATAGTTTGTAACATAGAGAAATAATTTTGCTACATATATCTCAAAGTATATGGATCGACTCAAAATCGCTAGCTGAGTCGAATTAGCCATGTCTGTCTGTCCGTCCGTCCGTCCGTCCGTGTGTCCGTCCGTCCGTCTGTCTGTTCGTCACCGATTTTTGGGCCTTAAATTTTGAGCTAGGATAATGAAATTTGGTATATAGGATCCTTGTCCGAGTCACCAGAACAAGTGTAAAAAATTTTGAAATCCGCCCACTGCCACGCCCCCTTTTTAGAAAAACGTAATTTTTGGCAAAACCGTAAAGAATTTTAAAAAAGTGTCTGAACAGCATATTTAGAGAATGGTAATATCTATATTTTGTTCATATAATGTTTTTTGCCACGCCCACTTTTTGGGGGCGTTTTCAATAAAAAACTGTTTTCGGTCAAATTTTAAATTTTTCGAAAAAAATTTTGATGCAGAATCATTAACATTATTAATATGAACATTTCGTCTTTATACCATTTTAACCCACGCCCACTTTTTGGGGGCGTTTTTATATAAAAACCATTTTTATACACTACCCCATAACATATGAAGGAGAAAACCTAGTCTTTTGTAGAACCGTAAAAGTGTTTTGTAAGCAGTCTGAAGATTTAGTTGTCACTATATCATTTTTTCTATTTTATCCACATCGTATTTTTAGCCATGCCCACTTTTTTTTTTGGGATTTTAGTTTTATGGATAGGATGGGATAGGGTATTCAACGATCCGCACAGCGGATTGTAGCCTTCTCATATGTTTTTCAATTTGCTTTCATGGCGGATGTGGAAAAAATGTATCGCAATATTGATGTTCATGAAGAAGATGCACAATTTCAACGTATCTTATGGCGCAATAACCCTACCGATGAACTCAAAGAGTACTGTTGTTCAACTGTCATGTTTGGTACCGGCTCTGCACCATGCACTACTATACGCACTATGCATCAGCTAGCTGAAGATGAAGCAGAACACTATCCCTTAGCTGTTGAGGTAATAAAGCAGCAGTTGTACGTTGATGATGTCTTATCGGGAGGACATTCTATTGAGCGTGCTATTGAGCTACAAACACAAGTGAAGGATATGTTAAAAAGCGGTGGTTTCTTACTTCTGAAATGGGCAAGTAATCATCTCAAACTATTAGAAGCAATTCCTGAGGAGCACCGTGAAATTAAAGGTGCACTTCATCTGAATTCAAATGAGACCTTGAAAGCTCTAGGGATGTATTGGAATCCCCTTACGGATGAATTCACTTTTAGACTGAATTTTGAGATCCTAACCGAGCAATCCACTAAACGAACAGTTTTATCTACGATAGCGCGTCTATTTGATCCTCTGGGTTATCTTAATCCTGTAATCATTACCGCTAAACTCATTATGCAGCGCTTGTTGGCATTTGAAAGAAAACTGGGCTGGGATGAAGCTGTGCCCAAAGAAATTCAAACATCCTGGAACCAATACATCAGTAATCTCCAAAATATTACAAATATACGCATTTCTCGTTGGCTAAAAACAAAGATCGATTATCGTTCCACTAGTCTACATATATTTTGTGATGCTTCATATCATGCATATTCTGCAGCAGCCTATCTCAGGGTACTAGGCGAATGTGGTTATCATACCAGCTTACTCATCGCTAAATGTAAGGTAACGCATATTAAACCGAAGCTAACTATCCCTCGAGCAGAACTATGCGGAGCAGTCCTTGCAGTTAAGGTTTTTAAATTCATAAGACAGTACTTAAATCTGAATCTCAGTTCAACTAGCACAGTTTTTTGGTTGTCTTAGGGTGGATTCGCGGAGACCCATCACGATGGAAGGTGTTCGTTTCAAATCGTATACACAAAATATTAGAATTATCCAAGAGCGATCAGTGGCGGCACGTCGCATCCGAAGAAAATCCAGCAGATTGTTCCAGTCGTGGAATTAAGCCGATGAAACTTGCCAAACAACATCTTTGGTGGAGTGGCCCCTCCTGGCTGAGAGACGAACCACAACAGTGGCCACGGGCGTCAAATGATACACTTATAATTCCATCGGAAGAACAGTATGAAATAAAACAGGTTGGCGTTCACGTCGTAAACATCGAAATACCACATCTAATGAGCGTAATCGAAACATTTTCGTCATGCACGCGCCTGATAAGAGTTATCGCTTATTGTCATCGGTTTATTTTCAATTGCAGACATCAGAAGGACAAACGCCGGACTGGAGTTTTACTTGTGCACGAGCTCAACAGCAGCCTTCTTACCGTGATTTCTATCATTCAACGAAATACTTTTAGCAGCGAAAGGAAAGCACTTTCAACACATCGCTATATTCCAGAAAAGAGCCCCCTTCTTTCTTTGAATCCTTTCTTTGACCAGTCTACAGGATTAATTCGTTTGGGGGGACGTCTGCGTGATTCGTTTTACCCGCGAAACACCATTTTACGAAATTGGTTATTATATTTTCTCACCTTACTACTTTGCATGGTGGCACAGCTGTCACGTTGAGTCACACTAGGAAAAATTAATGGATCATCAATGGACGGAACGCGGTAAGATCGGTTATACATCGTTGTATGATTTGTTACAAATTCACACCTAAACTTCATGAGCAGCTAATGGGTGATCTCCCTGCAGCGCGTATACGCCCATCAAGGGCATTTTCTTCAGTTGGAGTTGACTATGCGGGCCCCATAAGCATCTCACCATCTAAAGGTCGCGGTCGTACTGCCATAAAGGGCTATATTGCACGCGTCGTTGGAGCTGCGAATACTTATCTCGTTTACAAAGGAGACCTAAATGGCTGCAGCCAGAGCAAACCTACAAGTCAATGATATAGCTCTAATAAAAGATGACCGACTTCCATGCAATCAGTGGCCATTAGGTAGAATTATGGAAAATCACGCAGGAGCTGATAAAACAGTGCGTGTCGTAACACTTAAAACCCAAAGTGGAGTTTTAAAAAGACCAGTAGCAAAACTTTGTCCTTTGCCTATATCGGATAATTGGCACGACGAAAGCAATAACCAATCACATTGATTTCAATTTGCATTTTCTTATAATTCACAGCTGGCTATTACCTTCATCGAAGTTGGATCAATCTAATGAAGCGATTTCCATACTTCCACAATTCTGATATTTATCGTAAATATCATCGTGGGGGAGAATGTTGGAGTAACATTACTTGATCCTTATTTCTTTTATATTCAATCTGAATTCATACACTATAAACTTTTTTGTTTGTTTGTTTCTTAAAAAAAAATCTTTATGAATTATAAAATAAATACTTTCAACCACCCTGTAATTTCAGTAACCAAATGTCTAATCATTTGCTGTCTCTTTTAATTATACCCTATCCCATAGGGGTATATTAGTTTTGATACATAGTTTGTAACATAGAGAAATAATTTAGCTACATATACCTCAAAGTATATGGATCGACTCAGAATCGATAGCTGAGTCGATTTAGCCATGTCTGTCCGTCCGTCCGTCCGTCCGTCCGTACGTCACAAGTTTTTGGGCCTTAAATTTTGAGCAAGAAGGATGAAATTTGGTACACGTGCTCTTTGTTGCTCCCAGCAGAACAAGTGTAAAAATTTTTGAAATCCGCCCACTGCCACGCCCCCTTTTTAGAAAAACGTAATTTTTGGCCAAACCATAAGGAACTTTAAAAAACTTTCTGAACAACATATTTAGATAATCTGAAAATCTGTATTTCGTTCATATAAAGTTTTTTGCCACGCCCACTTTTTGGGGGCGTTTTTAATAAAAAACGTTTTTCGGTCAAATTTTAAAATTTTCGAAAAAAAATTTTGATGCAGCATCATTAGTAATATAAATATGAACATTTCGTTCATAGACCATTTTAACCCACCCCCACTTTTTGGGGGCGTTTTTATATAAAAACCATTTTTATACCCTACCCCATTCATTATGCAGGAGAAAACCTTGTCTTTGGTAGAACCGTAAAAGTTTTTATACCCTATCCCATAGGGGGGCATATTAGTTTTGATCTTAGTTTGTAACATAGAGAAATAATTTTGCTACTGAGTCGATCCATATACTTTGAGGTATATAAGTATATGGATCGACTCAGAATCGCTAGCTGAGTCGAATAAGCCATGTCTGTCTGTCCGTCCGTCCGTCCGTCCGTCCGTCCTTCCGTCCGTCTGTCTGTTCGTCACCGATTTTTGGGCCTTAAATTTTGAGCTAGGATAATGAAATTTGGTACATAGGATCCTCGTCCGTGCCACCAGAACAAGTGTAAAAAATTTTGAAATCCGCCCACTGCCACGCCCCCTTTTTAGGAAAACTTATTTTTTGGCCAAACCGTAAGGAATTTCAAAAAAGTGTCTGACCAGCATATTTAGACAATCCTAATATCTATATTTCGTTCATACAAAGTTTTTTGCCACGCCCACTTTTTGGGGTCGTTTTTAGTAAAAAACGCGTTTTGTCCAAATTTTAAAACTTTCGAAAAAATTTTTGATGCAAATACTTCCGCAATGGTAATATAAACATTTTGTCCATAGATCATTTTCACCTACGCCCACATTTTGGGGGCGTTTTTTTACAAAAACCATTTGTATACCCCATCCCAAGGCATTAGCAATAGAAATACGTTGTTTTTTGTCGAACCACAAAAGATTTTGAGAAACTGTCTGAGCAATATATTGTGACAATGTCATTTTCTGTATTTCATCGCCATAAGGCCTATATTTTGAGGATATTAATTTAAAGGATGGGATGGGATAGGGTATTCAACGATCCGCATATCGGATTGTAGCCTCCCATATGTTTTTTTTTGGCTTTACGAATTTGACAGTTTTGAGTTATATAGCTATATTGAAGTAATGAAGAGGGGTGGTTGCACGCGTTTTTGTTTCGATCTCCGTAAAACGAATTAATGTTAAGTTCTTTTAAATAAAGTTTAAGAGTTTATTGATAAATCTGTTTTATTGTTCGCTCGATCCTCAGGCAGTCCGACTGAAGTCGTTGCATGTGGTATAAGTGCAACTTACAAATAAAATTACAAAAAAATTGGACTACGCCATCGTCTGCGGATTCTCTCCCAGACATTCTGCGATAAAACGAAAGAATTTTAAAACTAAAGCGAAACTATTTGTTGACCTTTAATGATTGTAAAATTTATATAAATAATCAAACATTTAAAAATAAAGAAATAGTATTTAAGCAAAAATTTGTAATCCTTACAACACAAAAAAACAGTGTAAATCAATTAACCTTTGACGATATTGTAATTAAACAAATTAAAAACATATGAGAAGGCTACAATCCGCTATGCGGGCTGGTGTAAATCTTCATAGACACGATGAGCACGTGCCCAAAGTAGTGTGAGATTTGTATTTCTATTGCAACTAAATATTCGACTTATCCAGCAATTTTTTTATCACGAGTATATAATATGTTTGGCAGGTAACTTTCCTTTGAGAGTTCCTGCTTTTTCCGCAATTTATAGCGCGGTTTGTTATTATCGGGCCAAATCTAAGGGTTAAGTTCTTTGAAGACGCCGCAATATATTTGTTTCGTCAAGAATTTGTCCTAGTAAACGGTTTTAACACTTGCTTGTATAATAGCAGCTTGTTATCAAGGTTAAGCTTCGAATAATTTCCGAGCAAACAGTACAGTTCTCTGTATTTATTCTTAAGTTCTTCGCATTTTTTTTTCATGCGACTTCCATTTTAATTTTGCATCGAGTGTCATACCGAGATATTTCGCTTCATTTGAAAACGGGACTCGAACCGTATTTAAAAATACAGGCAAATTGTTTGTCCGTTTATACGAAAAATCTACATGGATCGATTTGCTCTCATTAAGTGCAATCCGCCAGGATTTAGTCCATTCATTAACCTCGTTAAGAGCGTTTTGTAATTTGATATTTGTTTCCTCTATTGTTGTGCCAACTGCTAGTAAAGCAGTATCGTCAGCAAACGTTGCAACTATTGTATCGTTTGTTTGTGGGATATCACGAGTGAATAGATAGGAGGTACAGGATTGGTCCAAGGACGCTTCCTTGCGGTACACCTGCCATTATTTCTTTGAACTCGGAATATTCGCTTCCAAGTTTCACACGGAAGAGTCTATGCTCAAGATACGACACGAGGATTTTATATAATTGTTCTGGCAGAACTTGACTTAGTTTATAAGTAAGGCCTTTGTGCCACACCTTGTCAAAAGCTTGCGACACCTCAGGAAATACGGCTGAACAAATTTTCTTTTCTTCGAAAGCTTTCTCAATTACATCTGTAATTCGATGTACTTGGTCCACCGTTGAATGTTTACTTCTAAACCCAAATTGATGGTCAGGTAAAAGACGTTTCTGTTCAATTATGGGGTGTAAGCGACCGAGTAATACCGTTCAAAAACTTTTGGAATTATTGGAAGAAGTGAAATAGGCCTGTAAGATTTTATTTCAATCGGTGATTTTTCTGGTTTTAGAACCATAATCACTGCCGCGACTTTGCACTGTATTGGTATGTATTCTAATCTGATTGCTGCATTTATAATAAAAAGAAGCTTAGTTAAGGCTTTCCGAGGCAACATTTTAAGAAGTTCTCCTGTAATCAGGTCATAACCCGGAGCTTTTTTAGGCTTTAGTTTCTGTATTTCCCGTTTAAGTTCGGCAATACTTGCATATCTTACTATGTTATAATCGGTTGTACTCTCGAATATATTAATGTTTTCATTTTGCACTGGACCATCAAATGGCTTAAATGTTTCCTCAAGATGTGAGGCAAAAACGTCAGCTTTTTCCTTATCGCTTTTTGCCCAAACGTCTTGAGTTACCCTAATTGGCGGCACAGCGATTTTTGGCCGTTTTATGACTCTAATTGCTTTCCAGAGCGAATAATTCGATTCCCTTCCAGCGGTTAGGCTTTGCAGATAAGTTTCTACTGCATGGTTTTTAAAATTTTTAATCGAATTTGATAGCAAATCACTCAACCGATTGAGATGTGTTTTATCTTGCGGGGCACGAGTTTGGTGCCATCTTTTACGAGCTTTTCTTTTTTGTCTTACTAAATCTTGTATTTCTCGGGGGTACTTAATTTTACTATAGCTCACAATTTTGCTCTGTTGAGGAGTATTATTCCATGCTGCTTTTTGGATGGTATTGATAAATGAGTCAACAGCGACTTCGAGTTCCAATGGGGTTCTAAGCGATACACCCAGTCGAATATTATTTGCAATATCGTTTTTGAAACCTTCCCAGTTGGTTTTCCCGTTTGTTAATCTGGGTGGTTTTTCATTTATAATCAGTGACTCGCTCGTTGTTAAAATGACTGGAGAATGACCAGAGGAAAGATCAAAGCATTCTTCAACTTTGATTCGATTGGACAGCAGACCTTTTACAATGAAAAAATCGATAAAATCCGGTATTTTTCTAACATCAGTTGGCCAGTAAGTCGGTTTTAGGTGAGATATTTTTTTGGGCGTTAGTGGATACTGTAGCTTGAGCATACGTTTGTACATTTGGTTTTGGATGTACAAGATTCGAACGGATATCTGATGGCCGCGTAGTTTGTGAAAATTAGGTTTTTCGATTATGGCCTGCTTTGTCTTCGACATATTTTTAATCGGAATTTTAGGTTTTTGCTTGTTTACATTTAATTTCTGTGAATTAATACTATTAAATTTCGTCCGTCTTTTTTGCAACTCTTTAGCTACTTCGCAGCCGCGATAATTTGCCGGATGATTGCCTTTACAGTTAATGCAGATAGCAAGAGTTTTCTTATCTGACATACAATCTACCGTCAGATGATTTCCGGCACATTTTACACACCGCGGTTCTTTTTGACAATAGCTTTGCGTATGATTGTATCCTTGGCAGCGCTTGCACTGGGGAACTAGTTTGGAATCCTTACGCATAGGCTCTATTTTTACAACAATATTAAGTATTGTTTTTATTTCATAAATTTTGTTCAAACTTTCTGTTTTATCGAAAGTGAGTATAAATAAAGGAAGGCCGCGTTTTATTACATTTCCTTCGCCATCTTTTTGCTTTTGGTCTCGTTTGACAATGTTAACGGCATCTATGACTTTATATTGCCTGTTTTTCAGATCATTTACAATGTCATCCTTTAAGCACGACGCATGTAACCCTCTAGCTACAACGCGTAGAGGCCTTTCAGATTTATTTTCAAAAGAATACCATTCTATTTTATCGATATTAAGCTTGCGAGATAATAGACGGTAACTTTCAGGGTCTTTAACGCAGACTTTCCATGTATTTTTTCTTAGCGAAGTTACTTGGTAGCCCGATAATGGCAACGATTTTATCAAGGTATGAAACTTGTTAAAGTCGTCAGTACCGATCACATTAATTGGCGGTGGGGGACGTTGTTTTAGCTGTTTCGCTTTATTAATAATCTCTTTGTCGCGGTTTATTATTTCAGGAGAGGATACAGCTTTCCTCTTTTTTACTGGTCTTTTCTTTAAGATCCAGTCAGTTTCGCGACTGAGTTCTTCTTCATCCGTGTGGTATTCCGAATTCACGGGGCCGTTTGAACTTGGTTTTGGGTCATTAGGTATTTTAAATGAACACTTCAGAGTCATATTTTCTTCCTTTAGATGGAGAATTTCTTTGCGAAGCTAGTCGCAGAGCAGTTCGACATTGTTAAGCCTTGTTCGAAGAACGTCGTTTTCTTCCTTTAGGCTCTTATTTTTCATTGAGTCTCGTTTTTCGTGGGCTGACACTTCTGGTGTTGTCGAGCTTCTTGAGAAACATATATTTTTTTGAGATCCAGATGTAGGTGACCTCGTTACCCTTGAACTATTCCCGAAAGGGTTACACATTTGCAATAATTGGCTCTCCCCAGAATCCGTAGAGCCGACCTCCGTAGAGGGTGGATTTTCCAGTGAAACTGCATTGCTTCCTGGGGTATTAAATCTTTTTGTTATACTCATTATACCCTATCCCATAGGGGTATATTAGTTTTGATACATAGTTTGTAACATAGAGAAATAATTTAGCTACATATACCTCAAAGTATATGGATCGACTCAGAATCGATAGCTGAGTCGGTCAAGCCATGTCTGTCCGTCCGTCCGTCCGTACGTCACCAGTTTTTGGGCCTTAAATTTTGAGCTAGAAAAATGAAATTTGGTACACCTGCTCTTTGTTGCTCCCTGCAGAACAAGTTGACAAAATTTTTGAAATCCGCCCACTGCCACGCCCCCTTTTTAGAGAAACGTATTTTTTGGCCAAACCATAAGGAATTTTGAAAAACTTTCTGAACAACATATTTAGTTAATCTGAATATCTATATTTCGTTTATGTAAAGTTTTTGGCCACGCCCACTTTTTGTGGGCGTTTTTAATAAAAAACGTTTTTCGGTCAAATTTTAAAATTTTCGAAAAAACTTTTGATGCAGAATATCATTAGTAATATAAATATAAACAGTTCGCCCATAGACCATTTCAACCCACGCCTACTTTTTGGGGGCGTTTTTATGTAAAAACCATTTTTATACACTACCCCATAACATACGTAGGAGAAAACCTTGTCTTTTGTAGAACCGTAAAAGTTTTTTATAAGCAGTCGGTCACCATGTCATTTTCTTTATTTTATCCACATCATGTTTTCAGCCATGTCCACTTTTTGGGGATTTTAGTTTTACAGATAGGATGGGATAGGGTATTCAACGATCCGCACAGCGGATTGTAGCCTTCCATATGTTTGCATTTTTATACCCTATCCCATATATTAGTTTTGATACTTAGTTTGTAACATAGAGAAATAATTTTGCAACATATACCTTCACCCCCCTGTCGTAGAAGGCGACTAAAATCCACTCCCCGTATACCGAGTGTAAAGCGTATACAAACAACAAAAATGCAATGAGTACAACGAAAAGATTTACTACCCCAGGTGGCAATTCAGTTTCACTGGAAAATCCACCCTCTACGGAGGTCGGCTCTACGGATTCTGGGGAGAGCCAATTATTGCAAATGTGTAACCCTTTCGGGAAAAGTTCAAGGGTATTATCTCGCAAGCTTAATATCGATAAAATAGAATGGTATTCTTTTGAAAATAAATCTGAAAGGCCTTTACGCGTTGTAGCTAGAGGGTTACATGCGTCGTGCTTAAAGGATGACATTGTAAATGATCTGAAAAACAGGCAATATAAAGTCATAGATGCCGTTAACATTGTCAAACGAGACCAAAAGCAAAAAGATGGCGAAGGAAATGTAATAAAACGCGGCCTTCCTTTATTTATACTCACTTTCGATAAAACAGAAAGTTTGAACAAAATTTATGAAATAAAAACAATACTTAATATTGTTGTAAAAATAGAGCCTATGCGTAAGGATTCCAAACTAGTTCGCCAGTGCAAGCGCTGCCAAGGATACAATCATACGCAAAGCTATTGTCAAAAAGAACCGCGGTGTGTAAAATGTGCCGGCAATCACCTGACGGTAGATTGTATGTCAGATAAGAAAGCTCTTGCTATCTGCATTAACTGTAAAGGCAATCATCCGGCAAATTATCGCGGCTGCGAAGTAGCTAAAGAGTTGCAAAAAAGACGGACGAAATTTAATAGTATTAATTCACAGAAATTAAATTTAAACAAGCAACAGCCTAAAATTCCGATTAAAAATATGTCGAAGAAAAAGCAGGCCATAATCGAAGAACCTAAATGTCCACAAACTACGCGGCCATCAGATATCCGTTCGGATCTTGTACATCCAAAACCAAATGTACAAACGTATGCTCAAGCTACAGTATCCAATAACGCCCAAAAAAATATCTCACCTGACCCAGTTTCAAATGTATTTTCGATTATTCTTTCAAAACTTGAGGAACAAAGCAAAACGAATAAACTTATTTTTGACAGGCTCGTTAAGCTCGAAAATAGTATTCGCAATAGAAGTACCCCACCTTTAACATGAATAGATTGCTTAAAATTCTTACGTGGAATGCCAATGGCCTTTGGCAAAAACTTGGAGAACTTGAATTATTTATGCAGGAAAAAGATATAGACATCTGTTTAATATCCGAAACTCACGCAAAGAGTAATTCGAACTTAAAAATAAAAGGTTACCTCGACTATCATGCTCTACATCCATCGAATAAGGCTAGAGGTGGAGCCTCACTATATATAAAAGAGTGTATCGAACATTCGATTGATCTTAAACTAGAAATCGAAACAATGCAAGTTAGCTCTATACAAGTCAAAAGCAGACAATCCTTTCTGAAGATATCGTCTATTTACTGCCCACCACGATGCAAGGTTGAGAAAATTGACTTTGAAAACTTGCTTAATTCCCTTGGACAACGTTTTGTCATCGGAGGGGACTTTAATGCAAAACATACATTCTGGGGATCTAGATGCATATCACAGAAAGGTAGGATGCTTTATGATATAGGTAGAAAGTACAATACCGAATTTCATTCTACGGGAAAACCAACTTACTGGCCAACTGATGCTAGAAAAATACCGGATTTGATCGATTTTTTCATTGTAAAAGGTCTGCCGTCCAATCGAATCAAAGTTGAAGAATGCTTTGATCTTTCCTCTGATCATTCTCCAGTCATTTTAACAATGAGCGAGTCACTGATTATAAATGAAAAACCACCCAGATTAACAAACGCGAAAACCAACTGGGAAGGTTTCAAAAACGATATTGAAAATAATATCCGACTGGGTGTATCGCTTAGAACCCCATTGGAACTCGAAGTCGCTGTTGACTCATTTATCAATACCATCCAAAAAGCAGCATGGAATAATACTCCTCAACAGAACAAAATAGTGAGCTATAGTAAAATTAAGTACCCCCGTGAAATACAAGATTTAGTAAGACAAAAAAGAAAAGCTCGTAAAAGATGGCACCAAACTCGTGCCCCGCAAGATAAAACACATCTCAATCGGTTGAGTAATTTGCTATCAAATTCGATTAAATACTTTAAAAACCATTCAGTAGAAACTTATCTGCAAAGCCTAACCGCTGGAAAGGAATCGAATTATTCGCTCTGGAAAGCAATTAGAGTCATAAAACGGCCAAAAATCGCTGTGCCGCCCATTAGGGTAACTCAAGACGTTTGGGCAAAGAGCGATAAGGAAAAAGCTGACGTTTTTGCCTCACATCTTGAGGAAACATTTAAGCCATTTGATGGTCCGGCGCAAAATGAAAACATTAATATATTCGAGAGTACAACCGATAATAACATAGTAAGATATGCAAGTATTGCCGAGCTTAAACGGGAAATACAGAAACTAAAGCCTAAAAAAGCTCCGGGTTATGACCTGATTACAGGAGAACTTCTTAAAATGTTGCCTCGGAAAGCATTAACTAAGCTTCTTTTTATTATAAATGCAGCAATCAGATTAGAATACATACCAAGACAGTGGAAAGTCGCGGAAGTGATTATGGTTCTAAAACCAGGAAAATCACCGAATGAAATAAAATCTTACAGGCCTATTTCACTTCTTCCAATCATTTCAAAAGTTTTTGAACGGATATTACTCGGTCGCTTACACCCCATAATTGAACAGAAACGTCTTTTACCTGACCATCAATTTGGGTTTAGAAGTAAACATTCAACGGTGGACCAAGTACATCGAATTACAGATGTAATTGAGAAAGCTTTCGAAGAAAAGAAAATTTGTTCAGCCGTATTTTTTGACGTGTCGCAAGCTTTTGACAAGGTGTGGCACAAAGGCCTTACTTATAAACTAAGTCAAGTTTTGCCAGAACAATTATATAAAATCCTCGTGTCGTATCTTGAGCATAGACTCTTCCGTGTGAAACTTGGAAGCGAATATTCCGAGTTCAAAGAAATAATGGCAGGTGTACCGCAAGGAAGCGTCCTTGGACCAATCCTGTACCTCATATTCACTCGTGATATCCCACAAACAAACGATACAATAGTTGCAACGTTTGCTGACGATACTGCTATACTAGCAGTTGCCACAACAATAGAGGAAACAAATATTAAATTACAAAACGCTCTTAACGAGGTTAATGAATGGACTAAATCCTGGCGGATTGCACTTAATGAGAGCAAATCGATCCATGTAGATTTTTCGTATAAACGGACAAACAATTTGCCTGTATTTCTAAATACGGTTCGAGTCCCGTTTGCAAATGAAGCGAAATATCTCGGTATGACACTCGATGCAAAAATAAAATGGAAGTCGCATGTAAAAAAGAAATGCGAAGAACTTAAGAATAAATACAGAGAACTGTACTGGTTGCTCGGAAAATATTCGAAGCTTAACCTTGATAACAAGCTGCTATTATACAAGCAAGTGCTAAAACCGGTTTGGACATATGGTATACAACTATGGGGTTGTACCAGTGAAACGAATCTAAACATTTTACAAACTTTTGAAAACAAAATGTTAAGATCATTCGTCAATGCGCCGTGGTACATAAGGAACGAAGATCTGCGCAGAGATCTGGGTATTCCCGCGGTTAAAGATGAAACAAAAAATTTTGCACGAAAACATAAAAAACGTTTATTAGGACACGTTAACACAACAGTCCTCCAAATTCTGGACGAAACAAATATATTGCGGCGTCTTCAAAGAACTAAACCCTTAGATTTGGCCCGATAATAACAAACCGCGCTATAATTGCGGAAAAGCAGGAACTCTCAAAGGAAAGTTACCTGCCAAACATATTATATAATCGTGATAAAAAAATTGCTGGATAAGTCGAATACTTAGTTGCAATAGAAATACCAAATGGGTGGTGGTTTTAGTGAGTAAAAATCTCACACTACTTTGGGCACGTGCTCATCGTGTCTATGAAGATTTCCACCAGCCCACGGAAAAAAAAAAAAAAAAAAAAAAAAAAAAAAAACATATACCTCAAAGTATATGGATCGACTCAGAATCGCTAGCTGAGTCGAATTAGCCATGTCTGTCTGTCCGTCCGTCCGTCCGTCCGTCTGTCTGATCGTCAGCGGTTTTTGGGCCTTAAATTTTGAGCTAGGATAATGAAATTTGGTATAGAGGATCCTCGTCCGTGCCACCAGAACAAGTGTAAAATTTTTTGAAATCCGCCCACTGCCACGCCCCCTTTTTAGGAAAACTTATTTTTTGGCCAAACTGTAAGGAATTTCAAAAAAGTGTCTGAGTAGCATATTTAGACAATCCTAATATCTATATTTCGTTCATACAAAGTTTTATGCCACGCCCACTTTTTGGGGGCGTTTTTAGTAAAAAAACTCTTTTTGTCCAAATTTTAAAACTTTCGAAAAAAATGTTGATGCAAATACTTCCGAAATGGTAATATAAACATTTTGTCTATAGATCATTTTCACCTACGCCCACATTTTGGGGACGTTTTCTTAAAAAAACCATTTGTATACCCCATCCCAAGGCATTAGCAATAGAAATACGTTGTTTTTTGTCGAACCACACAAGATTTTGAGAAACTGTCTGAGCAATATATTGTGACAATGTCATTTTCTGTATTTCATCGCCATAAGGCCTATTTTTTGAGGATATTAATTTTAAGAATGGGATGGGATAGGGTATTCAACGATCCGCATAGCGGATTGTAGCCTCTCATATGTTTGTTGTTTGTATATGCTTTATATTCTGACCCCTAACCCGAAGGGGTTATAGACGAAATGTTTATATTAATATTACTGACTATTCTGCATCAACATTTTTTCGAAAATTTAAAAATTTGACCGTAAAACGTTTTAATTAAAAACGCCCCCAAAAAGTGGGCGTGGGAAAAAACTTTATGTGAACGAAATATAGATATCACGATTGTCTAACTACACTTCTCAGACGCTTTTATAAAATTCCTTACGGTTTGGCCAAAAACTACGTTTTTCTGAAAAGAGGGCGTGGCAGTGGGCGGATTTTAAAAATTACTCACTTGTTTTGCTGGGAGGAACAAAGACCACGTCTAATCATTATAGTTCAAAATTTAAGGCCCGAAAACTGGTGACGTACGGACGGACGGACAGACATGGCTAAATCGACTCAGCTATAGATTTTGAGTCGATCCATATACTTTGAGGTATATGTAGCTAAATTATTTCTCTATGTTACAAACTATGTATCAAAACTAATATACCCCTATGGGATAGGGTATAAATATTGAAAACATAAAAGAACTTAAATATCAAAAACAAAGTCACTTTTTGTACAATTTAATTGTTTGAACTATTATAATATTAGTCGTAATAAGTGTATTAATTATGTTATTGTATGACTTTCATGTTATAAAGTTCTTGCTAAGCTTGTTTTTATTTTCATGTATGGAACGTAACTATACAGAAAGCAAATCACTTTCTTTTTTAGCAATATTTTAACACGTATTTAAGAAAGAAATTTTATTGTTATTGATAATTAAATGAAATTATTCAAGAGAAAATGAATTTGTGCTATGGAAATAGATAATTCAGTAGTTGTTGACCAAATGATAAGCAATATAATTCTATGAGAGCACATGCGTATAATCTGAGTGAAAACGCTAATACTATATCCTACCCTTTGTTGTAAAGTCATGGCGGAAAAGTTTAAGATCGGGGGAATTTGTCGTTTTTGTCGCTTTCTTAAGGAACCGTTCCTTCTTTCTGACGGCTGGAAAGAATTTCCAAGATTATTCAATGGTATCGTCCATGTCCCATCTGTGCTGGGCAAAGTCAACAACCTACATGAGCTGCTCTAGCAGATCAGAGCCTGCTGCGCGAATCTTTTTTCGTTGTCGTTGTCCATTGAAGGATCTCAAATGTTGCAGAATTCTTTGGTCATTGATTTCTCTAACTTTGTTCACCTTGGAAAGTATTACCGAAGAATCGAATGGTGAATGAAATTTCCTCCGAATTCGGTTTTCTAAGACTTATAATCAAAACTTGTTGTTCCCCACTTGGACTGGCCCATCTACCAAACTCTGAAAAGCAGTTACAACTACTTCACTGAGCCTATAGGATAATACGGTAGTATTTCATCGGGCGAAAAGGGTGCGGGCCTCGTCTACCACCTAAGTGCATCGCATTATTATTTAATATCATTTGTTACCAACACTTAACAAGCGTGTAGATCCCTCCATAGAGGCTAAGATTTGGAGGTAAGTTTAAGCGCCTGCAATATCATATAAATCCCTTCCACGTTATCTTACCAATATCGCTCTCACTCAATTAATATCAACTTTCAAACCCAATTGTCCATCATATAAACCATTTCCAGAGCAGCATAATACCTCTTCCAAAGACCTCAAAACAAAATCATCGCAAGCATAACTAAATTTCGGAATCAATCGATTTCTGAAATTATAATATTTACTATGCCCAGGAATTCGTGTGGAGTCTGGCAACCATCAAACCCAACCACACACCTAATTCACCCGTGTCAGTCAGAGGTCTATTAAAAAACACTTGATTATAAAATATGCCCCCGTTCCATTATCATAGATAATCTTCATTGCCCTGTTAATTGCGTTTATTGTTCCATAAAACATTCCAGGGATGCTTAGCGAACTACACAAGTACTCGTAGGAGTAGCACTTCCCACCTGCCTCATAATGTTTATTTAATTTCATCTTTGATATACTGGATGATCGCGTTGACGGCCCTGAGCCGGAGGAACTGCAAGAAACCATTCCACCTGACATATTGCCAAATTAATGTTTCCAACACTTTCGACATCAAAAGGATTCCCAAACTCCATAACGCCGACTACGTGGATGATGTATAAGTGCTGGCGTTCGCACGTACATCCGCAACGTAAACACGTAATGAGATAAATCTTTGTAGAGAGGGTGAAAGGTGGTGCGGCCGAGCCCCGTGAAAGTGGCGTAATTAATCGACGCGTAAAGTGATCAAAACTATTAACGTCATTCGGCAGCTCGGTTCGCCCTTATAAATTTGAACGAGCTGGCTCTGGGGGCGTGTGTTTATTTAGCTTGAGGTTTTCTGTTTTTGTTTGTTGGCGCTGGAATAAGATACCGATACTTTGGCGGCCGATTGTGGTGATGATTAGTGCTCCATCGGAGTTCTGGAATCAATAGCTTTGATGGTTCCGTTTTTGTAACGTTTTCCTGAAGTTGTTGGGGGAATAGTTTTTCCCTATATTCCCGTAGGTCAATAAAAAACGAAAAGCTCAACGACTAATGCTTTCCTGCGAGAATCGACAACAACTTATTAGGCAACAACAAAAATACTCCAAATAAAAATGCACGTCAAGATTTTCAACGTTATAAATGTTTTAATGTTCAGTCTTCAACTAGTGCACAACGACTGACTAAACTTGCTAATGTTTGTCATAAAAGAAAAGTAAATGTTTCGGTAAATTCGTTTAACATTACTGTTCATGCTAGTAAATAATGATTTTAATATCTTAGGAGCTAATATTTAGGTATATGAAATAGGTATATACAAAATGTTTACGTTCTAGTTTGACTTCATTATAAATATGATTTTATGTTTAGAATAATTGCATGCGTATATATAAAATAAAACAATCAATTCAAATATAAGAATGAATGCATGAACATCCAGGCGCCTTTGAATGACCCTTGGACAATCAATCATTATCTATAGGCAATGGTGCAATGCGATGAATTGTTCGTCGAATATTGCCTCTCTTAGTTTTCAGCTCTACTACACGAACTCGACCATCAGATCCGGCTATTGTGCTAATGACTCGTCCTAACAACCATTGCTGAGGTGGTAAATTATCTTCAGAAATCAGGGCTAAAGTCCCAACACCAATGTTTGCCGATTCCGACTTCCACTTTACTCTTTGCTGAAGTCCCAGCAAATACTCTTGAGACCATCTTTGCCAAAAATGCTGCTTTAGTGTTACAATTTGCTGCCATCTGTCTTGAAGAGATAAATTGTTAGTATTTACAAAAGGTTCTACTATTGCTACTAAGGACTGGCCATTCCAAAAGTGAGCCGGTGTCAAAACCTCCTCATCATTGGGGTCTTGGGATACGGGACAAAGCGGCCTTGAGTTTAAAATGGCTTCAATCTCCGTACAGAATGCTTTGGCCGATAAGTCCGAAACGACTTCCAAATGCACGCCTTTAGTGGCGAAACAAACGAACACGGCTATATACGATTTGTACGACTGCCTTCCTCGGATCCTATGAGTCGTTTGTATTGGTCCGCAAAAGTCGACACCAGAAATAAAAAATGGTTTTTCATATTTTCGTACCCTTGTTGCCGGGAGGCTTCCCATGATCTGCTGCTTAAGCCTGGGTCTATAGCGGAAACAATGAATGCAGCTATTGACCACCTTTCTTGCTAAGGCCCTAGCGTTCACAACCCAGACTCGTTGTCGGCTTATTGCTACCAGTGCTGTAGGACCTGCGTGATAAAACTTTGTATGCAAATATTTAAAGTAAACTTTGATAAAATTTGAATTTTTTGACAAAAGCAATGGATTTTTGCTGTCGTATGGCAGATCGGAATTTTTTAAACGACCACCTACTCGGAGAAGCCTCACATCTGTTTCTGTAGTCAAAAATGGGCATAAACCCTTGATAAGACTCTTAGGATGAATCTCATGCTGCTGTTCCAGACTATGAATTTCCTCGGCAAACTCGTGTTGCTGTATACTCCAAATAATTCGCAAGAAAGCCAAATTGAGTTCCTCAACACTAAACGTCGCCTCAAATTTTAAGGTGCACTTTTTCTTCAAGCGATTGTAGAATCGAAACACCATGGCAAATGTACGACAAATCTGCTCGAAATTGCTATATCGTTCGTATTCTAGAAACACATCTTTCGTAACCGCTAGAAGAATAGTCTTGTGTTTCCTTTTCTCTAATCCATCTGCTGTAACATGCCGCTCTTGTGATGGCCAATAATCTGGGGATTTAAGCAAAAAGCTTGGTCCTCTAAACCAAATAGAATCAATAAGGTCACCAACTGTCGAGCCTCTCGACACGATATCTGCTGGGTTTGCCTTCGAATTTACATGTTGCCATTGCCACTCCTTAGATAACTCCTGTATTTTTGCCACTCGATTGGCAACAAATGTGTTCCATGTGGATGCAGGTGCTGACAGCCAGTCCAATACAACTTCCGAATCAGTCCATAAATATATTTTACTAGGTTCAATCTTAATGTTATTTTTTACCCGTTCCATTAATTCGGAAAGTAGGAGGGCACCACACAACTCCAAACGTGGTAGCGACTCTGTTGCAAGTGGTGCTACTCTGGATTTTGCCGTTACCAAATGGACAGACACATTCCCACTTACATCTATGGAACGCGCATAGATGCATGCACCGAAAGCTTTCATGGATGCATCTGCGAATCCATGAAGCTCCATGTAACTCATCGGATTTTTAACAAAAACATATCTGGGTATTCTGACATCCTTAAGCGCAGACAGATCTTCCAAAAACCCAACCCATCTAGAATGCATTTCCATGGATAACGATTCGTCCCAGCTCATATTTTCTTTCCATAACTCCTGCATAAACATCTTTGCTCGTACCACTACTGGGTTTATGAGTCCTAACGGGTCAAACAGGCGTGAAAGATCGGACAGAACTGAGCGTTTAGTGACTCTCTGGCTTTGGATAAATTGTGGAGGAATGAAACCAAATGTATCCATGCGTGGATGCCACACCAAACCCAAAGCCTTGATGACATCAGAATCATTTATGCGAAGTGGTTTCTCCAAATCCTCCTCAGGTATTTCCTCAAACAACGATAAATCATTGGAGTACCACTTTCTGAGCACGAAATTAGCCGACGAGAGAAGTTTTCCAACATTCCTTTGAATATCTTGGATCTCACTAGCTGAGTCAGCACCTGTTATGAGGTCGTCTATATAAAAATCCTTTTGAATTACCTCAGCGGCCTTTGGATAGGTTTTCTCATTTTCAATAGCGAGTTGCTGCAGACAACGAGTTGCCAGATATGGTGCAGACCCTGTCCCATACGTTACAGTTTTCAGACGATATGTGCGAAGTGCATCATTGGGATTGGGGCGCCACACAATGCATTGGTAGTAAGAATCTTCTGGAGTTACATAAACTTGCCGATACATCTTTGAGATGTCTGCAGTGAGGGCATATTTGTGAAACCGAAAACGTACGACTATTGAAAATAAGTCATCTTGCACGGTAGGGCCCACCATTAGCACATCGTTAAGTGAGTAGTTTGTCGAAGTTTTGCAGCTGCAATCAAACACTACTCTTAGTTTTGTTGTGGAAGAATCTGGACGCGTCACACATTGATGTGGGGAATAATATTTTACTTTGGCTATATCATGTGGATGCACAACCTCCATGTGACCGAGAGCTTCATATTCCCTGAGAAATTGCTTATATTGCTCTTTCAGCGATTGATCTTTCCCCAATTTCCTTTCTAAACTTAAAAACCTTTTATAAGGGATTTGGAAAGAATCACCTAACAGATTCAAATTATCTTTAAATGGCAATTTCACTAAAAAATTCCCGGCCGCTATCCGACGAGTAGTCTTCACAAATAATTCCTCGCACGCCCTTTCCTCTTTGCTTAGTTTAAAAGCTGGATCCAGATGTGGTATATTTTCCATCTTCCAAAAGCATTCTACTATGTTGCGCAGACCGCCGTCAGAGCTATCATTTTCACCATCGGTCGAAACCACATAACATTGGGGTTTGTTTTCTATATCACTGCGGTATCTGCCTGCCAAAATCCATCCAAAGAGAGTTTTTTGTAGCAATGGGTAATCAAGTCCTAATTTAATCTGGCCAATACACAATATATTAAAGAATGTATCAGCGCCAATTAACATGTCAACACTATTTGGTTGATTAAACCGAGGATCAGCCATTTCAATATTCTTTGGCATATCCCATCCATTAATATCAATGCTCACATTTGGCTGAAATCCAGTAATGCGAGGAAGCACAGCTAATTTTAAAACAGCCGAAAAATTGTTTAAACGGGATGTGATAACGGCATTCGTCTGATATTTACAGTTTGACTTGCACATACCTAACCCACTTGCTTCAGCGAAGATTTGCTCTTGTTTCAATCCAAGACGTAGAGCAGCCTTTTGCGTAATAACATTAAGTTGTGACGCTGAATCAAGCAGGGCACGAATAGGCTGCAGAGTACCAGTTTTATCACGCACGTTAATAATGGCAGTTGCCAAAAATACATAGCCTTCGTGCTTCACACCATTACTACTAATAAGGGATGTTGGGAGATTTGAAGTTTCCGCCTGATCTTCTTTAGCTAATAATGGTGGATGACATTCAGGGGAAACTTTGAAACGATGGAGTTTTATGTTGTGTGGGCGAGCACACACTTCGCAATTTCCACGAGTACAGTTCCTAACTGTGTGGCCTTTGCAGAGACATTTGATACAGAGACCCAAAATCTTTGCTTGATTGAATCGTTCCGTAGCAGAGAGCTTTAGAAATGCTGGACAGTTGTCAAGTGTATGATTGGGATCTTTACAAAATACGCAAACTGCGTGTGACGATATAACCGCGAACGAATTTTGGACTCCATGTCTTGGTTTAATGCGATTGCGATCTTTTCCATCTCGAACCGAAAGCCGTCGGTCGCCCGAAGTACACGGCTCATTAGATTTTCGAGCTTCCAATGTTTGACATCGACGAACTATGACATTTGAAAAGTCTGTCCACGTTGACAGCTTATTTACATCAACAGCTTCGTTCCACTTTTCCTGAGAATCTCGATCCAATTTATCACTCGCTACACGAATAAGAATGGCTTGTGCCACCTGCTCATAATTTCCTAACGACAACATCGCACTTAAATGTGCACTTGTGCGATCTATTAACGATCTTATTTGTATAGCACACGGCTTCGATACCTTCGGCAACTCAAATAAACTTGTAATGTGCTCTTGGAACATTAGATTCTTATTATCAAAACGTTCTTTAAGTTTCAAAAGTGCTTTCGAATAATTTTTCTCAGTGACTTCTAAATCACAAATAGTCGACAAAGCGCAATCGTTCAAACATCCTCTCAAATAATTAAATTTTTCAATACAGTCGTAGCTCGAATTTATATGAACTAATTTATTGAAAATTCCTATGAAGTTGGGGTACTCCGAATATTTCCCACCGAAGGAAGGTAAATTGATTTTTTGCAAAATGGATGTGACACCGATATTTGGAATCGCGAAAGATGCGTTAAGTTGGCTTGAATCAGAAACCTTAGCCTTTTGTGCCTTAGTGTCCACATACGAGTTTTCTAAGTCACCACGTGTTAATCCACTATCATCCTGTGGTGTCAGTTTTTCTATTGATGACTGTACTGATAGCAATTGCTTAAAATAGGATTCTAAAATCCCGAGCCTACATTCCAATTCTGGTAGAGAGAGATTGTCAGATTTATCGGTAACATATTGACGTATGCGCGTAATGTTACCCTTTGTAGTTCCTCGAAGTGCCTTTAACTCACTCAATCCTTTCGGCGCTTCCTTGGAGGTATCAGCAGTGTTATCAGGATCATTAATCATATTGACCTCTATTCAATAATTAACCTGTGCACATAAAATGCGTGCGACTAACAATTGCCAATATAATTCGACAGCAAACAGTTTCCAATCTTACACAACAACAGCAATAAACTATGTATTTTGATTTATACTTGCGGTTCTGAACGCCAATTTACGTATATGTATCACGCTCTGATCTGCTGTGTGCCCGTTTTGTCCGCTACAACCGCTACAACCGCTGCTCTGCTACTTCAGCTACTCCGCTACTATAGCTACTCCGCTACGACCGCTACTCAGCTACTGCTACGATCGCCAAATATAATTTAACCGGCAATGTAATAATTGTCCAGAACGAATTTAATCACAACGCGACGAAACCGCTTTGATTAAATGACTCGAGATTACAATCGACTACGAATTTTACTTTATGAGAGCTTAAATAGTCCTGTCACGGTCGCCAAATGTTGGGGGAATAGTTTTTCCCTATATTCCCGTAGGTCAATAAAAAACGAAAAGCTCAACGACTAATGCTTTCCTGCGAGAATCGACAACAACTTATTAGGCAATAACAAAAATACTCCAAATAAAAATGCACGTCAAGATTTTCAACGTTATAAATGTTTTAATGTTCAGTCTTCAACTAGAGCACAACGACTGACTAAACTTGCTAATGTTTGTCATAAAAGAAAAGTAAATGTTTCGGTAAATTCGTTTAACATTACTGTTCATGCTAGTAAATAATGATTTTAATATGTTAGGAGCTTATATTTAGGTATATGAAATAGGTATATACAAAATGTTTACGTTCTAGTTTGACTTCATTATAAATATGATTTTATGTTTAGAATAATTGCATGCGTATATATAAAATAAAACAATCAATTCAAATATAAGAATGAATGCATGAACAGAAGTAGATGTGGCAGTAGAAATGCGGATTTATTTCATGCGGATATTTTGATAGAATATATTGGAAATAAATAAAACATATGAGAGGCTACAATCCGCTGTGCGGATCGTTGAATACCCTATCCCATCCCATCCTTAGAATTAATATCCTCAAAATATAGGCCTTATGGCGATGAAATACAGAAAATGACATTGTCACAATATATTGCTCAGACAGTTTATCAAAATCTTTTGCGGTTCGACAAAAAACAACGTATTTCTATTGCTAATGCCTTGGGATGGGGTATACAAATGGTTTTTGTAAGAAAACGCCCCAAAATGTGGGCGTAGGTGAAAATGATCTATGGACAAAATGTTTATATTACCATTGTGGAAGTATTTGCATCAACAATTTTTTCAACAGTTTTAAAATTTGGACAAAAAACGTTTTTTTACTAAAAAACACCCCCAAAAAGGGGGCGTGGCAAAAAACTTTGTATGAACAAAATATAGCTATTAGGATTGTCTAAATATGCTCTTCAGACAATTTTTTGAAATTCCTTACGGTTTGACTTAAAACTACGTTTTTCTAAAAGGGGGGGTGGCAGTGGGCGGATTAAAAAAATTTTACACTTGTTCTGCTTCGTCGGCCAGAGAGTCTATATACCAAATTTCAACACTCTAGCTCAAAATTTAAGGCCCAAAAATCGGTGACACACAGAGACGGACGGACGGACGGACGGACGGACAGACAGATATGGCTTAATCGACTCAGCTAGCGATTCTGAATCGATCCATATATTTTGAGGTATATGTATCGAAATTATTTCTCTATGTTACAAACTTAATGTCAAAACTAATGTACCCCTATGGGATAGGGTATAAAAATCGTACACAACATTCCAACAAGATGTTAGTTTTTATACCCTATCCCACAGAGGGGTATATTAGTTTTGATACATAGTTTGTAACATAGAGAAATAATTTAGCTACATATACCTCAAAGTATATGGATCGACTCAGAATCAATAGCTGAGTCGATTTAGCCATGTCTGTCCGTCCGTCCGTCCGTCCGTACGTCACCAGTTTTGGGCCTTAAATTTTGAGCTAGAAGAATGAAATTTGGTACACGTGCTCTTTGTTGCTGCCAGCAGAACAAGTGAAAACATTTTTGAAATCCGCCCACTGCCACGCCCCCTTTTTAAAAAAACGCATTTTTTTGGCCAAACCATAAGGAATTTTAAAAAAGTGTCTGAAAGGCGTAGTTAGACAATCATAATATCTATATTTCGTTTATATAAAGTTTTTTGCCACGCCCACTTTTTGGGGGCGTTTTTAATAAAAATCGTTTTTCTGTCAAATTTTAAAATTTTCAAAAAAAAATGTTGATGCAGAATCATTAGCAATATTAATATGAACATTTCGTCTTTAGAACATTTTAACCCACGCCCACTTTTAGGGTGCGTTTTTATATAAAAACCATTTTTGTACACTACCCCATAACAAATGCAGGAGAAAAACCTTGTCTTTTGTAGAACCGTAAAATTTGTTGTGACAATGGCATTTTCTATGTGTAATCTCCATCGTGTTTTAAGCCATGTCCACATTTTGGTGACATTAGTTTTACAGATAGGATGGGATAGGGTATTCAACGATCCGCACAGCGGATTTTAGCCTTCTCATATGTTTGTTTTTACTTTTGGATAACTTGAGATGAACACTTTTATTAGGATGTTTGGTGATTATTTTGGTACCTTTTAGGCTAGCCCCATAAGCACTAAGTTATGCGGACTTCTTCAGCCGTATTTATAAAAGCATTTTAGAGGTTGCCTAACTTTAGGCAACTGCCAAGAGGCTGCCCAAGGAATTTTCATATCATTTTCATTTTGACGTTTACGAGAATTTCAATCTGGAAATTTGTTTTGAGATTTCGTGTGGTGATTTGCAATAAAGTGAAAATAATTTAATAAGAATGGACTCAAGCTACATTTCATTTGTGAATGATTTAATTGTAGTGAATATTATAAATTCATAAATGCCAACTAGTAGGAGACCAAAAATATACAAAACTCTCTTGTCTTCAACTATTGAAATTTTGAAATTTTTTCTTCTATTAGATGTTGAAGAAGTATCTGCAAATAAAAGGCCACCCCTATGTAGTTATCACAGTATTTTTAAGACATATATATTATTTCCTTATCTGAAGAATCCCAATTTTCGGATCTTTATACCCTATCCCATAGGGGTATATTAGTTTTGATACTTAGTTTGTAACATAGAGAAATAATTTATCTACATATACCTCAAAGTATATGGATCGACTCAGAATCGCTAGCTGAGTCGAATTAGCCATGTCTGTCTGTCCGTCCGTCCGTGCGTCCGTCCGTCCGTCCGTGTGTCCGTCCGTCCGTCTGTCTGTTCGTCACCGATTTTTGGGCCTTAAATTTTGAGCTAGGATAATGAAATTTGGTATATAGGATCCTTGGCCGAGTCACCAGAACATGTGTAAAAATTTTTAAAATCCGCCCACTGCCACGACCCCTTTTAGAAAAAACGTAGTTTTAAGCCAAACCGTAAGGAATTTCAAAAAAGTGTGTTAGCAACATATTTAGACAATCCTTATATCTATATTTCGTCCATACAAAGTTTTTTTCCACGCCCACTTTTTGGGGGCGTTTTTAGTAAAAAACTTTTTTTGTCCAAATTTTAAAACTTTCGAAAAAAATTTTGATGCAAATACTTCCGCAATGGTAATATAAACATTTTCCCCCCTATTAATAAAAAATCACTATCCGCTCCTTAACACACGAGTTATGTAGCTAACGGATAGTGAGCTTATCAGTTTGCTATCTTTTGTTATTAATAAATATATTTTATATAAATGTTTGTTATCCGCTCTCTCTCATAAAAATCCCGACAGAGCATGGCAGCACTTTACTAAAAAGTATTTAAAATAATACGATCCAGGTATACGTATGATAAAATAAAATAATAAGAAGTACGATAATGTGAGTAATGTACATGTATGTGTAAAGTCAATGAAATCGAGAAAAATATTTTTGAATTAAAAAGCGAAACGTCATCTCACAAATATTAAAAGTTATCCGCTCCTTATACACGAAATTCGATGAGTTAAGTTATCCGTTGTAGAAATGTTTTTTTAATAAGAATTACAAGTTAACCGATGTGTTAGTGCTAACTCACCGTTGTTCGTTGTTTATTAATAGGGGGGTTTGTCAATAGATCATTTTTACCTACGCCAACATTTTGGGGGGCGTTTTCTTACAAAAACCATTTGTATACCCCATCCCAAGGCATTAGCAATAGAAATACGTTGTTTTTTGTCGAACCACAAAAGATTTTGAGAAACTGTCTGAGCAATATATTGTGACAATGTCATTTTCTGTTTTTCATCGCCATAAGGCCTATATTTTGGGGAAATTAATTTAAAGGATGGGATGGGATAGGGTATTCAACGATCCGCATAGCGGATTGTAGCCTCTCATATGTTACAAACTAAGTATCAAAACTAATATACCCCCTATGGGATAGGGTATAAACATATGAGAAGGCTACAATCCGCTGTGCGGATCTTTGAATACCCTATCCCATCCTATCCATAAAACTAAAATCCCCAAAAAAGTGGGCATGGCTAAAAATACGATGTGGACAAAATAGAAAAAATGATATAGTGACAACAAATTCTTCAGACTGCTTACAAAACACTTTTACGGTTCTACAAAAGACAAGGTTTTCTCCTGCATATGTTATGGGGTAGTGTATAAAAATGGTTATACCCTATCCGCACAGCGGATTGTAGCCTTCTCATATGTTTATACCCTATCCCATAGGGGGGTATATTAGTTTTGATACTTAGTTTGTAACATAGAGAAATAATTTTGCTACATATACCTCAAAGTATATGGATCGACTAAGAATCGCTAGCTGAGTCGAATTAGCCATGTCTGTCTGTCCGTCCGTCCGTCCGTCCGTCTGTCTGTTCGTCACCGATTTTTGGGCCTTAAATTTTGAGCTAGGATAATCAAATTTGGTATATAGGATCCTCGTCCGTGCCACCAGAACAAGTGTAAAAATTTTTGAAATCCGCCCACTGCCACGCCCCCTTTTTAGAAAAACTTATTTTTTGGCCAAACCGTAAGGAATTTCAAAAAAGTGTCTGAGCAGCATATTTAGACAATCCTAATATCTATATTTCGTTCATACAAAGTTTTTTTCCGCGCCCACTTTTTGGGGGCGTTTTTAGTAAAAAACGCTTTTTGTCCAAATTTAAAAACTTTCGAAAAAAATTTTAATGCAAATACTTCCGCAATAGTAATATAAACATTTTGTCTAAAGATAATTTTCACCTACGCCCACATTTTGGGGGTGTTTTCTTACAAAAACCATTTGTATACCCCATCCCAAGGCATTAGCAATAGAAATACGTTGTTTATTGTCGAACCACAAAAGATTTTGAGAAACTGTCTGAGCAATATATTGTGATAATGTCATTTTCTGTATTTCATCGCCTTTGAGGATTTTAATTTAAAGGATGGGATGGGATAGGGTATTCAACGATCCGCATAGCGGATTGTAGCCTCTCATATGTTTTCCTTTGGTTTGAGAGCTCCATGTTCTTCCTATAAGATATTTGTTTACAAATAACATATGCTGTCAAACCCAAAAAAAAGAAAGAAAATCTGATATAAACAAAGTACACGAATCTTAATTATACCCTATCCCATAGGGGGGTATATTAGTTTTGATACATAGTTTGTAACATAGAGAAATAATTTAGCTACATATAGCTAGAAGGATAGATTTTTGTCCAAACGGTAAGGAATTTTAAAAAAGTGTCTGGAAAGCGTAGTTAGACAATCGTAATATCTATATTTCGTTTATATAAAGTTTTTTGCCACGCCCACTTTTTGGGGGCGTTTTTAATAAAAAACGTTTTACGGTCAAATTTAAAAATTTTCGAAAAAAATTAATGCAGAATAATTAGTAATATTAATATAAACATTTCGTTCATAGATCATTTTTGCCCGCGCCCACTTTTTGGGGTCGTTTCCTTACAAAAACAGTTTGTATACCCTGTTGTAACTCTGACTACACATCACATGTGCTTATTTTTACCTCCAAGTGGTAACCATTGGGTACTGGTCTCATCCAACCGGATTTGAATTGCTAAACGATAAGTGCGAGTGTTGATAACACGATGAAACACAGCAACACTATAAACACCCTGGTGAGAATGGCACGGATGAATACCCAGCCTGCTGTCCCAGGCGAACCTAGATGAGCTGCTCTGACATATTCGGACAACAGGTTGTCTAGGAATTTCAAGGGTTAGTCAGGCCCCTTGAACAGAGATGGTGGCGGATGAACCGAAAGGCCAACGGCAGCGCTCAATCCCGTAGTGGATACTGATGGCCCCGTGTCCTAGGGGTATCTAATAAATTGGAACTGGCCCTCCAGGTTGGGGGTTGTGCTTTGGGGTAACTACCCACCCACAGAAAAAAAACATGGTTACGAAGCAACCAATAGCCTCGGAAAGGACTGATTTCATTGTTGACGACCCTGCTAAACGAAAAAAGGACAACGACGTTCGTATCTGCACCTGGAATGTGAGAACATTAAACAGGAGAGGCGCAGGCGAACAACTAGCGGAAGCCCTTAACTGCTACAAAGCAGACATTACTGCCATCCAGGAAATACGATTTGATGGGCCCGGCAAAAAGAGGATGAAACACTGTGACATATACTACGGACCGTGTTATAGTGAGCAGAAACAGCGACTATTCGGATGCGGATTTGTTATAAGTGCCAGACTTAGGCAACAAGTCTTATGTTTCCAAGACATTAGCGAACGCATAGTAACAATCCGCATCAAGGCCAAATTCGCCAACATAAGCCTTATATGCGCTCACGCTCCGACGGAAGAAAAAGGATTGCTTCTACGAGCTCCTCGACAAAACCTATGAGCGACTACCGAAGTACGATGTTAAAATCGTGCTGGGAGATTTTAATGCAAAGGTAGGAAGAGAAGACATCTTTAGAAGTATTGTCGGAAAACATAGCCTACACGACAACACGTCTGGTAACGGACTTAGGCTAGTTGATTTCGCTACGGAACGAAATGCCACTATAGCCAGCACACGGTTTCCTCACCTCGATATCCATAAGGGGACATGGCGGTCTCCAGATCAACGAACGGTCAACCAAATTGATCACATTGCGATAGATAAGAGGCACGCATCCAGTATTTTGGATGTCCGAACATTCCGAGGAGCTAACATCGACTCGGATCACTACCTTGTAGCAGCCAAGGTAAGAATGCGGATATCCACCACGCCACAACAATCCAGAAATACTGTGAAAAAATTTAATGTCGAAAGACTGCAATCGCAAGAGACCGCCAAGACCTTCGCACAACGCGTATCCCTTAACCTCTCGATTAACACCATACCACCAGCATCGAATGTCGAAGAGCAATGGCAACGATGCCAACAGGCCATTAGATCAGCCGCAACTGATGTGCTAGGTTTCTCGCGCCCACCAGCAAGAAACCCCTGGTTTGATGAGGAATGCCGACAGATGCTCGCAGCCAAGAACGAGGCCTACAAGGCTAAGCTGCAGGTGAAGACGAGAGCTGCCATTGAGCTCTATAGGCAAAGAAGAAGGGAAGAACATTGGCTTTTCAGCAAGAAGAAAAAAGAGCAAGAAAAGCGCGCGATCGAGGATATAGAGAGGTGCCACTCCAGGAACGATGTTCGCAAGTTTTAACAAAGTGTAAATGGTCAAAGCCAAGGATACAAGGCTCTGTGACTTCTTTAATCTGATTCTTGAGAGAATTGTGCAAAACTCCAAACCCAACACCAGAGGCACAATTTTCCAAAACCCTGATCATCCCAGTCCTGCTCTACGGCGCTGAAGCATGGACCGTATTAAAAGCGGATGAAGAAATCCTTGGTAGATTCGAGAGAAAAATTCTTCGAAAAATCTTCGGTCCCGTTTGCGTTGACGGGCTATGGAGACGAAGATTCAACCAAGAACTATACGAGCTGTACAGCGACATGCCCCTGGTCAAAAAAAACTCTGCATTGGACGTTTAAGATGGCTAGGACATATAGAACGAATGGACACCAATACTCCGGGTCGCAGAGTCTTCGATTCCCAGCCAGACGTCGGACGCAGTAGAGGAAGACCTCGCCTTAAGTGGCGCGCACAAGCGCGACCTCAACCAACTTGGAGTGCGTAACTGGAGGCAGTTAGATAAGGACCGGGCTAATTGGAGAGGCATGTCGGTTGAGGCCCAGGTTCATTCCGGACTGTAGCGCCACTAAAGTAAGTAAGTAAGTATACCCTACCCCATAGCATATGCAGAAGGAAAACGATGTGTTTTGTCAAACAAAAAAAGATTCTGATAAACTGTTTGAAAAATATGTTGTAACAATGTCATTTTCTATATTATAGGCTAATAAAACCCATTTTTTGGAGATATTAATTTTAAGGATGGGATGGGATAGGGTATTCAACTATCCGCACAGCAGATTGTAGCCTTCCCATATGTTTTTTGTTAATATCAATAGAATTCTGTTTCGCCCTTGTCATTTTTGTTTTTTGAAAATTTGGAAACATTGTTTAAGGGTGATGGAGGACAATCTTTCCCTACCAGGTATAACGAACCATTTAGTATTTTCGACGGCTGCTTCTTCAGAAGCTATAAACAAATCCGCGGGAAATGACTCAATAACGAGTATACACAAACTCATTACCAACATTTTCGTCTCCCAAATCGGCTCTAGTGTAACTTTTTTTCAAGAATGTTCACAGCTGATTTCATCGTTTTTAAAGTCCCAAATATAGAGATCCATATGTGGTTTTGGCATACCATCATGAGAAACTTGTCAAAATTACCATTCGGATGGCGTTGAACTGAAGGTCCCCTTCTTTATTGCAAAAATCTGGGGAGTCAGAACCTTCATTATGCAGTCGATACTATCATAAAGACGAGTTTGTGAAATAGTTAAGAATCCTCTTATTAGGATTATTATCCATGAGATAAACAAAGGAAGGATATTATTGTCCTTTTGAAAGGACCCTTACGAACCGATTACACCCTTTTATAACCATTGCCAATAGGTTCCAAAGGTAAATAAATTCGTCATTATTACACCTAATCTACACAATTTGTAATTTTCGCTGGCGTTCTCCCACGCAGTTAACGTGCTAAAAGTTTCACAGCGAATTCGTCGTAATCACCCAATCCAAATGATAAGTAATCGTAATACATCATCAGTTTAAGCAATAAAATGCGAATAATCGTATTGACCAAATTTGCAGATGCAGACGCAGTAAAGATTTTTACATATTATTTGCCATTCCCACCTGCATATAGTTACCAATAACGCGCGTTTTAAATTCAGATCGACACTAGCTCGACATGCCCAAATTTGATAACTAGTGTCAATCAATCGACAGGCAAACGAGTCATTGTCAGCCACTTCTAAAACAACAACAAAAATACTTATCCCCAATCCCGCATCTTTAAGGATGTTATATTAAATAAAACGTTAAGCGTCGTGATTTCTTCGGTGTCCTGCCCAGTATTCCGTCCACATTTGTAAATACAAACCAGCTGTTTTGGCACTAAGTGATACACGGGTGGTGGCGTATACTGACAGAATTAACCCTACCTGGATATAATTTAGTGCCATTATTCTTTTCTCACAGCGGTCTCGCCATATATATACGTAGTGACGTAGCCTACCAAATTCAACATCAATACGGCCAATGTTCCAATCCGGAATTTTATTTTATATGGCTGAAATTCCATGTGAGTAGGCATTTAATCCACTACTGTTTCATTTATAGAAGCCCAAACCTTGACAGTAGTTCAACCCTTAACGAGTTTGATGCACTGTCTGACTCCATCTCTAGAATTGTATCCCTGCATCCTCACACTGAAATCGTCATTGCGGGCGATTTCAATGTACACAATTCTACGTGGCTTCAACATTCTGGACAGACAACACCCGAAAGAAGGTATGTTGAGATATTTGCTGAGGTAAACAACCTAACCCAGCTTGTAAATGAGCCGACACGCATACCGGATATTAACAGTCAAGCCGCCAACACCCTGGATTTGTTTCTTACCTCTCACCCTGATAAATACACCATCAAAGTATTATCGCCTCTAGGTTCGTCAGACCACTGTATCATATCAGCAAATTTCTAGTACTCCAACCACACAGTTAAAAAGCAAATTCCCAAAAAAACGAGTGGTGGGTGCACGACTGGGTCGTACGCAACTTTCTCTTTCACAGCGAGTTCGGTGTTAGATCAAATAGTGCGCATTTTGATTATTAATGCTAAAAATTATATAAAATGTCGAAATGTGATTATACGAACGTTTACTCCGTAATTTGAAGGAATCGGTGTCTATATGAAAAATAATTAATTTTCGTTATTGGCCAAAACTAAAAATTCCGTTAAGTGATAGTTGGGCTAAAACTAATTATGTGGAATTGTTTAAAACTATTATAGTAGTATATCGATTAAATTTCATTCAATTTGACATAGTAGTTTGCGATAAATTTACAATTTTCTTTATATGGCCTGAAAGACAAAATCCGTTATATGGATTTTCTTGAAAAAACTGGGTATGCAGTTTTGTTGGAACTAATATTCTTATGGTATGTATAAAGTTTAATCAAAATCGTTAGAGCCGTTTTCGAGAAAATTGAGGTTATGTGTAATTTTTATATGGCAGGTACCGTTAATAACATGGCTAAAAGCAAACAAAAAAAATGGCCTAGAATTATGACCAAAACAAGCTTGGATACGAAGTTTGAAGAAAATCGGCCAAGCCGTTTAGGCTGGGGAGACCATTACGGACAGACGGACCGACGGACGGAATTCCAAAAACCACTTTTTTAGGCTCCGCTATCATCGTAATGTTAGAATCAATCAAAATCTCGAGGTCGAAAATTTTCACGAAAACAATATCTTTCTCTTTGTAAGAGAAAGTTAAAAAACTGTATGGCAATACGAGAAAGCCAATTGGGAAGCATTAAACAGTTTTTTTTAGGAATTTTAACTGGTGACTATGTTTCCTCTATAGTGACGTGGATGCTGCTGCTGATATGATATCAAATATCATTCTCTTTGGTATGAGATCTTTTATTCCCAACAGAATTAAGAGTATCAGACCAAAGGCAAAAGGGTGGTATGACTTGAGCTGCAAAGAAGCTATCAGGTTGAGAGAGACAAACTTTCGGTTGTACAAGTCCAACCCAACAGAGGAAAACCGAGCAAAGTTCAAACAAGCCAGAAATGACTGTAATGCCCATTTAAAGCATGTCAAATTCCTCTATGACCAAAAGTTGAGGCAAAATATTCTACAATATCCCAGAGGTAGTAAAAACTTTTGGTCATTTGTTAAAAATATAAAAAATTCGGCCTCATCATCAATTCCGACGCTCATTCACAATGACATTCCAGCTGTCAGCTCTTTAGACAAAGCCAATCTGCTTGCTGCGCATTTCGCAGCCAATTCTACATTGCAGAATTGTGTTCAGTCTCCTCCTGTACTTGAGAACGTAGATCATTCTATGGGACAAATTCACTTTTGTACTTGTACAGTTGCAAGAGTTTTATTTGATCTTGACATACACAAATCCGCTGGTCCAGATGGTATATCCCCCATTCTGAAGAGGTGTTCTTCTACGCTAGCAAAACCCTGCGTAAGCTTTTCTATCTATCCTACTCATCAGGACTCTTTCCGAGTAGATGGAAAACAGCATTTGTCCAGCCTGTACCAAAAAAAGGCGAATCTTCTTCTCTCTCCAACTACCGACCAATTGCACTTACGTCCCTTCTTTCCAAGGTCATGGAAACGCTGATAAACCGTCAGCTTATGAGTTATCTCGAAACACTAAAACTTCTCAATGACCGGCAATATGGTTTTCGCAGCAACAGGTCTACTGGTGATTTGATGACATGTCTCACCGAAAAGTGGAACCAACCAATCCACCATGGTGGCGAAAGCAAGATTGTTGCCCTTGATATTTCAAAGGTATTTGACAGTTTTTGGCATCAAGCCCTTTTGTCGAAAATGTGTGCATTTGGAATCGACGAAAAACTTCTTCTATTGATTAGACATTATCTTTCGAAACGTTCAATTCAAGTTGTTTTGGATGGTTTCAAGTCTGTAACTCACCAAATAAATGCTGGTGTCCCTTAAGGCTCAGTTTTGTCTCCGACTCTCTTTCTCATTATACCCTATCCCATAGGGGTATATTAGTTTTGATACTTAGTTTGTAACATAGAGAAATAATTTTGCTACATATACCTCAAAGTATATGGATCGACTCAGAATCGCTAGCTGAGTCGATTAAGCCATGTCTGTCTGTCCGTCCGTCCGTCCGTCCGTCCGTCTGTACGTCACCGATTTTTAGGCCTTAAATTTTGAGCTAGGATAATGAAATTTGGTATATAGGATCCTCGTCTCTGCCTACAGAACAAGTGTAAACATTTTTGAAATCCGCCCACTGCCACGCCCCCTTTTAAGAAAAACTCAGTTTTTGACCAAACCGTAAGGAATTTTAAAAAAGTTTCTGAACAACATATTTAGACAATATTAATATCTATATTTCGTCCACATAAAGTTTTTTGCCACGCCCACTTTTTGGGGGCGTTTTCAATAAAAAATTGTTTTCGGTCAAATTTTAAATTTTTCGAAAAAAATTTTGATGCAGAATCATTAACATTATTAATATGAACATTTCGTCTATATACCATTTTAACCCACGCCCACTTTTTGGGGGCATTTTTATATAAAAACCATTTTTATACACTACCCCATAACATATGCAAGAGAAAACCTTGTCTTATGTAGAACCGTTAAAGTGTTTTGTAAGCAGTCTGAAGAATTTGTTGTCACTATATCATTATCCCCTATCCCATAGGGGGGTATATTAGTTTTGATACATAGTTTGTAACATAGAGAAATAATTTTGCTACATATACCTCAAAGTATATGGATCGACTCAGAATCGCTAGCTGAGTCGAATTAGCCATGTCTGTCTGTCCGTCCGTCCGTCTGTCTGTTCGTCACCGATTTTTCGGACTTAAATTTTGAGCTAGGATAATGAAATTTGGTATATAGAATCCTTGTCCGAGTCACCAGAACAAGTGTAAACATTTTTGAAATCCACCCACTGCCACGCCCCCTTTTTAGAAAAACGTAATTTTTGGCAAAACCGTAAAGAATTTTAAAAAAGTGTCTGAACAGCATATTTACAGAATCGTAATATCTATATTTCGTTCATATAAAGTTTTTTGCCACGCCCACTTTTTGGGGGCGTTTTCAATAAAAAACTGTTTTCGGTCAAATTTTAAATTTTTCGAAAAAATTTTTGATGCAGAATCATTAACATTATTAATATGAACATTTCGTCTTTATACCATTTTAACCCACGCCCACTTTTTGGGGGCGTTTTTATATAAAAACCATTTTTATACACTACCCCATAACATATACAGGAGAAAACCTTGTCTTTTGTAGAACCGTAAAAGTGTTTTGTAAGCAGCCTGAGGAATTTGTTGTCACTATATCATTTTTTTTATTTTATCCACATCGTGTTTTTAGCCATGCCCACTTTTTTGGGGATTCTAGTTTTATGGATAGGATTGGATAGGGTATTCAACGATCCGCACAGCGGATTGTAGCCTTCTCATATGTTTTTATACCCTATCCCATAGGGGGTATATTAGTTTTGATACTTAGTTTGTAACATAGAGAAATAATTTTGCTACATATACCTCAAAGTATATGGATCGACTAAGAATCGCTAGCTGAGTCGAATTAGCCATGTCTGTCTGTCCGTCCGTCCGTCCGTCGGTCTGTTCGTCACCGATTTTTGGCCCTTAAATTTTGAGCTAGGATAATGAAATTTGGTATATAGGATCCTCGTCCGTGCCACCAGAACAAGTGTAAAAATTTTTGAAATCCGCCCACTGCCACGCCCTCTTTTTAGAAAAAAATTTTTTTGGCCAAACCGTAAGGAATTTCAATAAAGTGTCTGAGCAGCATATTTAGACAATCCTAATATCTATATTTCGTTCATACAAAGTTTTTTTCCACGCCCACTTTTTGGGGGCGTTTTTAGTAAAAAACGCTTTTTGTCCAAATTTTAAAACTTTCGAAAAAATGTTGATGCAAATACTTCCGCAATAGTAATATAAACATTTTGTCCAAAGATCATTTTCACCTACGCCCACATTTTGGGGGTGTTTTCTTACAAAAACCATTTGTATACCCCATCCCAAGGCATTAGCAATAGAATTACGTTGTTTTTTGTCGAACCACAAAAGATTTTGAGAAACTGCCTGAGCAATATATTGTGACAATGTCATTTTCTGTATTTCATCGCCATAAGGCCTATACTTTGAGGATTTTAATTTAAAGGATGGGATGGGATAGGGTATTCAACGATCCGCATAGCGGATTGTAGCCTCTCATATGTTTATAAATGATCTCCTGTCTGCAACTTCTAATCCAATTCATTCCTTCGCTGATGACCTCAGCTTCTCATATTCGTTTACAGGTCCTGGTCCCTCACCTTCGAACGTGGACTCTAAGCGCCATAATATGTTAAGCTCATTGAATTCCGACCTTGACAGCATTATCAAATGGGGTAAATCCAATAGAGTGGAATTCAATGCTTCCAAAACACAATGCTGTCTTCTGTCATTAAAGCGAAACCAAAATCTAGAGCCATTATCCATGTATGGCACTTACGTCGAAGAAACCGAAAAGCTTTCCATGCTAGGTATGTGTGTTAGTAACGACTTACGTTGGAACGACCACATGTTCGAAGTCGCTAAGAACGCAGCGAAATGTCTAGGTTTCCTAAATCGATGTAAGAAATATTTCATCCCCTCTGATCTGGCCACAATATATAAAGCGTTTATACGCCCAAAACTTGAATTCAATGCCTGGTCAGGTGCACCAAAATCAACATTGCACCTTCTAGATAGAATTCAAACACGTGCGAAAAAACTTATAGGAGACATAAGAATAGCGAACTCCTTAGTTTCTCTCGAACACCGTCGAAACATCTCCTGCCTTACCTTGTTTTATCGCTATTTCAACAACCAATGTTCAAATGAAATAGCCAGCTGCATTCCTCCCATTCAACAATTCAGCCGCAATACTCGTTACGCAATGAATGCAAATCGGTTTACCATCAAGCCTATCTTCGGACGTACGCTGAAATACAGAGATTCGAACATAAACCGAACAACACGAATGTGGAATGCTCTACCAAACTCTGTTTTTCCTTTCCATTATAACTTACAGACATTTAAAACCAATGTGCATCGGTATCTCCTTTCTTCTTATCCCTAATTTCCTTAACGCCCGCACTGTGTTAAAACATATAACGGGTATTCATAACCCCTTGAGTGCGCGCAAATTATAAAAAAAAAATTCCCCACCTGCCACGTCTTCGCGACGAACAACATCCAGCAACAGTTCGCGGATCGAAAGAAATAAATCTGCAGAGGTGTCAACCCTCACACAGGTGTTAATCTGTCTATTTTTAGTGCAACGTCAACAAAACGCTCCTCCAAGCCTCAACATCTCCTAACCAGTTGCGCTTTTGCTATTTTCGGCCACTAATCGACCGGCTACCATGCGAACTGAGAGAGTCGGATCGAAGCTGCGCACGAGCCGACGGAAATCCTAAGACAATTTGTATTCATTTGCATAATTAGCCAGGCGATTTGCTTTCAACAACGTGGCGGATCTCAACTGGTACCACCGACAGATCGGACATATTGGAAATTTGAAACCGTCCCGCGCAGGAGAACATACATTATATTATAGTTGCCCGGCGCGATATTCTCATGGATGCTCGCACAGGAATACCATTCGTCGTATGGCAGACGACGACGGCGATGACGGCGTGAGTTTGGTAATCGATATTTGCCGCGAATCGATTCAAAGATCAAAAGATCGGCTTTTTAGAGAGACCGCCTCAAGACTGCAAACATACGGCTTGGGTGTGATAGTACAATTTGCGAAATCCGATTGACTCATCGCATCCCAACGACAGGGGAAGTGGGACACATCATATTTTGTTTAGCCGCTATCGATGTGTTGTGGTTTTGTTAACAACAGCAACAACAACAAGCGTAAAACATATGAGAAGGCTACAATCCGCTGTGCGGATCGTTTAATACACTATCCCATCCCATCCTTAAAATTAATATCCCCAAAATATGGTCTTTATGGTCATAAAGTATTGAAAATGACGTTGTCACAACATATTGTTCCGAAGGTTTATCAAATTCTTTTATGGTTCGACAAAAAACAACGTTTTCTTTGCATATGCCTTGGGGTACGGCATACAAATGGTTTTTGTAAGAAAACGCCCCCAAAAAGTGGGCGTGGGTTAAAATGGTCTATTGACGAACTGTTCAAATTAATACTACCAATGATTGTACATCAAATTTGACCAGAAAATGTTTTTTTATAAAAAACGCGTGGCAAAAAACTTAATATCGACGAAATATAGATATTACGATTCTCTAAATATGCTGCTCAGACACTTTTTTAAAATTCCTTACGGTTTGGCCAAAAAATACGTTTTCCTAAAAAGGGGGCGTGGCAGTGGGCGGATTTCAAAAATTTTTACACTTGTTCTGGTGGCACGGACGAGGATCCTATATACCAAATTTCACTATCCTAGCTCAAAATTTAAGGCCCAAAAATCGCTGACGAACAGACAGACGGACGGACGGACAGACAGACATGGCTAATTCGACTCAGCTAGCGATTCTGAGTCGATCCATATACTTTGAGGTATATGTAGCTAAATTATTTCTCTATGTTACAAACTATGTATCAAAACTAATATACCTCTATGGAACAGGGTATAAAACATATGAGAAGGTTACAATCGGCTGCGAGGATCGTTGAATACCCTATACCATCCTATCCTTAAAATAAATAACATCAAAATGTAGGCTTTATGGCGATTAAATATAGAAAATGACATTGTCGCAACATAGCTATTGTTCAGACAGTTTATCAAAACCTTTTTTGGTTCGACAAAAAACAACGTATTTCTATATTGCTAACGCCTTGGAATGGGGTATAAAAATGGTTTTTGTAAGAAAACGCCCCAAAAAGTTTGCGTAGGTGAAAATGATCTACGGACAAAATGTTAATCATATCATTACGGAAGTGTTTGCATCAAAAGTTTTTTCGAACTTGTAAAAATTTTGACAAAAAGCGTTTTTTCTAAAAACACCAACAAAAAGTGGGCCTGGCAAAAAAACTTTGTATGAAATATAGATATTAGGATTGTCTAAATATGCTGCTCAGACACTTTTTTAAAATTCCCTACGGTTTGTCCAAAAACTATGTTTTTCTAAAAAGGGAGCAAGGCAGTGGGTTGATTTCAAAAATGTTAAAACATGTTCTGCTTCGTCGGCCAGAGAGTCTATATACCAAATTTCAACACTCTAGCTCAAAATTTAAGGCCCAAAAATCGCTGACGAACAGACAGACGGACGGACGGACAGACAGACATGGCTTAATCGACTCAGCTAGCGATTCTGAATCGATCCATGTACTTTGAGGTATATCTAGCTAAATGATTTATGAACATAAAGATCATATTTTGCGGATATTAATTTTAAGGATGGGATGGGAGAGGGTATTAAACGATACGCACAGCGGATTGTAGCCTTCTCATATGTTTATATCCTATTCCATAAGGGTATATTAGTTTTGATAGATAGTTTGAACATAGAGAAATAATTGAGGTAGATATACCTAAAAGTATATAGATCGACCCAAAATCACTAGCTGAGTCGATTTAGCCATGTCTGCCTGTATGTCCGTCCGTCTGTCTGTATGTCACCGATTTTAAGGTCTTAAATTTTGAGCAAGAGTGATGAAATAAGTATATTGATCGACTCAGCATCGCTAGCTAAATTTCGAGCTAGAAGGATGAAACTTGGTACACGTGCTCTTTGGTGCTCCCAGCAGAACAAGTGTATAAATTTTTGAAATCCGCCACCTGCCACACCCCCTTTTTAGAAAAACGTATTTTTTGGCCAAACCGTGAAGAATTTAAAAAAAATGTCTGAGCAGCATATTTAGAGAATTGGAATATCTATATTTGGTTCATATAAAGTTTTTTGCAACGCTTACGTTTGTATACCCTACCCCATAGCATATGCAGGAGAAAAACGATGTTTTTTGTCAAACAACAAAAGATTCTGATAAACTGTTTGAACAAGATGTTGTGAAAATGTCATTTTCTATATTATAGGCCCATAAAGCCCACTTTTTGGAGATAGTAACTATACCCTATCCCATAGGGGTATATTAGTTTTGATACTTAGAGAAAAAATTAGCTACATATACCTCAAAGTATATGGACCGACTCAGAATCGCTAGCGGAGTCGAATTAATCATGTCTGTCTGTCCGTCCGTCTGTCTGTTCGTCACCGATTTTTTGGGCCTTAAATTTTGAGCTAGGATAATGAAATTTGGTATATAGGATCATCGTCCGTGCCACCAGAACATATTTTTTGGCCAAACCGTAAGGAATTTCAAAAAAGTGTCTGAGCAGCATATTTAGACAATCCTAATATCTATATTTCGCTAATACAAGGTTTTTTGCCACGCCTACTTTTTGGAGCGTTTTTAGTAAAAAAACGTTTTTTGTCCAAATTTTAACACTTTCGAAAAAAACGAGTGGTGGATGCACGACTGGGTCGTACGCAACTTTCTCTTTCACAGCGAGTTAGGCGTTAGATCAAATAGTACGCATTTTGATTAATGATATAAATAATGTCATAATGAGTTTATACGAACGTTTACTCCGATATTTGAAGAAATCGATGTCAATGTGAATAATAATTATTTTCCGTTATTGGCCAAAACTGAAAATTCCGTTTAGTGATAGTTGGGCTAAAATTAATTATGTGGAATTATGGAAATTCATTCAATTTGACATAATAGTTTGCGAGAAATTATCAATTTTCCTTATATGTATGGCCTAAATGACAAAATCCGTTATATGGACTTTCTCGAAAAAACTGGGTATGCAGTTTTGTTGAAGCTAATATGGTTATAGTATATATAAAGTTTAATCAAAATCGTTAGAGCCGTTTTCGAGAAAATTGAGGTTATGTGTAATTTTTATATGGCAGGTACCATTATTAATATGGCTAAAAGCAAACAAAAAATTAGACTAATTAGAATTATGACTAAAACTAGCTTGTATACGAAGTTTGAAGAAAATCGGTCTAGCCATTTAGGCTGGGGAGACCATCACGGACAGACGGACAGGCTTACCGACGGACCGACGGACCGACGGACGGAATTCCAAAAACCACTTTTTTAGGCTCCGCTATCATCGTCATGTTAGAATTAATCAAAATCTCGAGGTCGAAAATTTTCACGAAAACAATATCTTCCTCTTTGTAAGAGAAAGTTAAAAAACATATGAGAAGGCTACAATCCGCTGTGCGGATCGTTGAATACCCTATCCCATCCTATCCATAAAACTAAAATCCCCAAAAAAGGGGGCATGGCTAAAAACACGATGTGGATAAAATAGAAAAAATGATATAGTGACAACAAGTTCTTCAGACTGCTTACAAAACAATTTTGCGATTCTACAAAAGACAAGGTTTTCTCCTGCATATGTTATGGGGTAGTGTATAAAAATGGTTTTTATATAAAAACGCCCCCAAAAAGTGGGCGTGGGTTAAAATAGTATATAGACGAAATGTTCATATTAATAATGTTAATGATTCTGCATCAAAATTTTTTTCGAAAAATTTAAAATTTGACCGAAAACAGTTTTTAATTGAAAACGCCCCCAAAAAGTGGGCGTGGCAAAAACTTTATATAGACGAAATATAGATATTAATATTGTCTAAATATGTTGTTCAGAAACTTTTTTTAAATTCCTTACGGTTTGGTCAAAAACTGAGTTTTTCTTAAAAGGGGGCGTGGCAGTAGGCGGATTTCAAAAATTTTTACACTTGTTCTGTAGGCAGAGACGAGGATCCTATATACCAAATTTCATTATCCTAGCTCAAAATTTAAGGCCTAAAAATCGGTGACGTACAGACGGACGGACGGACGGACAGACAGACATGGCTTAATCGACTCAGCTAGCGATTCTGAGTCGATACTTTGAGGTATATGTAGCAAAATTATTTCTCTATGTTACAAACTAAGTATCAAAACTAATATACCCCCCTATGGGATAGGGTATAATAATAATAAATACTTCCGCAATGGTAATATAAACATTTTGTCCATAGATCATTTTCACCTACGCCCACATTTTTGGGGCGTTTTCTTACAAAAACCATTTGTATACCCCATCCCAAGGCATTAGCAATAGAAATACGTTGTTTTTTGTCGAACCACAAAAGATTTTGATAAACTGTCTGGGCAATTTATTGTGACGATGTCATTTTCTGTATTTCATCGCCATCGGATGGGATGGGATAGGGTATTGTAGCCTCTCATATGTTTATACCCTATCCCATAGGGGTATATTAGTTTTGATACTTAGTTTGTAACATAGAGAAATTATTTAGCTACATATACCTCTAAGTATATGGATCGACTCAGAATCGCTAGCTGAGTCGATTAAGCCATGTCTGTCTGTCCGTCCGTCCGTCTGTACGTCACCGATTTTTAGGCCTTAAATTTTGAGCTAGGATAATGAAATTTGGTATATGGGATCCTCGCCCGTGCCTACAGAACAAGTGTAAACATTTTCGAAATCCGCCCACTGCCACGCCCCCTTTTAAGATAAACTCAGTTTTTGGCCAAAACGTAAGGAATTTTAAAAAAGTGTCTGAGAAGCATATTTAGAGAATCGTAATATCTATATTTCGTCAATACAAAGTTTTTTTCCACTCCCACTTTTTGGGGGCGTTTATCTACAAAAACCATTTGTATGCCCTACCCCAAGGCATATGCAATACAAAAACGTGGTTTTTTGACGAACCATAAAAGAATTTGATAATCCTTCGGAACAATATGTTGCAACAACGTCATTTTCAATGCTTTATGACCATAAAGACCATATTTTGGGGATATCAATTTTAAGGATGGGTTGGGATAGGATATTAAACGATCCGCACAGCGGATTGTAGCCTTCTCATATGTTTTTTTTTTGGATTTCGCTACGTTTGACCTTATTTTCACCTAAATTTCCTTATATCGTCATCGGTTGAATGTATGCGAGCCATATAGCATAATGAGGTAGAGTTAGGGAGACACATCAAACCATAAAAGCTCGGCTGTGAATGGATTCCTACTTATTTATTGCACGAAGTTGTGCACTTTCGGAATGGATGGTAGGTAGACGGCGCATCGTCGCGGTTTGAGGGCAAACACGCCACCTCGTGATGTGAACTTTTTGCATACAATGGGGAATAAATCATCTCCGTGATTGGATATGACGCAAAGACCGCAATATACCGCAAATAGTTGGGCCAAATGTTTATTGATTTTTAAGGATAGACGGATGCATACGCTGGTTTTCATGATTTTTTATGTTTAACGTCATTTAACACCGGAGCGCTGCGGTACATGAGAGTTTCCTCTATTAAATGTCTAACTGATTCGGTTTATGTAATGTGACCATTTATGCGCAAATTTCTCAATATCATGGATTGAGATTGAGATAAGGCAAGTAGATTATTGATTAGAATAAGAGATTAGTGGGTTTTATAAATAAATACATATCTGTATTGCCACATTGAAGGGTAATTGGAATGGATACTGTAAATATTTATCTGGAGAGCCATACACCTGAAGAATAATAAAAGTATTCGCTCTGGAGAACAATTAGAGTCATAAAAGATCAAATAACGCTGTACCACCAATTAGGGTAACTCAAGATGTTTGGGCAAAAATAAAGAAAAGCAGACGTGTTGCCTTTGATGATCCAGCGGGCTTAAAATAAATAACTGAACTTACACGAGAAATACAGAAAGCCTAAACAACCTGGGTGTTATAACCTCATTACGGAGGAATTTTTTTCTCAGTCGCTCTCCAACACTAGTTGGAAGAATAATCCAAAGTGATCTAAGTGAGTAAGTGGAAAGTTAGCCAATTAATATTAAATATTGACGTGGAGCAGAGGTGCTATCCCCTGGCTCAGCAGTGGGAGTTGTAACGGAAGATATACAGGACCCTGCTCAGAAAACAGGTCTCTATCATAGGTTGCATCACAAGACACAACCACCGAAGCCAATCGAGTCAGTCAACTCACACCCGAGTCGTCTCAAGCTCCCTTCAGGGTCCTAAAACAAACCTTTGCTTAAGTCACCCTTATGACTCACGGCCACAGGACTCCGTAAGCCAGTCCGGGCAACAACAAGGGCTTGCTGGCCGATCCATCGTAGCTTTGGCATGCTACCACCGCTCGTCCTAGCTCGTCGGAAGGGGGGGTACTTGCTACAATGTCAGCGGCCGAAGTTACGCAATTCCTTGCCTCATAGAAAAGATGGTACTATCTGAAATAAATATTAAAATATACTGACAGAGCAGGCAATTCTCGAGGTCTGCTAACAAGTCCGCTTCCTCCAAGGACATCCTTCAAGGGGAGAGAATAGGTGTTGGTTCTCTCTTCTAACCCACCCACGCTCTACTATTCAAAAGAATAGTGAGCAACCTTGGTTATCAAAAATCAAATTATTTGAAAACCCCTAAAGAAAATCACTTCCCTTTCCCTAACTGTCAGTCCATCGCGAAAACTAACTATCACCTCCGCCCACCAAAACAAACGCTTACTCCCACGCCATTATATCAATGGAAGCTCACTATTGACAAAAATGATACCGCAGCGTAGAAATTCATACAATCGAAATGGATATTCATTTATCGTTATAATACTGTATTTTACTTAATCTATTCATTGTAGGTACATTCACAAATTACATACACTTTACAATGCTCTTCAAGAAAAAACAATACAACTCTTACAACTCTAGCGTTATTCAATTGGGTAGGGTAATGGGTTGAGTAGGAGGACCGAAGAATTAACTGTGGTGCAGAGCAGTGGAGCTATCTGCGTATTCGAGCGTACATACGATCGGGTTCGACCCGTCGTTTCGTTATTTCGATAATTTAACTTATTATACCCTATCCCATAGGGGGGTATATTAGTTTTGATACTTAGTTTGTAAAATAGAGAAATAATTTTGCTACATATACCTCAAAGTATATGGATCGACTCAGAATCGCTAGCTGAGTCGAATTAGCCATGTCTGTCTGTCCGTCCGTCCGTCCGTTAGTCCGTCTGTCTGTTCGTCAGCGATTTTTGGGCCTTAAATTTTGAGCTAGGATTTGGTATATAGGATCCTCGTCCGTGCCACCAGAACAAGTGTAAACATATGAGAGGCTACAATCCGCTGTGCGGATCGTTGAATACCCTATCCCATCCCATCTTTAAAATAATATCCTCAAAATGTGGGCTTTATGGCGATAAAATACAGAAAATGACATTGTCACAATATATTGCTCAGAGAGTTTATCAAAACCTTTTGTGGTTCGACAAAAAACAACGTTTTTGTATTGCATATGCCTTGGGGTAGTGCATACAAATGGTTTTTGTAGGAAAACGCCCCCAAAAGTGGGCGTGGGTTAAAATGGTCTTCTGACGAAATGTTCACATTAATACTGGCCAAACCGTAAGGAATTTTAAAAAAGTGTCTGAGAAGCATATTTATAGAATCGTTATATCTATATTTCGTCAATACAAAGTTTTTTACCACGCCCACTTTTTGGGGGCGTTTTCTATAAAAAACCATTTGGCCAAATTTTAAAACTTTCGAAAAAAATTTTGATGCAAATACTTCCGCAATGGTAATATAAACATTTTGTCTATAGATCATTTTCACCTACGCCCACATTTTGGGGGCGTTTTCTTACAAAAACCATTTGTATACCCCATCCCAAGGCATTAGCAATAGAAATACGTTGTTTTTTGCCGAACCACACAAGATTTTGAGAAACTGTCTGAGCAATATATTGTGACAATGTCATTTTCTGTATTTCATCGCCATAAGGCTTATATTTTGAGGATATTAATTTTAAGGATGGGATGGGATAGGGTATTCAACGATCCGCACAGTGGATTGTAGCCTCTCATATGTTTATACCCTATCCCATAGGGGTTTATTAGTTTTGATACATAGTTTGTAACATAAAGAAATAATTTAGCTACATATACCCCAAAGTATATGGATCGACTCAGAATCGATAGCTGAGTCGAATAAGCCATGTCTTTCTGTCCGTCCGTCCGTCTGTCTCTTCGTCACCGATTTTTGGGCCTTAAATTTTGAGCTAGGATAATGAAATTTGGTATATATAATCCTTGGCCGAGTCACCAGAACAAGTGTAAACATTTTTAAAATCCGCCCACTGCCACGCCCCCTTTTAGAAAAAACGTAGTTTTAAGCCAAACCGTAAGGAATTTCAAAAAAGTGTGTTAGCAACATATTTAGACAATCCTAATATCTATATTTCGTGCATACAAAGTTGTTTGCCACGCCCACTTTTTGGGGGCGTTTTTAGTAAAAAAGGTTTTTTGTCCAAATTTTAAAACTTTCGAAAAAAAAAATTGATGCAAATACTTCCGCAATGGTAATATAAACATTTTGTCCATAGATCATGTTCACCTACGCCCACATTTTGTGGGCGTTTTCTTACAAAAACCATTTGTATACCCCTTCCCAAGGCATTAGCACTAGAAATACGTTGTTTTTTGTCGAACCACAAAAGATTTTGATAAACTGTCTGAGCAATATATTGTGACAATGTCATTTTCTGTATTTCATCGCCATAAGGCTTATATTTTGAGGATATTAATTTTAAGGATGGGATGGGATAGGGTATTCAACGATCCGCACAGTGGATTGTAGCCTCTCATATGTTTATACCCTATCCCATAGGGGTTTATTAGTTTTGATACATAGTTTGTAACATAAAGAAATAATTTAGCTACATATACCCCAAAGTATATGGATCGACTCAGAATCGATAGCTGAGTCGATTTAGCCATGTCTGTCCGTCCGTCCGTCCGTCCGTCCGTCTGTCTGTTCGTCACCGATTTTTGGGCCTTAAATTTTGAGCTAGGATAATAAAATTTAGTATATAGGATCCTCGTCCGTGCCACCAGAACAAGTGTAAAAATTTTTGAAATCCGCCCACTGCCACGCCCCCTTTTTGAAAAACGTAGTTTAAAGCCAAACCGTAAGGAATTTCAAAAAAGTGTCTGAGCAGCATATTTAGACAATCCTAATATCTATATTTCATTCATACAAAGTTTTTTGCCACGCCCACTTTTTGGGGGCGTTTTTAGTAAAAAACGCTTTTTGTCCAAATTTTAAAACTTTCGAAAAAAAATTTGATGCAAATACTTTCGCAATGGTAATATAAACATTTTGTCCATAGATCATTTTCACCTGCGCCCACATTTTGGGGGCGTTTTCTTACAAAAACCATTTGTATACCCCATCCCAAGGCATTACCAATAGAAATACGTTGGTTTTTGTCGAACCACAAAAGATTTTGATAAACTGTCTGTGCAATATATTGTGACAATGTCATTTTCTGTATTTCATCGCCATAAGGCCTATATTTTGAGGATATTAATTTTAAGGATGGGATGGGATAGGGTATTCAACGATCCGCACAGCGGGTTGTAGCCTCTCATATGTTTTTTTATACCCTATCCCATAGGGGTATATTAGTTTTGATACATAGTTTGTAACATAGAGAAATAATTTAGCTACATATACCTCAAAGTATATGGATCGACTCAGAATCGATAGCTGAGTCGATTTAGCCATGTCTGTCCGTCCGTCCGTCCGTCCGTACGTCACCAGTTTTTGGGCCTTAAATTTTGAGCTAGAAGGATGAAATTTGGTACGCGTGCTCTTTGTTGCTCCCAGCAGAACAAGTGTAAAAATTTTTGAAATCCGCCCACTGCCACGCCCCCTTTTTAGAAAAACGTATTTTTTGGCCAAACCATAAGGAATTTTGAAAAACTTTCTGAACAACATATTGAGACAATCTGAATATCTGTACTTCGTTCATATAAAGTTTTTTGCCACGCCCACTTTTTGGGGGCGTTTTCAATAAAAAACGTTTTTCGGTCAAATTTTCAAATTTTCGAAAAAACTTTTGATGCAGAATCATTAGCAATATAAATATGAACATTTTGTCTATAGATCATTTTAACCCACGCCCACTTTTTGGGGGCGTTTTTATATAAAAACCATTTTTATACACCACCCCATAACATATGCAGTAGAAAACCTTGTCTTTTGTAGAACCGTAAAAGTTTTTTTATAAGCAGTCTGAAGAATTTGTTGTCACCATTCCATTTTCTTTATTTTATCCACATCGTGTTTTTAGCCATGTCCACTTTTTGGGGATTTTAGTTTTACAGATAGGATGGGATAGGGTATTCAACGATCCGCACAGTGGATTGTAGCCTCTCATATGTTTATACCCTATCCCATAGGGGTATATTAGTTTTGATACTTAGTTTGTAACATAGAGAAATAATTTTGCTACATATACCTCAAAGTATATGGATCGACTCAGAATCGCTAGCTGAGTCGATTAAGCCATGTCTGTCTGTCCGTCCGTCCGTCCGTCCGTCCGTCCGTCCGTCCGTCTGTACGTCACCGATTTTTAGGCCTTAAAATTTGAGCTAGGATAATGAAATTTGGTATATAGGATCCTCGTCTCTGCCTACAGAACAAGTGTAAAAATTTTTGAAATCCGCCCACTGCCACGCCCCCTTTTAAGAAAAACTCAGTTTTTGACCAAACCGTAAGGAATTTTAAAAAAGTTTCTGAACAACATATTTAGACAATATTAATATCTATATTTCGTCTATATAAAGTTTTTTGCCACGCCCACTTTTTGGGGGCGTTTTCAATAAAAAACTGTTTTCGGTCAAATTTTAAATTTTTCGAAAAAAATTTTGATGCAGAATCATTAACATTATTAATATGAACATTTCTTCTATGTACCATTTTAACCCACGCCCACTTTTTGGGGGCGTTTTTATATAAAAACTATTTTTATACACTACCCCATAACATATGCAAGAGAAAACCTTGTCTTTTGTAGAACCGTAAAAGTGTTTGTAAGCAGTCTGAAGAATTTGTTGTCACTATGTCCCCTTTTTTGGGGATTTTAGTTTTATGGATAGGATGGGATAGGGTATTCAACGATCCGCACAGCGGATTGTAGCCTTCTCATATGTTTTTATTTTAGGTCTAGGTTTATTTTTATGTTTTAGTTTAGGTATATCAATTCACTTTATTTTTATACCCTATCCCATAGGGGTATATTAGTTTTGATACTTAGTTTGTAACATAGAGAAATAATTTTGCTACATATACCTCAAAGTATATGGATCGACTCAGAATCGCTAGCTGAGTCGAATAAGCCATGTCTTTCTGTCCGTCCGTCCGTCTGTCTCTTCGTCACCGATTTTTGGGCCTTAAATTTTGAGCTAGGATAATGAAATTTGGTATATATAATCCTTGGCCGAGTCACCAGAACAAGTGTAAAAATTTTTAAAATCCGCCCACTGCCACGCCCCCTTTTAGAAAAAACGTAGTTTTAAGCCAAACCGTAAGGAATTTCAAAAAAGTGTGTTAGCAACATATTTAGACAATCCTAATATCTATATTTCGTGCATACAAAGTTTTTTGCCACGCCCACTTTTTGGGGGCGTTTTTAGTAAAAACTTTTTTTGTCCAAATTTTAAAACTTTCGAAAAAAATTTTCATGCAAATACTTCCGCAATGGTAATATAAATATTTTGTCCATAGATCATTTTCACCTACGCCCACATTTTGGGGGCGTTTTCTTACAAAAACCATTTGTATACCCCATCCCAAGGCATTAGCAATAGAAAACCGTTGTTTTTTGTCGAACCACAAAAGATTTTGATAAACTGTCTGAGCAATATATTGTGACAATGTCATTTTCTGTATTTCATCGCCATAAGGCCTATATTTTGAGGATATTAATTTAAAGGATGGGATGGGATAGGGTATTCAACGATCCGCATAGCGGATTGTAGCCTCTCATATGTTAAAACTTTCCAAAAAAATTTTGATGCAAATACTTCCGCAATGGTAATATAAACATTTTGTCAATAGATCATTTTCACCTACGCCCACATTTTGGGGGCGTTTTCTTACAAAAACCATTTGTATACCCCATCCCAAGGCATTAGCAATAGAAATACGTTGTTTTTTGTCTAACCACAAAAGATTTTGAGAATCTGTCTGAGCAATATATTGTGACAATGTCATTTTCTGTATTTCATCGCCATAAGGCCTATATTTTGAGGATATTAATTTAAAGGATGGGATGGGATAGGGTATTAAACGATCCGCACAGCGGATTGTAGCATTCTCATATGTTTTTTTTTTATTTAATGCCGCAAAAGGCGACTCAATCACGGGTTCGTAAAAATATATATATATGTATGATAAGTACATCTATACTTAGGACTTTAGCACTCACCGATATTTTAGCTATTCGTGGTCATTAGGTAGCTTTATTTTTCCAGGGGTGTGGGGATCCAATGCGCATAGTTTCCGCAGCCCGTGTTCAGCGTTTTGTATTCTATTACCTTTATAGGGAATAAGTATAGATTTATATATACATATATAGGTTTACGAACATGAATCTAATAGGTTTTATACTAAGCTTTTAATTTTGTTTGTTTTCTTCTTTTGTTTTTTTTTATTCTTCGAGGGTTGTAGGGAAGGGGAAACAATAAGAAGTGCGTGGGTAAATATGTGCGCGTGCGTGAATGTCCAATTGTACGTATGTCGATAAATATGGGTATATGATGGTGCTGATGAAGAGGCTGTAGTAGTTGAGATAGATACTGGGGTAGAGATGATGAAATGTAATGATTCTGATGGGGGGCTAGAGATGAGGATGCTGATGATGATGATAATGTTACTTTTGATGGTGTAATTAGAAAATGTTGGGGTAAAGATGATGATGATGAGGACGATATTGGGGCTGATGGTGGTGATGACGATAACTATGTCGCTGACGACGTTGGTGTCGCTACCAATGACGACGTAGAAGGGGTTAAAGATGGTGATGGGGGCGATAACCCTGTCTTTGACGACGTTGGTGTCGTTGAATGAGTACGGTAAATAGCACTAAGCTACAAGTGTGGGTCCAGGACGACAGTACGGTTAGTGGCAGCGGGGTCGTGCTGCTTATATGCCGTAGCGACTCCACTGCGACGATCACTTCGCCTGCACGTCCTGGAGGATGAATGCGCTTATTAAAAGTGTGGCAATAAAGACATGCAGGACTACACACATGCGCGGCTATCCAAATATCTTGTGTATTCGAGGTGGATCGAGACAGCACAATGTCTCTTAGCACTTATAGGTACAAAAAGGGCACTTTTTTTTATATATAGCGTGTGTCTCTATAATCTTTTGCATATCCCGAAAAATTGGATATTTTGACGTATAGGCAAAACCCGAAAAAAAACAACTTTTAGATATCCATTCAATTTGCAATTAGTATGATCAAAAAAAAAAAAATTACGATCGAGGTAGGAATTCGCTTACGACTGTCGTGAACTGTCACTTAGGAGTAGTTTTCAAGTGTACATCTGTTGTATAAAAGAGAAACGAACTCAGACGTCACTGCTCTTTATAAACTTCGTACAATTTGACGTTACTGTGCTAACTAGCTCGGTTATGACATGCACCGTATTTTTGAAACACACATACCAAAACACCGAAACTGTTGGGTGAAAAGTGTATCAGTTGACTTTTGACAATCGATGCTCTTAAATATGGGCATTCTCTTTAAAGATCAAGAGAATTTCCCACTCAAGGTTGTTGCCACTCAAGCCGTGCACTTCTCACTCAATTCGCTATAAAGATACTCCCAAAGAAACTCAATGGGCCAGGCTATACCAGGACTTGGTAAACTGTCAGTAGCAAAGAAAAGGTAAAGTTGCTTTACACTGGCCAAAAATCGTTCCCCACAGAGTCGCGACTTCGAATCCCAGTCAGGACCGAGTAAAAATACTTAAATAATTAATTATAACGAAAAAAAAAACATATGAGAAGGCTACAATCCGCTGTACGGATCGTTGAATACCCTATCCCATCCCATCCATAAAACTAAAATCCCCAAACAAAGTGGGCATGGCTAAAAACACGATGTGGGTAAAATAGAAAAAAACATATGAGAAGGCTACAATCCGCTGTGCGGATCGTTGAATACCCTATCCCATCCTATCCATAAAACTAAAATCCCCAAAAAAGGGGGCATGGCTAAAAACACGATGTGGATAAAATAGAAAAAATGATATAGTGACAACAAGTTCTTCAGACTGCTTACAAAACAATTTTGCGGTTCTACAAAAGACAAGGTTTTCTCCTGCATATGTTATGGGGTAGTGTATAAAAATGGTTTTTATATAAAAACGCCCCCAAAAAGTGGGCGTGGGTTAAAATGGTATATAGACGAAATGTTCATATTAATAATGTTAATGATTCTGCATCAAATTTTTTTTCGAAAAATTTAAAATTTGACCGAAAACAGTTTTTAATTGAAAACGCCCCCAAAAAGTGGGCGTGGCAAAAAACTTTATATGGACGAAATATAGATATTAATATTGTCTAAATATGTTGTTCAGAAACTTTTTTAAAATTCCTTACGGTTTGGTCAAAAACTGAGTTTTTCTTAAAAGGGGGCGTGGCAGTGGGCGGATTTCAAAAATTTTTACACTTGTTCTGAAGGCAGAGACGAGGATCCTATATACCAAATTTCATTATCCTAGCTCAAAATTTAAGGCCTAAAAATCGGTGACGTACAGACGGACGGACGGACGGACGGACGGACGGACGGACGGACAGACAGACATGGCTTAATCGACTCAGCTAGCGATTCTGAGTCGATCCATATACTTTGGGGTATATGTAGCAAAATTATTTCTCTATGTTACAAACTAAGTATCAAAACTAATATACCCCTATGGGATAGGGTATAAAAACATATGAGAAGGCTACAATCCACTGTGCGGATCGTTGAATACCCTATCCCATCCTATCTGTAAAACTAAAATCCCCAAAAAGTGGACATGGCTAAAAACACGATGTGGATAAAATAAAGAAAATGACATGGTGACAACAAATTCTTCAGACTGCTTATAAAAAACTTTTACGATTCTACAAAAGACAAGGTTTTCTCCTGCATATGTTATGGGGTAGGGCATAAAAATGTTTTTTATATAAAAACGCACCCAAAAAGTGGGCGTGAGTTAAAATAGTCTATAGACAAAATGTTCAAATTAATAATACGAATGATTCTGCGTCAACATTTTTTTCGAAAATTTTAAAATTTGACCGTAAAACGTTTTTTATTAAAAACGCCCACAAGAAGTGGGCGTGGCAAAAAAACTTTATATAGACGAAATATAGATAATTCAATTCTCTAAATATGTTGCTCCGACACTTTTTTAAAATTCTTTACGGTTTGGCCAAAATCTGAGTTTTTCTGAAAAGGGGGCGTGGCAGTAAGCGAATTTTAAAAAATTGTACACTTGTTCTGGTGACTCGGACAAGGATCCTATATACCAAATTTCATTATCCTAGCTCAAAATTCAAGGCCCAAAAATCGGTGACGAACAGACAGACGGACGGACGGACAGACAGACATGGCTAATTCGACTCAGCTAGCGATTCTGAGTCGATCCATATACTTTGAGGTATATGTAGCAAAATTATTTCTCTATGTTACAAACTATGCATCGAAACTAATATACCCCTATGGGATAGGGTATAAACTCATATAGAGTGTTAAAAACGGAATCACCGGCGATGGAAACCGGTTAGGTGAAAAAAGCTGCTGCACCAACAACATCAGCAGGAAGAGCATCAGCAACCAATGCTGCAACAGTATCAGCAGAAGAAGAAGCAACAACAACAGCCGCAACAACAACAACAAGAACAACAGTAACGACTCCCACAAATAAATAAAATTATCAGGAGAAAGGATCATAACGTCATTTCAGGTGTCAGAATTTCTCAAATGACAAAAAACAGATAGACATTGACAGCTGTTGGTATAAGTCCGGAAAGTGTGGACTCGAACGACGGTTTTTTCACGATCGAAGATTCTCACGAGAAAGCGAATTCGATAGGCGCAGTCTTGGAGACCATGTTTACGGTGAACAATCCTCACCCAAGTCGCGATAGTGAGAAGAGAGCCTTTCTGAATCACTTTTATCTACGTCACGAACTCAAAGCTTGGACATCTGACAATCAGGGTTTTACCGTACTCAATGTCGAAAACCATTCGAATGACATAGTCGCCAATAGTCTGATGCTATTCGCGCAAAAAAATGAACTCCTGGACATCTTTGTATCAATTAAAAATAAAAAGTCGACGGGAGAGGACGGTATCACAAACGTAGTATTGAGACATCTGCCAATAGAAGCAGTCGATATTTTCACCACCCAATGCACTGAATAATGCACATTAATCGGAAAACGGTGGCGGTACATCTTATTATTCCTAAAAAGAACAAGGACCAAGCAAACCCTGCAAATCTACGGTCAATAAGCCTTCTGCCGAATGTATTAAAGGTATTCGAAAAGATAGTCAATAGAGCTCTGTTTAAGTGGTGAATTTTTTATAACGTAACGTTTGTCTTTGCAAGGTGGATGTACTTGGAGTTGATACTATTTAAACTCAGATGGCATAGTGCAATATGTACATTATTAACGTATTTGGAACGTTTGCAGAATATTGTTTATACCCTATCCCATAGGGGGGGTATATTAGTTTTGACATTAAGTTTGTAACATAGAGAAATAATTTTGATACATATACCTCAAAGTATATGGATCGATTCAGAATCGCTAGCTGAGTCGATTTAACCATGTCTGTCTATCCGTCCGTCCGTCCGTCCGTCCGTCTGTGTGTCACCGATATTTGGGCCTTAAATTTTGAGCTAGAGTGTTGAAATTTGGTATATAGACTCTCTGGCCGACGAAGCAGAAGAAGTGTAAAATTTTTTGAAATCCGCCCACTGCCACGCTCCCTTTTAGAAAAACGTAGTTTTAAGCCACAGCCTCAAACAGCATCGTATCCCAAGTCTCCTTAAAACATCCATCATACGTCCAATTTATAAAGGTGGCAATAAAAACCAATGCGAAAATTACCGGCCAATTGCTATTTTGCCAGTCATTGAAAAATGCTTGGAAGAAATCGTAGTGCGTCGGTTAAACAGTTTTATTGGAAAGCATAAAATACTGCATAGTAACCAATACGGATTTCAAAAAGGCAAAAGTACGGGCAAATTAATGGGAGAACTTTCGAACGTGGTGACAAGGAGTCTTAACAAAAACCATCATGTGCTTGTAATGTTCATTGACTTTAGTAAGGCTTTCGACACACTAAGTCACCAAAAACTCCTTCAAGCATTATATAGAATTGGTTTAAGAGGAACTCTTGGAAAATGGCTGGAAAGTTACTTGTCGGAAAGAAAAACACGAGTTCAAATACTTAACACAATAAGCGAAGAAGAAAGCTGCATCTACGGGGTACCACAAGGCTCAAAACTGGGACCGCTGCTTTTCATCTTATTTACAAATGAGCTTCTACGTATCTTCGAACAAGATACAATTTTTGCATACGCGGATGACATGGCCATAGTCCTCAAACATAAATGCCTGGCAACCGCAACGGACAGAATGCAGCAAGAATTTGACAAACTTACGACTTGGTGCCATGACAATGGATTGGTTGTTAACATCGCCAAGACAAAAATGATGCACATTCGCACTCCATCACAACCAAAATCGGCAATCAATGTGTACTTCCGCAATGACGCTTGTCCTACAACAACGAAAAGCGATTCCATCGAAGTTGTGGAATCAATTAAATATCTAGGGATACCAATAGACAAACATTTCTTATGGCCAAATCACATAAACAAACTTGGGTCAAATCTAAAAAGCGCCATGTTTGCTATGGTATACCTGAAACGATACACATCCAAAGATGTTCAAAAGCAAGTCTATTATGCACTTGTTGAATCTCGTTTGAGATACGGGATACTGGCATGGGGAAATGCATCCAAAACACAGCTTGATAAGCTGAAGAAACTTCAACGTCAACTTGTAAATGTAGTAGATACTAATAATATCAATTTCAGAGTCCTAGACGTGAATGCAATTTTTCAAATGACGGCTGTTATCGAATATTATGACGACTTACGTTTCCAGCAAAATATACCTCACAATCGGAATACCAGAAGAAGGGCACAAGGGTTTCTAGATATTCCTGAAATCAACAACAAGTACGGCAGAAGACAACTCACATACGCCATACCGACAATCATCAACTCTTTACCAGCTAAATTAAAAAATATTATAAATTTAAAAAAACGTAAAAAAGATCTAAAAAACTATTTCCTAAATATTAATTATATAAACTAAACAAATCAAAACTATTTAAATATTTTACTGCATTCTTAAATGGAATCTTTTAACTGAATTAAACTAAAACAAAAACTAACGTCCAAAGAAAATAATTATATTTATGTACAATCACCTGCAGATAAGCACTTAGCTTCGCAGGTAACATTTATAATAACGTTTATTACAGAAAATATATCTCACTAATACTAATATAGGATCCTTGTCCGTGCCACCAGAACAAGTATAAAAATTTTTGAAATCCGTCCACTGCCACGCCCCCTTTTAAGATAAACTCAGTTTTTGGCCAAACCGTAAAGAATTTTAAAAAAAGTGTCTGAGAAACATTTTTAGAGAATCGTAATATCTAGTTTTTATATCAATATAAATTTTTTTGCCACGCCCACTTTTTGGGGGCGTTTTTTATAAAAAAATGTTTTTTGGTCAAATTATAAAATTTTCGAAAAAAAATTTGATGCACAATCATTGGCAGTATTGATACCAACATTTCGTCAATAGACCATTTTAACCCACGCCCACTTTTTGGGGGCGTTTTCTTACAAAAACCATTTGTATGCCCTACCCCAAGGCATATGAAAAGTAAAACGTTGTTTTTTGTCGAACCATAATATAATTTGATAAACCTTCTGAACAATATGTTGTAACAACGTCATTTTCAATACTTTATGACCATAAAGACCATATTTTGGGGATATTAATTTTAAGGGTGGGATGGGATAGGGTATTAAACGATCCACACAGCGGATTGTAGCCTTCTCATATGTTTAAAACTAGCATCTTTAAACATAGGTTGTAGAATTGTTGTTCTGGATATCCAGAAAGTCTCAGCCCCCGAAATCAGTTTACTTTTTAATAAGTGACATTATTATAAGTAAACTTAGTGTAAGGTACGTGTTTTTAAATATTTCGTGGGATCGTGTACCTAATACTTGTTAATTTCTAGCTCCAGTTTATGTGTGAAGACGAAGAGTGACCAAAGAATCACTAGGTTTTTGTCAGCAACCTAAGAAATCGGTCGGAATAGTTTTCTTTTGCCGTTGGTGCCTCTATGAGAAGAGCAATAAAAGCCAGTAATAAGTACATCTCCAATTAACTTACCTAAATTCTTTGCGTGATCAGTCAGTCAGGTAAACCCACCTCAGGGTTTTAAATAGTGGGTTTGTATAAACAAATGTAAGCTAAACTGGTTTTCCAAATATTTTTAACATAGACAAATAATTAAGCTACATATACCTCAGAGTATATGGATCGACTCAGAATCGCTAGATGAGTCGATTAAGCCTTGTTTGTCTGTCCGTCCGTCCGTCTGTCTGTTCGTCACCGAGTTTTGGGCGTTGAATTTTGAGCTAGAGTGTTGAAATTTGGTATATAGACTCTCTGGCCGACGAAGCAGAAGAAGTGTAAAATTTTTTGAAATCCGCCTACTGCCACGCTCCCTTTTAGAAAAACGTAGTTTTAAGCCAAACCGTAAGGAATTTCAAAAAAGTGTCTGAGCAGCATATTTAGACAATCCTAATATCTATATTTAGTCGATACAAAGTTTTTTGCCACACATACTTTTTGGGGGCGTTTTTAGAAAAAAACTTTTTTTGTCCAAATTTTGAAACTTTCGAAAAAAAAATAAACATATGAGAGGCTACAATCCACTGTGCGGATCGTTGAATACCCTATCCCATCCCATCCTTAAAATTAATATCCTCAAAATATAAGCCTTATGGCGATGAAATACAGAAAATGACATTGTCACAATATATTGCTCAGACAGTTTATCAAAATCTTTTGTGGTTCGACAAAAAACAACGTATTTCTAGTGCTAATGCCTTGGGAAGGGGTATACAAATGGTTTTTGTAAGAAAACGCCCACAAAATGTGGGCGTAGGTGAACATGATCTATGGACAAAATGTTTATATTACCATTGCGGAAGTATTTGCATCAAATTTTTTTTTCGAAAGTTTTAAAATTTGGACAAAAGAATTTCGATGCAGAATCATTGGTAATATTAATATGAACATTTCGTCTGTAGATCATTATAAGCCACACCCACGTTTTGGGTGCGTTTTTATAGAAAACCCGTTTTTATACACTACCCCATAACATATGCTTTTGTAGAACCAGAAAAGTGTTCTTTAAACTGCCTGATCAATTTGTTGTGATATTGTAATTTTCTATGTTTAGTCCCCATCCTGTTTTAAGCCATCTCCAGTTTTTGGGGATATTAGTTTTACAGATGGGATGGGATAGGGTATTCAAGCCTTCTCATATGTTTTTATACCCAGTCCCATAGGGGTATATTATTTTGATACATAGTTTGTAACATAGAGAAATTATAAAGCTATATACACCTCAAAGATTATGGATCGAATCAGAATCGCTAGCTGAGTCGATTAAGCCATTCTGTTTGTCCGCCCGTCCGTCCGACTATACGTCACCGATTTCGAGGCCTTGAATTTGGAGCTAGGATAATGAAATTTGGTATATATTATCCTCGTCCGTGGCTACAGAACAAGTGTAAAAGTTTTTGAAATCCGCCCACAGCCAGGTCAGTTTTTAGAAAAACGTAGTTTTTGGCCAAACGATAAGGAATTTCGAAAATGTTTCTGAACAACATATTTGGACAATCTTAATACCTGTACCTACTCGTTCATATAAAGTTTTTTGTCATGCCCACTTTTTGGGGGCTTTATTAGCCTATAATATAGAAAATGACATTGTCACAACATATTGTTCAAACAGTTTATCAGAATGTGCGCGACTGCTTGCTTGAGCTACCGCTATAACGTAGCGTGGTTCTTCAACGGTTTCTGGTGAAATCTCAACTCTTTTTTGTTGTGCGATTTTATGCGTTTTTCAACGCAGGAAACCAGCGTTGCTTTTGCTCGCTATCTCTTTTTTCATCAAATGTGTTTATGTGAGGATGATTCCGCTGGTTGCAATTAAAAGAACTTTTGTTTTTTCGTGTTTTTGTAACTTAATTTAGTTTTATTTGTACAGTGTTTGTCGTTTTACAATGTTGTTTTGTTACTTGGTTTTTGTGCTGTTTGTGGTGTTCGATGTGGCTGGCGCGGTGGTCACAAAGCGAATGAATGAGCGAAATGGTGGTGGCGTGCACAGACACAAAATGACCCATTGCCACATGTTCCGCACAGGGTGAACGTTGGGAAGTGTCTCTCTCTGTGCACCGCCAGTGCTGCCACTTTTCGCTTGAACATTACCGACCGCCTTGACGCAACGCGTTAAAAATACATAAATATTACAGATTTCTAATGATACATTTTAACATTGTGAGTGATATTCTAATACATTTTTTTTTTATATTTCAGGAATGTACATATATTTCATTAACCTAATGCGACAATGTAAAATAAAAACAATTTTTTTTTTTTTTTTTAAACGAGTAAGTGTGTAAGATGATGAGGCACAGTTCTGTATACACATATGTATTGTTTTGTACAAATTTTGTACTCAGAGTTGAAAGTTAAAATTTAGTAAATTGTTCTCTTACACATGTGCAATTCTAAGCGCGCTATACTTTTTCGTATTTATTCGATATGAAGATAAGTTTATTAACGCAGTCAATAATTCACGAAAGTAGGAATGGTTATGGGATAACCTCTATTTATTGGTCAGTATCTATAAGTCAATACCCGACAAAAAACAATTATAAGTAGCGTAAAGGAGTACAATTTTACTTGGAAAACGAAACTTTAGGTAACATTTCGTAGACCAAGCTTAGCTTTTATAAAAGTGTTAACGTGATTCATTAGGGAACACCATTTTGGACGATTCTTCGAGAATTTTATTAACCGGTTATAAACACGAACTATATCGGTTTTAACACATGATGCTTTATGCCACGAAGAAAAACGTCGCAATATCTCTTTAAAGGTTATCTCTGCGTGATGGGGTAAACAATGTGTAGACACTTAAGAAGATTTAGTGATCTCTTGAGGCGATGTTTTCAAGAGAGTCCGTTTAGTTCGCACAAACCGCTTCAAAGCTAAATCCCGAGAAACACCAAGTTGCATTTTCATTGGAAAATCTGGTTTGAATGGTAGACGGACTGAAGAGCGACCATCAACGTCGCTGGAAGTTGTTGTGGGAACCAGGTTATCACAATACTGGTCGGCGGCTGACAAAAGGCGAGCCATGGATTGCTCCTCCAATTCCCAGAACCGCTTGACTTGTTTATCTAACGATACTTCGTTAAAGTGTGAAAGATGAGTGGAATACGATGGTCTACGAGTTTCTATGGGCCCTAAGAGTACCCAACCGAAGACTGTATTCTGGGCTATGAGAGTTGAATGAATGTTCGTTCTGATTCCCTCTAAAACAATTGCTGGATACAGATCAGCTCCGATTAACATATCGATTTTAGAGGGACGTGCAAAGAACGGGTCTGCTAAGGGGAAATCTAATTTGGCTGTTAAGATCTCTGATTCAAGTGAACATGAGGGCATGTCACCCGTAACATGTGTCAAAATGAATGCTTTAGCGAGAATCGAGACTTCAGGCCGCTGCTCTGCACATAAGGTGAATGTGCATACTTTAGATGTAGATGCAGTAACGGTTGCTGAAAGTCCGGTTATTTGCGCATCAACGGCTTGAGTTGATAGGTTGAGTCGTCGTTGTACGTTCTCGGACAGAAATGATACCTCGGATCCGGGATCAATAAGCGCCCTAATGTAGAATATGCCTTTATTGGTGCGAATGCCTACCATGGCTGTCGCTAAGAGAACAGTACGTTGAGACGTGGCAAATAAATTAGTTTGAGAATGGTTCGATGTAATAGTGGACTGTAATGGAGGGGAAGACGGAGAGTGTCCAACGGATGTTGAAGCTTGATTAGAGGGTTCTTGTTCTAGATGTAAAAGTGTATTATGTTTCTTGTTACATCTAACGCAAGTGTTTTGACTTTTGCATTGTGCAAGAAGATGATTATAGCCTAGACAATTAAAGCAATAATTAAGTCGTCTGGCCGTAGCAATGCGATTAGAAATGTCTAAATTCAAAAATTCTGGACATTTCCGTAGATAGTGTTGACCATTGCAAAGCATGCACGTAATTCCTTTCATTTGTCGTGCATGAAAAGACTTCGATGATGCGTTTGGCTTAGGGAGATTTGATCTCGGTATCGATTTCGGTTTGATATCATAAATGGTTTCTAATGCTCGGTAGCGATTTGTCAGAAACTTGTTCATATCTGACCACAATGGAATGTCAGTAGCATTTGACAAGCTTTGTTCCCACAAGGCAATAGTTGTATCAGGTAAACGAGATGAGCACAAGAAAACTAGGATGGGATCCCACTTGTCTACTTCTACGTTTTCTTTGGAGAGAGCAGTTATAGCGCCATTTATGTCGCTTTGCAACTTTTTTATAGCACGACCCGATTCGGTAGTCACAAATGGAAGATTGAAGAGCGTTTTAAGCTGGTTGTTAACGAGAATGCGTTTGTTCTCGTAATTTTCACGCAAAGCCTCCCACGCTAAATCAAAATTTGCATTTGTGAGCGCGAATTTACTTACAATGTGATGCGCATCAGATTTGGTTTTGGCACGCAAGTGGTACAATTTTTGAACGGCACTAAGTCGGCTATTGTTTTTATAGATTGCTGAGAACATGTCTCGAAAAGACGGCCACTCGAGATAATTCCCATGAAAAACGTCGCAGTCACAGGGTGGAACCCTAACCGAACTATGAAAATCGACGGAGTGTTGTTGCGCAACACCGAGAGTTGACGAAGCTCCTTGCTCACGTTCATCTTCTGAAGAATCTTCATGCAGCAGGACTCGTGCTTCTTTCGGTTTTGCAATAGCTTTTGATACTGGTGTGGAGTTCTGATCCACCTCGAACTCTTCCATATACGATATTATGGTGCCTAAACAGGTGATGTATGTATCGAACGAGGAACGGTACTTCGATTTGGCAGCTTCGAGAAATTCTTTATCAATTTCAGAGCCAACTTGTTGTACGCAAATGCGGTAGTTCTCTTTAATAGCGGACCACAAGAGCGTTAACTCTGCTTTGTAAGCTTTTAATGCTGTCAGCGATAAATCTGAAATGGATTTCTCTTTGAAACGAGCATGAAACTCAACCAAATCGTCGTTTGAAGCGATAAAATCTTCTTGTACCGACATTTTATCACCGATTAAAGGAGGTTTGGAAACAAAGGAACGAGTGAACAAACCACGCTTGGTTGCAGCGTTCTAAAAATTGAAAAAAAAGAGTGCGAGTAAAAAACCACACTGGCGGACAGCGTTAGCAAAACGCAAAAATCGCGCAAGAAATGGCTGCGGTTCTAATAGAACCGATGAAGAACCACTCTACGTTATAGCAGTAGCTCAAGCATGCGGTTGCTTAAAAGAAATTGAAAAAAAGAACGAGTGAACAAACCACGTTTGGTTGCAGCGTTCTAAACATTGAAAAAGAAAAGAGTACGAATAAAAACCAAACTGGCGGACAGCGTTAGCAAAACGCAAAAATCGCGCACAAAATGGCTGCGGTTCTAATAGAACCGATGAAGAACCACCCTACGTTATAGCAGTAGCTCAAGCATGCGGTTGCTTAAAAGAAATTGAAAAAAAAGAGAACGAGTGAAAGCACACTAGCGGACAGCGTTAGCAAAACGCATACATCGCGCTAAAATGGCTGAAATTCCAATCGAACCGATGAAGAACCACCCTACGTTATAGCGGTAGATCAAGCATGCGGTTGCTTAAAGAAATTGAGAAAAAAAAAGAGCGAATGAAAACCACACTAGCGGACAGCGTTAGGAAAACGGCTGAAATTCCAATAGAACCGATGAAGAACCACGCTACGTTATAGCGGTAGCTCAAGCATGCGGTTGCTTAAAGAAATTTGAGAAAAAAGAATGATTGAGAACCACACTAGCGGGCAGCGTTAACAAAACGGCTGAAATTCCAATAGAACCGATGAAGAACCACGCTACGTTATAGCGGTAGCTCAAGCATGCGATTGCTTAAAGAAATTGAGAAAAAAAAGAACGAGTGAAACCACACTAGCGGACAGCGTTAGCAAAACGCATACATCGCGCTAAAATGGCTGAAATTCCAATAGAACCGATGAAGAACCACGCTACGTTATAGCGGTAGCTCAAGCATGCGGTTGCTTAATGAAATTTGAGAAAAAAGAGAACGAGTGAAAACCACACTAGCGGACGGCTGAAATTCCAATTGAACCGATGAAGAACCACGCTACGTTATAGCGGTAGCTCAAGCATGCGATTGCTTAAAGAAATTGAGAAAAAAAGATCGATTGAGTACCACACTAGCGGACAGCGTTAGCAAAACGGCTGAAATTCCACTAGAAACTGTTGAAGAACCACGCTACGTTATAGCGGTAGCTCAAGCAAGCAGTCGCGCACAAAAATTCCGATGAAAAAAGAGAGAACGAACAAAAGCCACGCTGGATTCCTGCGTTGAAAAACGCATAAAATCGCACAAAAAAAAAGGTTGAGATTCCACTAGAAACCGTTGAAGAACCACGCTACGTTATAGCGGCAGCTCAAGCAAGCAGTCGCGCACAAAAATTCCGATGAAAAAAGAGATAGCGAGCAAAAGCAACGCTGGATTCCTGCTTTGAAAAACGCATAAAATCGCACAAAAAAAGAGTTGAGATTCCACTAGAAATCGTTGAAGAACCACGCTACGTTATAGCGGTAGCTCAAGCAAGCAGTCGCGCACAAAATATTCCAATGAAAAAAGAAAGAGAGAGCGAGCAAAGCCACGCTGGATTCCTGCGTTGAAAAACGCATAAAATCGTACAAAAAAAAAGGGTTGAGATTCCACTAGAAACCGTTGAAGAACCACGCTACGTTATAGCGGTAGCTCAAGCAAGCAGTCGCGCACAAAAATTCCGATGAAAAAGAGATAGCGAGCAAAGCCACGCTGGATTCCTGCGTTGAAAAACGCATAAAATCGCACAAACGAAAAAGAGTTGAGATTTCACCAGGAACGGTTGAAGAACCACGCTACGTTATAGCGATAGCTCAAGCAAGCAGTCGCGCACAAAAAATCCCAATGGACAAAGAGAGAGCGAGCAAAAGCAACGCTGGATTCCTGCGTTGAAAAACGCATAAAATCGCACAAAAAAAGAGTTGAGATTCCACTAGAAACCGTTGAAGAACCACGCTACGTTATAGTGGTAGCTCAAGCAAGCAGTCGCGCACAAAAATTCCGATGAAAAAAGAGAGAGCGAGCAAAAGCCACGCTGGATTCCTGCGTTGAAAAACGCATAAAATCGCACAACAAAAAAGAGTTGAGATTTCACCAGAAACCGTTGAAGAACCACGCTACGTTATAGCGGTAGCTCAAGCAAGCAGTCGCGCACAAAATATTCCAATGAAAAAAGAAAGAGAGAGCGAGCAAAGCCACGCTGGATTCCTGCGATGAAAAACGCATAAAATCGCACAAAAGAAAAAGAGTTGAGATGCGGTCCCGTTGAATTGCCAACACCGTTTATAAAACACAGTTGCACTCCCAAACGGTACAAATTTTTTCGCTACAGAACGGGATTATAAAATGAATAACCCGTTGGCGACAAAGGAATGAAAAATTTTACGAAAGACACTACCCACAGAGATTTTCTCATACAATTCCTAATCGGATGCGTAATTTAAAAAAAAAATTGAATTGAAAGTGCGCAAGAGAACAAATGCATCTACAGACGCGAACGGATAAACAATCGCGAAGAAAAAAAAATAATAAAACATATGAGAGGCTACAATCCGCTGTGCGGATCGTTGGATACCCTATCCCATCACATCGTTATTATAAATATCCTCAAAATATAGGCCTTATGGCGATGAAATACAGAAAATGACATTGTCACAATATATTGCTCAGACAGTTTATCAAAATCTTTTGTGGTTCGCCAAAAAAACAACGTATTTCTACTGCTAATGCCTTGGGATTGGGTATACAAATGGTTTTTGTAAGAAAACGCCCCCAAAATGTGGGCGTAGGTGAAAATGATCTATGGACCAAATATTTATATTACCATTGCGGAAGTATTTGCATCAAAAATTTTTTCGAAAGTTTTAAAACTTGGACAAAAAGCGTTTTTTACTAAAAACGCCACCAAAAAGTGGGCGTGGCAAAAAACTTTGTATGAACGAAATATAGATATTAGGGTTGTCTAAATATCCTGCTCAGACACTTTTTTGAAATTCCTTACGGTTTGGCCAAAAAATGAGTTTTTCTAAAAAGGGGGCAGTGGGCGGATTTCAAAAATTTTTACACTTGTTCTGGTGGCACGGACGAGGATCCTATATACCAAATTTCATTATCCTAGCTCAAAATTTAAGGCCCAAAAATCGGTGACGAACAGACAGACGGACGGACGGACGGACAGACAGACATGGCTAATTCGACTCAGCTAGCGATTCTGAGTCGATCCATATACTTTGAGGTATATGTAGCAAAATTATTTCTCTATGTTACAAACTAAGTATCAAAACTAATATACCCCCCTATGGGATAGGGTATAAACACACAAAATATGTATATACAATTGTACCTATCCACTTTTGATAAAAAAAATCACAAACTACCGCGGAAAAAATTCTACAGTCGCTTAAGTAAATGGAAATATATGTACATACCTTTTTATCAAAATTGTGATATTTTAATTTTCTTTTTTATTGCTGTACTGTTGCTGCTGTCTGCTTCTGATGTGCTGAGGGTATATGTTGTGTGCAGAGTACCGGTGCTGCAGGTATATTTGCTTCGCTGGGTGTGTACTTGTTTTTTTTTGCTCGTGCTTTTTCGTCCGCTTCTGTGATTGCTGTATTATGTTGTTTTTTAATTTTTAATTATTATCCGGTTCGATTGGACCAAATGTGTTTGTGTGAGGATGATTCCGCTGGTTGCAATTAAAAGAACTTTTGTTTTTTCGTGTTTTTGTAACTTAATTTAGTTTTATTTGTACAGTGTTTGTCGTTTTACAATGTTGTTTTGTTACTTGGTTTTTGTGCTGTTTGTGGTGTTCGATGTGGCTGGCGCGGTGGTCACAAAGCGAATGAATGAGCGAAATGGTGGTGGCGTGCACAGACACAAAATGACCCATTGCCACATGTTCCGCACAGCGTGAACGTTGGGAAGTGTCTCTCTCTGTGCACCGCCAGTGCTGCCACTTTTCGCTTGAACACTTTTGTTGTTTGACAAAACACATCGTTTTCCTCCTGCATATGCTATGGGGTAGGGTATACAAACGGGTTTTGTAAGAAAACGCCCCCAAAAAGTGGGCGCGGGCTAAAATGATCTATGAACGAAATGTTTATATTAATACAACTTATCATTCTGCATTAAAATTTTTTTTCGAAAATTTTAAAATTTGACCGTAAAACGTTTTTTATTAAAAACGCCCCCAAAAAGTAGGCGTGGCAAAAAACTTTATATGAACGAAATATAGATATTACGATTGTCTAACTACGTTTTTCAGACACTTTTTAAATTCCTTACCATTTGGCCAAAATCTACGTTTTTCTCAAAAGGGGGCCTGGCAGTGGGCGGATTTCAAAAATGTTTACGCTTGTTCTGCTGGGAGCAACAAAGACCAAGTTTACCAAATTTCATAATTCTAGCTCAAAATTTAAGGCCCAAAAACTGGTGACGGACTGACGGACGGACTGCCAGACATGGCTAAATCGACTCAGTTTTCGATTCTGAGTCGATCCATATAATTTGAGGTATATGTAGACAAATTATTTCTCTATGTTACAAACTATGTATCAGAACTAATATACCCCTTTGGGATAGGGTATAAAAATGTTATTTGTCCAAATTTTTAAATTTTTCGAAAAGAAACTTTTGATGCAAATACTTCCGTAATGGTAATATAAACATTTTGTCCATACAGCATTTTCAACAAAAACAATTTGTGTTTCGAATTGAGATTTTAGCTAGTTCTGCGATATCATGGTTTTGGATATTCGTGACACGAAATAGATGTCCTAAATGGGCACAGTTTCGATAAGCTCTGATTGCAGAATTGCAAACTGTCTCTTCAGAACATGACATTCGTTGACAAATGGAATCACGAAATCAAAAACGTGGAGAATCTTTTGGGGATTTCAAACTTTTAATCGAGTCAGTGGATGCACTTTTTCGTTTTCCTGCATCCTGCTGGCTCACCCGGTAATAGTGTCAATTGTGTTAAATGTGCATGGAGGTAGAAACGAGTTCGGAGTGTCAACAAACTCAGACAGGGCGTTAATAAATACTGAGTTCAGAAATTTGGATTATTTTAGATTTAAGAAAGATACACTTAAATCAATTAAAAATGCATGTTTAGATACGACAGGTGACTTAAGACCATTCGCGAAAATCTGTGTTGGAAATAAAGAATATTCTGGTCTCTTGGATAGTGGTGCGACCATTTCCGTTTTGGTTGAAGGTGGTGTTGAATATTAGATAAACTTGGTGTTCCCTATACTAAATTCCATAGTAACCTTCGTACCGCAGATGGAGTAGCACAACCTGTGATTGGGTACGTCTTTCTAGAAGTAAGTTTCAATTATGTATCAAGGACTATAAAATTTTTTATTAGTCCTTCTCTAAAGAGGCTGTTTACGTTGGGGATTTATTTTTGGAATATGTATAATCTGGTCCAGCTTCACTGTGTGAATTAAGCATGCGAAATTTAGATGAGAAATCACATATTTCATCAAATCAAATATCAAAAATTATATGAAACAATTCAGATGATTCCTTGAATAACAATCTCGGTTTGGGTAAAACAACCCTGATTGGGCACGATATTGACACAGGAAGTTCTAGGCAAATAAAGCAAAGACATTGGCCGGTTTCTTCCCTATGCAAAAGCTAATGGACGAAGAAATAAAACGTATGGTTTTCAACAGTGGTCATGGTGAACAAATCAAACGGCAAAAGTAGTGCCTTGATGCTCGTAAAATAAATGATCAAACAGTTAAAAATGCATATCATCTTCCCATTATAGATGGCATATTGGCAAGACTAAAAAAGGCAATATATATCTCAGCCTTAGATTTAAAAGATAGTTTTTGCAAATTCCTTTATCTAAGTCTGCGAGGGAAAAAACTGCATTTCCGGTGCCAGGACAGGGTCTCTTTCATTTTAAGGTTATGACTTTTGGCCTTTAAAATGCGACTCAAACCATGTGCCAATTGCTGGACAGAGTTATACTATACGAGTTTCACGAAGTCGTGTTTACATACGTAGATGATTTACTAATTATATCAGATACATTTGATAGTCATATTGGACTATTGGTAAAAGTAGCTTATTATTTGAAGGTAGCGCATTTAACCATTAATGTTGAGAAATCAAAATTCTGACAACGAGAAATATCACATCTTTGTTAGATAGTGGGGAAGGATGAACTTAAAGTTAATCCAGAAAAGATCAACGCAATAGAGAATTTTCTTAGACCAAACTGACTGAAACAGTTAAGAGGATTTCTTGGCATGTGGCAATGGTATATGAGAATGTGTTACGGCAGCCCTTTGCCATTCCAAAAAAAAATCTAATTAAAACACCAGAAAATATTTTAATTAAAATATCTAAATTTTATTAACATAAAAACACACACACAAGAGCACTTATCAACACAATTGGTACCTGTTTGTTTACATCCGCTTCTCCCTCTCAGCAAACGATCTATCCTACGTCTCGTCAATCCTTCGATCCTGTCCTCTATCCATCCCTCATCTCGTCAATCCACTCCTTCCATTCCTAGATTCCTGAAAAAAGAAAAAAATAATTTTAACACCCCTAAATAACTAACAACTTCAATATTTACAAACGTCAACTTGAGTTTGCAAATATACCTCTCCAATATTCCCTATGTTTCACTTACCTGTTTATTCCATGTTTTTTTTTTTTTTTTATAATTTACGCGCACTCAAGGGGTTATGAATACCCTTTAAATGTTTGACCACAGTACGAGCGTTAGAGAAGGGGAAGAAAGAGAGTGATAGGAAAGATTTTTGGATGTAGTGGAGACTTACTCCATGGGTGGTGTCCGAACTTACTTCGGGGAGTCACTGTTTTTTGTGTTTCGTTAAATTCGCAGAGCTTTTAAGATGGTGTATACTTCTAGGAGTAACTACCGACCTTTTTTATTCTTTGAATAAAAGTCTCATGGTTTTTTGGCTGGGATTGAACGCGCAACCTTCCACTCAACAAGCGAACACATTACCACTACACCACGGCCACCCACACGGCCATCTCCATCCAGCCGCTCCCTCCTGCTCCATCCACTACTCCTAAAAAGAAAGTTTGTAAACAAACAGAGTTAGGTGTGGAATATTTTATTAAACCATTAAAAACACTTACCTTTTCTAAAACACAAAATTCGATGCTCCACCATCACCATATACACACAATATTCTTCCCCAATGTAATGTTTTGACGTTTCGCGAATTTTTTTGTGTATACCTGTTTTTATACCCTATCCCATAGGGGTATATTAGTTTTGATACTTAGTTTGTAACATAGAGAAATAATTTAGCTACATATACCTCAAAGTATATGGATCGACTCAGAATCGCTAGCTGAGTCGAATAAGACATGTCTGTCTGTCCGTCCGTCCGTCCGCCCGTCTGTTCGTCACCGATTTTTGGGCCTTAAATTTTGAGCTAGGATAATGAAATTTGGTATATAGGATCCTTGGCTGAGTCACCAGAACAAGTGTAAAAATTTTTAAAATCCGCCTACTGCCACGCCCCCTTTTAGAAAAAACGTAGTTTTAAGCCAAACCGTAAGGAATTTCCAAAAAGTGTCTGAGTAGCATATTTAGACAATCCTAATATCTATATTTCGTTGATACAAAGTTTCTTGCCACGCCCACTTTTTGGGGGCGTTTTTAGTAAAAAACGCTTTTTGCCCAAATTTTAAAACTTTCGAAAAAAATTTTGAAGCAAATACTTCCGAAATGGTAATATAAACATTTTGTCCATAGATAATTTTCACCTACGCCCACATTTTGGGGGCGTTTTCTTACAAAAACCATTTGTATACCCCATCCCAAGGCATTAGCAATAGAAATACGTTGTTTTTTGTCGTACCACACAAGATTTTGAGAAACTGTCTGAGCAATATATTGTGACAATGTCATTTTCTGTATTTCATCGCCATAAGGCCTATATTTTGAGGATATTAATTTAAAGGATGGGATGGGATAGGGTATTCAACGATCCGCATAGCGGATTGTAGCCTCTTATATGTTTATACCCTATCCCATAGGGGGGTATATTAGTTTTGATACTTAGTTTGTAACATAGAGAAATAATTTTGCTACATATACCTCAAAGTATATGGATCGACTCAGAATCGCTAGCTGAGTCGAATTAGCCATGTCTGTCTGTCCGTCCGTCCGTCCGCCCTTCCGTCCGTCTGTCTGTTCGTCACCGATTTTTGGGCCTTAAATTTTGAGCTAGGATAATGAAATTTGGTATATAGGATCCTCGTCCGTGCCACCATAACAAGTGTAAGATTTTTGAAATCCGCCCACTGCCACGCCCCCTTTTTAGGAAAACTTTTTTTTTGGCCAAACCGTAAGGAATTTCAAAAAAGTGTCTGAGCAGCATATTTAGACAATCCTAATATCTATATTTCGTTCATACAAAGTTTTTTGCCACGCCCACTTTTTGGGGGCGTTTTTAGTAAAAAACGCGTTTTGTCCAAATTTTAAAACTTTCGAAAAAATTTTTGATGCAAATACTTCCGCAATGGTAATATAAACATTTTGTCTATAGATCATTTTCACCTACGCCCACATTTTGGGGGCGTTTTTTTACAAAAACCATTTGTATACCCCATCCCAAGGTATTAGCAATAGAAATACGTTGTTTTTTGTCGAACCACAAAAGATTTTGAGAAACTTTCTGAGCAATATATCGTGACAATGTCATTTTCTGTATTTCATCGCCATAAGGCCTATATTTTGAGGATATTAATTCAAAGGATGGGATGGGATAGGGTATTCAACGATCCGCATATCGGATTGTAGCCTCCCATATGTTTATACCCTATCCCATAGGGGTATATTAGTTTTGATACATAGTTTGTAACATAGAGAAATAATTTAGCTACATATACCTCAAAGTATATGGATCGACTCAGAATCGATAGCTGAGTCGATTTAGCCATGTCTGTCCGTCCGTCCGTCCGTCCGTACGTCACCAGTTTTTGGGCCTTAAATTTTGAGCTAGAAGGATGAAATTTGGTACACGTGCTCTTTGTTGCTCCCAGCAGAACAAGTGTAAAAATTTTTGAAATCCGCCCACTGCCACGCCCTTTTTTTAGAAAAACTTGTTTTTTGGCCAAACCATAAGGAATTTTGAAAAACGTTCTGAACAACATATTTAGACAATCTGAATATCTGTATTTCGTTCATATAAAGTTTTTTGCCACGCCCACTTTTTGGGGGCGTTTTAAATAAAAAACGTTTTTCGGTCAAATTTTAAAATTTTCGAAAAAACTTTTGATGCAGAATCATTAGTAGTATAAATATGAACATTTCGTCCATAGACTATTTCAACCTACGCCCACTTTTTGGGGGCGTTTTTATATAAAAACCATTTTTACACACTGACCCATAACATATGCAGGAGAAAACCTTGTCTTTGTACAACCGTCAAAGTTTTTTGTAAACAGTCTGAACAATTTGTTGTCACCATGTCATTTTCTTTATTTTATCCACATCGTGTTTTTAGCCATGTCCACTTTTTGGGGATAGGGTATTCAACGATCCGCACAGTGGATTGTAGCCTTCTCATATGTTTATACCCTATCCCATAGGGGTATATTAGTTTTGATACTTAGTTTGTAACATAGAGAAATAATTTTGCTACATATACCTCAAAGTATATGGATCGACTCAGAATCGCTAGCTGAGTCGATTAAGCCATGTCTGTCTGTCCGTCCGTCCGTCCGTCTGTACGTCACCGATTTTTAGGCCTTAAATTTTGAGCTAGGATAATGAAATTTGGTATATAGGATCCTCGTCTCTGCCTACAGAACAAGTGTAAAAATTTTTGAAATCCGCCCACTGCAACGCCCCCTTTTAAGAAAAACTCAGTTTTTGACCAAACCGTAAGGAATTTTAAAAAAGTTTCTGAACAACATATTTAGACAATATTAATATCTATATTTCGTCCATATAAAGTTTTTTGCCACGCCCACTTTTTGGGGGCGTTTTCAATAAAAAACTGTTTTCGGTCAAATTTTAAATTTTTCGAAAAAAATTTTGATGCAGAATCATTAACATTATTAATATGAACATTTCGTCTATATACTATTTTAACCCACGCCCACTTTTTGGGGGCGTTTTTATATAAAAACCATTTTGATACACTACCCCATAACATATGCAAGAGAAAACCTTGTCTTATGTAGAACCGTTAAAGTGTTTTGTAAGCAGTCTGTAGAATTTGTTGTCACTATATCATTTTTTCTATTTATCCACATCGTGTTTTAAGCCATGTCCCCTTTTTTGGGGATTTTAGTTTTATGGATAGGATGGGATAGGGTATTCAACGATCCGCACAGCGGATTGTAGCCTTCTCATATGTTTATACCCTATCCCATAGGGGTATATTAGTTTTGATACTTAGTTTGTAACATAGAGAAATAATTTTGCTACATATACCTCAAAGTATATGGATCGACTCAGAATCGCTAGCTGAGTCGAATTAGCCATGTCTGTCTGTCCGTCCGTCCGTCCGTCCGTCTGTCTGTTCGTCAGCGGTTTTTGGGCCTTAAATTTTGAGCTAGGATAATGAAATTTGGTATATAGGATCCTCGTCCGTGCCACCAGAACAAGTGTAAACATTTTTGAAATCCGCCCACTGCCACGCCCCCTTTTTAGGAAAACTTATTTTTTGGCCAAACCGTAAGGAATTTCAAAAACGTGTCTGAGTAGCATATTTAGACAATCCTAATATCTATATTTCGTTCTTATAAAGTTTTTTGCCACGCCCACTTTTTGGGGGCGTTTTTAGTAAAAAACGCTTTTTGTCCAAATTTTAAAACTTTCGGAAAAAATTTTGATGCAAATACTTCCGAAATGGTAATATAAACATTTTGTCCATACATCATTTTCACCTACGCCCACATTTAGGGGGCGTTTTCTTACAAAAACCATTTGTATACCCCATCCCAAGGCATTAGCAATAGAAATACGTTGTTTTTTGTCGAACCACACAAGATTTTGAGAAACTGTCTGAGCAATATATTGTGACAATGTCATTTTCTGTATTTCATCGCCATAAGGCCTATATTTTGAGGATATTAATTTAAAGGATGGGATGGGATAGGGTATTCAACGATCCGCATAGCGGATTGTAGCCTCTCATATGTTTATACCCTATCCCATAGGGGTATATTAGTTTTGATACTTAGTTTGTAACATAGAGAAATAATTTTGCTACATATACCTCAAAGAATATGGATCGACTCAGAATCGCTAGCTGAGTCGAATTAGCCATGTCTGTCTGTCCGTCCGTCCGTCCGTCCGTCCGTCTGTCTGTTCGTGTTCCACATCGTGTTTTAAGCCATGTCCGCTTTTTTGGGGATTTTAGTTTTATGGATAGGATGGGATAGGGTATTCAACGATCCGCACAGCGGATTGTAGCCTTCTCATATGTTTATACCCTATCCCATAGGGGTATATTAGTTTTGATACTTAGTTTGTAACATAGAGAAATAATTTTGCTACATATACCTCAAAGTATATGGATCGACTCAGAATCGCTAGCTGAGTCGAATTAGCCATGTCTGTCTGTCCGTCCGTCCGTCCGTCCGTCTGTCTGTTCGTCAGCGGTTTTTGGGCCTTAAATTTTGAGCTAGGATAATGAAATTTGGTATATAGGATCCTCGTCCGTGCCACCAGAACAAGTGTAAACATTTTTGAAATCCGCCCACTGCCACGCCCCCTTTTTAGGAAAACTTATTTTTTGGCCAAACCGTAAGGAATTTCAAAAACGTGTCTGAGTAGCATATTTAGACAATCCTAATATCTATATTTCGTTCATATAAAGTTTTTTGCCACGCCCACTTTTTGGGGGCGTTTTTAGTAAAAAACGCTTTTTGTCCAAATTTTAAAACTTTCGGAAAAAATTTTGATGCAAATACTTCCGAAATGGTAATATAAACATTTTGTCCATACATCATTTTCACCTACGCCCACATTTAGGGGGCGTTTTCTTACAAAAACCATTTGTATACCCCATCCCAAGGCATTAGCAATAGAAATACGTTGTTTTTTGTCGAACCACACAAGATTTTGAGAAACTGTCTGAGCAATATATTGTGACAATGTCATTTTCTGTATTTCATCGCCATAAGGCCTATATTTTGAGGATATTAATTTAAAGGATGGGATGGGATAGGGTATTCAACGATCCGCATAGCGGATTGTAGCCTCTCATATGTTTATACCCTATCCCATAGGGGTATATTAGTTTTGATACTTAGTTTGTAACATAGAGAAATAATTTTGCTACATATACCTCAAAGAATATGGATCGACTCAGAATCGCTAGCTGAGTCGAATTAGCCATGTCTGTCTGTCCGTCCGTCCGTCCGTCCGTCCGTCCGTCCGTCCGTCCGTCTGTCTGTTCGTCACCGATTTTTGGGCCTTAAATTTTGAGCTAGGATAATGAAATTTGGTATATAGGATCCTCGTCCGTGCCACCAGAACAAGTGTAAAAATTTTTGAAATCCGCCCACTGCCACGCCCCCTTTTTAGGAAAACTTATTTTTTGGCCAAACCGTAAGGAATTTCAAAAAAGTGTCTGAGCAGGATATTTAGACAATCCTAATATCTATATTTCGTTCATACAAAGTTTTTTGCCACGCCCACTTTTTGGGGGCGTTTTTAGTAAAAAACGCGTTTTGTCCAAATTTTAAAACTTTCGAAAAAATTTTTGATGCAAATACTTCCGCAATGGTAATATAAACATTTTGTCCATAGATCATTTTCACCTACGCCCACATTTTGGGGGCGTTTTTTTACAAAAACCATTTGTATACCCCATCCCAAGGCATTAGCAATAGAAATGCGTTGTTTTTTGTCGAACCACAAAAGATTTTGAGAAACTGTCTGAGCAATATATTGTGACAATGTCATTTTCTGTATTTCATCGCCATAAGGCCTATATTTTGAGGATATTAATTTAAAGGATGGGATGGGATAGGGTATTCAACGATCCGCATAGCGGATTGTAGCCTCTCATATGTTTATGCCCTATCCCATAGGGGGGTATATTAGTTTTGATACATAGTTTGTAACATAGAGAAATAATTTTGCTACATATACCTCAAAGTATATGGATCGACTCAGAATCGCTAGCTGAGTCGAATTAGCCATGTCTGTCTGTCCGTCCGTCCGTCTGTCTGTTCTTCACCGAATTTTGGGCCTTAAATTTTGAGTAAAGATAATGAAATTTGGTATATAGGATCCTCGGCCGTGCCACCAGAACAAGTGTAAAAAATTTTGAAATCCGCCTACTGCCACGCCCCCTTTTTAGGAAAACTTATTTTTTGGCCAAACCGTAAGGAATTTCAAAAAAGTGTCTGAGCAGCATATTAAGACAATCCTAATATCTATATTTCGTTCATACAAAGTTTTTTGCCATGCCCACTTTTTGGGGGCGTTTTTAGTAAAAAACGCTTTTTGTCCAAATTTTAAAACTTTCGAAAAAATTTTGATGCAAATACTTCCGCAATGGTAATATAAACATTTTGTCCATAGATCATTTTCACCTACGCCCACATTTTGGGGGCGTTTTCTTACAATAACCATTTGTGTAACCCATCCCAAGGCATTAGCAATAGAAATACGTTGTATTTTGTCAAAGACTTTGAGAAACTGTCTGAGCAATATATTGTGACAATGTCATTTTCTGTATTTCATCGCCATAAGGCCTATATTTTGAGGATATTAATTTAAAGGATGGGATGGGATAGGGTATTCAACGATCCGCATAGCGGATTGTAGCCTCTCATATGTTTATACCCTATCCCATAGGGGGGTATATTAGTTTTGATACTTAGTTTGTAACATAGAGAAATAATTTTGCTACATATACCTCAAAGTATATGGATCGACTCAGAATCGCTAGCTGAGTCGATTAAGCCATGTCTGTCTGTCCGTCCGTCCGTCTGTCTGTTCTTCACCGAATTTTGGGCCTTAAATTTTGAGTAAAGATAATGAAATTTGGTATATAGGATCCTCGGCCGTGCCACCAGAACAAGTGTAAAAAATTTTGAAATCCGCCTACTGCCACGCCCCCTTTTAAGAAAAACTCAGTTTTTGACCAAACCGTAAGGAATTTTAAAAAAGTTTCTGAACAACATATTTAGACAATATTAATATCTATATTTCGTCCATATAAAGTTTTTTGCCACGCCCACTTTTTGGGGGCGTTTTCAATTAAAAACTGTTTTCGGTCAAATTTTAAATTTTTCGAAAAAAATTTTGATGCAGAATCATTAACATTATTAATATGAACATTTCGTCTGTATACCATTTTAACCCACGCCCACTTTTTGGGGGCGTTTTTATATAAAAACCATTTTTATACACTACCCCATAACATATGCAGGAGAAAACCTTGTCTTTTGTAGAACCGCAAAATTGTTTTGTAAGCAGTCTGAAGAACTTGTTGTCACTATATCTTTTTTTCTATTTTATCCACATCGTGTTTTTAGCCATGTCCCCTTTTTTGGGGATTTTAGTTTTATGGATAGGATGGGATAGGGTATTCAACGATCCGCACAGTGGATTGTAGCCTTCTCATATGTTTATACCCTATCCCATAGGGGTATATTAGTTTTGATACTTAGTTTGTAACATAGAGAAATAATTTTGCTACATATACCTCAAAGTATATGGATCGACTCAGAATCGCTAGCTGAGTCGAATTAGCCATGTCTGTCTGTCCGTCCGTCCGTCCGTCCGTCCGTCCGTCTGTCTGTTCGTCAGCGGTTTTTGGGCCTTAAATTTTGAGCTAGGATAATGAAATTTGGTATATAGGATCCTCGTCCGTGCCACCAGAACAAGTGTAAAAATTTTTGAAATCCGCCCACTGCCACGCCCCCTTTTTAAGAAAACTTATTTTTTGGCCAAACCGTAAGAAATTTCAAAAAAGTGTCTGCGTAGCATATTTAGACAATCCTAATATCTATATTTCGTTCATACAAAGTTTTTTGCCACGCCCACTTTTTGGGGGCGTTTTTAGTAAAAAACGCCTTTTGTCCAAATTTTAAAACTTTCGAAAAAAAATTTGATGCAAATACTTCCGAAATGGTAATATAAACATTTTGTCCATAGATCATTTTCACCTACGCCCACATTTTGGGGGCGTTTTCTTACAAAAACCATTTGTATACCTCATCCCAAGGCTTTAGCAATAGAAATACGTTGTTTTTTGTCGAACCACACAAGATTTTGAGAAACTGTCTGAGCAATATATTGTGACAATATCATTATCTGTATTTCATCGCCATAAGGCCTATATTTTGAGGATATTAATTTAAAGGATGGGATGGGATAGGGTATTCAACGATCCGCATAGCGGATTGTAGCCTCTCATATGTTTATACCCTATCCCATAGGGGGGTATATTAGTTTTGATACTTAGTTTGTAACATAGAGAAATAATTTTGCTACATATACCTCAAAGTATATGGATCGACTCAGAATCGCTAGCTGAGTCGAATTAGCCATGTCTGTCTGTCCGTCCGTCCGTCCGTCCGTCCGTCCGTCTGTCTGTTCGTCACCGATTTTTGGGCCTTAAATTTTGAGCTAGGATAATGAAATTTGGTATATAGGATCCTCGTCCGTGCCACCAGAACAAGTGTAAAAATTTTTGAAATCCGCCCACTGCCACGCCCCTTTTTAGAAAAACTCATTTTTTGCCAAACCGTAAGGAATTTCAAAAAAGTGTCTGAGCAGGATATTTAGACAACCCTAATATCTATATTTCGTTCATACAAAGTTTTTTGCCACGCCCACTTTTTGGGGGCGTTTTTAGTAAAAAACGCTTTTTGTCCAAGTTTTAAAACTTTCGAAAAAAATTTTGATGCAAATACTTCCGCAATGGTAATATAAATATTTGGTCCATAGATCATTTTCACCTACGCCCACATTTTGGGTGCGTTTTCTTACAAAAACCATTTGTATACCCAATCCCAAGGCATTAGCAGTAGAAATACGTTGTTTTTTTGGCGAACCACAAAAGATTTTGATAAACTGTCTGAGCAATATATTGTGACAATGTCATTTTCTGTATTTCATCGCCATAAGGCCTATATTTTGAGGATATTTATAATAACGATGTGATGGGATAGGGTATCCAACGATCCGCACAGCGGATTGTAGCCTCTCATATGTTTATACCCTATCCCATAGGGGGGTATATTAGTTTTGATACTTAGTTTGTAACATAGAGAAATAATTTTGCTACATATACCTCAAAGTATATGGATCGACTCAGAATCGCTAGCTGAGTCGAACTAGCCATGTCTGTCTGTCCGTCCGTCCGTCCGTCCGTCCGTCCGTCCGTCCGTCCGTCCGTCTGTCTGTTCGTCACCGATTTTTGGGCCTTAAATTTTGAGCTAGGATAATGAAATTTGGTATATAGGATCCTTGGCCGAGTCACCAGAACAAGTGTAAAAATTTTTAAAATCCGCCCACTGCCACGCCCACTTTTAGAAAAAACGTAGTTTTTAGCCAAACCGTAAGGAATTTCAAAAAAAAGTCTGAGCAGCATATTTAGACAATCGTAATATTTATATTTCGTTCATACAAAGTTTTTTGCCACGCCCACTTTTTGGGGGCGTTTTTAGTAAAAAACGCTTTTTGACCAAATTTTAAGACTTTCTAAAAAAATTTTGATGCAAATACTTCCGCAATGGTAATATAAACATTTTGTCCATAGATCATTTTCACCTACGCCCACATTTTGGGGGCGTTTTCTTACAAAAACCATTTGTATACCCCATCCCAAGGCATTAGCAATAGAAATACGTTGTTTTTTGTCGAACCACAAAAGATTTTGATAAACTGTCTGAGCAATATATTGTGACAATGTCATTTTCTGTATTTCATCGCCATAAGGCATATATTTTGAGGATATTAATTTTAAGGATGGGATGGGATAGGGTATTCAACGATCCGCACAGCGGATTGTAGCCTCTCATATGTTTATACCCTATCCCATAGGGGGGTATATTAGTTTTGATACATAGTTTGTAACATAGAGAAATAATTTTGCTACATATACCTCAAAGTATATGGATCGACTCAGAATCGCTAGCTGAGTCGAATTAGCCATGTCTGTCTGTCCGTCCGTCCGTCCGTCCGTCCGTCCGTCCGTCCGTGTGTCCGTCCGTCCGTCTGTCTGTTCGTCACCGATTTTTGGGCCTTAAATTTTGAGCTAGGATAATGAAATTTGGTATAAAGGATCCTTGTCCGAGTCACCAGAACAAGTGTAAAAATTTTTGAAATCCGCCCACTGCCACGCCCCCTTTTTAGAAAAACGTAATTTTTAGCAAAACCGTAAAGAATTTTAAAAAAAAGTCTGAACAGCATATTTACAGAATCGTAATATCTATATTTCGTTCATATAAAGTTTTTTGCCACGCCCACTTTTTGGGGGCGTTTTCAATAAAAAACTGTTTTCGGTCAAATTTTAAATTTTTCGAAAAAAATTTTGATGCAGAATCATTAACATTATTAATATGAACATTTCGTCTTTATACCATTTTAACCCACGCCCACTTTTTGGGGGCGTTTTTATATAAAAAACATTTTTATACACTACCCCCATAACATATACAGGAGAAAACCTTGTCTTTTGTAGAACCGTAAAAGTGTTTTGTAAGCAGCCTGAAGAATTTGTTGTCACTATATCATTTTTTTTTATTTTATCCACATCGTGTTTTTAGCCATGCCCACTTTTTTGGGGATTCTAGTTTTATGGAAAGGATGGGATAGGGTATTCAACGATCCGCACAGCGGATTGTAGCCTTCTCATATGTTTATACCCTATCCCATAGGGGTATATTAGTTTTGATACTTAGTTTGTAACATAGAGAAATAATTTTGCTACATATACCTCAAAGTATATGGATCGACTCAGAATCGCTAGCTGAGTCGAATTAGCCATGTCTGTCTGTCCGTCCGTCCGTCCGTCCGTCCGTCCGTCCGTCCGTCCGTCCGTCTGTCTGTTCGTCACCGATTTTTGGGCCTTAAATTTTGAGCTAGGATAATGAAATTTGGTATATAGGATCCTCGTCCGTGCCACCAGAACAAGTGTAAAAATTTTTGAAATCCGCCCACTGCCACGCCCCCTTTTTAGAAAAACTCATTTTTTGGCCAAACCGTAAAGAATTTCAAAAAAGTGTCTGAGCAGGATATTTAGACAACTCTAATATCTATATTTCGTTCATACAAAGTTTTTTGCCACGCCCACTTTTTGGGGGCGTTTTTAGTAAAAAACGCTTTTTGTCCAAGTTTTAAAACTTTCGAAAAAATTTTTGATGCAAATACTTCCGCAATGGTAATATAAATATTTGGTCCATAGATCATTTTCACCTACGCCCACATTTTGGGTGCGTTTTCTTACAAAAACCATTTGTATACCCAATCCCAAGGCATTAGCAGTAGAAATACGTTGTTTTTTTGGCGAACCACAAAAGATTTTGATAAACTGTCTGAGCAATATATTGTGACAATGTCATTTTCTGTATTTCATCGCCATAAGGCCTATATTTTGAGGATATTTATAATAACGATGTGATGGGATAGGGTATCCAACGATCCGCACAGCGGATTGTAGCCTCTCATATGTTTTTATTACATATTTCTTATTTATTTGATTTTTCTCATATTACTAGTCATAACCTTTTTTTTTATACCCTATCCCATAGGGGTATATTAGTTTTGATACTTAGTTTGTAACATAGAGAAATAATTTTGCTACATATACCCCAAAGTATATGGATCGACTCAGAATCGCTAGCTGAGTCGATTAAGCCATGTCTGTCTGTCCGTCCGTCCGTCCGTCCGTCCGTCCGTCTGTACGTCACCGATTTTTAGGCCTTAAATTTTGAGCTAGGATAATGAAATTTGGTATATAGGATCCTCGTCTCTGCCTTCAGAACAAGTGTAAAAATTTTTGAAATCCGCCCACTGCCACGCCCCCTTTTAAGAAAAACTCAGTTTTTGACCAAACCGTAAGGAATTTTAAAAAAGTTTCTGAACAACATATTTAGACAATATTAATATCTATATTTCGTCCATATAAAGTTTTTTGCCACGCCCACTTTTTGGGGGCGTTTTCAATTAAAAACTGTTTTCGGTCAAATTTTAAATTTTTCGAAAAAAAATTTGATGCAGAATCATTAACATTATTAATATGAACATTTCGTCTATATACCATTTTAACCCACGCCCACTTTTTGGGGGCGTTTTTATATAAAAACCATTTTTATACACTACCCCATAACATATGCAGGAGAAAACCTTGTCTTTTGTAGAACCGCAAAATTGTTTTGTAAGCAGTCTGAAGAACTTGTTGTCACTATATCATTTTTTCTATTTTATCCACATCGTGTTTTTAGCCATGCCCCCTTTTTTGGGGATTTTAGTTTTATGGATAGGATGGGATAGGGTATTCAACGATCCGCACAGCGGATTGTAGCCTTCTCATATGTTTTTATACCCTATCCCATAGGGGGGTATATTAGTTTTGATACATAGTTTGTAACATAGAGAAATAATTTTGCTACATATACCTCAAAGTATATGGATCGACTCAGAATCGCTAGCTGAGTCGAATTAGCCATGTCTGTCTGTCCGTCCGTCCGTCCGTCCGTCCGTCTGTCTGTTCGTCACCGATTTTTGGGCCTTAAATTTTGAGCTAGGATAATGAAATTTGGTATATAGGATCCTTGTCCGAGTCACCAGAACAAGTGTAAAAATTTTTGAAATCCGCCCACTGCCACGCCCCCTTTTTAGAAAAACGTAATTTTTGGCAAAACCGTAAAGAATTTTAAAAAAGTGTCTGAACAGCATATTTACAGAATCGTAATATCTATATTTCGTTCATATAAAGTTTTTTGCCACGCCCACTTTTTGGGGGCGTTTTCAATAAAAAACTGTTTTCGGTCAAATTTTAAATTTTTCGAAAAAAATGTTGATGCAGAATCATTAACATTTTTAATATGAACATTTCGTCTTTATACCATTTTAACCCACGCCCACTTTTTGGGGGTGTTTTTATATAAAAACCATTTTTATACACTACCCCATAACATATACAGGAGAAAACCTTGTCTTTTGTAGAACCGTAAAAGTGTTTTGTAAGCAGCCTGAAGAATTTGTTATGACTATATCATATTTTTTATTTTATCCACATCGTGTTTTTAGCCATGCCCACTTTTTTGGGGATTCTAGTTTTATGGATAGGATGGGATAGGGTATTCAACGATCCGCACAGCGGATTGTAGCCTTCTCATATGTTTATACCCTATCCCATAGGGGGGTATATTAGTTTTGATACTTAGTTTGTAACATAGAGAAATAATTTTGCTACATATACCTCAAAGTATATGGATCGACTCAGAATCGCTAGCTGAGTCGATTAAGCCATGTCTGTCTGTCCGTCCGTCCGTCCGTCCGTCCGTCCGTCCGTCCGTCCGTCCGTCCGTCTGTACGTCACCGATTTTTAGGCCTTAAATTTTGAGCTAGGATAATGAAATTTGGTATATAGGATCCTCGTCTCTGCCTACAGAACAAGTGTAAAAATTTTTGAAATCCGCCCACTGCCACGCCCCCTTTTAAGAAAAACTCAGTTTTTGACCAAACCGTAAGGAATTTTAAAAAAGTTTCTGAACAACATATTTAGACAATATTAATATCTATATTTCGTCCATATAAAGTTTTTTGCCACGCCCACTTTTTGGGGGCGTTTTCAATTAAAAACTGTTTTCGGTCAAATTTTAAATTTTTCGAAAAAAATTTTGATGCAGAATCATTAACAATATTAATATGAACATTTCGTCTATATACCATTTTAACCCACGCCCACTTTTTGGGGGCGTTTTTATATAAAAACCATTTTTATACACTACCCCATAACATATGCAGGAGAAAACCTTGTCTTTTGTAGAACCGCAAAATTGTTTTGTAAGCAGTCTGAAGAACTTGTTGACACTATATCTTTTTTTCTATTTTATCCACATCGTGTTTTTAGCCATGCCCCCTTTTTTGGGGATTTTAGTTTTATGGATAGGATGGGATAGGGTATTCAACGATCCGCACAGCGGATTGTAGCCTTCTCATATGTTTTTGTTTTCTTTTTGGTGCTTTCGTTCGGGCGATCTAATCTCGCCGAACGTCCGCTGTGGGGAATTTTATGTAGGGTTGTTGTATATGGTTAGTTAATAGGTATGTTATTTGTAGAGTATTTATTATTTTATTATTGTCATTTATTTGTATTTATTTATTTATTTATCTTTATACCCTATCCCATAGGGGGGTATATTAGTTTTGATACATAGTTTGTAACATAGAGAAATAATTTTGCTAAATATACCTCAAAGTATATGGATCGACTCAGAATCGCTAGCTGAGTCGAATTAGCCATGTCTGTCTGTCCGTCCACCCGTGCGTCCGTCCGTCTGTCCGTCCGTCCGTCTGTCCGTCCGTCCGTCCGTCCGTCCGTCCGTCCGTCCGTCTGTCTGTTCGTCACCGATTTTTGGGCCTTAAATTTTGAGCTAGGATTATGAAATTTGGTATATAGGATCCTTGTCCGAGTCACCAGAACAAGTGTAAAAATTTTTGAAATCCGCCTACTGCCACGCCCCCTTTTTAGAAAAACGTAATTTTTGGCAAAACCGTAAAGAATTTTAAAAAAGTGTCTGAACAGCATAATTAGAGAATGGTAATATCTATATTTTGTTCATATAATGTTTTTTGCCACGCCCACTTTTTGGGGGCGTTTTCAATAAAAAACAGTTTTCGGTCAAATTTTAAATTTTTCGAAAAAAATTTAGATGCAGAATCATTAACATTATTAATATGAACATTTCGTCTGTATACCATTTTAACCCTCGCCCACTTTTTGGGGCGTTTTTATATAAAAACCATTTTTATACACTACCCCATAACATATGCAAGAGAAAACCTTGTCTTTTGTAGAACCGTTAAAGTGATTTGTAAGCAGTCTGAAGAATTTGTTGTCACTATATCATTTTTTCTATTTATCCACATCGTGTTTTTAGCCATGCCCATTTTTTTTTTGGGATTTTAGTTTTATGGATAGGATGGGATAGGGTATTCAACGATCCGCACAGCGGATTGTAGCCTCTCATATTTATACCCTATCCCATAGGGGGGTATATTAGTTTTGATACTTAGTTTGTAACATAGAGAAATAATTTTGCTACATATACCTCAAAGTATATGGATCGACTCAGAATCGCTAGCTGAGTCGAATTAGCCATGTCAGTCTGTCCGTCCGTCCGTCCGTCCGTCCGTCTGTCTGTTCGTCACCGATTTTTGGGCCTTAAATTTTGAGCTAGGCTAATGAAATTTGGTATATAGGATCCTCGTCCGTGCCACCAGAACAAGTGTAAAAATTTTTGAAATCCGCCCACTGCCACGCCCCCTTTTTAGGAAAACTTATTTTTTGGCCAAACCGTAAGGAATTTCAAAAAAATGTCTGAGCAGCATATTTAGACAATCCTAATATCTATATTTCGTACATGCAAAGTTTTTTGCCACGCCCACTTTTTGGTGGCGTTTTTAGTAAAAAACGCGTTTTGTCCAAATTTTAAAACTTTCGAAAAAATTTTTGATGCAAATACTTCCGCAATGGTAATATAAACATTTTGTCCATAGATCATTTTCACCTACGCCCACATTTTGGGGGCGTTTTTTTACAAAAACCATTTGTATACCCCATCCCAAGGCATTAGCAATAGAAATGCGTTGTTTTTTGTCGAACCACAAAAGATTTTGAGAAACTGTCTGAGCAATATATTGTGACAATGTCATTTTCTGTATTTCATCGCCATAAGGCCTATATTTTGAGGATATTAATTTAAAGGATGGGATGGGATAGGGTATTCAACGATCCGCATAGCGGATTGTAGCCTCTCATATGTTTATACCCTATCCCATAGGGGGGTATATTAGTTTTGATACTTAGTTTGTAACATAGAGAAATAATTTTGCTACATATACCTCAAAGTATATGGATCGACTCAGAATCGCTAGCTGAGTCGAATTAGCCATGTCTGTCTGTCCGTCCGTCCGTCCGTCCGTCCGTCCGTCCGTCCGTCCGTCCGTCCGTCCGTCCGTCTGTCTGTTCGTCAGCGGTTTTTGGGCCTTAAATTTTGAGCTAGGATAATGAAATTTGGTATATAGGATCCTCGTCCGTGCCACCAGAACAAGTGTAAAAATTTTTAAAATCCGCCACTGCCACGCCCCCTTTTTAGGAAAACTTATTTTTTTGCCAAACCGTAAGGAATTTCAAAAAAGTGTCTGAGTAGCATATTTAGACAATCCTAATATCTATATTTCGTTCATACAAAGTTTTTTGCCACGCCCACTTTTTGGGAACGTTTTTAGTAAAAAACGCTTTTTGTCCAAATTATAAAACTTTTGAAAAAAATTTTGATGCAAATACTTCCGAAATGAAAATATAAACATTTTGTCCATAGATCATTTTCACCTACGCCCACATTTTGGGGGCGTTTTCTTACAAAAACCGTTTGTATACCCCATCCCAAGGCATTAGCAATAGAAATACGAACCACACAAGATTTTGAGAAACTGTCTGAGCAATACCTATATTGTGACAATGTCATTTTCTGTATTTCATTGCCATAAGGCCTATATTTTGAGGATATTAATTTAAAGGATGGGATGGGATAGGGTATTCAACGATCCGCATAGCGGATTGTAGCCTCTCATATGTTTATACCCTATCCCATGGGGGGGTATATTAGTTTTGACATTAAGTTTGTAACATAGAGAAATAATTTCGATACATATACCTCAAAGTATATGGATCGATTCAGAATCGCTAGCTGAGTCGATTAAGCCATGTCTGTCTGTCCGTCCGTCCGTCCGTCCGTCCGTCCGTCCGTCCGTCCGTCTGTGTGTCACCGATTTTTGGGCCTTAAATTTTGAGCTAGAGTGTTGAAATTGGGTATATAGACTCTCTGGCCGACGAAGCAGAACAAGTGTAAAAATTTTTGAAATCCGCCCACTGCCACGCCCCCTTTTTAGAAAAACTTATTTTTTGGCCAAACCGTAAGGAATTTCAAAAAAGTGTCTTTGCAACATATTTAGACAATCCTAATATCTATATTTCGTTCATACAAAGTTTTTTGCCACGCCCACTTTTTGGGGGCGTTTTTAGTAAAAAACGCTTTTTGTCCAAATTTTAAAACTTTCGAAAAAATTTTTGATGCAAATACTTCCGCAATGGTAATATAAACATTTTGTCCATAGATCATTTTCACCTACGCCCACATTTTGTGGGCGTTTTTTTACAAAAACCATTTGTATACCCCATCCCAAGGCATTAGCAATAGAAATACGTTGTTTTTTGTCGAACCACACAAGATTTTGAGAAACTGTCTGAGCAATATATTGTGACAATGTCATTTTCAGTATTTCATCGCCATAAGGCCTATATTTTGAGGATATTAATTTAAAGGATGGGATGGGATAGGGTATTCAACGATCCGCATAGCGGATTGTAGCATCTCATATGTTTTTAATTTGCGTTTGTTGTTATTGTTCTTGTCTACCGCCCATTTACAATGCTTATGCAATAAAACTAATATTAAGAGGTCCAATATATTGTCCTTGTGAACTCCACATTCCTTAACGAACCAATCGGGTTCAGCGTTTGGCATAATTGTTTTATATTCTCCTTAATTTTAAGTTTTTCAGCATGTTTATTAAAAAAAACTGTGAAAAACTAGAATATGGGTTTTGCAAACTTCCATAAGGGAATTTGAAGGGGCAACTAAGCTTCCGAAGTCAGAAGACGTTCGGTAATTTTTGTGAAAAATAAAAAGCTCATTGGAGCGGTGATGACTTCATCCTCTTTTCTTAGCTCTTTGTCACATTTTTCACAATTTAATTTATATCACACTCCAGCCAGTTGTTTCGAAGGGACTTTATTTAGTGGGGAAAATCATACACGCAAAATATTCTTTGACCCCCATACTCAAAATATGGGGTTACTACGGTAACACCAAGTTCATTGAAGCATTTTCTGTTCGAAGAGCCTTGATCGCATGAAAGGATTCTAACAGATATACCAAAACTGCTGACAAGAGAAATGTTATCTTTAACAATCTCTGTGAGTGTTTTAGAATTCAATCCCTTTTCTGAAACAAAATAATTCAAAATTGTGCTCCAATTTGAAAATATGGATCGGAGTATAAACACACAAGCTTGCTTTGCAAATGCATTGCTTCGCGTATTTCCGTTTGTTTCAAATCCGTCAATCAAGTCGATATGTTTGTTGTATCGGACCTCTCTTTTAAGGGCCATTTCATCTATTGGCAGAACCATTTGTGTGTCTCCTTTTACTTTGAGCTCCATGAACATTTGCTTTAAGGATTCAAAAGCGCTATTTTTCAAGCCCGCTGAAGAAATTTTATTGGGGACCAACGGTTTACCGAGCTAATATGTGGCAAATTCAAATTCAGCCTATCTCTAAGGAACACATAAGGTGGAATGGGACTTATAAAAAATATTTTGAGAGAGAAAGGTATTTGGCGTCTTCGGAATATTTTTTTGGCCTGCTAGAAATGAGGAGTATGCAAAATGTCTTAGATTCTTTGCTGATATTTGGCAAGGAATCTATCGCTGCTCCTAAAGTTTTCCCACCAGATCCCCTTTTCAGTTTTTTGCCTTTATTATTTTTCAAACGTTTTTCCAAAAGGTTATTTTTCTTTTGCAACTTGCTCATTTTTCGTTTGTAAAAATTTACAAGTTTAATATTTTTTTCGCACTTACTGCACACGACCTCTTCGCAATGTGCACTATAAGAAGGGAGGTTATCAGATGGGAAATCATAATCCATATCCATATATTCAGAATCATCTTGCGAAGTAATTGTTGGAATAGCTTCAAATTTGAGTTTTTTACTTCCAATATACGTACTGCAAAAATGATCCTGGCATATAAATATTTTTATACCCTATCCCATAGGGGTATATTAGTTTTGATACTTAGTTTGTAACATAGAGAAATAATTTTGCTACATATACCTCAAAGTATATGGATCGACTCAGAATCGCTAGCTGAGTCGATTAAGCCATGTCTGTCTGTCCGTCCGTCCGTCCGTCCGTCCGTCCGTCTGTACGTCACCGATTTTTAGGCCTTAAATTTTGAGCTAGGATAATGAAATTTGGTATATAGGATCCTCGTATCTGCCTACAGAACAAGTGTAAAAATTTTTGAAATCCGTCCACTGCCACGCCCCCTTTTAAGAAAAACTCAGTTTTTGACCAAACCGTAGGGAATTTTAAAAAAGTTTCTGAACAACATATTTAGACAATATTAATATCTATATTTCGTCCATATAAAGTTTTTTGCCACGCCCACTTTTTGGGGGCGTTTTCAATAAAAAACTGTTTTCGGTCAAATTTTAAATTTTTCGAAAAAAATTTTGATGCAGAATCATTAACATTATTAATATGAACATTTCGTATATATACTATTTTAACCCACGCCCACTTTTTGGGGGCGTTTTTATATAAAAACCATTTTTATACACTACCCCATAACATATGCAAGAGAAAACCTTGTCTTTTGTAGAACCGTTAAAGTGTTTTGTAAGCAGTCTGAAGAATTTGTTGTCACTATATCATTTTTTCCATTTATCCACATCGTGTTTTTGGCCATGCCCCCACTTTTTTGGGGATTTTAGTTTTATGGATAGGATGGGATAGGGTATTCAACGATCCGCACAGCGGATTGTAGCCTTCTCATATGTTTATACCCTATCCCATAGGGGTATATTAGTTTTGATACATAGTTTGTAACATAGAGAAATAATTGAGCTACATATACCTCAAAGTATATGGATCGACTCAGAATCGATAGCTGAGTCGATTTAGCCATGTCTGTCCGTCCGTCCGTCCGTCCGTCCGTCCGTCCGTCCGTCCGTCCGTCCGTCCGTCCGTCCGTCCGTACGTCACCAGTTTTTGGGCCTTAAATTTTGAGCTAGAAGGATGAAATTTGGTACACGTGCTCTTTGTTGCTCCCAGCAGAACAAGTGTAAAAATTTTTGAAATCCGCCCACTGCCACGCCCCCTTTTTAGAAAAACGTGTTTTTTGGCTAAACCATAAGGAATTTTAAAAAAGTGTCTGAGAAACATAGTTAGAGAATCGTAATATCTATATTTTATTCATATAAAGTTTTTTGCAACGCCCACTTTTTGGGGGCGTTTTTAATAAAAAACGTTTTACGGTCAAATTTTAAAATTTTCGAAAAAAATTTTGATGCAGAATAGTTAGTAATATTATTATAAACATTTCGTCCATAGATCATTTTAGCCCACGCCCACTTTTTGAGGGCGTTTTCTTACAAAAACCGTTTGTATACCCTACCCCATAGCATATGCAGGAGGAAAACGATGTGTTTTGTCAAACAACAAAAGATTCTGATAAACTGTTTGAACAATGTGTTGTGACAATGTCATTTTCTTTATTATAGGCTAATAAAGCCCACTTTTTGGAGATATTAATTTTAAGGATGGGATGGGATAGGGTATTCAACGATCCGCACAGCGGATTGTAGCCTTCTCATATGTTTTTGTTTTCTTTTTGGTGCTTTCGTTCGGGCGATCTAATCTCGCCGAACGTCCGCTGTGGGGAATTTTATGTAGGGTTGTTGTATATGGTTAGTTAATAGGTATGTTATTTGTTGAGTATTTATTTTATTATTGTCATTTATTTGTATTTATTTATTTATTTATCTTTATACCCTATCCCATAGGGGGGTATATTAGTTTTGATACATAGTTTGTAACATAGAGAAATAATTTTGCTAAATATACCTCAAAGTATATGGATCGACTCAGAATCGCTAGCTGAGTCGAATTAGCCATGTCTGTCTGTCCGTCCGTCCGTGCGTCCGTCCGTCCGTCCGTCTGTCTGTTCGTCACCGATTTTTGGGCCTTAAATTTTGAGCTAGGATTATGAAATTTGGTGTATAGGATCCTTGTCCGAGTCACCAGAACAAGTGTAAACATTTTTGAAATCCGCCTACTGCCACGCCCCCTTTTTAGAAAAACGTAATTTTTGGCAAAACCGTAAAGAATTTTAAAAAAGTGTCTGAACAGCATAATTAGAGAATGGTAATATCTATATTTTGTTCATATAATGTTTTTTGCCACGCCCACTTTTTGGGGGCGTTTTCAATAAAAAACTGTTTTCGGTCAAATTTTAAATTTTTCGAAAAAAATTTAGATGCAGAATCATTAACATTATTAATATGAACATTTCGTCTATATACCATTTTAACCCTCGCCCACTTTTTGGGGGCGTTTTTATATAAAAACCATTTTTATACACTACCCCATAACATATGCAAGAGAAAACCTTGTCTTTTGTAGAACCGTTAAAGTGATTTGTAAGCAGTCTGAAGAATTTGTTGTCACTATATCATTTTTTCTATTTATCCACATCGTGTTTTTAGCCATGCCCATTTTTTTTTTGGGATTTTAGTTTTATGGATAGGATGGGATAGGGTATTCAACGATCCGCACAGCGGATTGTAGCCTCTCATATTTATACCCTATCCCATAGGGGGGTATATTAGTTTTGATACTTAGTTTGTAACATAGAGAAATAATTTTGCTACATATACCTCAAAGTATATGGATCGACTCAGAATCGCTAGCTGAGTCGAATTAGCCATGTCTGTCTGTCCGTCCGTCCGTCCGTCCGTCCGTCTGTCTGTTCGTCACCGATTTTTGGGCCTTAAATTTTGAGCTAGGATAATGAAATTTGGTATATAGGATCCTCGTCCGTGCCACCAGAACAAGTGTAAAAATTTTTGAAATCCGCCCACTGCCACGCCCCCTTTTTAGGAAAACTTATTTTTTGGCCAAACCGTAAGGAATTTCAAAAAAGTGTCTGAGCAGCATATTTAGACAATCCTAATATCTATATTTCGTACATGCAAAGTTTTTTGCCACGCCCACTTTTTGGTGGCGTTTTTAGTAAAAAACGCGTTTTGTCCAAATTTTAAAACTTTCGAAAAAATTTTTGATGCAAATACTTCCGCAATGGTAATATAAACATTTTGTCCATAGATCATTTTCACCTACGCCCACATTTTGGGGGCGTTTTTTTACAAAAACCATTTGTATACCCCATCCCAAGGCATTAGCAATAGAAATGCGTTGTTTTTTGTCGAACCACAAAAGATTTTGAGAAACTGTCTGAGCAATATATTGTGACAATGTCATTTTCTGTATTTCATCGCCATAAGGCCTATATTTTGAGGATATTAATTTAAAGGATGGGATGGGATAGGGTATTCAACGATCCGCATAGCGGATTGTAGCCTCTCATATGTTTATACCCTATCCCATAGGGGTATATTAGTTTTGATACTTAGTTTGTAACATAGAGAAATAATTTTGCTACATATACCTCAAAGTATATGGATCGACTCAGAATCGCTAGCTGAGTCGAATTAGCCATGTCTGTCTGTCCGTCCGTCCGTCCGTCCGTCCGTCCGTCCGTCTGTCTGTTCGTCAGCGGTTTTTGGGCCTTAAATTTTGAGCTAGGATAATGAAATTTGGTATATAGGATCCTCGTCCGTGCCACCAGAACAAGTGTAAACATTTTTGAAATCCGCCCACTGCCACGCCCCCTTTTTAAGAAAACTTATTTTTTGGCCAAACCGTAAGAAATTTCAAAAAAGTGTCTGCGTAGCATATTTAGACAATCCTAATATCTATATTTCGTTCATACAAAGTTTTTTGCCACGCCCACTTTTTGGGGGCGTTTTTAGTAAAAAACGCTTTTTGTCCAAATTTTAAAACTTTCGAAAAAAAATTTGATGCAAATACTTCCGAAATGGTAATATAAACATTTTGTCCATAGATCATTTTCACCTACGCCCACATTTTGGGGGCGTTTTCTTACAAAAACCATTTGTATACCCCATCCCAAGGCATTAGCAATAGAAATACGTTGTTTTTTGTCGAACCACAAAAGATTTTGATAAACTGTCTGAGCAATATATTGTGACAATGTCATTTTCTGTATTTCATCGCCATAAGGCATATATTTTGAGGATATTAATTTTAAGGATGGGATGGGATAGGGTATTCAACGATCCGCACAGCGGATTGTAGCCTCTCATATGTTTTATATCAATATACATTTTTTTGCCACGCCCACTTTTTGGGGGCGTTTTTTATAAAAAATGTTTTTTGGTCAAATTATAAAATTTTCGAAAAAAAATTTTGATGCACAATCATTGGCAGTATTGATACCAACATTTCGTCAATAGACCATTTTAACCCACGCCCACTTTTTGGGGGCGTTTTCTTACAAAAACCATTTGTATGCCCTACCCCAAGGCATATGCAAAGTAAAACGTTGTTTTTTGTCGAACCATAATATAATTTGATAAACCTTCTGAACAATATGTTGTAACAACGTCATTTTCAATACTTTATGACCATAAAGACCATATTTTGGGGATATTAATTTTAAGGATGGGATGGGATAGGGTATTAAACGATCCACACAGCGGATTGTAGCCTTCTCATATGTTTATAACTAGCATCTTTAAACATAGGTTGTAGAATTGTTGTTCTGGATATCCAGAAAGTCTCAGCCCCCGAAATCAGTTTACTGCAATTATTCTAAAAGAATTCTAAGAGACTTTTTAATAAGTGACATTATTATAAGTAAACTTAGTGGAAGGTACGTGTTTTTAAATATTTCGTGGGATCGTGTACCTAATACTTGTTAATTTCTAGCTCCAGTTTATGTGTGAAGACGAAGAGTGACCAAAGAATCACTAGGTTTTTGTCAGCAACCTAAGAAATCGGTCGGAATAGTTTTCTTTTACCGTTGGTGCCTCTATGAGAAGAGCAATAAAAGCCAGTAATAAGTACATCTCCAATTGGAAATCGTGCATGTTGTATAGTGCAGTCGCCACATGTGCTATTGTGCTCAAACAGCATAAACGCCTTACAAATTTACTTACCTAAATTCTTTGCGTGTTCAGTCAGTCAGGTAAACCCACCTCAGGGTTTTAAATAGTGGGTTTGTATAAACAAATGTAAGTAAATATTTTTAACATAGACAAATAATTAAGCTACATATACCTCAAAGTATATGGATCGACTCAGAATCGCTAGATGAGTCGATTAAGCCATGTTTGTCTGTCCGTCTGTCTGTTCGTCACCGAGTTTTGGGCCTTGAATTTTGAGCTAGGATAATGAAATTTGGTATATAGGATCCTTGTCGGAGTCACCAGAACAAGTGTAAATTTTTTTTAAAATTCGCTTACTGCCACGCCCCCTTTTCAGAAAAACTCAGATTTTGGCCAAACCGTAAAGAATTTTAAAAAAGTGTCCGAGCAACATATTTAGAGAATCGAATTATCTATTTTTTGTCAATATAAAGTTTTTTGCCACGCCCACTTTTTGGGGGCGTTTTTAATAAAAAACGTTTTACGGTCAAATTTTAAAATTTTCGAAAAAAATGTTGACACTATCATTAGTATTGTTAACCCTGCAAATCTACGGTCAATAAGCCTTCTGCCGAATGTATTAAAGGTATTCGAAAAGATAGTCAATAGAGCTCTGTTTAAGTGGTGAATTTTTTATAACGAAACGTTTGTCTTTGCAAGGTGGATGTACTTGGAGTTGATACTATTTAAACTCAGATGGCATAGTGCAATATGTACATTATTAACGTATTTGGAACGTTTGCAGAATATTGTTTATACCCTATCCCATAGGGGGGGTATATTAGTTTTGACATTAAGTTTGTAACATAGAGAAATAATTTTGATACATATACCTCAAAGTATATGGATCGATTCAGAATCGCTAGCTGAGTCGATTTAACCATGTCTGTCTGTCCGTCCGTCCGTCCGTCCGTCCGTCCGTCCGTCCGTCCGTCTGTGCGTCACCGATTTTTGGGCCTTAAATTTTGAGCTAGAGTGTTGAAATTTGGTATATAGACTCTCTGGCCGACGAAGCAGAAGAAGTGTAAATTTTTTTGAAATCCGCCTACTGCCACGCTCCCTTTTAGAAAAACGTAGTTTTAAGCCAAACCGTAAGGAATTTCAAAAAATTGTCTGAGCAGCATATTTAGACAATCCTAATATCTATATTTAGTCCATACAAAGTTTTTTGCCACACCCACTTTTTGGGGGCGTTTTTAGTAAAAAACCTTTTTTGTCCAAATTTTGAAACTTTCGAAAAAAAAAAAAATAATAAATACTTCCGCAATGGTAATATAAACATATTGTCCATAGATCATTTTCACCTACGCCCACATTTTTGGGGCGTTTTCTAACAAAAACCATTTGTATACCCCATCCCAAGGCATTAGCAATAGAAATACGTTGTTTTTTGTCGAACCACAAAAGATTTTGATAAACTGTCTGAGCAATATATGTATCGTGACAAAGTAATTTTCTGTATTTCATCGCCATAAGGCCTATATTTTGAGGATATTAATTTTAAGGATGGGATGGGATAGGGTATTCAACGATCCGCACAGCGGATTGTAGCCTCTCATATGTTTTTAGGCTCGGTCCCTAGGAGAAATCAACTACTCTTTCTTTTTATACCCTATCCCATAGGGGTATATTAGTTTTGATACTTAGTTTGTAACATAGAGAAATAATTTGGCTACATATACCTCAAAGTATATGGATCGACTCAGAATCGCTAGCTGAGTCGATTAAGCCATGTCTGTCTGTCCGTCCGTCCGTCCATCCGTCCGTCCGTCTGTCTGTTCGTCACCGATTTTTGGGCCTTAAATTTTGAGCTAGGATAATGAAATTTGGTATATAGGATCCTTGTCCGTGCCACCAGAACAAGTATAAAAAATTTGAAATCCGTCCACTGCCACGCCCCCTTTTAAGATCAACTCAGTTTTTTGCCAAACCGTAAACAATTTTAAAAAAAGTGTCTGAGAAACATTTTTAGAGAATCGTAATATCTAGTTTTTATATCAATATAAATTTTTTTGCCACGCCCACTCTTTGGGGGCGTTTTTTATTAAAAATGTTTTTTGGTCAAATTATAAAATTTTCGAAAAAAATTTTGATGCACAATCATTGGCAGTATTGATACCAACATTTCGTCAATAGACCATTTTAACCCACGCCCACTTTTTGGGGGCGTTTTCTTACAAAAACCATTTGTATGCCCTACCCCAAGGCATATGCAAAGTAAAACGTTGTTTTTTGTCGAACCATAATATAATTTGATAAACCTTCTGAACAATATGTTGTAACAACGTCATTTTCAATACTTTATGACCATAAAGACCATATTTTGGGGATATTAATTTTAAGGATGGGATGGGATAGGGTATTAAACGATCCACACAGCGTATTGTAGCCTTCTCATATGTTTAAAACTAGCATCTTTAAACATAGGTTGTAGAATTGTTGTTCTGGATATCCAGAAAGTCTCAGCCCCCGAAATCAGTTTACTGCAATTATTCTAAAAGAATTCTAAGAGACTTTTTAATAAGTGACATTATTATAAGTAAACTTAGTGTAAGGTACGTGTTTTTAAATATTTCGTGGGATCGTGTACCTAATACTTGTTAATTTCTTCCAGTTTATGTGTGAAGACGAAGACTGACCAAAGAATCACTAGGTTTTTGTCAGCAACCTAAGAAATCGGTCGGAATAGTTTTTTTTTACCGTTGGTGCCTCTATGAGAAGAGCAATAAAAGCCAGTAATAAGTACATCTCCAATTGGAAATCGTGCATGTTGTATAGTGCAGTCGCCACATGTGCTATAGTGCTCAAACAGCATAAACGCCTTACAAATTTACTTACCTAAATTCTTTGCGTGTTCAGTCAGTCAGGTAAACCCACCTCAGGGTTTTAAATAGTGGGTTTGTATAAACAAATGTAAGCTAAACTGGTTTTCCAAATATTTTTAACATAGACAAATAATTAAGCTACATATACCTCAAAGTATATGGATCGACTCAGAATCGCTAGATGAGTCGATTAAGCCATGTTTGTCTGTCCGTCTGTCTGTTCGTCACCGAGTTTTGGGCCTTGAATTTTGAGCTAGGATAATGAAATTTGGTATATAGGATCCTTGTCGGAGTCACCAGAACAAGTGTAAATTTTTTTAAAATTCGCTTACTGCCACGCCCCCTTTTCAGAAAAACTCAGATTTTGGCCAAACCGTAAAGAATTTTAAAAAAGTGTCCGGGCAACATATTTAGAGAATCGAATTATCTATATTTTGTCAATATAAAGTTTTTTGCCACGCCCACTTTTTGGGGGCGTTTTTAATAAAAAACGTTTTACGGTCAAATTTTAAAATTTTCGAAAAAAATGTTGACGCAGAATCATTAGTATTGTTAACCCTGCAAATCTACGGTCAATAAGCCTTCTGCCGAATGTATTAAAGGTATTCGAAAAGATAGTCAATAGAGCTCTGTTTAAGTGGTGAATTTTTTATAACGTAACGTTTGTCTTTGCAAGGTGGATGTACTTGGAGTTGATACTATTTAAACTCAGATGGCATAGTGCAATATGTACATTATTAACGTATTTGGAACGTTTGCAGAATATTGTTTATACCCTATCCCATAGGGGGGGTATATTAGTTTTGACATTAAGTTTGTAACAAAGAGAAATAATTTTGATACATATACCTCAAAGTATATGGATCGATTCAGAATCGCTAGCTGAGTCGATTTAACCATGTCTGTCTATCCGTCCGTCCGTCCGTCTGTGCGTCTTGGGCCTTAAATTTTGAGCTAGAGTGTTGAAATTTGGTATATAGACTCTCTGGCCGACGAAGCAGAAGAAGTGTAAAATTTTTTGAAATCCGCCTACTGCCACACTCCCTTTTAGAAAAACGTAGTTTTAAGCCAAACCGTAAGGAATTTCAAAAAAGTGTCTGAGCAGCATATTTAGACAATCCTAATATCTATATTTAGTCGATACAAAGTTTTTTGCCACACCCACTTTTTGGGGGCGTTTTTAGAAAAAAACTTTTTTTGTCCAAATTTTGAAACTTTCGAAAAAAAATAATAATAAATACTTCCGCAATGGTAATATAAACATATTGTCCATAGATCATTTTCACCTACGCCCACATTTTTGGGGCGTTTTCTAACAAAAACCATTTGTATACCCCATCCCAAGGCAATAGCAATAGAAATACGTTGTTTTTTGTCGAACCACAAAAGATTTTGATAAACTGTCTGAGCAATATATGTATCGTGACAATGTAATTTTCTGTATTTCATCGCCATAAGGCCTATATTTTGAGGATATTAATTTTAAGGATGGGATGGGATAGGGTATTCAACGATCCGCACAGCGGATTGTAGCCTCTCATATGTTTTTAGGCTCGGTCCCTACCAGAAATCAACTACTCTTTCTTTTTATACCCTATCCCATAGGGGTATATTAGTTTTGATACTTAGTTTGTAACATAGAGAAATAATTTAGCTACATATACCTCAAAGTATATGGATCGACTCAGAATCGCTAGCTGAGTCGATTAAGCCATGTTTGTCTGTCCGTCCGTCTGTCTGTTCGTCACCGATTTTTGGGACTTAAATTTTGAGCTAGGATATTGAAATTTGGTACATAGGATCCTTGCCCGTGCCACCAGAAACAGTGTAAAAATTTTCCCCTATTATGAAGAACTTAATTTTTGGCCAACCGTAAGGAATTTTGAAAAGGTTTCTGAACAACATATTTAGACAATCTTAATATCTATATTTCATCTATACAAAGTTTTTTGCCACGCCCACTTTATGAGGGCGTTTTCTTAAAAAAAAACCTTTTTTGGTCAAATTTTCAAATGTTTGAAAAAACGTTTGATGCAAAAAGGTTAATAATATTAATATGAGCATTTCTTCCTCAGACTATTTTAACCCACGAAAAGTGTGAACATTTTTGAAATCCGCCCGCTGCCACGCCTACTTTTAAGAAAAACGTAGTTTTTTGCCAAACCGTAATGAATTTTGAAAAAGTTTCTGAACAACATATTTAGAGAATCTTAATATCTGTCTTTCTTCCATATAAAGTTTTTTGCCACACCCACTTTTGGGGCGTTTTCAGTAAAAAAACTTTTTTCGGTCAAATTTTAAGATTTTCGGAGAATTTCGATGCAGAATCATTGGTAATATTAATTAAAATATTAATTATGAACATTTCGTCTGTAGATCATTTTAACCCACACCCACTTTTTGGGTGCGTTTTTATAGAAAACCCGTTTTTATACACTACCCCATAACATATGCAGGAGAAAAACCTTGTCTTTTGTAGAACCAGAAAAGTGTTCTTTAAACTGCCTGATCAATTTGTTGTGATATTGTAATTTTCTATGTTTAGTCCCCATCCTGTTTTAAGCCATCTCCAGATTTTGGGGATATTAGTTTTACAGATGGGATGGGATAGGGTATTCAAGCCTTCTCATATGTATTTATACCCTGTCCCATAGGGGTATATTATTTTGATACATAGTTTGTAACATAGAGAAATTATAAAGCTACATACACCTCAAAGATTATGGATCGACTCAGAATCGCTAGCTGAGTCGATTAAGCCATTCTGTCTGTCCGCCCGTCCGTCCGACTATACGTCACCGATTTGGAGGCCTTGAATTTGGAGCTAGGATAATGAAATTTGGTATATATTATCCTCGTCCGTGGCTACAGAACAAGTGTATAAGTTTTTGAAATCCGCCCACAGCCAGGTCACTTTTTAGAAAAACTTAGTTTTTGGCCAAACGATAAGGAATTTCGAAAATGTTTCTGAACAACATATTTGGACAATCTTAATACCTGTACTCGTTCATATAAAGTTTTTTGCCATATAGAAAATGACATTGTCACAGCATATTGTTCAAACAGTTTATCAGAATCTTTTGTTGTTTGACAAAACACATCGTTTTCCTCCTGCATATGCTATGGGGTAGGGTATACAAACGGGTTTTGTAAGAAAACGCCCCCAAAAAGTGGGCGCGGGCTAAAATGATCTATGAACGAAATGTTTATATTAATACTACTTATCATTCTGCATTAAAATTTTTTTCGAAAATTTTAAAATTTGACCGTAAAACGTTTTTTTATTAAAAACGCCCCCAAAAAGTAGGCGTGGCAAAAAACTTTATATGAACGAAATATAGATATTACGATTGTCTAACTACGTTTTTCAGACACTTTTTAAATTCCTTACCGTTTGGCCAAAAACTACGTTTTTCTCAAAAGGGGGCCTGGCAGTGGGCGGATTTCAAAAATGTTTACGCTTGTTCTGCTGGGAGCAACAAAGACCAAGTTTACCAAATTTCATAATTCTAGCTCAAAATTTAAGGCCCAAAAACTGGTGACGGACTGACGGACGGACGGACGGACTGCCAGACATGATAAACCAACTCAGTTTTCGATTCTGAGTCGATCCATATAATTTGAGGTATATGTAGACAAATTATTTCTCTATGTTACAAACTATGTATCAGAACTAATATACCCCTTTGGGATAGGGTATACAAATGTTATTTGTCCAAATTTTTAAATTTTTCGAAAAGAAACTTTTGATGCAAATACTTCCGTAATGGTAATATCAACATTTTGTGGAGAATCTTTTGGGGATTTCAAACTTTTAATCGAGTCAGTGGATGCACTTTTTCGTTTTCCTGCATCCTGCTGGCTCACCCGGTAATAGTGTCAATTGTGTTAAATGTGCATGGAGGTAGAAACGAGTTCGGAGTGTCAACAAACTCAGACAGGGCGTTAATAAATACTGAGTTAAGAAATTTGGATTATTTTAGATTTAAGAAAGATACACTTAAATCAATTAAAAATGCATGTTTAGATACGACAGGTGACTTAAGACCATTCGCGAAAATCTGTGTTGGAAATAAAGAATATTCTGGTCTCTTGGATAGTGGTGCGACCATTTCCGTTTTGGTTGAAGGTGGTGTTGAATATTAGATAAACTTGGTGTTCCCTATACTAAATTCCATAGTAACCTTCGTACCGCAGATGGAGTAGCACAACCTGTGATTGGGTACGTCTTTCTCGAAGTAAGTTTCAATTATGTATTCAATTATGTATTATTAGTCCTTCTCTAAAGAGGCTGTTTACGTTGGGGATTTATTTTTGGAATATGTATAATCTGGTCCAGCTTCACTGTGTGAATTAAGCATGCGAAATTTAGATGAGAAATCACATATTTCATCAAATCAAATATCAAAAATTATATGAAACAATTCAGATGATTCCTTGAATAACAATCTCGGTTTGGGTAAAACAACCCTGATTGGGCACGATATTGACACAGGAAGTTCTAGGCAAATAAAGCAAAGACATTGGCCGGTTTCTTCCCTATGCAAAAGCTAATGGACGAAGAAATAAAACGTATGGTTTTCAACAGTGGTCATGGTGAACAAATCAAACGGCAAAAGTAGTGCCTTGATGCTCGTAAAATAAATGATCAAACAGTTAAAAATGCATATCATCTTCCCATTATAGATGGCATATTGGCAAGACTAAAAAAGGCAATATATATCTCAGCCTTAGATTTAAAAGATAGTTTTTGCAAATTCCTTTATCTAAGTCTGCGAGGGAAAAAACTGCATTTCCGGTGCCAGGACAGGGTCTCTTTCATTTTAAGGTTATGACTTTTGGCCTTTAAAATGCGACTCAAACCATGTGCCAATTGCTGGACAGAGTTATACTATACGAGTTTCACGAAGTCGTGTTTACATACGTAGATGATTTACTAATTATATCAGATACATTTGATAGTCATATTGGACTATTGGTAAAAGTAGCTTATTATTTGAAGGTAGCGCATTTAACCATTAATGTTGAGAAATCAAAATTCTGACAACGAGAAATATCACATCTTTGTTACATAGTGGGGAAGGATGAACTTAAAGTTAATCCAGAAAAGATCAACGCAATAGAGAATTTTCTTAGACCAAACTGACTGAAACAGTTAAGAGGATTTCTTGGCATGTGGCAATGGTATATGAGAATGTGTTACGGCAGCCCTTTGCCATTCCAAAAAAAAATCTAATTAAAACACCAGAAAATATTTTAATTAAAATATCTAAATTTTAGTAACATAAAAACACACACACAAGAGCACTTATCAACACAATTGGTACCTGTTTGTTTACATCCGCTTCTCCCTCTCAGCAAACGATCTATCCTACGTCTCGTCAATCCTTCGATCCTGTCCTCTATCCATCCCTCATCTCGTCAATCCACTCCTTCCATTCCTAGATTCCTGAAAAAAGAAAAAAATAATTTTAACACCCCTAAATAACTAACAACTTCAATATTTACAAACGTCAACTTGAGTTTGCAAATATACCTCTCCAATATTCCCTATGTTTCACTTACCTGTTTAATCCATGTTATCTCCATCCAGCCGCTCCCTCCTGCTCCATCCACTACTCCTAAAAAGAAAGTTTGTAAACAAACAGAGTTAGGTGTGGAATATTTTATTAAACCATTAAAAACACTTACCTTTTGTAAAACACAAAATTCGATGCTCCACCATCACCATATACACACAATATTCTTCCCCAATGTAATGTTTTGACGTTTCGCGAATTTTTTTGTGTATACCTGTTTTTATACCCTATCCCATAGGGGTATATTAGTTTTGATACTTAGTTTGTAACATAGAGAAATAATTTAGCTACATATACCTCAAAGTATATGGATCGACTCAGAATCGCTAGCTGAGTCGAATAAGACATGTCTGTCTGTCCGTCCGTCCGCCCGTCTGTTCGTCACCGATTTTTGGGCCTTAAATTTTGAGCTAGGATAATGAAATTTGGTATATAGGATCCTTGGCTGAGTCACCAGAACAAGTGTAAAAATTTTTAAAATCCGCCTACTGCCACGCCCCCTTTTAGAAAAAACGTAGTTTTAAGCCAAACCGTAAGGAATTTCCAAAAAGTGTCTGAGTAGCATATTAAGACAATCCTAATATCTATATTTCGTTCATACAAAGTTTCTTGCCACGCCCACTTTTTGGGGGCGTTTTTAGTAAAAAACGCTTTTTGCCCAAATTTTAAAACTTTCGAAAAAAATTTTGAAGCAAATACTTCCGAAATGGTAATATAAACATTTTGTCCATAGATAATTTTCACCTACGCCCACATTTTGGGGGCGTTTTCTTACAAAAACCATTTGTATACCCCATCCCAAGGCATTAGCAATAGAAATACGTTGTTTTTTGTCGTACCACACAAGATTTTGAGAAACTGTCTGAGCAATATATTGTGACAATGTCATTTTCTGTATTTCATCGCCATAAGGCCTATATTTTGAGGATATTAATTTAAAGGATGGGATGGGATAGGGTATTCAACGATCCGCATAGCGGATTGTAGCCTCTTATATGTTTATACCCTATCCCATAGGGGGGTATATTAGTTTTGATACTTAGTTTGTAACATAGAGAAATAATTTTGCTACATATACCTCAAAGTACATGGATCGACTCAGAATCGCTAGCTGAGTCGAATTAGCCATGTCTGTCTGTCCGTCCGTCCGTCCGTCCGTCCGTCCGTCCGTCTGTCTGTTCGTCACCGATTTTTGGGCCTTAAATTTTGAGCTAGGATAATGAAATTTGGTATATAGGATCCTCGTCCGTGCCACCAGAACAAGTGTAAAAATTTTTGAAATCCGCCCACTGCCACGCCCCCTTTTTAGGAAAACTTATTTTTTGGCCAAACCGTAAGGAATTTCAAAAAAGTGTCTGATCAGCATATTTAGACAATCCTAATATCTATATTTCGTTCATACAAAGTTTTTTGCCACGCCCACTTTTTGGGGGCGTTTTTAGTAAAAAACGCGTTTTGTCCAAATTTTAAAACTTTCGAAAAAATTTTTGATGCAAATACTTCCGCAATGGTAATATAAACATTTTGTCCATAGATCATTTTCACCTACGCCCACATTTTGGGAGCGTTTTTTTACAAAAACCATTTGTATACCCCATCCCAAGGCATTAGCAATAGAAATGCGTTGTTTTTTGTCGAACCACAAAAGATTTTGAGAAACTGTCTGAGCAATATATTGTGACGAAATGGTAATATAAACATTTTGTCCATAGATCATTTTCACCTACGCCCACATTTTGGGGGCGTTTTCTTACAAAAACCATATGTATAACCCATCCCAAGGCATTAGCAATAGAAATACGTTGTTTTTTGTCGAACCACACAAGATTTTGAGAAACTATCTAAGCAATATATTGTGAGAATGTCATAAGGCCTATATTTTGAGGATATTAATTTAAAGGATGGGATGGGATAGGGTATTCAACGATCCGCATAGCGGATTGTAGCCTCTCATATGTTTTTGTTTTCTTTTTGGTGCTTTCGTTCGGGCGATCTAATCTCGCCGAACGTCCGCTGTGGGGAATTTTATGTAGGGTTGTTGTATATGGTTAGTTAATAGGTATGTTATTTGTTGAGTATTTATTTTATTATTGTCATTTATTTGTATTTATTTATTTATTTATCTTTTTATGTCTGTTTATCTATGTATTGTTTTATTAATTTATTATGGGTTTATGTATTTAGTACTATGTAATTATGTTTCTAATTAGTGATGACAACGACATCTATTAGAGAACTAGGATAATTGATTAAAGTAGGCGAATCAGAGTTAGTTATAGGGAAGAAAAGGAACATAGACGAGATAGATAACTTTTGAAGAGAACACTAATACATTCAACGAATTAACAGAAAATTTTGATAGAGAGAAATAAAACATTTCAAACAAAGGAGAAGAAAGAAAGGTTTAAAGAATTAAAAATTAGCGATTTATGAGGAGAAGGGAAAGGTATAGGTATCATGTTATCATGTGCAAGAGATGAAGACAGCTGATAAATGATCATTGACCATCATCATTAGCGTGTCGCTTATACATTCTTTTGAGAGAACGACACAAGCCGAATAGGATGCCAATCAACAGCTGTTAGATTTTGCTACAGTTGTGCAGGAAGAATTATCACAAATTTAAAATTCAAATTTGAATTTTTGTTTCTTTTGACTGGGGTAAGTTGAGATCTGGTTAAAAAAAAAATAATTTAATTGAAACTTGATGGTATTAAGGAATTTTAGTGACTTAGTTTTGGTGAGGATAAGTGAAGCACCTGGATTTTGAGTGAACTAGGAAGAAATTAATTAGACGCAGGGGTAGGTAAAAATAAAATTGTGCGACCGATCAGTGACTAACCCCCTTAATTTGGGTAGGTTTCATGATTAAAGTATTGGCAAATCTGGAGCCTCTGCTATCATTTTTAAACTGGGGATACCAATATCAACGAGAAGATTGTAAGACCAGTTATAACGACCGTATATGAAACGGCCTTGGTCGAAATCAATAAGCGGTGCTCCGATAAAAGTGCAAAAACGTCTAAGTGCACCCCAGAGGTGAAATTCAATAAAAACCTTTAGACAATTAGTGCTCAAAATACCAAGTGGGTGTACCGTCACCATAAGAAAAGACCTCATCCAAAATACCCAGTGAAGTGCATGCCCATAAATACATATATATATTTATATATACGTGCAACAGAAGTAAGCGCTACAAAACGTATACGCCTACGATTGCGTTGGGAAAAAACTTGAAAAGCAAAAGTGAATTTTTTTTTTTATTTGAATTTCTTTTTTGTGAATTTAAAAATATAATTTTTAGTAATTTTAATTTTAGTATTTTAAGTGCATATTTAGTTTAGTTTTTTTTTTTGAATTTTTGTATTAAGGTTAGGGTATTTTCTGTGTTTAATTTTTGTTTGTGTGCGCGTTATACCATATTTGCTCAACGATCCTCGTCATCTTCCTTTGGTGCTGCCGGCAGGACTTCGGGGGACAAATACAGGATAACCGTGAGTAATTTTTTAGTGTTTTTTTGTTTTTTTATTTTATTGAATTTTTATAGATAGCTTAAGAATAAAAAAACAGAACTTACTTAGAATTAGTTTTTATTGAAATTTATTGAATATTAAATAATGTTGAATATTTATCAAAATATCTTGTGTTGGTGAATATTTTATTTAATAATATGAGTGCTTAAATTCATTTCGATGGTGGTGTGTGGACGGTAGGCGGGCCGACATGGACATAACAGAACGTTAAACTGACGACGACAGGACTTGACATGACTTGAACTTTTTGTTTTACTTTTCAGGACTTAGGTTGCGACTGAGGAGTGCAAGGGGCTATCTCTCGTAAACGTGGCCAGGGAGATAGCCATCGGATGTGTCACGTGACACAAAGGGGTGGGAAGGCCAGACTCTGCCATCAACATCTGGCGTGATTCGGGATCGAGACGAACCATTTATTGCTGTAAGATACTGGGATCGTGTGTAGGGTATTTCTAGGTTAGTTTTAAGATAGATAAGGTTTATTTTAGGGATTATTTTAAGATTTAGTTTTAGCTTATTTTTATTCTTAGGTTAGTATTTAGATCCGCGGTTTTTCCCAGTCTTTTACAGTGGTATTGGCATAGGCATTTGATATTTTCATTTCCACTTTTTCTATTTTCTGTCCTTTTCCTTTTAGGGTCCTTTTAGTCTGTCCGAGGTCTGCGTAGAGTAGCTATCTTTTTCTTTTTTTCTTTTTTTCTTTTTTTTTGTTTTTTCTGGCACGAACAAAAATGTTTGTTGAGCTGGGATGTCTGGTGAGAGGGCAAGAACTACCCCCGTCCGACGAGTTTAGCCGAGCAATCGCGAGCGTGCCATGCCCTCCTCACCTCCACTGAAGATGCCTCTGTGGCCCGACCCTGGCTCACAACAATGGCGCCCAACGTTTTTATCCGGCTAAGAGGCCGAATTCTGACTCCAAGGGAACGATTTTCAATTTTCGAAGGTCGTTGCCTTGGACTTATAATAACCTCGCCGCGAAATTTTAATTTTTTATCTTTTATTTTTACTTTTCTATACCTTCTTATATATCAAATGCCGTTTAAGCTGCCGATTATAGAAAAGACCGAAGGCAGCTGTCCGATCTTCAGGCGCATAGCTAAGAGATTTAGTGAGGTAGCTGGAAGTCTATTCCATAATCGACAGCGGGCTAAGGTGGATAGTCCGAACTACTAGCTGCTGGCCAACTGATTCAGGCTTAGGCCGTATCAGTTGTGAGTCGTGAGTGGTAAGACTAAAAGCTTTAGCCGGGTTGAAGTATAGCCGATAAGTCCTCCGCCAACCTGGGTTTTGGCTCAGCCAGATCCCAGTGTGGTGGGTGGCAAAGGAAATGTTTCAGCCCTCGTAAAGATTCTGAATCACCAGTCGCAACCTAATGAGAAGTTATTAAACATAACACTACGAACCATTTACAGAACAAACAAACTTAATCAAATTCACCAATGTGACTGGAAAACCTGTCCAAATGTCTACACACCACTTCGAACATATTTGTATACATAAACACATAAACATAAATCACCACACAACACAGATTTTTGAAAGTAACCAACATTTATATTTAAATTTTAAGATACTTTTTTAATTTTTGTAGCTATATTTTTTTTTTGATTTTTTTACTAAAGTTAAGATACATCTTTGATAATCTATCTTAACAAACATTTTTTTAAATATTTTTCTGGAAATTAATATACTTTGAAAATTTTTTTGAATATTGCACTTTTTGAATTTAAACTTTTTTTATCATTTTTAACTTTCTCTTACAAAGAGAAAGATATTGTTTTCGTGAAAATTTTCGACCTCGAGATTTTGATTGATTCTAACATTACGATTATAGCGGAGCCTAAAAAAGTGGTTTTTGGAATTCCGTCCGTCGGTCCGTCTGTCCGTGATGGTCTCCCCAGCCTAAACGGCTAGACCGATTTTCTTCAAACTTCGTATCCAAGCTTATTTTAGTCATAATTCTAGGCCATTTTTATACCCTATCCCATAGGGGCTCTAACAATTTTGATTTAACTTTATATATACTATAACCATATTAGTTCCAACAAAACTGCATACCCAGTTTTTTCGAGAAAATCCATATAACGGATTTTGTCATTTAGGCCATATAAGGAAAATTGATAATTTCTCGCAAACTATTATGTCAAATTGAATGAAATTTAATATATATACTACTATTACAGCTTGAAGCAATTCCACATAATTAGTTTTAGCCCAACTATCACTAAACGGAATTTTCAGTTTTGGCCAATAACAAACGAGTGGTGGTTGCACGACTGGGTCGTACGCAACTTTCTCTTTCACAGCAAGTTGGGCGTTAGATCTAATCATAAGCATTTTGATTATTGATGCTAAAATGATATAAATAATGTCGAAATGTATTTATACGAAGTTTTACTCCAAAATTTGATGAATCGATGTCAATGTGAAAAATAATGATTTTCCGTTTTTGGCCAAAACTGAAAATTCCGTTAAGTAATAGTTGGGCTAAAACTAATTATGTGGAATTGCTTCAAGCTTTAATAGTAGTATATGTATTAAATTTCATTCAATTTGACACAATAGTTTGCGAGATATTAACAATTTTCTTTATATGGCCTAAATGACAAAATCCGTTATATGGATTTTCTCGAAAAAACTGGGTACGCAGTTTGGTTGGAACTAATATGGTTATAGTATATATAAGGTTTAATCAAAATCGTTAGAGCCGTTTTCGAGAAAATTGAGGTTATGTGTAATTTTTATATGGCAGGTACCAGTTTTAACATGGCTAAAAGCAAACAAAAAAATGGCCTAGAATTATGACCAAAACAAGCTTGGATACGAAGTTTGAAGAAAATCGGTCAAGCCGTTTAGGCTGGGGAGACCGTCACGGACAGACGGACCGACGGACCGACGGACCGACGGACGGAATTCCAAAAACCACTTTTTTAGGCTCCGCTATCATCGTAATGTTAGAATCAATCAAAATCTCGAGGTCGAAAATTTTCACGAAAACAATATCTTTCTCTTTGTAAGAGAAAGTTAAAAATCATTAGTATTCCCATAGACACCGATTCCTTCAAATTTCGTAGTAAACGTTCGTATAATCACATTTCAACATTATTCATATCATTTTAAGCATTAATAATCAAAATGCGTACTATTTGATCACCCAACTCGCTGTGAAAGAGAAAGTTGCGTACGACCCAGTCGTGCACCCACCACTCGTTTATAATCATTTTGAATTTTTTGAAAAAATTTTACTTTTGCTTTTGGTTTTGCGTAATCCATTCACTTCTGGGTAAACAAATTTTGACATCTATATGTTAGAAATCGGGGATGAAAATGGAAATTCGGGCGCAAAGCCAAAGCGTCTTTTAGATCCGCCTCCAATTGAGGAGAATTTTGAAATCGGTAGCAGAGGCTCAGTAGGAGGTCGCCATAGGAGTAGGGAGGAGGTTGAAGGGGCGTATTCGCTGTGGGAGGAATACCCCCGAAGGACTGAACCGAAGAAGACACGACAAATAACGAACGACATTGAACTGGACATGACAGACTTAACGATGTATTCGAACGACTTCATGCGGTTTAGCCCTGAAGACCCCACACGACGCCGAAAAGAAAACAATATGGCAGACTCAACGAACTTGAAGGCAGCTCCTCCTATGGACGTGATTCGTGAAGAATCCGGGAGTGAGCAACAAGTCCTTCAAAAACATACAAACGACGGATCACTGGACAGTACTGAACGCACATCGACTAACAAACGAAAACCAATGAGACGTCAAACCGCTACTAACACGGATACTGATACACTCAACATACACGAACCAAAAACAAGACAGCACCTACGAAATGGACAGAAACTTACATTTGACTCAGAGGACTACGACTTACGAAAACAAGCACAGCTAGAGGAAGAACAAATAACGTTACAGATACACGAGATAGTTTCTGGTGCTGTGCGGGAGAACCAAGCCAAAATGGTGTCAGCTTTTGAGCTATCCATGAAGAGCCTAATGGCAACTTTCACGAGTAGCTTAAAAGCTGTCAACGAAAAGATTAGTGGATTGGAAAACTCCTTCACAGCACAAAGAGCTTCTCCAAATACGACTTACAGACAACAGACTATGACCAGAGACGAACAAGCAACCCCAACACTACCGACAATAGAAAGAACAAGACAAGAAACAAGAACTGAACAAAGACACGACAGAGACAGATATAGTTGTAGTGAAATCCCAATTCACAAATGGGGGGTTAAGTTTGATGGGACCTCAAAATCCATGTCTGTAGAAAGTTTCCTATTCAGAGTAGAAACACTCCAAAAGAAAGGTGGTATTTCCGACTCCCAACTATTCGACCACTTTCACCATCTTTTAGCGGGGCCAGCCGAAAAATGGTACTGGCAATTCCTAGAGGAAAACCAATACGATCAGGATCTCAACTACCATGACCTCAAGTCTGACCTGAAGAAACAGTTTAGGCATAACAAAAGGGACCACGAGATTCTTAGGGAAATAATGGAGAGAAAGCAGCTACCCCAGGAGACATATGACGATTTTTACTCGGACATACGATCATTTACCCTACAAATGACGAATCGACCTCACGAACTAGACCTAATTGACAATATCCGACAGAACGTACGAGACAGAATCGCGACTTTGATATTTGGGTGTTCAATCCAAACACTACAAGATTTGCGTGAGCACTGTAGAAGGGCGGAAAGACACCTAAATAGCAGAGAACAACGATTCAGACGTAACGTTAACGAACTAGACGAACAAATTGACCAAAGAACTAGAAACGAACCGCAATCCACAACAGACGACAATGACGAAGTAGAAATTGCGGCTCTACAACATAGTCGACCTAACCGACAAATGAACATTTTGAAAACGGACAAACCAAATAGGACTGAACGAACCTTTACGAACAGAACGGACATGAATAGGACAACACCATTGACGACATCTCCACCGACATGTCCTTCCCACTTCCACACCCTCACATGTTTTAGCTGTGGACAAGGAAACCTGAGTTTTCAGTGCACAAAGTGCCAGGAAAACATGAATGTCGGCAGGACGTCCGGGAGCAACCTGTCGATACCTCGAACTCTCCCGGTCAAGCAGGAAGGCCAGGAGCAGTGACAATTTTGAAGAGGGATCCAGTGGTGGAAAACACTTCCAATTCAAAGCCTGCTCCTCATAGAAAGAGTCTCCACCAAAGACTTCTGGATTACCAGGTTGCTCGCCGAAGAATTTTCAGTGAAGAACTAGGGACATGTTTGGTGGAGAAGAGAAGAAAGTATCTAAAGATACGTAGGTTGAGGGAAAAATGTGCATTACAAAGACGACGAATAAATAAAATTTTAGCATCTGTGATAACTTTAACTGACGATAACAGACCCTACGCAAATGTTAAATTAGAAGGTGAAGAATTAGTAGGGCTGTTAGATAGCGGGGCTTCTATAAGCTGTTTGGGAAAAGGGAGTTTAGAATTCTTGAAACGACATGACATTAAAATGACTAAGATGACTACGGACATTAAGACAGCCGACGGAAACCACCAACGAATACTTGGACGATTTACTACTACAGTCTCATGGGGTAGCAAGTCTTTCGATCTTGAATTGTATGTTGTCCCATCCTTGCAGCAAAACCTATACCTAGGGGTAGACTTTTGGAAATTATTCAAGGTCGCTCCTAATATCATAGAAGAGTTAAACACACCATCGTCGACAGGAATAGAACCTCCAGAACAGATACTCTCACCAGCACAGAGCGTGGAGCTAGAGAGAGTTAAAAGGTTGTATCCGTCGTTTTCGGTGTTGGGATTGGGGAAAACAAGCCTCGAAGAGCAGGTCATTGAAGTCGAAGATGAAAAGATTCCGATTAAACAGCGACATTACCCAATCTCACCCGCCATACAAAAGCTCTTGTACGATGAGCTTGACCGAATGCTCTCTCTCGGCGTCATTGAAGAGAGTAACAGCGCTTGGAGTTCTCCTGTAGTGCTGGTGAGAAAACCAGGCAAAAACAGACTGTGTCTGGATTCGCGTAAAGTGAACTCAGTCAATAAGAAAGACGCGTACCCGCTTCCTCACATTGAAGGACTCTTAAGCCGCCTTCAGGAAACGAGGTACATTTCGGGTATTGACCTAAAGGACGCATTTTGGCAGATTCCTCTGGAGCCCAAATCAAAAAAGAAGACAGCCTTCACAGTCCCTGGACGTCCGTTATACCAGTACACGGTAATGCCGTTCGGACTGTGTAACGCCGCCCAGAGAATGTGTCGGCTGATGGACAAAGTCATTCCCTCTCGCTTGAAAGAGAATGTCTTTGTCTATCTCGATGACCTCTTGGTTTGCTCTCCGTATTTCGAATCCCATGCCAAAATGTTAGAAGAAGCAGCTAAATGTTTGAGAGAAGCGGGTTTGACAATCAACGTCGAAAAAAGCAAGTTCTGCTACCGCGAGATTAAGTATCTAGGTTATATTGTCGGCGATGGGTGTTTAAGAACTGATCCGGAAAAGATATCGGCGGTCGGGGACATTCCGATTCCCAGGACTCCCAAGCAACTTCGTCGATTTCTAGGTATGACAGGGTGGTATAGAAGGTTTATACCAAACTATGCCTCCTTATCTGCTCCAATGACTGACTGCCTTAAGAAAGGACAAACTTTTTCTATGACCGACGTCGCGCTTCACGCGTTTGACCAACTTAAGGCGACCTTGGTGTCCGCACCAATACTTACAAATCCGGACTTTACGAAACGCTTCTACATACAGTGTGACGCTTCGACAACAGGTGTAGGTAGTGTGCTGTTCCAGATGGATGCGGAGAAGAACGAACGACCGATAGCATTCATGTCCCAAAAGATAAATTCCGTACAGCGCAATTATAGTGTAACGGAACTTGAATGCTACGCGGCAGTTCTGTCGGTAAAGAAGTTCAGGGCATATGTTGAGGGTCTACCTTTCACTATAATAACCGACCATGCAAGTCTGAAGTGGCTGATGACACAGAAGGATCTATCTGGTCGACTGGCCAGATGGAGCCTGAAACTTCAGTGCTTCGATTTCTTGATCGAACATAGGAAAGGTACCCAAAATGTGGTCCCTGACACTCTCTTTTACTCCCCGCAAGCTAACGCTTCGGAACGAGTCAACAGAAGTGTGTTGGCCAAAATCAGATCTTACATCCAAGGTGATCAGAAAAGATGGGACCAACATGTTAGCGATGCTGCGTTTTCGTTGAGAAGCGTTATACACGACTCGACTAAGTTTGAACCATATTATGCTGTTTTTGGTACACATATGATTCAGCACGCAAAATCATACAACATTTTACGCAAACTTGACAAAATAAAAGACTTGACGACAGAAGTATTAGAAAAGAATGATAAGTTAGAACTTATCAAAAAAATACAAATTTTTGGCGCAACAGGCTCGTTAGTACCCAGGGCCTAGCTTTCTCACAACCATTCATGTGTGCGTGTGTACTTCTTGCACGATGGCGGGACCTCCTGTTTTATGCCGACTCCGAACGGCTAAGTTGAGATAAGCTATTCTTGACAATTGATACTACTCGGATGATTTGTCAGATCATCACGAGAGGAGGGCCAGTGAAAAATCATTTAGATGTTGCTACGGCTGGGAATCGAACCCAGACCTCCTGCGCGGCAGTTCATCGCACTAACCATCGCGCCACTGAGCTTAGTTAGAACTTATCAGAACGAAAATATTTGACAATTTAAAAATATCACATGACAAGGCAACGCGAACTTACAACACCAGAAGTACAGACGTTAAATACAAGGAGGGACAAATAGTTTTCAGACGAAATTTCAAACAAAGTAGCCAACCTGACAATTATAATGCTAATCTCGGACAAAAATTTATAAAATCTGTGATAATAAAAACTATAGGCAATTCTCTCTATGAGGTAGCAAACCAGAATGGAGAAAAAGTAGGAATATTCCATGCCAAAGACCTAAATGTCTAAAATTGACGCACTCTTACTGCCGTTGCTATATAATCTGTGATATTAGGTTAATTGTTTGTTATTTATTAGAGTGAACGTTTATAGAGTATTTATTTACAACTTATGTTATTTATTTATTTATTTACTAGAGTAAGGCTTATCTGTGATATTAGATTATTAAGAAGTTGTTTATCTAATTTATTTATTTTTATTTAATTCTAAGTTTATTATGTTAGCTGTGATACTAGTTTTATAAAATTTAAGATGTTAACCTGTGATAGATAAAATAAGATAATTTGATTTTGTTTAACTAATGCCCGGTTAGCAAATGTGGTAGATCGATGATGATCTCAGGGAGTGGGCCCTTGCCACACGTTAGGATATTATAAATAGTCGACACGTAAATATATGTGAACCTACGAAAAACTACCGATCTAGTTTGTCAAAGGGCTTTCTTATTTTTACGAATCTGGAGAGCTCCCGACCACTCGCACTCCGTTTTCGAGCCTGTTACGGCAGCCCTTTGCCATTCCAAAAAAAAACATATGAGAAGGCTACAATCCGCTGTGCGGATCGTTGAATACCCTATCCCATCCTATCCATAAAACTAAAATCCCCAAAAAAGGGGGCATGGCTAAAAACACGATGTGGATAAATAGAAAAAATGATATAGTGACAACAAATTCTTCAGACTGCTTACAAAACACATTAACGGTTCTACAAAAGACAAGGTTTTCTCTTGCATATGTTATGGGGTAGTGTATACAAATGGTTTTATATAAAAATTCCCCCAAAAAGTGGGCGTGGGTTAAAATTGTATATAGACGAAATGTTCATATTAATAATGTTAATGATTCTGCATCAAAATTTTTTTCGAAAAATTTAAAATTTGACCGAAAACAGTTTTTTATTGAAAACGCCCCCAAAAAGTGGGCGTGGCAAAAAACTTTATATGGACGAAATATAGATATTAATATTGTCTAAATATGTTGTTCAGAAACTTTTTTAAAATTCCTTACGGTTTGGTCAAAAACTGAGTTTTTCTTAAAAGGGGGCGTGGCAGTGGGCGGATATCAAAAATTTTTACACTTGTTCTGTAGGCAGAGACGAGGATCCTATATACCAAATTTCATTATCCTAGCTCAAAATTTAAGGCCTAAAAATCGGTGACGTACAGACGGACGGACGGACGGACGGACGGACGGACGGACAGACAGACATGGCTTAATCGACTCAGCTAGCGATTCTGAGTCGATCCATATACTTTGAGGTATATGTAGCAAAATTATTTCTCTATGTTACAAACTAAGTATCAAAACTAATATACCCCCTATGGGATAGGGTATAAAAAATCTAATTAAAACACCAGAAAATATTTTAATTAAAATATCTAAATTTTATTAACATAAAAACACACACACAAGAGCACTTATCAACACAATTGGTACCTGTTTGTTTACATCCGCTTCTTCCTCTCAGCAAACGATCTATCCTACGTCTCGTCAATCCTTCGATCCTGTCCTCTATCCATCCCTCATCTCGTCAATCCACTCCTTCCATTCCTAGATTCCTGAAAAAAGAAAAAAATAATTTTAACACCCCTAAATAACTAACAACTTCAATATTTACAAACGTCAACTTGAGTTTGCAAATATACCTCTCCAATATTCCCTATGTTTCACTTACCTGTTTAATCCATGTTATCTCAATCCAGCCGCTCCCTCCTGCTCCATCCACTACTCCTAAAAAGAAAGTTTGTAAACAAACAGAGTTAGGTGTGGAATATTTTATTAAACCATTAAAAACACTTACCTTTTGTAAAACACAAAATTCGATGCTCCACCATCACCATATACACACAATATTCTTCCCCAATGTAATGTTTTGACGTTTCGCGAATTTTTTTGTGTATACCTGTTTATACCCTATCCCATAGGGGGGTATATTAGTTTTGATACATAGTTTGTAACATAGAGAAATAATTTTGCTACATATACCTCAAAGTATATGGATCGACTCAGAATCGCTAGCCGAGTCGAATTAGCCATGTCTGTCTGTCCGTCCGTCCGTCCGTCCGTCCGTCCGTCCGTCCGTCCGTCCGTCCGTGTGTCCCTCCGTCCGTCTGTCTGTTCGTCACCGATTTTTGGGCCTTAAATTTTGAGCTAGGATAATGAAATTTGGTATATAGGATCCTTGTCCGAGTCACCAGAACAAGTGTAAAAATTTTTGAAATCCGCCCACTGCCACGCCCCCTTTTTAGAATAACGTAATTTTTGGCAAAACCGTAAAGAATTTTAAAAAAGTGTCTGAACAGCATATTTACAGAATCGTTATATCTATATTTCGTTCATATAAAGTTTTTTGCCACGCCCACTTTTTGCGGGCGTTTTCAATAAAAAACTGTTTTCGGTCAAATTTTAAATTTTTCGAAAAAATTTTTGATGCAGAATCATTAACATTATTAATATGAACATTTCGTCTTTATACCATTTTAACCCACGCCCACTTTTTGGGGGCGTTTTTATATAAAAACCAATGTTTATACACTACCCCATAACATATACAGGAGAAAACCTTGTCTTTTGTAGAACCGTAAAAGTGTTTTGTAAGCAGCCTGAAGAATTTGTTGTCACTATATCATTTTTTTTATTTTATCCACATCGTGTTTTTAGCCATGCCCACTTTTTTGGGGATTCTAGTTTTATGGATAGGATGGGATAGGGTATTCAACGATCCGCATAGCGGATTGTAGCCTTCTCATATGTTAGAAAAAACTTAGTTTTAAGCCAAACCGTAAGGAATTTCAAAAAAGTGTCTGATCCGTATATTTAGACAATCCTAATATCTATATTTCGTTCATACAAAGTTTTTTGCCACGCCCACTTTTTGGGGGCGTTTTTAGTAAAAAACACTTTTTGTCCAAATTTTAAAACTTTCGAAAAAAATGTTGATGCAAATACTTCCGCAATGGTAATATAAACATTTTGTCTATAGATCATTTTCACCTACGCCCCCATTTTGGGGGCGTTTTCTTACAAAAACCATTTGTATACCCCATCCCAAGGCATTAGCAATAGAAAACCGTTGTTTTTTGTCGAACCACAAAAGATTTTGATAAACTGTCAGAGCAATATATTGTGACAATGTCATTTTCTGTATTTCATCGCCATAAGGCCTATATTTTGAGGATATAAATTTTAAGGATGGTATGGGATAGGGTTTTCAACGATCCGCATAGCGGATTGTAGCCTCTCATATGTTTTTATACCCTATCCCATAGGGGTATATTAGTTTTGATACTTAGTTTGTAACATAGAGAAATAATTTAGCTACATATACCTCAAAGTATATGGATCGACTCAGAATCGCTAGCTGAGTCGAATAAGACATGTCTGTCTGTCCGTCCGTCCGTCCGTCCGTCCGTCCGCCCGTCTGTTCGTCACCGATTTTTGGGCCTTAAATTTTGAGCTAGGATAATGAAATTTGGTATATAGGATCCTTGGCTGAGTCACCAGAACAAGTGTAAAAATTTTTAAAATCCGCCTACTGCCACGCCCCCTTTTAGAAAAAACGTAGTTTTAAGCCAAACCGTAAGGAATTTCCAAAAAGTGTCTGAGTAGCATATTAAGACAATCCTAATATCTATATTTCGTTCATACAAAGTTTCTTGCCACGCCCACTTTTTGGGGGCGTTTTTAGTAAAAAACGCTTTTTGCCCAAATTTTAAAACTTTCGAAAAAAATTTGATGCAAATACTTCCGAAATGGTAATATAAACATTTTGTCCATTGATCATTTTCACCTACGCCCACATTTTGGGGGCGTTTTCTTACAAAAACCATTTGTATACCTCATCCCAAGGCTTTAGCAATAGAAATACGTTGTTTTTTGTCGAACCACACAAGATTTTGAGAAACTGTCTGAGCAATATATTGTGACAATATCATTATCTGTATTTCATCGCCATAAGGCCTATATTTTGAGGATATTAATTTAAAGGATGGGATGGGATAGGGTATTCAACGATCCGCATAGCGGATTGTAGCCTCTCATATGTTTTTTTCTCCACTTTGACACATATTATATACTCGTGATAAAAAATATTGCTAGATAAGTCGAATACTTAGTTGCAATAGAAATACAAAACGGGTGGTGGTTTTAGTGAGTAAAAATCTCATCTGGGACTTGATGGTATACCATCGATATTAATATTAAAATGTAGTTAATCTTTTTCGATTCCACTAACATTAATTTTGAATTTATCCCTTTCGAAAGGCATTTTCCTAAATTGTTGGAAATATTCATTTGTAACGCCTATTTATAAGTCCGGTAGTAGGAATTTGGTAACAAACTATCGTCCAAATTCGAAGATATCAATGATTCCGAAATTGTTCGGAATTTTAGTGAAAGATAAGATATCATTTTTTGTAAAGGAATCTTTATCCATCAATCAACATGGATTTTTCAAAGGAAGATCCACAGTTACTTATTTAACTGTATTTACTAATTTTGCCTTAACGGCAATAGAAGAAGGTTCACAGGTTGATGTAATCTATACAGATTTCGTGAAGGCTTTTGATCGGGTAGACCACAAATTGGTTTCAAGAATATTAGAAGCACTTGGTATCCATTCAATACTTAACAAGTGGATTACATCCTACCTAAGTAAGAGGAAGCAGTTAATTAGAATACAAAAATACTTTTTCGAGGCAGTTTGAAGCAAAGTCTGGTGTTCCTCAGGGAAGTCACTTAGGACCTTTGTTGTTTGCATTATTTGTCTTTATAAAAGTGTCTGGGGTTTGCAGATGACTGAAAGTTTTTATACCCTATCCCATAGGGGTATATTAGTTTTGATACTTAGTTTGTAACATAGAGAAATAATTTAGCTACATATACCTCATACTTCTGGATCGACTCAGAATCGCTAGCTGAGTCGAATTAGCCATGTATGTCTGTCCGTCCGTCCGTCGGTCCGTGTGTCCGTCCGTCCTTCTGTCTGTTCGTCACCTATTTTTGGGCCTTAAAATTTGAGCTAGGATAATGAAATTTGGTATATAGGATCCTTGGCCGAGTCAGCAGAACAAGTGTAAAAAATTTAAAATCCGCCCACTGCCACGCCCCCTTTTAGAAAAAACGTAGTTTTAAGCCAAACCATAAGGAATTTCAAAAAAGTGTGTTAGCAACATATTTAGACAATCCTAATATCTATATTTCGTCCATACAAAGTTTTTTGCCACGCATACTTTTTGGGGGCGTTTTTAGTAAAAAACGTTTTTTGTCCAAATTTTAAAACCTTCGAAAAAAATTTTGATGCAAATACTTCCGCAATGGTAATATAAACATTTTGTCTATAGATCATTTTCACCTAGCCCACATTTTGGGGGCGTTTTGTTACAAAAACCATTTGTATACCCCCTCCCAAGGCATTAGCAACAGAACCACAAAAGATTTTGATAAACTGTCTGAGCAATATATTGTGGCAATGTCATTTTCTGTATTTCATCGCCATAAGGCCTATATTTTGAGGATATTAATTTTAAGGATGGGATGGGATAGGGTTTTCAACGATCCGCATAGCGGATTGTAGCCTCTTATATGTTTTTATGTCTGTTTATCTATGTATTGTTTTATTATGTAATGTAATTTTCTGTATTTCATCGCCATAAGGCCTATATTTTGAGGATATTAATTTTAAGGATGGGATGGGATAGGGTATTCAACGATCCGCACAGCGGATTGTAGCCTCTCATATGTTTTTATTTGAATTTCTTTTTTGTGAATTTAAAAATATAATTTTTAGTAATTTTAATTTTAGTATTTTAAGTGCATATTTAGTTTAGTTTTTTTTTTGAATTTTTGTATTAAGGTTAGGGTATTTTCTGTGTTTAATTTTTGATTGTGTGCGCGTTATACCATATTTGGTCAACGATCCTCTTCATCTTCCTTTGGTGCTGCCGGCAGGACTTGGGGGGACAAATACAGGATAACCGTGAGTAATTGTTTAGTTTTTTTTTGTTTTTTTATTTTATTGAATTTTTATAGATAGCTTAAGAATTAAAAACAGAACTTACTTAGAATTAGTTTTTATTGAAATTTATTGAATATTAAATAATGTTGAATATTTATCAAAATATCTTGTGTTGGTGAATATTTTATTTAATAATATGAGTGCTTAAATTCATTTCGATGGTGGTGTGTGGACGGTAGGCGGGCCGTTCATTGGTGATTCGACATGGACATAACAGAACGTTAAACTGACGACGACAGGACTTGACATGACTTGAACTTTTTGTTTTACTTTTCAGGACTTAGGTTACGACTGAGGAGTGCAAGGGGCTATCTCTCGTAAACGTGGCCAGGGAGATAGCCATCGGATGTGTCACGTGACACAAAGGGGTGGGAAGGCCAGACTCTGCCATCAACATCTGGCGTGATTCGGGATCGAGACGAACCATTTATTGCTGTAAGATACTAGGATCGTGTGTAGGGTATTTCTAGGTTAATTTTAAGATAGATAAGGTTTATTTTAGGGATTATTTTAAGATTTAGTTTTAGCTTATTTTTATTCTTAGGTTAGTATTTAGATCCGCGGTTTTTCCCAGTCTTTTACAGTGGTATTGGCATAGGCATTTGATATTTTCATTTCCACTTTTTCTATTTTCTGTCCTTTTCCTTTTAGGGTCCTTTTAGTCTGTCCGAGGTCTGCGTAGAGTAGCTTTCTTTTTCTTTTTTTCTTCTTTTCTTTTTTTTTGTATTTTCTGGCACGAACAAAAATGTTTGTTGAGCTGGGATGTCTGGTGAGAGGGCAAGAACTAACCCCGTCCGACGAGTTTAGCCGAGCAATCGCGAGCGTGCCGAGCCCTTCTCTCCAGCATCGAAGATGCCTCCGTGGCCAACTAAGTCTCACAACAAATGGTGCCGAATTTTTCTGCTATAGCAGCCCCTCTTACCAATCTTACCGACCAGAAATATACCAATGACTGGCTAAAAGAAACTCTTGATGCATTTAAAGTAAAAACATATGAGATGCTACAATCCGCTGTGCGGATCGTTGAATACCCTATCCCATCCCATCCTTAAAATTAATATCCTCAAAATATAGGCCGTATGGCGATGAAATACAGAAAATGACATTGTCGCAATATATTGCTCAGACAGTTTATCAAAATCTTTTGTGGTTCGGCAAAAAACAACGTATTTCTATTGCCAATGTCTTGGGATCTGGTATACAAATGATTTTTGTAAGAAAACGCCCCCAAAATGTGGGCGTAGGTGAAAATGATCTTTAGACAAAATGTTTATATTACCATTGCGGAAGTATTTGCATCAAAACCTTATTCGAAAGTGTTAAAATTTGGACAAAAAGCGTTTTTTACTAAAAACGCCTCCAAAAAGTGGGCGTGGCAAAAAATTTTGTATGGACGAAATATAGATATTAGGATTGTTTAAATATGCTGCTAAGATACTTTTTTTTGAAATTCCTTACGGTTTGGCTTAAAACTACGTTTCTCTAAAAGGGGGCGTGCTAGTGGGCGGATTTCAAAAATTTTTACGCTTGTTCTGCTTCGTTGGCCAGAGAGTCTATATACCAAATTTCAACACTCTAGCTCAAAATTTCAGGCCCAAAAATCGGTGACACACAGACGGACGGACGGACAGACAGACATGGCTTAATCGACTCAGCTAGCGATTCTGAATCGATCCATATACTTTGAGGTATATGTTCGAAATTATTTCTCTATGTTACAAACTTAATGTCAAAACTTATATACCCCCCTATGGGATAGGGTATAAAAAGTAGCTAATAGACATAAACTTAGGCTTCTCAATCACGTCAGCTCAGAAATGAAGGAACTATTAAATACTAGCAATATGCCTAGGAGGTTAAAAAGGATAAAACCTTTTGAACTAGCTACATAGCTCGAAAAATAAAACAAAAACATATGAGAGGCTACAATCCGCTATGCGGATCGTTGAAAACCCTATCCCATACCATCCTTAAAATTTATATCCTCAAAATATAGGCCTTATGGCGATGAAATACAGAAAATGACATTGTCACAATATATTGCTCTGACAGTTTATCAAAATCTTTTGTGGTTCGACAAAAAACAACGGTTTTCTATTGCTAATGCCTTGGGATGGGGTATACAAATGGTTTTTGTAAGAAAACGCCCCCAAAATGGGGGCGTAGGTGAAAATGATCTATAGACAAAATGTTTATATTACCATTGCGGAAGTATTTGCATCAACATTTTTTTTCGAAAGTTTTAAAATTTGGACAAAAAGTGTTTTTTACTAAAAACGCCCCCAAAAAGTGGGCGTGGCAAAAAACTTTGTATGAACGAAATATAGATATTAGGATTGTCTAAATATACGGATCAGACACTTTTTTGAAATTCCTTACGGTTTGGCTTAAAACTAAGTTTTTTCTAACATATGAGAAGGCTACAATCCGCTGTGCGGATCGTTGAATACCCTATCCCATCCTATCCATAAAACTAGAATCCCCAAAAAAGTGGGCATGGCTAAAAACACGATGTGGATAAAATAAAAAAAATGATATAGTGACAACAAATTCTTCAGGCTGCTTACAAAACACTTTTACGGTTCTACAAAAGACAAGGTTTTCTCCTGTATATGTTATGGGGTAGTGTATAAAAATTGGTTTTTATATAAAAACGCCCCCAAAAAGTGGGCGTGGGTTAAAATGGTATAAAGACGAAATGTTCATATTAATAATGTTAATGATTCTGCATCAAAAATTTTTTCGAAAAATTTAAAATTTGACCGAAAACAGTTTTTTATTGAAAACGCCCGCAAAAAGTGGGCGTGGCAAAAAACTTTATATGAACGAAATATAGATATAACGATTCTGTAAATATGCTGTTCAGACACTTTTTTAAAATTCTTTACGGTTTTGCCAAAAATTACGTTATTCTAAAAAGGGGGCGTGGCAGTGGGCGGATTTCAAAAATTTTTACACTTGTTCTGGTGACTCGGACAAGGATCCTATATACCAAATTTCATTATCCTAGCTCAAAATTTAAGGCCCAAAAATCGGTGACGAACAGACAGACGGACGGACGGACACACGGACGGACGGACGGACGGACGGACGGACGGACGGACGGACGGACGGACGGACGGACGGACGGACAGACAGACATGGCTAATTCGACTCGGCTAGCGATTCTGAGTCGATCCATATACTTTGAGGTATATGTAGCAAAATTATTTCTCTATGTTACAAACTATGTATCAAAACTAATATACCCCCCTATGGGATAGGGTATAAACATATGAGAGGCTACAATCCGCTATGCGGATCGTTGAATACCCTATCCCATCCCATCCTTTCAATTAATATCCTCAAAATATAGGCTTTATGGCGATGAAATACAGAAAAATGACATTGTCACAATATATTGCTCAGACAGTTTCTCAAAATCTTTTGTGGTTCGACAAAAAACAACGTATTTCTATTGCTAATGCCTTGGGATGGGGTACACAAATGGTTTTTGTAAGAAAACGCCCCCAAAATGTGGGCGTAGGTGAAAATGATCTATGGACAAAATGTTTATATTACCATTGCGGAAGTATTTGCATCAAAAATTTTTTCGAAAGTTTTAAAATTTGGACAAAAAGCGTTTTTTACTAAAAACGCCCCCCAAAAAGTGGGCGTGGAAAAAAACTTTGTATGAACGAAATATAGATATTAGGATTGTCTAAATATCCTGCTCAGACACTTTTTTGAAATTCCTTACGGTTTGGCCAAAAAATAAGTTTTTCTAAAAAGGGGGCGTGGCAGTGGGCGGATTTCAAAAATTTTTACACTTGTTCTGGTGACTCGCACAAGGATCCTATATACCAAATTTCATTATCCTAGCTCAAAATTTAAGGCCCAAAAATCGGTGACGAACAGACAGACGGACGGACGGACACACGGACGGACACACGGACGGACGGACAGACAGACATGGCTGATTCGACTCAGCTAGCGATTCTGAGTCGATCCATATACTTTGAGGTATATGTAGCAAAATTATTTCTCTATGTTACAAACTATGTATCAAAACTAATATACCCCCCTATGGGATAGGGTATAAAAATTCTTTACGGTTTGGCCAAAAAATACGTTTTCCTACAAAGGGGGTGTGGCAGAGGGCGGATTTCAAAATTGTTCACACCTGTTCTGCCACAGACAAGGAGCCTATATACCAAATTTGTAAAAACTTTTGAAATCCGCCCACTGCCACGTCCCCTTTTTAGGAAAATGTATTTTTTGGCCAAACCGTAAGGAATTTAAAAAAAAAAGTCTGAGCAGCATATTTAGAGAATAATAATATCTATATTTCGTCAATATAAAGTTTTTTGCACGCCCACTTTTTGGGGGCGTTTTTTATAAAAAACCTTTTCTGGTCAAATTTTAAAATTTTCAAAAAAAAATGTGATGCACAATCATTGGTAGTATTAATATGAACATTTCGCCCATAGAGCATTGTTACCCACGCCCACTTTTTGGGGGCGTTTTCTTACAAAAACCGTTTTTATACTCTACCCCATAGCATATGCAGGAGAAAAACGATGTTTTTTGTCAAAGAACAAATTATTCTGATAAACTGTTGAACATTATGTTGTGACAATGTCATTTTCTATATTATAGGCCCATAAAGCCAACTTTTTGGAGAAATTAATTTTAAGGATGGGATGGGATAGGGTATTCAACGATCCGCATAGCGGATTGTAGCCTTCTCATATGTTTAGTTTTATTCTTAATCATTTATTCATTTAATTCATTATACAATTACAATTTAAGTTTAAATTAGGTAAAGCGAGGTATGTGTTTTAACTTGATGGCTGCCGGTTATAGACTGACTTTTGCTGCCTGGCTGCACGCAGAGTACAAGAAACATGGATAACGGGCGCGTTCTTTGCTAAACTGCATAAGACTAGGGAATCGTTAATTTGTATATACCTACTTATGTAGAGTGTTTATACCACTACATCACCCCCCCCCCCCCTCAAGTGATATCCCCCGAGGGATTCGAGACCGTGACTCGTTTATTCGAATTTGTCTTATCTGAGCATAAAATGCTGTATTCGGTTTTAGTCTGTCGATGGAAATTGTGTTTTCGCATCCGACGTATGACCTTGAATGGTCCTTAGTATGGTGACGTGACGGTTTTAACTTTATCAACTCTGACCAAAACCGATTCGCAGTGTGTTAGATCCTTGGGAATGAAAATATCCTGTTTGTTTGTGGGACACTCATGGGGCAGCAGATTTTTCATTGCCTCTCGAAGTCTCTGGATCAGCATATCTGAATCAACTACATTTTTAGGTTATCTACCACAATGTCACCAGGAAAACGGAGAGTTTGACCATAAACCATTTCGGCCGGGGAGCATTTAAGGTCTTCCTTAAAAGCTGAGCGAATGCCCAGTAAAACGATGGGTAGCCCGTTGCTCCAATTTAGGGTATTTCCCCTTGCATCCAAGCAAGCCTGTAGTTGACGATGGAAGGGCTCCACCATGCCATTGGCCTTTGGATGGTATGGTGTGGTTCTAATTCTATGCACACCCAGCAATCTTGCGAGTTCTCCAAACAGCTTAGATTCAAATTGTGTGCCTTGATCTGTGGTGATCTGAGATGGTGTTCCGAATCTAGACACAAAGTTTTCAACAAATGTTTTAGCTATTGTTTTTGTCGTCATGTCTTTTAAAGGGTAGGCTTCGGGCCATCGTGTAAACCTGTCTACGGCAGTCAAACTATATGAAAATCCGTCGGAAGGAGGCAGGGGTCCGACTATGTCGATGTGTACATGGTCATGGTTTTCTAGTGTTTCTAATGCTTGGGTGTGAGAGATAATGCACAGCATCGAACAATTTTCTACGTAGTGGTATTGGAATGTATGGTCTGTTTCTGTAGACGTTTCGCAAATGATTTTGATGTCAGGAAAGTTGAACTCTTGCATATGTATTTTCGAAGAACCTTGACCTATGTTTTTCCTTAACAAGTCCAGGTCACAGTCGGTACCCTGCAATTTTGCTATTGTTTTCAGATCACATACACCTTCAGTTTGTGCTATTTCTCCTTCAGAAATGCGCTAGAGACAATCTGCTACTACGTTGTCTTTTCCTTGAATATGTTGAATATTCGTGGTAAACTGGGAGATGAAGTCTAATTGCCTTGTTTGACGCGGACTTCTCTCCGTTTTGGCGAATATTGCGTACGTCAACGGTTTGTGATAGGTAAACACTTTAATTTCACGACCTTCCCCAAAAAAAAGCGGAAGTGCTTAATGGCTAAGAATATAGCTAGAAGCTCCCGATCGAACGCAGAGTATTTAACCTCGGTAGGTGACATTTTTTTGGAGAAAAAAGAGAGTGGCTTCCACGCGCCATTGTTCTGTTGTTGCAATACTGCACCTACGGCTGTATTGGATGCGTTCGTCGTGATGCAATATTCTAAATTTTCTTTCGGGTGCGCAAGTAAAGTAGCATTTGAAAGTGCGTCTTTTGTTTGTTGAAAAATGATTTTTAGTTCTTCGGGGAATGAAATTGACTTCGAGGTCTTTTTTGTCATTTGTAAGTTTGTGATATGCGAGTAAATTGGTGCTAGGAGCTCCGCTAGTCGCGGAAGAAAGCGGTGATAATAATTTATCATCCCAGCAAAACGTTGCATCTGTTTCACAGAAGCTGGAACGGGGAAGTTGCGAATTGCATTTCTTCGTTCTGCTAACGGAAAAATGTCACCTTCCGTGACCTTATGGCTAAGAAAATCTAATGTTATAATACCCATTATACATTTTGACGTATTCACTGAAATGCCGTAATCGGTTAATCTAGTGAAAAGTTTATGCAGATGAACTTCGTGCTCGGCTTCGTCTCTACTTGCGACTAAGATATTGTCGATATAGGTGAACAGAATGTCCAAGCCGTGCAAACCTCATTCATAAAACGTTGGAACGTTTATGCTGCGTTCCTTAAACCAAACGGCATGCGACAGAATTCAAATAGACCGAATGGAGTTGTCAGTGCCGTCTTAAAAATGTCTTCGGTTGCAACCAGTATTAGGTGGTAAGCTCGTATTAAATCAATTTTAGAGAAAATTGTGCAGCAGGGGTGTCGGTCAGGTACTGTGATGTTATTAAGCCTTCTATAGTCACCGCATGGTCTCCAATCCATATTGTTCTTTTTACGAACCATATGGAGTGGGGAACATGTTTGACATATCCCCAATTCCACCATGTGCTCAAATTCTGTCTGTGCGGCTCGGTGTCGGATTGTGTCAAGTCTTCTGGGTCTAGCGAACGGTAGCTGGCCTGTTGTTACTATGTGATGTACTACTGAATGATTGACCTGTTTGAAACAGTTTGGTGGCTGTACTAATGAGGGGAATTTGATAAAATTTTTCAGAATTTGGTATCTAAAACAAAATGTAGAGGGGTGGGTGTGTTTTCTGTTTTTGTTGCTGCTATGGTACATAATTGCGTTTTTGGATCGATGAGCTCTTTCCTTCTCAGATCGACTAGGAGACCAAATTTATTCAAGAAATCTGCTCCAATGATTGGGCGACTTACTGCTGCTATTGTAAAGGGATGAATTAAATCGCGTCTGAAACCAATGTTAAGTATCAATAATTTTGAACCAAATGTTTGTATAGTGCTACCGTTCGCTGCTGAAAGAATTATGTTTGAGGATAATGATGAACTTTTGCTGTTGTTGGGGATGACGGATAAGTCCGCCCGTATCTATTAAAAACGTTAAGTTATTATTGGTATCTCTTATGAATAAGCGGCTTTTTTGAATTTCTTGCCTGTCTGCCGCGTTAACAGCAGGTTTAACTAGTTTGGGGTCTGTGATCGTTCTCCACCCGATAAAGAAAAGGAGCACGGCAGTGTGCATTTCTTTGCGGCTCCCCCAAAACGATTATGATACCAACAGATGGTTTTGTTTTTACTCGATCTATTGTTTGAACGATTCCTGTTGAAGGACGAAACGGACCTATGTCTGCTGCGTGAGCGCGAGCGAAAATTCAACGATTCTATCATTGACTCTAATTTGCTTAGCCGTGCATCTAAATCTTCATGAGGACCCGCATGTTTGGGAGGTGAAATGCTGTACAGACTTAGACTCGGCGACGCCTCATATATTTTATCCGCTAACGCCGTCAGTTCGTCTATGCTTTTCTCACCTACCGATAGCAAAACGATGTTAATTGGTTGTGGTAAGCGAAAGCAGAACCAGCAAGCTGTTTCATTGACCTGTAAACTTCATTATACAATTACAATTAAAGTTTAAAATAGGTAGAGCGGGGTATGTGTTTAACTTGATGGCTGCCGGTTATAGACCTACTTTTGCTGACCTAAGTGAAGTGCCTGGCTGCGCGCAGAGGACAAGAAACATGGATAACGGGCGCGTTCTTTGCTTAACTGCATAAGACTAGGGAATCGTTAATTTGTATATACCTACTTATGTAGAGTGTTTATACCACTACAACTTGTTCTGCTGGGAGCAACAAAGAGCTGTATCAAAATTTAAAGGCCCAAAAACTGGTTACGTACGGACGGATGAGACAGACATGGCTGGATCGACTCAGAATCGCTAGCTGAGGTATATCTAGCTAAATTATTTCTCTATGATATGTGAAAAATGATCCTGGTAGTATGATCCTTGATGAACCGAACATGATAAAAGAAGAAGTGCATTTTTCTGAACAGATCAAAACTTTGTTGTTGAAGCAGTTTAGATGTAGATCAAACTAGCTATTGTTCTATTCCTAAGGTATACTTCCAAGGGACCAAATTTTGCAATGATGCAAAGGGTCCGCCAAATAACTTTTTTTTTTGGAAATGCTATAAAACGAGTGGTGGGTGCACGACTGGGTCGTACGCAACTTTCTCTTTCACAGCGAGTTGGGTTAACTAATGCTAAAAATTATAAAAAATGTCGAAATGTGATTATACGAACGTTTACTACGAAATTTGAAGGAATCGGTGTCTATGTGAAAAATAATTAATTTTCGTTATTGGCCAAAACTGAAAATTCCGTTAAGTGATAGTTGGGCTAAAAATAATTATGTGGAATTGTTTAAAACTATTATAGAAGTATATATATTAAATTTCATTCAATTTGACATAATAGTTTGCGAGAAATTAACAATTTTCTTTATATGGCCTGAATGACAAAATCCGTTATATGGATTTTCTCGAAAAAACTGGGTATGCAGTTTTGTTGGAACAAATATGTTTATAGTATGTATAAAGTTTAAACAAAATCGTTAGAGCCGTTTTCGAGAAAATTGAGGTTATGTGAAATTTTTATATGGCAGGTACAGTTAATAACATGGCTAAAAGCAAACAAAAAACATATGAGAGGCTACAATCCGCTATGCGGATCGTTGAATACCCTATCCCATCCCATCCTTTAAATTAATATCCTCAAAATATAGGCCTTATGGCGATGAAAAACAGAAAATGACATTGTCACAATATATTGCTCAGACAGTTTCTCAAAATCTTTTCTGGTTCGACAAAAAACAACGTATTTCTATTGCTAATGCCTTGGGATGGGGTATACAAATGGTTTTTGTAAGAAAACGCCCCCAAAAAGTGGGCGTAGGTGAAAATGATCTATGGACAAAATGTTTATATTACCATTGCGGAAGTATTTGCATCAACATTTTTTCGAAAGTTTTAAAATTTGAACAAAAAAGGTTTTTTACTAAAAACGCCCCCAAAAAGTGGGCGTGGCAAAAAACTTTGTATGGACGAAATATAGATATTAGGATTGTCTAAATATGTTTTAAACACACTTTTTTGAAATTCCTTACGGTTTGGCTTAAAACTTCGTTTTTTCTAAAAAGGGGCGTGGCAGTGGGCGGATTTTAAAAATTTGTACACTTGTTCTGGTGACTCGGCCAAGGATCCTATATACCAAATTTCATTATCCTAGCTCAAAATTTAAGGCCCAAAAATCGGTGACGAACAGACAGACGGACGGACGGACGGACGGACGGACAGACAGACATGGCTAATTCGACTCAGCTAGCGATTCTGAGTCGATCCATATACTTTGAGGTATATGTAGCTAAATTATTTCTCTATGTTACAAACTAAGTATCAAAACTAATATACCCCTATGGGATAGGGTATAAAAATGGCCTAGAATTATGACCAAAATAAGCTCGGATACGAAGTTTGAAGAAAATCGGCCAAGCCGTTTAGGCTGGGGAGACCATTACGGACAGACGGACCGACGGACCGACGGACGGAATTCCAAAAACCACTTTTTTAGGCTCCGCTATCATCGTAATGTTTGAATCAATCAAAATCTCGAGGTCGAAAATTTTCACGAAAACAATATCTTTCTCTTTGTAAGAGAAAGTTAAAAAAGTACAATCCTTTCGGTTAATAATGGAAAATAATTTAATTCAAATGGCTGCCTCGGCTGGCCATGCAGTAGCCTACACGATCGGTCCAATTATTAAACACATTATCGATTGTGTGCAGCTGTATTTCACCAATGGCTTCACGAATATTGTCCTTTAAAGCGTCAATTGTCTCTGGCTTGTCGGCGTAACACTTATCTTTTACGCTGCCTCGGCTGGCCATGCAGTAGCCTACACGATCGGTCCAATTATTAAGCACATTATCGATTGTGTGCAGCTGTATTTCACCAATGGCTTCACGAATATTGTCCTTTAAAGCGTCAATTGTCTCTGGCTTGTCGTCGTAACACTTATCTTTTACGGCACCCCACAAATAATAGTCCAACGGTGTCAAATCGCAGCTCCGAGGTGGCCAAACGACATCAGCTCTGCGGCTGATAATGCGATCTTCAAAAACAGGGCGCAAAACATCGAGTGTAGCTTCGGCTGTGTGGCACGTAGCGCCATCCTGTTGAAACCAAATGTTGCCAATATCCTCCTCTTCAATTTTTGTGAACAAAAATTAGTTCAACATGGCCCGATAACGATCGCCATTGACTGTAACGGCCACTCATTGCTCATTTTCGAAGAAAAATGGCCCAATAATGCCTCTGGACCAAAATCCGCACCAAACAGTGACTCGTTTTGGGTGTATCGGCTTTTCAATGTATGCGTGTGGGTTTTCTGTGCCCCAAATGCGACAATTTTGCTTGTTTACATATCCGCCAAGATCAAAATGAGCTCCATCTGAACAGATGATTTTTTTGGCAAAATCGGCATCTTCTCTAAGTCGATCGCAGGCCCCCTTAGCGAAGCGAAAACGCATTGGATGGTCAGTTGGCTTCAGCTCCTGAACCAATTGGACTTTGTATGGCGCCATACCAAGGTCTTTATGCAAAATTCGTCTCAATGATATCTCCGAAATGTTTAATTGTTGAGAACGACGGTGAATTGATGTTGGTGGTGCTTCAGGCACACTTTCTGCCAGTTTGCCAGTTTCTTTCACTTTTTTCACAAGATAACGAACATACGGAGCTGACGGTGCTTCTCTTCTTCCAAAATCCGTACGCAATTTTCACACACATTCTGCAACATTATCATGATTTTCAAAGTAATGTCGAAATATTTCCCAGCGTTGTTCAAGCGTATACACAACCATATTTGTTCAGCGGAAGGATAAAACTAATTATCTGTCAAATCAGACATGATCTAAGTGTAACCATTCACGAAATAAGCACTAGTTGACAAAAAAAAAAACGTTAGATAGCGGACCCGTTAGTCTTTGCATATTTTCTGCATCGCTTATTAGTCCACAATGATTCTTTCTTGTTCATGTCGACAGAATCTTGAAGAGTCTTGTGCCCCTGGATTTGACGTTTGTTTTGATAAAACTTGCAAACATTTTTTTGTGGAGGTTCGCTGGAAGGAAAAATCATCGAAAGACATTGCAGACGTTTTATAGCGAGGGAACCTTCTGCAATATTGTGGGATTTAAAAAACCAACCGGAGACTGACTTTTATATGTCTTCAAGAAATCGCACCTAGTCCAATCATTTTATAAAAATATAAATTTTAAAAAAAATGTCGCTGTTGTTGGTCGGATTTCTATGTATTTTGTTTGAAACTGTACTTAAGTTTCAGTATTTTTATTTTTTATATTGTCCGTTCTTAAAAGCTGTGATATTTCTAAATTAACATATGAGAAGGCTTCAATCCGCTGTGCGGATCGTTGAATACCCTATCCCATCCTATCCATAAAACTAAAATCCCCAAAAAAGGGGGCATGGCTAAAAACACGATGTGGATAAAATAGAAAAAATAATATAGTGACAACAAATTCTTCAGACTGCTTACAAAACACTTTTAAGGTTCTACAAAAGACAAGGATTTCTCCTGCATATGTTATGGGGTAGTGTATAAAAATGGTTTTTATATAAAAACGCCCCCAAAAAGTGGGCGTGGGTTAAAATGGTATAAAGACGAAATGTTCATATTAATAATGTTAATGATTCTGCATCAAATTTTTTTTCGAAAAATTTAAAATTTGACCGCAAACAGTTTTTTTATTGAAAACGCCCCCAAAAGTGTGGGCGTGGCAAAAAACTTTATATAGAAATATAGATATTAAGATTGTCTAAATATGATGTTCAGAAACTTTTTTAAAATTCCTTACGGTTTGGCCAAAAACTGAGTTTTTCGTAAAAGGGGGCGTGGCAGTGGGCGGATTTCAAAAATGTTTACACTTGTTCTGCTTCGTCGGCCAAATTTCAAAACTCTAGCTCAAAATTTAAGGCCCTAAAAAGCGATGACACACAGACGGACGGACGGACGAACAGACAGACATGGCTTAATCGACTCTGAATCGATCCATATACTTTGAGGTATATGTATCGAAATTATTTCTCTACGTTACAAACTTAATGTCAAAACTAATATACCCCCCTATGGGATAGGGTATAAACATATGAAAAGGCTATACCCTATCCCATCCCATCCTTAAAATTAATATCTTCAAAAAGTGGGCTTTATTAGCCTATAATATAGAAAATGACATTGTCACAACATATGGTTCAAACAGTTTATCAGAATCTTTTGTTGTTTGACAAAACACATCGTTTTCCTCCTGCATAAGCTATGGGGTAGGGTATACAAACGGTTTTTGTAAGAAAACGCCCCCAAAAAGTGGGCGTGGGCTAAAATGGTCTATAGACGAAATCTTTATATTAATATTTCTAATTATTCTGCATCAACATTTTTTTCGAAAATTTTAAAATTTGACCGTAAAACGTTTTTTATTAAAAACGCCCCCAATAACTGGGCGCGTCAAAAACATTTATATAGACGAAATATAGATATTAAGATTGTCTAAATATGTTGTTCAGAAACTTTTTTAAAACTCTTTACGGTTTGGCCAAAAACTGAGTTTTTCTTAAAAGGGGGCGTGGCAGTGGGCGGATTTCAAAATTTTTTACACCTGTTCTGTAGGCACGGACAAGGATCCAATATACCAAATTTCAATATCTTACCTCAAAAGTTAAGGCCCAAAAATCGGTGAAAAACAGACAGACGGGCGGAGAGACAGACATGGCTAAATCGACTCAGCTAGCGATTCTGAGTCGATCCATATACTTACGTGCCTATAGAACAAGTGTAAACATTTTTGAAATCAGCCCACTGCCACGCCCCCTTTTAAAAAAAACTCAGTTTTTGGCCAAACCGTAAGGAATTTTAAAAAAGTGTCTGAAAAACATATTCAGAGAATCGTAATATCTATATTTCGTCAATACAAAGTTTTTTGCCACGCCCACTTTTTTGGGGCGTTTTCCATAAAAAACCTTTTTTGGCCAAATTTGAAAATTTTCGAAAATAATGTTGATGCAAAATCATTGGTAGTATTAATATGAACATTTCATTAGTAGACCATTTTCCTACAAAAACCATTTGTATGCCGTACCCCAAGGCATATGCAATACAAAAACGTGGTTTTTTGTCGAACCATAAAAGAATTTGATAATCCTTCGGAACAATATGTTGTAACAACGTCATTTTCAATACTTTATGACCATAAAGACCATATTTTGGGGATATCAATTTTAAGGATGGGATGGGATAGGGTATTAAACGATCCGCACAGCGGATTGTAGCTTTCTCATAAGTTTTTTGATAGAATTATTTTTAAAAATTATATGAAATTATGAAATAATCTTATTTTTTAAAACGTATAATTTTTTTCCATTCTAATAATTTATTCACCTCAACAAATTGTATTATAACCCAAAGCAAAATGAATAAAAATCTGCAAAGGGCGAATTAATGTATCGGTATCGTAGTCCTATAAACTCTCTCTCAACATGACTGGGCAGCTAGTTTGGCCAGGAAAATGAAATTCCAATTCCTATTCCGAATCACAGGCTAATTGAATATAGTTCGTTAAAATAAAGTGTATTAATTGAAAAAAATCATTAAGTCGTTTCAAATTTGCAAAAAAACAAAAATCATCGTTGGACATTTTTATTTAGTTCCTGAAAACTCTCAGGAAACATTTTGGTGCCGAAACCCGGGAAATAAATCGTTTGGATTATTTCCCACAACGTTAAATCATCAGTCGATATTTTGAGAATAATTTCAAATATTCTCCAGAGTAAATCAACACGGATTACACATCAGATCGTTTAAATAAGTTGGTAATAAATTTAAATTCATATCTTTCGCCGATTGCAGATCAGTGTGCTGTGGTAGTGAACTTTGGACTTTCAAAGATCTTCCAAACCAAAAGCTCTTTCAGAGCAGACGAGTAGCGGTCAGCGGAGACACCCACGAACGACGTGCAAATTACGTCTTTTCAAGACAAACGTGACGCACGGGTCAAAAGGCAAAACTGAAGAGACGGAGAAAGCTTTTCTGGAGAAAGTGGATCACATTGGCACTGGTGTTGCGAGAAAGCTTTTGATGGAAAACAAGTAAGTCATTTGTTAAATCCACATAACTTGTTGCAAATTTACTTGGACGCTATCGATATTGTTGCGGTTGATGGTTGCTGCTAAAAATATTCATTTGTGTCTAAACATTAATCAGGAATAGACTTTGTTGCTGAGAATCGATTTATGATCGTAGATTGTTGCGGAAAAAATAGTTGTTGGCATTTTGAGGTGGAAAGCATTGATGCTAAAGAAAGTTGTTGCTAAACATATCGATTTCCTCTAGTATCGTTCGTTGATAGGAAGATTGTTGCTGAAGTGTTTTCATTATAATTGTCTCATTGCTAACTCTCTCTATTTTCAACTACTTCAAAACCAAATTCTCTACAAATTAACACACTTCGTGGTATAGTAAATCACAAACCTTTAATAATTATTGTTGTTGTCGTAAGAAACAAAGCTTGCCAAGTATTTAGTTGGTAGTGGTCTTGATAATTATGAATGACCAAGAAATCAATGCGGCTGTTAGTGGTGACGTTTTTGCGTCGGACAATAATCAGCAAAAGACTTTGTCGGAAATTAATGTTTTGCGAGCGAACACCAAGCGCAATCTCACACGGATAAAAAACCTATTTGATTCGAAAGGAGATTCGCTGTCGTCAACAGAACTGGAGTGCAGATTAGGAATTCTCGAGTCATATTTTAAGCAGGCTATGAATTTGCAAACTTCCATATAAGTTCCAAATCTAAAATTATTGAGCTTTCCAATGCGAATAAAGATAATTCCATTGGGGTTGAAAGCTTTAATACAACCATGCTTCATCATCAACCTTTGTCTCGTTCCAAATTAGAACAAATAAAATTGCCGACATTTTCGGGAAAGTTTTCGGAGTATCCGAACTTTATCGGGTTATTTAAAAAACTGGTTGACAAAGATGAAACGCTTGACAGTTTACAAAACCTTAATTATTTAAGGCTAAATCTAAGTGCGATTAAGGAATTTGATATGATTGGGGCAAATTACAAAAGGGCATTGGAACGCTTAGCTAAGCGTTTTGATAGCAAATGCCTAATGTTTCAAGAGCATATTAATTCATTGCTGGATGTTCCAAAGATCTATAAAGCTACGTCTTTGTCGTTGAGAAACCTGGAAGACAGCTTTAACACTCATTAAACTGCGATGCTATCGATTGGAAACTATAAAGACATTGCTCAGGCAATGTCAATTTCAATGGCTTTGGATATAGTTGATGCAGAGACGGAATCAAAGTGGCAAGATGCTATGGACTATAGTAAGCTACCATCGTGGGAAGATTTTGTCGTGGTTCTAGACCGTCGTTGCACAAATTTAGAGGCTAAAGAAGCCAAAACGCATACTGCTGATAGGTTTGGTGTTTCAACGTCTCATTAAGAAAATAGCACTCGCGTTCGAAGCGTAGAAAGAAGGGGTCGCCTTTTGTAATGCAGATGGTCATCAAATCATTGCATGTCCGGAGTTCCAAGGTTTATCAGTCACTAAACGATTCTATGAAATCAAGAGACTGAGTTTGTGCACTAATTGTTTGGAAAAGGGACACTCAGTTCGAAGATGTTCGAAAGATAAATGTGGTATTTGTTCTCTCCCCCATTATCGCTTGTTACACAGGTTCACCAAAAACTCGACCAACGAGGAGGAGCAAGCGGGCCCATCGAATTATCAGCGCCCAACAACATGTCTTGGTCGAGGTGATTTTAGGTACAGCGGTAATTGAAGTCAGAGATAATGCAGGAGTGTATCATCCAGTTCGTGCTCTTCTCGATTCGGCCAGCTAAATCTAATAACAGAACAAATGGCTCAAAAATTGCGGTAACGTAAGATTGAAGAAGATCTTGAAATAATCGGTATTGGAAAAGAAGTTACGAAGATACGTCGCAGAACCCAGGCAATTTTTAAGTCAAGAACATCAGAATTTAAGATGCAATTAGGGCTGTTGATTATTAAGAATATAACCGATCTACAACCTAACAAGAGGTTTAGCGTCAATAGTTGGGACATTCCTAGGAATATAGTTTTGGCAGATCCAAAGTTTAATCAAGCATCTAAGATTGATATGCTGATAAGAGCAGAATGTTACTTTGATTTATTGTCGATTGAGCAAATAAACATATGAGAAGGCTACAATCCGCTATGCGGATCGTTGAATACCCTATCCCATCCCATCCTTAAAATTAATATCTCCAAGAAGTTGGCTTTATGGGCCTATAATATAGAAAATGACATTATCACAATATAATGTTCAAACAGTTTATCAGAATCTTTTGTTCTTTGACAAAAAAATATCGTTTTTCTCCTGCATGTGCTATGGGGTAGAGTATACAAACGGTTTTTGTAAGAAAACGCCCCCAAAAAGTGGGAGTGGGTAAAAATGCTCTATGGACGAAATGTTCATATTAATACTACCAATGATTTTGCATCAAAGTTTTTTTTAGAAAATTTTAAAATTTGACCAGAAAACGTTTTTTTATAAAAAACGCCCCCAAAAAGTGGGCGTGGCAAAAAAACTTCATATTGACGAAATATAGATATTACGATTCTCTAAATATGCTGCTCAGACTTTTTTTAAAAATTCCTTACGGTTTGGCCAAAAAATACATTTTCCTAAAAAGGGGCGTGGCAGTGGGCGGATTTCAAACATTTTTACACTTGTTCTGGTGGCACGGACGAGGATCCTATATACCCAATTTCATTGTCCTAGCTCAAAATTTAAGGCCCAAAAATCGGTGACGAACAGACAGACGGACGGACGGACAGACAGACATGGCTAATTCGACTCAGCTAGCGATTCTGAGTCGATCCATATACTTTAAGGTATATGTAGCTAAATTATTTCTCTATGTTACAAACTAAGTATCAAAACTAATATACCCCTATGGGATAGGGTATAAAAATGGAAGAACGTCCTACTTTGCAAAAGACGTTATTCGGCTGGATAGTGTCTGGCAAATACGATCTTGCAAATCAACTTAGTTCGACAGTTTGTTTAGTTGGTAGTAAAGAGCTCGCAGAAAATAATAACCTGGAGAATATGGTGGAGCGTTTTTGGAAAATAGAAACCGTTGGCGAGAAAAGAAGCTTTCTGACCCCAGAAGAAATTAGATGCGAGGACCACTTTACTAAAACAGCTGTGCGTAACCAAGAGGGAAGGTTTGTTGTTAGATTGCCCTTTAAAGAGAGCCATACGGCACTTGGAAATTCAATTGAGATGGCCAAGAAACGCTTTTATGCCTTAGAAAGAAAATTTGAGAAAAATCCGGAAATAAAAGAGGAATATTCTAGTTTTATGAAGGAGTATGAGAACTTAGGCCACATGGAAAAAGTTGAAGAATTGGATGTGAATCAGATAAAGTTGTCAGACACAAGTTGTCAGACACAAGTATGGAGAAATGTCCTTTGGGATCAAAAGTCTTAGCCGAGGACTTCTATATGGACGATTTAATTAGCGGTGGAGATACTCCAGAGGAAATTGCGAAAATTTATCTACAGACAAGAAGAATTTTGGAAGGTGCCGGATTTCAGTTGCGAAAATGGTGGACTAATGAGCTGATGATGTTGAAGCAGATTCCTCACTCGGACAAGGAGGTTCCTCTACGCATAAATGACTCGAATGTCATTAAAACTCTGGGCATCAAATGGAACCCAAACACGGATCGGTTGCAATATCTCTCACCAACTTTATCGTCTTTGCGGAAGATTACAAAAAGGACAATTCTTTCTGAGCTTGCTACTCTCTTCGATACTAGGTCTTATTAATCCGGTGATTGTTAAAGGGAAAATAATTTTACAGAGTCTCTGGGTACGAAAGGCAAACTGGGATGTATCGGTGCAAGCGCGCATATATGACGAATGGCTGCAGTTTCGAGAACGTTTGAAGAAGTTAGATCGCATCAAAGTCCCAAGGTATGTTTTGATCCAAAACTATAAGTCATTAGAAATTCATGGGTTTGCTGACGCTTCACTAAAGGCATATGGATGCTGTTTGTATCTACGAAAGACAGATAAGAAGCATCAGGTAATGTGTACACTATTAGCGGCATAATCGAGGGTTGCTCCTATTAAAACACAAGGCCTACCAAGATTGGAGTTGTGTGCGGCTGAAATGTTGGTGACGTTGTTGGGGGCAGTTTTACCAAACTTATCCCATCTTTATACCCTATCCCATAGGGGTGTATTAGTTTTGATACTTAGTTTGTAACATAGAGAAATAATTTTGCTACATATAACGGGTGATCGAGGTAGAGATACTTTTTTCAATAGCCTTTTTTGACAGATCACGTGTGAGTCGTGTCATGCTGTCATGTTATTTTTTTTTTAGTATTGTTTGGCATTTCATAATGGAAAGACTTACGCGTGAACAACGTCTACAAATTGTTCAACTTTATTATGAAAATTCACGTTCTGTGAGGAATGTGTTTCGTGCACTTCGCTTAACTTATGGTCAACATAATCGGCCTACTGAGCGTACTATTCGCAACACCATCACCCATTTTGAGACCCAGCATTCATTTTTGGATAATAGCAATTACTTCAAGCAGTAATTGCTATTGTTAGGCAACGTTTTTGGGTGGTTGACGTACTAAGGATGGCCAAAAGAGTAGTTGACAGATGCTTTCATTGTGTAAAGTATCGGCCCAAATTGCTAACGCAAATCATGGGAACTCTACCATTCAATCGAGTGCAGCTCAGCAGACCATTTTTGACGACCGGCGTGGACTTTTGCGGATCGTCCATCTTACCTTAAGGCGGCGAGGACAACATACGCATAAAGCATAAGTTGCAGTTTTTGTTTGCTTTGCAGTTAAAGCCGTTCATCTAGAAGTCGTCTCGGATCTAGCCAGCCAAGGATTAATAGCGGCGCTTAGAAGATTTGTTGCACGTCGAGGTTTATGTCGTGACCTTTGAAAAACCTTGTCTTTTGTAGAACCGTAAAACCGTCATTATACCCTATCCCATAGGGGTATATTAGTTTTGATACTTAGTTGGTAACATAGAGAAATAATTTAGCTACATATACCTCAAAGTATATGGATCGACTCAGAATCGCTAGCTGAGTCGAATAAGCCATGTCTGTCTGTCCGTCCGTCCGTCCGTCTGTCTGTTCGTCACCGATTTTTGGGCCTTTAATTTTGAGCTAGGATAATGAAATTTGGTATATAGGATCCTCGTCCGTGCCTCCAGAACAACTGTAAAATTTTTTGAAATCCGTCCACTGCCACGCCTCCTTTTTAGGAATGATTGTGCATCAAATTTTTTTTTCGAAAATTTTAAAATTTGACCAAAAAACATTTTTTATAAAAAACGCTGATCGACTGAGAATCGCTAGCTGAGTCGATTAAGCCATGTCTGTCTGTCCGTCCGTCCGTCCGTCTGTACGTCACCGATTTTTAGGCCTTAAATTTTGAGCTAGGATAATGAAATTTGGTATATAGGTTCCTCGTCTCTGCCTACAGAACAAGTGTAAAATTTTTTGAAATCCGCTCACTGCCACGCCCCCTTTTAAGAAAAACTAAGTTTTTGACCAAACCGTAAGGAATTTTAACAAAGTTTCTGAATAACATATTTAGACAATATTATTATCTATATTCCGCCCATATAAAGTTTTTTGCCACGCTTACTTTTTGGGGGCGTTTTCTATTAAAAACTGTTTTCGGTCAAATTTTAAATTTTTCGAAAAAAATTTGGATGCACAATCATTAACATTATTAATATGACCATTTCGTCTATATACCATTTTAACCCACGTCCACTTTTTGGGGGCGTTTTTATATAAAAACAATTTTTATACACTACCCCATAACATATGCAGGAGAAAACCTTGTCTTTTGTAGAACCGTAAAATTGTTTTGTAAGCAGTCTGAAGAATTTGTTGTCACTATATCATTTTTTCTATTTTATCCACATCGTGTTTTTAGCCATGCCCACTTTTTTGGGGATTTTAGTTTTATGGATAGAATGGGATAGGGTATTCAACGATCCGCACAGCGGATTGTAGCCTTCCCATATGTTTATACCCTATCCCATAGGGGTATATTAGTTTTGATACTTTGTTTGTAACATAGAGAAATAATTTAGCTACATACACCTCAAAGTATATGGATCGACTCAGAATCGCTAGCTGAGTCGAATTAGCCATGTCTGTCTGGTTTTTGGGCCTTCAATTTTGAGCTAGGATAATGAAATTTGGTATATAGGATCCTCGTCCGTGCCACCAGAACAAGTGTAAAAATTTTTGAAATCCGCCCACTGCCACGCCCCCTTTTTAGGAAAACTTATTTTTTGGCCAAACCGTAAGGAATTTCAAAAAAGTGTCTGAGTAGCATATTTAGACAATCCTAATATCTATATTTCGTTCATACAAAGTTTTTTGCCACGCCCAGTTTTTGTTGGCGTTTTTAGTAAAAAACGCTTTTTGTCCAAATTTTAAAATTTTCGAAAAAAAGTTTGATGCAAATACTTCCGCAATGGTAATATAAACATTTTGTCTATAGATCATTTTCACCTACGCCCACATTTTGGGGGCGTTTTCTTACAAAAACCATTTGTATACCCCATCCCAAGGCATTAGCAATAGAAATACGTTGTTTTTTGTCGAACCACACAAGATTTTGAGAAACTATCTGAGCAATATATTGTGACAATGTCATTTTCTGTATTTCATCGCCACAAGGCCTATATTTTGAGGATATTAATTTAAAGGATGGGATGGGAAAGGGTATTCAACGATCCGCATAGCGGATTGTAGCCTCTCATATGTTTATACCCTATCCCATAGGGGGGTATATTAGTTTTGATACTTAGTTTGTAACATAGAGAAATAATTTTGCTACATATACCTACCTCAAAGTATATGGATCGACTCAGAATCGCTAGCTGAGTCGAATTAGCCATGTCTGTCTGTCCGTCCGTCCGTCCGTCTGTCTGTTCGTCACCGATTTTTGGGCCTTAAATTTTGAGCTAGGATAATGAAATTTGGTATATAGGATCCTCGTCCGTGCCACCAGAACAAGTGTAAAAATTTTTGAAATCCGCCCACTGCCACGCCCCCTTTTTAGAAAAACTTATTTTTTGGCCAAACCGTAAGGAATTTCAAAAAAGTGTCTGAGCAGGATATTTAGACAATCCTAATATCTATATTTCGTTCATACAAAGTTTTTTACCACGCCCACTATTTGGGGGCGTTTTTAGTAAAAAACGCTTTTTGTCCAAATTTTAAAACTTTCGAAAAAATTTTTGATGCAAATACTTCCGCAATGGTAATATAAACATTTTGTCCATTGATTATTTTCACCTACGCCCACATTTTGGGGGCGTTTTCTTACAAAAACCATTTGTATACCCCATCCCAAGGCATTAGCAATAGAAATACGTTGTTTTTTGTCGAACCACAAAAGATTTTGAGAAACTGTCTGAGCAATATGTTGTGACAATGTCATTTTCTGTATTTCATCGCCATAAGGCCTATATTTTGAGGATATTAATTTAAAGGATGGGATGGGAAAGGGTATTCAACGATCCGCATAGCGGATTGTAGCCTCTCATATGTTTATACCCTATCCCATAGGGGGTATATTAGTTTTGATACTTAGTTTGTAACATAGAGAAATAATTTTGCTACATATACCTACCTCAAAGTATATGGTTCGACTCAGAATCGCTAGCTGAGTCGAATTAGCCATGTCTGTCTGTCCGTCCGTCCGTCCGTCTGTCTGTTCGTCACCGATTTTTGGGCCTTAAATTTTGAGCTAGGATAATGAAATTTGGTATATAGGATCCTCGCCCGTGCCACCAGAACAAGTGTAAAAATTTTTGAAATCCGCCCACTGCCACGCCCCCTTTTTAGGAAAACTTATTTTTTGGCCAAACCGTAAGGAATTTAAAAAAACCTGTCTGGGTAGCATATTTAGACAACCCTAATATCTATATTTCGTTCATACAAAGTTTTTTGCCACGCCCACATTTTGGGGGCGTTTTCTTACAAAAACCATTTGTATACCCCATCCCAAGGCATTAGCAATAGAAATACGTTGTTTTTTGTCGAACCACAAAAGATTTTGAGAAACTGTCTGAGCAATATATTGTGACAATGTCATTTTCTGTATTTCATCGCCATAAGGCCTATATTTTGAGGATATTAATTTAAAGGATGGGATGGGATAGGGTATTCAACGATCCGCATAGCGGATTGTAGCCTTCTCATATGTTTATACCCTATCCCATAGGGGTATATTAGTTTTGATACTTAGTTTGTAACATAGAGAAATAATTTTGCTACATATACCTCAAAGTATATGGATCGACTCAGAATCGCTAGCTGAGTCGATTAAGCCATGTCTGTCTGTCCGTCCGTCCGTCCGTCCGTCTGTACGTCACCGATTTTTAGGCCTTAAATTTTGAGCTAGGATAATGAAATTTGGTATATAGGATCCTCGTCTCTGCCTACAGAACAAGTGTAAAAATTTTTGAAATCCGCCCACTGCCACGCCCCCTTTTAAGAAAAACTCAGTTTTTGACCAAACCGTAAGGAATTTTAAAAAAGTTTCTGAACAACATATTTAGACAATATTAATATCTATATTTCGTCCATATAAAGTTTTTTGCCACGCCCACTTTTTGGGGGCGTTTTCAATAAAAAACTGTTTTCGGTCAAATTTTAAATTTTTCGAAAAAAATTTTGATGCAGAATCATTAACATTATTAATATGAACATTTCGTCTATATACTATTTTAACCCACGCCCACTTTTTGGGGGCGTTTTTATATAAAAACCATTTTTATACACTACCCCATAACATATGCAAGAGAAAACCTTGTCTTATGTAGAACCGTTAAAGTGTTTTGTAAGCAGTCTGTAGAATTTGTTGTCACTATATCATTTTTTCTATTTATCCACATCGTGTTTTAAGCCATGTCCCCTTTTTTGGGGATTTTAGTTTTATGGATAGGATGGGCTAGGGTATTCAACGATCCGCACAGCGGATTGTAGCCTTCTCATATGTTTATACCCTATCCCATAGGGGTATATTAGTTTTGATACATAGTTTGTAACATAGAGAAATAATTTAGCTACATATACCTCAAAGTATATGGATCGACTCAGAATCGATAGCTGAGTCGATTTAGCCATGTCTGTCCGTCCGTCCGTCCGTACGTCACCAGTTTTTGGGCCTTAAATTTTGAGCTAGAAGGATGAAATTTAGTACACGTGCTCTTTGTTGCTCCCAGCAGAACAAGTGTAAAAATTTTTGAAATCCGCCCACTGCCACGCCCCCTTTTTAGAAAAACTTGTTTTTTGGCCAAACCATAAGGAATTTTGAAAAACGTTCTGAACAACATATTTAGACAATCTGAATATCTGTATTTCGTTCATATAAAGTTTTTTGCCACGCCCACTTTTTGGGGGCGTTTTAAATAAAAAACGTTTTTCGGTCAAATTTTAAAATTTTCGAAAAAACTTTTGATGCAGAATCATTAGTAGTATAAATATGAACATTTCGTCCATAGACTATTTCAACCCACGCCCACTTTTTGGGGGCGTTTTTATATAAAAACCATTTTTACACACTACCCCATAACATATGCAGGAGAAAACCTTGTCTTTTGTAGAACCGTCAAAGTTTTTTGTAAACAGTCTGAACAATTTGTTGTCACCATGTCATTTTCTTTATTTTATCCACATCGTGTTTTTAGCCATGTCCACTTTTTGGGGATTTTAGTTTTACAGATAAGATGGGATAGGGTATTCAACGATCCGCACAGTGGATTGTAGCCTTCTCATATGTTTATACCCTATCCCATAGGGGGGTATATTAGTTTTGATACATAGTTTGTAACATAGAGAAATAATTTTGCTACATATACCTCAAAGTATATGGATCGACTCAGAATCGCTAGCCGAGTCGAATTAGCCATGTCTGTCTGTCCGTCCGTCCGTCCGTCCGTCCGTCCGTCCGTCCGTCCGTCCGTCCGTCCGTCCGTCCGTGTGTCCGTCCGTCCGTCTGTCTGTTCGTCACCGATTTTTGGGCCTTAAATTTTGAGCTAGGATAATGAAATTTGGTATATAGGATCCTTGTCCGAGTCACCAGAACAAGTGTAAAAATTTTTGAAATCCGCCCACTGCCACGCCCCCTTTTTAGAATAACGTAATTTTTGGCAAAACCGTAAAGAATTTTAAAAAAGTGTCTGAACAGCATATTTACAGAATCGTTATATCTATATTTCGTTCATATAAAGTTTTTTGCCACGCCCACTTTTTGCGGGCGTTTTCAATAAAAAACTGTTTTCGGTCAAATTTTAAATTTTTCGAAAAAATTTTTGATGCAGAATCATTAACATTATTAATATGAACATTTCGTCTTTATACCATTTTAACCCACGCCCACTTTTTGGGGGCGTTTTTATATAAAAACCAATTTTTATACACTACCCCATAACATATACAGGAGAAAACCTTGTCTTTTGTAGAACCGTAAAAGTGTTTTGTAAGCAGCCTGAAGAATATGTTGTCACTATATCATTTTTTTTATTTTATCCACATCGTGTTTTTTAGCCATGCCCACTTTTTTGGGGATTCTAGTTTTATGGATAGGATGGGATAGGGTATTCAACGATCCGCACAGCGGATTGTAGCCTTCTCATATGTTAGAAAAAACTTAGTTTTAAGCCAAACCGTAAGGAATTTCAAAAAAGTGTCTGATCCGTATATTTAGACAATCCTAATATCTATATTTCGTTCATACAAAGTTTTTTGCCACGCCCACTTTTTGGGGGCGTTTTTAGTAAAAAACACTTTTTGTCCAAATTTTAAAACTTTCGAAAAAAAATGTTGATGCAAATACTTCCGCAATGGTAATATAAACATTTTGTCTATAGATCATTTTCACCTACGCCCCCATTTTGGGGGCGTTTTCTTACAAAAACCATTTGTATACCCCATCCCAAGGCATTAGCAATAGAAAACCGTTGTTTTTTGTCGAACCACAAAAGATTTTGATAAACTGTCAGAGCAATATATTGTGACAATGTCATTTTCTGTATTTCATCGCCATAAGGCCTATATTTTGAGGATATAAATTTTAAGGATGGTATGGGATAGGGTTTTCAACGATCCGCATAGCGGATTGTAGCCTCTCATATGTTTTTTTAATAGAATTATTTTTAAAAATTATTTGAAATTATGAAATAATCTTATTTTTTAAAACGTATAATCTTGAATAAAAATCTGCAAAGGGCGAATTAATGTATCGGTATTGTTGTCCTATAAACTCTCTCTCAATATGACTGAGCAGCTAGTTTAGCCAGGAAAATGAAATACCAATTCCTATTCCGATTAACCTGTGATTGAATATAGTTCGTTAAAAAAAAGTGTGTTAAATGAAGAAAATCATCAAGTCGTTTCAAAACATATGAGAGGCTGCAATCCGCTATGCGGATCGTTGAATACCCTATCCCATCCCATCCTTAAAATTAATATCCTCAAAATATAGGCCTTATGGCGATGAAATACAGAAAATGACATTGTCACAATATATTGCTCAGACAGTTTATCAAAATCTTTTGTGGTTCGACAAAAAACAACGTATTTCTATTGCTAATGCCTTGGGATGGGGTATACAAATGGTTTTTGTAAGAAAACGCCCCCCAAAATGTGGGCGTAGGTGAAAATGATCTATGGACAAAATTTTTATATTACCATTTCGGAAGTATTTGCATCAAAATTTTTTTCGAAAGTTTTAAAATTTGGACAAAAAGCGTATTTTACTAAAAACGCCCCCAAAACGTGGGCGTGGAAAAAAAACTTTGTATGAACGAAATATAGATATTAGGATTGTCTAAATATGCTACTCAGACACTTTTTTGAAATTCCTTACGGTTTGGCCAAAAAATAAGTTTTCCTAAAAAGGGGGCGTGGCAGTGGGCGGATTTCAAAAATTTTTACACTTGTTCTGGTGGCACGGACGAGGATCCTATATACCAAATTTCATTATCCTAGCTCAAAATTTAAGACCCAAAAACCGCTGACGAACAGACAGACGGACGGACGGACGGACGGACAGACAGACATGGCTAATTCGACTCAGCTAGCGATTCTGTATACAAACGGTTTTTGTAAGAAAACGCCCCCAAAGAGTGGGCGTGGGCTTAAATGGTCTATTGACGAAATGTTTATATTAATATTACTAATGATTCTGCATCAACCCCCCAAAAAGTGGGCGTGTCAAAAACCTTCATAAAACCGAAATACAAGAGTATGTGTATCAAATTTCATCCTTCTAGCTCAAAATTTAAGGCCCAAAAACTGGTGACGGACGGACAGACGGACGTACAGACATAGCTAAATCGACTCAGCTATCGATTCTGAGTCGATCCATTAGCTTCGAGGTATATCTATCTAAATTATTTCTCTATGTTACAAACTATGTTCGGATCGTTGAATACCCTATCCCATCCTATCTGTTTAACTAAAATCCCCAAAAAGTGGACATGGCTAAAAGCACGATGTAGATTAAATAGAGAACATATGAAAAGGCTACACTCCGCTGTGCGGATCTGCCAGAGAGTCTATATACCAAATTTCAACACTCAACACAATTTTAGGCCCAAAAATCGGTGACACACAGACGGACGGACAGACAGACATGGTTTAATCGCCTCAGCTAGCGATTCTGAATCGTTCCCTATACTTTGAGTTATATCTATCGAAATTATTTCTCTATGTTACAAACTTAATGTCAAAACTAATATACCCCTATGGGATAGGCTATAAAAATCGAAAGGATTCGCGCACAACCGATTACGACAGCAAACCACACAGAACTGTCAAATGTGTCAATGCAATGCGGTAGAATGCTAATATAGCTCTTCTCTTCTCCAACTAGTAACAGCCACATTAAGAAGGTGCATAGTTGTCGTCACTAACCAATTAGGCAAATGATAGAACCTTAAATTCAATGATGGGCGATTGCATGGAGAAGGAAGGACTTTCTAAGTCACACCACCATTGTTATAGTGGGGCATTGTTCGAATGTAAAATCAAAGAGAATAATGTTTATGTATTGATGCATTGTTAGTGTTAGTAATAGAAAATAATATTTGAAATATGTGTAAGGTCAGTGACCAAAAACAAATAACAGCTGTGATGTTTATTTGTATATAGGCTGTTTTGGTCGATCATTTTTAATGCAAACAACAGCTGTTAATTGCATTGGGCTATTGCACATAAGAACCGAGATTTCCTAAATTTCGATCTATCAAGATCACTGTACGAGTAACTATAAACCGAATTTTTTATAACGTTAAAGGTCAATCGTTTTCTTTTTCCCTCAACCCATTTAAGATCATTACGTGCCAATTCGCCAAATTGACCTCTTTTGATTGGGATTATCTGAGTCGCCTACTTAGTCCAACAAACTCTTAATTCTAGACTCCCCTAGTATAGAACAGCAGGTACCCTTAATATATAAGCTAAATGTAAAAAAATGGCCTAGAATTATGACCAAAATAAAAATCTAGATACGAAGTTTGAAGAAAATCGGCCAAAATCGTTAGACCATTACGGGCAGACGTACCGACGGACGGAATCGGAATGTTAGAATCATAGTCTCGAGATCGATTTTTTTCACAAAAGTTAAAACCACCTGATCCCGTAAAATAAAATATGTACAGAAAAATTCAATCAATCATTTAATTCAATTTTTCGTTTTAAAAACCAATGAAAGACCAGTGCCAGTGAAGTAAGGAAGGAGGATAAGATATCAATAACAACATATGAGAAGGCTACAATCCGCTGTGCGGATCGTTGAATACCCTATCCCATGCCATCCTTAAAATTAATATCTCCAAAAAGTGGGCTTTATGGGCCTATAATATAGAAAATGACATTTTCACAACATTTGTTCAAACAGATTATCAGAACTAAATTATCCAAGGGTTGCTTAATACTACCAACGAAGCCATGGAATCCCTCAAAAATCTAGGAGTTTCTGTAAAATCATGGGAAGATGTTATAATATTCCACACTGCACGTAAACTACCACTTGGCACTCGAAGTCTATGGGAAGCACATATATCGGCATGTGTTGATTATCCAACTTATAGCGTCCTAGAGGATTTTCTTTTAATGAGATCCAATGAAAGAATCTTCATCAAGATATTCTGAATCCAAAAAAAACATATGGGAAGGCTACAATCCACTGTGCGGATCGTTGAATACCCTATCCCATTCTATCCATAAAACTAAAATCCCCAAAAAAGTGGGCATGGCTAAAAACACGATGTGGATAAAATAGAAAAAATGATATAGTGACAACAAATTCTTCAGACTGCTTACAAAACAATTTTACGGTTCTACAAAAGACAAGGTTTTCTCCTGCATATGTTATGGGGTAGTGTATAAAAATTGTTTTTATATAAAAACGCCCCCAAAAAGTGGACGTGGGTTAAAATGGTATATAGACGAAATGTTCATATTAATAATGTTAATGATTGTGCATCAAAATTTTTTTCGAAAAATTTAAAATTTGACCGAAAACAGTTTTTAATAGAAAACGCCCCCAAAAAGTAAGCGTGGCAAAAAACTTTATATGGGCGGAATATAGATAATAATATTGTCTAAATATGTTATTCAGAAACTTTTTTAAAATTCCTTACGGTTTGGTCAAAAACTTAGTTTTTCTTAAAAGGGGGCGTGGCAGTGAGCGGATTTCAAAAAATTTTACACTTGTTCTGTAGGCAGAGTCGAGGAACCTATATACCAAATTTCATTATCCTAGCTCAAAATTTAAGGCCTAAAAATCGGTGACGTACAGACGGACGGACGGACGGACAGACAGACATGGCTTAATCGACTCAGCTAGCGATTCTCAGTCGATCAGCGTTTTTTATAAAAAATGTTTTTTGGTCAAATTTTAAAATTTTCGAAAAAAAATTTTGATGCACAATCATTCCTAAAAAGGAGGCGTGGCAGTGGGCGGATTTCAAAAATTTTTACACTTGTTCTGGAGGCACGGACGAGGATCCTATATACCAAATTTCATTATCCTAGCTCAAAATTAAAGGCCCAAAAATCGGTGACGAACAGACAGACGGACGGACGGACGGACAGACAGACATGGCTTATTCGACTCAGCTAGCGATTCTGAGTCGATCCATATACTTTGAGGTATATGTAGCTAAATTATTTCTCTATGTTACCAACTAAGTATCAAAACTAATATACCCCTATGGGATAGGGTATAATGACGGTTTTACGGTTCTACAAAAGACAAGGTTTTTCAAAGGTCACGACATAAACCTCGACGTGCAACAAATCTTCTAAGCGCCGCTATTAATCCTTGGCTGGCTAGATCCGAGACGACTTCTAGATGAACGGCTTTAACTGCAAAGCAAACAAAAACTGCAACTTATGCTTTATGCGTATGTTGTCCTCGCCGCCTTAAGGTAAGATGGACGATCCGCAAAAGTCCACGCCGGTCGTCAAAAATGGTCTGCTGAGCTGCACTCGATTGAATGGTAGAGTTCCCATGACTTGCGTTAGCAATTTGGGCCGATACTTTACACAATGAAAGCATCTGTCAACTACTCTTTTGGCCATCCTTAGTACGTCAACCACCCAAAAACGTTGCCTAACAATAGCAATTACTGCTTGAAGTCCAGCATGGTAGTTCTTTCTGTATAAATAAACAATACGATTGAATACAAAAGGATTGGATCTAGGAAGAAGGATCAGACATTTAGTGGAATAAGGAATTTCTGCATGCTGCAGACGCCCACCAACTCTGAGGAGTTTTAAAGATGAGTCGTCTAAGAACGGATCTAAATTTTTGACGACACTCTTTGGGCTAATCATATTATTCCTTTCGAGCTGCTGAACTTCCTCCTTGAAGCATTCTTGCTGAATATGCAACACAATTCGTAGAAAGGTATCATTTATTTCACTTGCCACCAGTGATGGAACATCTTGTTTTGGCTTCTTCGCTGCAAACTCATTAGGATTTGGGGGCTCTTCTTGTTTATCCTCTGTTGACTTTCGTTTTTTAAGCGCGTAGAAAAACTTTGTCACATAACCAAATATCCAACAAGTAGCGCGAACATCACTGCCATTTTTGTACAGAGTCCAGAATTCAGAACAGACCTTGGTCATCACTAGTACGGTCACACTCTTGCGCTTTCCGGGAGTTTCCTTGCTTATTTGGGAAAAGTCCTTCTGCTCAGACCAACGATTACTTGTCAAGTAGAGAAAGTTTGGTCCTTTGAACCAAATACTTTCTTCTAGCTCTTCGGCACATGCCCCTCTGGATACTATCTCCGCAGGGTTATTCTTACTGCTAACATGTCTACACAGTGCAGCGGGCTGATCGGACTGGATCTTGGACACTCTGTTGGCTAAGAAGACATCCCATGTCGAAGGATGCGCTGACAACCAACAAAGGACAATTTCAGAGTCAGTCCAAAGATAGATCTTATCAATAAAAACATATTGATAACAATCCGCTGTGCGGATCGTTGAATACCCTATCCCATCCCATCCTTAAAATTAATATCTCCAAAAAGTTGGCTTTATGGGCCTATAATATAGAAAATGACATTGTCACAACATAATGTTCAAACAGTTTATCAGAATCTTTTGTTCTTTGACAAAAAAACATATGAGAAGGCTACAATCCACTGTGCGGATCGTTGAATACCCTATCCCATCCTATCTGTAAAACTAAAATTCCCAAAAAGTGGACATGGCTAAAAATACGATGTGGATAAAATAAAGAAAATGACATGGTGACAACAAATTCTTCAGACCGCTTATAAAAAACTTTTACGGTTCTACAAAAGACAAGGTTTTCTCCTGCATATGTTATGGGGTAGGGTATATAAATGGTTTTTATATAAAAACGTCCCCAAAAAGTGGGGGTGGGTTAAAATGGTCTATGAACGAAATGTTCATATTTATATTACTAATGATGCTGCATCAAAATTTTTTTCGAAAATTTTAAAATTTGACCGAAAAACGTTTTTTATTAAAAACGCCCCCAAAAAGTGGGCGTGGCAAAAAACTTTATATGAACGAAATACAGATATTCAGATTATCTAAATATGTTGTTCAGAAAGTTTTTCAAAATTCCTTATGGTTTGGCCAAAAAATACGTTTTTCTAAAAAGGGGGCGTGGCAGTGGGCGGATTTCAAAAATTTGTACACTTGTTCTGCTGGGAGCAACAAAGAGCACGTGTACCAAATTTCATCCTTCTAGCTCAAAATTTAAGGCCCAAAAACTGGTGACGTACGGACGGACGGACGGACGGACGGACAGACATGGCTAAATCGACTCAGCTATCGATTCTGAGTCGATCCATATACTTTGAGGTATATGTAGCTAAATTATTTCTCTATGTTACAAACTATGTATCAAAACTAATATACCCCTATGGGATAGGGTATAAAAATCTGATCCTGCCACATTTCGTGCGCACAACTCAACTATTTTGAAGTGTACAATGTGTCATGGAAACCATTCAATTCGAAATTGCTTCAAGTTCTAGGCAATGAATACAAAAAAGCCACAAGATATTGTAAGGAGGAACAAGTTATGTTACAACTGTCTCTTAAATGCGTATAATACTCCAAATTGCACAAGCAACTTCTTCCGTTCACAGTGCAATAAACAACATCATCTATTGCTGCATGAAATCGAGCCAGCTAACGTAATGCATGTTAATGAGTCCGATCGACTTGTGACAAGCCAGTCATCTGTTCCAACCTCCTCTATTCCTCAACCCTCAAATTCAGTAGAGACTGAAACCTCAAGTACGTCCACCAGAATTCTTCAGCACTCAATACATATATAGCCAAAAACAGTACTCAAACTGTTCTTCTGGCTACAGCGCTCATTAAGGTATTCACATCCGCTGGACAGCCGTTGATGCTGCGAGCACTTATTGATCCTCAATCGGAAGCGTCATTAATCTCTGAGTCTGCGATCCGATTGCTGAGTCTGAAGAGGGAAAGAAATTACGTCAACGTAATGGGAGTTGGAGAAACCAACACAAATGTATCCGAGCACATGGTTTCGTCTAGATTTTCTCAAATTTTAACGAGAAATTCAACTTGCAGCTTAATGCTTTGGTGCTACCCAAACTTGCTGCTGCTCTTCCAATGCACAGGATCCCGTGCTCAAATTGGAGTCACATACAAAATCTTCAGCTGGCGGATCCAACTTTTTTTTTTAACCCAGCAAAATTGATATTTTACTTGGTAGCGATATTTATACTGATATTCTCCTCGAAGGAATCATCAAAGGAGAACCACACCACGTAGTTATGAAGGACTCGAGCTCCACAACAAAGCTGCGGATAGTTTTTGACGCATCGTGTAAAACAGTCGATGGTACTTCACTCAATGACCATCTCTTAGTTGGTCAACGATTACAAGACGATATATTCGACCACATCGCTCGTTTCAGAAAACATCGGATCGCCTTTATGGCAGACATAAACAAAAAGTGTGTAGACAAATATGGGTTCCTATCCAGGATTCTGCCTATCAACTTATTTTGTGGACTTAATACAGTCAACTTTGGTACCGCCGCGGCACCATATTTAGCTGTTCGAAATCTGCAACAACTGGCCACAGATGAACGCGATGACTATCGGATGGCATCTAAAATCGCTAGAAGAAACTTTTTCATGGAGCATATTTAGAAGGTGAAGCTTTAGAGATGCAGTGCCAGCTCATCGCAATGCTAAAACGTGGGGGATTTCCATTAAGAAAATGGGCCAGTAACAACGAAAGGTTGTTGGAAGCCGTACCAGTTGACGAGAGGGAGGTTCAGCTGCCACTCTCATTTGACGAAAAAAACGCCATCAAAACCTTAGCAATTCAGTAGCATCCTGGAAGAGATATATTTACTTTTAAACTAAATCTTTCAGATCAGAAGAGGACGACGAAACGGATGATTCTTTCGGATATAGCGCGTCTCTATGATCCAATATCTCCGGTGTCATTGTCGGTAAAATTCTTATGCAAGACATTTGGAAGGAGCATCTAACATGGGACTGCGAACTTCCATCCACATTCGTATCCACTTGGCATACCTTAAAGACAGAGCTAAGAGCCATAAATATGATTAAGATTCCACGCTGGATTAATTGCACCAACGACTCGCAAATAGAAATCCATGGGATTTGCGATGCATCCGAAAAAGCGTATGCTGCCGCCGTTTATGTTCGAACCATTACAGGAAGCAGGTCACACACGAATCTGCTAGTGGCTAAAACCAGAGTCTCACCTTTAAAATATCAATCTCTGGCTCACCTGGAACTATGTGGAGCATTATTTCTTGCACATTTACAGACTCACACTGTGGGAACCATGAAGTTAAGAAATGTGAAGATGTTTTCTTGGTGTGATTCAAAAATCACACTCGCATGGATAAAATCAGCCCCGTATTTCCGAACAACATTTGTTGCCAACAGAGTAGCAGGAGTTCAGGAGTTGACGGATTCCAATTCCTGGAACTACGTTCCGTCGAAGGAGAATCCAGCAGATCTGGCTACAAGAGTAACATCTCAAACCGAGCTTATCAACCATCGCCAATGGTGGCACGGTCCTGATTTTTTGCAAACCTTTGATGAACAACAGCATTAAATAGCAGAGACTCAATTTACGGACCAAGAAATGAAAGCCTCCGAGGCTTCTAAGTTCAAAAATTACACCCCATTACTAATATTTTTCAACTCTGCGTTCATGTCAGTGTCTTTGAAAATAGTAAACTTCTAACTAGATTCTCTACGTTACAACGCTTAGTACGAGTTACAGCATATTGGCTAAGGTTTGTTAACAACTCCTTGAAGAAATCACCACGGTTGTTTGGGCCGTTGTCAACGACGAACTCTCATCAGCTCGAACGCGGTCAATTTAAATCGTTCAGCAGGAATTCTTCGCTGATGAATTAGGGAAATTGTCCAATGGTGAGTTGGTTTCCAAGGGAAGTAAATTGGCGAGACTGTCACTAATCATCGACGAGAAAGGAATATTTCGAGTTGGTGGTCGATTAGAAAATGCTTATTTACCGTACTCACAGCGTCATCCAACAGTATTGCCGTCGCTTAACGTTTTGACTACGCTAATAATCCATGATATTCACATGAAGACACTTCATGACGGTCAACAACTAATGATGGCAACTCTTAGGATAGAGTATTGGATCCTACAACTCAAATTAAATGTTAAACATATGAGAAGGCTACAATCCGCTGTGCGGATCGTTGAATACCCTATCCCATCCTATCCATAAAACTAAAATCCCCAAAAAAGTGGGCATGGCTAAAAACACGATGTGGATAAAATAGAAAAAATGATATAGTGACAACAAATTCTTCAGACTGCTTACAAAACACTTTTACGGTTCTACAAAATACAAGGTTTTCTCCTGCATATGTTATGGGGTAGTGTATAAAAATGGTTTTTATATAAAAACGCCCCCAAAAAGTGGGCGTGGGTGAAAATGGTATATAGACGAAATGTTTATATAAATAATGATTCATTGTCACAATATATTGCTCAGACAGTTTATCAAAATCTTTTGTGGTTCGACAAAAAACAACGGTTTTCTATTGCTAATGCCTTGGGAGGGGGTACACAAATGGTTTTTGTAAGAAAACGCCCCCAAAATGTGGGCGTAGGTGAAAATGATCTATAGACAAAATGTTTATATTACCATTGCGGAAGTATTTGCATCAACATTTTTTTCGAAAGTTTCAAAATTTGGACAAAAAACTTTTTTTACTAAAAACGCCCCCAAAAAGTGGGCGTGGCAAAAAACTTTGTATTAACGAAATATAGATATTAGGATTGTCTAAATATTCTGCTCAGACACTTTTTTGAAATTTCTTACGATTTGGCCAAAAATAATTTTTTCTAAAAAGGGGGCGTGGCAGTTAGCGGATTTCAAAAATTTTTACACTTGTTCTGGTGGCGGACGAGGATCCTATATACCAAATTTCATTATCCTAGCTTAAAATTTAAGGCCCAAAAACCGCTGACGAACAGACAGACGGACGGACGGACGGACGGACAGACAGACATGGCTAATTCGACTCAGCTAGCGATTCTGAGCCGATCCATATACTTTGAGGTATATGTAGCAAAATTATTTCTCTATGTTACAAACTAAGTATCAAAACTAATATACCCCCCTATGGGATAGGGTATAAAAATGCCTTGCGGTCTACACGCACTTCGATGCTCATCGGCGTGCGTGTGCATGAATTGTTGTTGGTATATGAATTGGAGCCAGCAGATCTGTACGCAACACAAGAAGCACTAAGCGGTGATGCTATTTCGTTGCAGTAAAAATGACCAGCAAATTTGAAGTTCAACGAACGAGATGCTGGGGAAATGGTACAAGGTCAGCTGAAGAGATGTTTTCTTTTGCGCATGAACTAAATTGTGGGAACATTCTCATTTACACCACCGAAAGTGTCGGTTCAATAAAGCTTACTTATACAACTAAAGTGTTTCTCTTTGCTAATTTATTCACCACTGTCTTGTACATTATAATACATTGTTGTTGCCCTTTTGTTGATTGGGTTTGTCGCTTATACAACTAGATTTGACCGCGAAATAGAATTTGAATTTGCAACGTTTTCGCCTACAGTTTATTAAATTTTGCTAGTGTCCTTGCGTCACACAAAGGATGGACATCTGATATAGAAATAGCAAATATGTTTGCATCTTATTTACCCTCTTCAGCAGGGCATACTCGGCACCGCTGTGTTTCATAATTAATCTCAATTTAAATGACCAGACTTACTAGTGCACATATTTCTTTAACCGACTAGGTCTAACAGTACTGTAGTCGCACCCCGCCTGAACACAAATGCAAGTGAGATATAATAAACATACCTAGTCGGGATCCCTTACCGCTCTTAACCATGCCTTATGCATACCGGCCGTGCTTCATTATTCACCGCACCATCCTCAGCGGGACATGTTAATCGGATTGTTGCTCCAGTGACTCTTTACGTGGTCCATTATCCTCCTTGCGCAGCAGTACTCCACTCAAGCCCACGACGACGGACATTTGTTAGTCATTATGTCTTCTAATAACGAAATTACCAGACCGGATTAGGTAATTTGACAAACGACATCGGCGACACTTTTGGTCATAACTACTACGGTGGGGTGCTAAGCGTAGTTCATTTTTCAAAGCTGTGAAATCGAAAATTCCAGGAAAAAAATTAATCAGAGAAGATATTTTATCATCTGGGCTTGATAGTGCAAAATTACTGTATTTTGATTTATTAAGTAGATCCAAAAAAATTAAATTCGTGAAAGATTTATATCTTGTCTGAAGTTGGGATATAATATTGTCCTTTATTTCTACAAGAAGGCGCTTATAGTGAGTTTTTAAATCAATATCGAGTAATCTGCGTTTTCGTGGAGGTTCAGCACAATCGTTTATGCTTTCAAAAATGGAATCAAATTTGTTTAGAAAGTCAGTACAAAGCCAAGACTCAAAACACTCGATTTCTCGCTTTGCAACTTCAACATCCGTTTGTTTATTTTGTATTAAATTAAACAATACATCGGTTTTAGCAAAAATCTCGGAAAGCGTGTTCAATATAAAACAAAACTCTTTCCCTTCTAATTTAAGCAATAAACTTTCGGCCATTGAATGTGCGTCATTATCCCATTCTTTTGGATTGCCTAATATTTGGTTAAAAGTTTCAATTATATCTAATCTAGAGTTACAAATAACGTTAATTATTCGTGAATGGTAATGCCAGCGAGTTTCTGATACTCCCGGCATGCGTCGTTTTGCTTTTTGTTTCAAAAGATTTGAACGTTTAGTTGATTTATTGAAAAAGCGCACTACAGTATTTATATTGCCAAAAAAAAACTTTTAACTCAGGTATATTTTCAAGTGATCGGGATAACACCAAATTTAAAACATGTGCGTAGCAAGGAATAAAATTAGCCATTGGACATGCATCGAGGACCTTTTTTTTAACTCCACCTACTTCCCCGGACATAACCGCGGCACCATCGTAAGATTGCCTCACTCACGTCAAAAAAACCAAGAAACCTTTCCTCTATTCCTTCCTCCGATAAGTATCGCAACACGGCACTTAGTTGTTCCCTATGGCTCACGTCTGGTGTTTCATCGATCATAATGGACACAAATCGCGTTTCACTTATTTCAACTTTAATTTCATCTTTAATCACTGCAGCGATACTATGTATCAAATCGTTTTGTATGTCATTTGAAAGACCCGAAAAAAATCGATGTGCACTTGAACACTGTTCTAAATGGGAGTCTATTAATGTGTCATACTTAGATAAGTATAAAATTGTTTCAACATAATTACCACGATTAATAGAATCTTGCTTTTCGTTGTGACCCCGAAATGCTTGTTCCTGTTTGCCTAAAAGAACTACTGTATCTATAAAACGTTCCATTAACTTACGGTTTCCATCAACTTTTTTGTTGTGAGCTTCAAAGGAATTACCTAAGGAGGTTTCAATGCGATTAGTGCCGAATTCGTGCACAGATAAACAGCTTCGAATATGTTTTTCCGTTTTGACATGTTTATTTGCGGAATTAACTAATAGCGTTTTCGATTGGGATACAAAAAGCACTCTTTATACCCTATCCCATAGGGGGTATATTAGTTTTGATACTTAGTTTGTAACATAGAGAAATAATTTTGCTACATATACCTCAAAGTATATGGATCGACTCAGAATCGCTAGCTGAGTCGAATAAGCCATGTCTGTCTGTCCGTCCGTCCGTCCGTCCGTGCGTCTGTCTGTTCGTCAGCGGTTTTTGGGCCTTAAATTTTGAGCTAGGATGATGAAATTTGGTATAGAGGACCCTCGTCCGTGCCACCAGAACAAGTGTAAAAATTTTTGAAATCCGCCCACTGCCACGCCCCCTTTTTAGGAAAACCTTTTTTTTGGCCAAACCGTAAGGAATTTCAAAAAAGTGTCTGAGTAGCATATTTAGACAATCCTAATATCTATATTTCGTTCATACAAAGTTTTTTGCCACGCCCACTTTTTGGGGGCGTTTTTAGTAAAAAACGCTTTTTGTCCAAATTTTAAAACTTTCGAAAAAATTTTTGATGCAAATACTTCCGCAATGGTAATATAAACATTTTGTCTATAGATCAATTGCACCTACGCCCACATTTTGGGGGCGTTTTCTTACAAAAACCATTTGTATACCCCATCCCAAGGCATTAGCAATAGAAATACGTTGTTTGTTGTCGAACCACAAAAGATTTTGATAAACTGTCTGAGCAATATATTGTGACAATGTCATTTTCTGTATTTCATCGCCATAAGGCCTATATTTTGAGGATATTAATTTTAAGGATGGGATGGGATAGGGTATTCAACGATCCGCACAGCGGATTGTAGCCTCTCATATGTTTTTACTCTAGATCTATTTTTTCGTTTTCGATTGGGATACTCTAGAGTACTTTTGAAGAATCTGGATTCCAAGTCAGAGTTACACCAACACGCACCAACACAAAAACATTTAACATCTGACTTAATATGTCAATTTGAAGTTTGCATTTCGCAGTTTGATGATTAAAAAGTGATTTTCGGGGAAAACTATAATTAGAAATTAAAATATTTTTGGATAATCATGTTCTAAAATTCATAAGCTTTGTTTTGACACCAACTCGCCAATGGTTAAGTTTATAAAAAATGCCGCAATGAGTAAAAGAAAATTGCAAATGATGGCTTACATTGATAGCTAATAGCTATAATTGCGGCCTAAAGATAAACCATAAGCTGTCAAATGGCACACTAACACACACAGAAAACCAGAGTAACCTCTTTAATGTTCGATTGGGACAGGTAAAATCTGAAATCTGAGAGTAAATCTAAAAATCCCAATCGAAAACGCTATAAATTGTTTATGTCAGCCGTACTGGCTCCAAACACTAGGGGAATTTGAAAAAAGAAGACAAGGAAAGCAAAACATTTTGTTAAGCTTACAACTGCCAGTCAACCAAGTATATTTTTGGTACATGGATGCATTAAAATGCGAAACAAAACCATCCTTGCGCTTATAATCTATTTTCATAGAAGGAGTAGAGCGCCCTTTCTCTATAACTTTTTTTTTTTTAAGAAAATTCAACTTACAAAAAGCATTTTCTTCCTCCAAAAGCAAATCTACCAAACAACAATTTACAGTTAATAATGCCATTATCTCTTAATAATTACTTACTTACTTACTTAAGTGGCGCTACAGTCCGGAATGAACCTGGGCCTCAACCAACATGCCTCTCCAATTAGCCCGGTCCTTAGCTAACTGCCTCCAGTTGCGCACTCCAAGTTGGTTGAGGTCGGTTTCCACTTGTGCGCGCCACTTAAGGCGAGGTCTTCCTCTACTGCGTCCGACGTCTGGCTGGGAATCGAAGACTCTGCGAGCCGGAGTATTGGTGTCCATTCGTTCTACATGTCCTAACCATCTTAAACGTCCAATGCGGAGTTTTTTGACCAGGGGCATGTCGCTGTACAGCTCGTATAGTTCTTGGTTGAATCTTCGTCTCCATAGCCCGTCAACGCAAACGGGACCGAAGATTTTCCGAAGAATTTTCCTCTCGAATCTACCAAGGATTTCTTCATCCGCTTTTGATACGGTCCATGCTTCAGCGCCGTAGAGCAGGACTGGGATGATCAGGGTCTTATATAGGATCTCCTTAGTAGTTCGAGTGAGGGCTTTACTACTAAATTGCCTTCTTAGCCCGAAGAAACAGCGGTTGGCAAGAGTAATTCTTCGTTTAATTTCTGACGAGATGTTGTTGTCAGAGTTAATAGCGGAGCCGAGGTAGACAAAGTCCCGTACTACCTCAAAGTTATATCTGTCAATGGTGACGTTCTGTCCAATTCGTCGATGTTGTGTGTCCTTTCGTGTTGACAGCATATACTTAGTCTTACCCTCATTTACTGCTAAACCTATTTTCGCCGCTTCCTTCTCTATACTAGCAAACGTGGCTATGACATCACGTTGAGTCCTACCAATGATGTCAATATCGTCAGCGTATGCTAGTAGTTGCACCGACTTTTGGAAAATTGTGCCTCTGGTGTTGGCTTTGGAGTTTTGCACAATTCTCTCAAGAATCAGATTAAAGAAGTCACATGACAGCGCATCGCCTTGCCTAAATCCTTTTTTGGTATCGAATGTGTCGGTGAGGTCGTTTCCGACCCTGATGGAGCACCGAGAATTCTCCATCGTCATCCTACACAAACGGACGAGTTTGGGCGGTATACCAAAACTAGACATGGCTCTGTACAGTTCGTCTCTATAAATGCTGTCATATGCGGCTTTGAAATCGATGAATAGGTGGTGGGTATCGATTTGGACTTCTTGAGTTTTTTCCAGGATCTGCCGAAGTGTGAAAATTTGATCGGTTGTGGACTTTCCTGGCCTAAAACCACACTGATAAGGGCCAATCAGGTTGTTGGTAAACGGTTTCACATATTACGGCAGATAGGATCTTGTAGGCGATGTTGAGGAGACTTATGCCTCTGTAGTTGGCGCAGTTCAGAGGGTCTCCTTTTTTGTGGATCGGGCAAACGATGCTGAGGTTCCATTCTTCAGGCATATTTTCAACCGACCAGATTTGGCTTATGAGTTGGTGGATGTTACTTACCAAGTCATCTCCGCCGGCCTTATAGAGCTCAGCGGGAAGGCCGTCATTTCCGGCAGCCTTATTAAGCTTGAGTTTAGATATTGCTATCCTCACTTCACTCAGGTCGGGTGGTTGGCAGTTTTCGCTGTCGTTGCCAATATTGAATGGTTCGTTCTGCCTGACAGCGGAATGTTGTTCGTCATCGCCGTTTAACAGTCTGCAGAAGTGGTTCTTCCATATCCTCAGCATCGACTGTGTCTCAACTACAATATTTCCTTGTTCATCTCGACAGGATTCTGTTCGAGCCTTGTATCCTTGGCTTTGACGCTTTACACTTTGGTAAAACTTGCGAACATCGTTCCTGGAGTGGCACCTCTCTATATCCTCGATCGCGCGCTTTTCTTGCTCTTTTTTCTTCTTGCTGAAAAGCCGATGTTCTTCCCTTCTTCTTTGCCTATAGAGCTCAATGGCAGCTCTCGTCTTCACCTGCAGCTTAGCCTTGTAGGCCTCGTTCTTGGCTGCGAGCATCTGTCGGCATTCCTCATCAAACCAGGGGTTTCTTGCTGGTGGGCGCGAGAAACCTAGCACATCAGTTGCGGCTGATCTAATGGCCTGTTGGCATCGTTGCCATTGCTCTTCGACATTCGATGCTGGTGGTATGGTGTTAATCGAGAGGTTAAGGGATACGCGTTGTGCGAAGCTCTTGGCGGTCTCTTGCGATTGCAGTCTTCCGACATTCAATTTTTTCACAGTATTTCTGGATTGTTGTGGCATGGTGGATATCCGCATTCCTACCTTGGCTGCTACAAGGTAGTGATCCGAGTCGATGTTAGCTCCTCGGAAAGTTCGGACATCCAAAATACTGGATGCGTGCCTCTTATCTATCGCAATGTGATCAATTTGGTTGACCGTTCGTTGATCTGGAGACCGCCATGTCCCCTTATGGATATCGAGGTGAGGAAACCGTGTGCTGGCTATAGTGGCATTTCGTTCCGTAGCGAAATCAATTAGCCTAAGTCCGTTACCAGACGTGTTGTCGTGTAGGCTTTGTTTTCCGACAATACTTCTAAAGATGTCTTCTCTTTGCGTTAAAATCTCCCAGCACGATTTTAACATCGTACTTCGGTAGTCGCTCATAGGTTTTGTCGAGGAGCTCGTAGAAGCAATCCTTAGCTATATCATCTTTTTCTTCCGTCGGAGCGTGAGCGCATATAAGGCTTATGTTGGCGAATTTGGCCTTGATGCGGATTGTTACTATGCGTTCGCTAATGTCTTGGAAACATAAGATTTCTTGCCTAAGTCTGGCACTTATAACAAATCCGCATCCGAATAGTCGCTGTTTCTGCTCACTATAACACGGTCCGTAGTATACGTCACAGTTTTTCATCCTCTTTTTGCCCGGCCCATCCCATCGTATTTCCTGGATGGCAGTAATGTCTGCTTTGTAGCAGTTTAGGGCTTCCGCTAGTTGTTCGCCTGCACCTCTCCTGTTTAATGTTCTCACATTCCAGGTGCAGATACGAACGTCGTTGTCCTTTTTTCGTTTAGCAGGGTCGTCAACAATAAAATCCGTCCTTTCCGAGGCTATTGGTTGCTTCGTAACCATGTTTTTTTTTCTGTGGGTGGGTAGTTAACCCAAAGCACAACCCCCAACCTGGAGGGCCCTCTTAATATTTATAATATAATTAGCTATTTGAAATTATCTGAATTCAACTGAAAATACCACAATTTAAAATTTTCACACTTTTCACTGTTTTAAATTTCTTTTTTATTGCACATCAATAATTACACTCAAAATTTTCTTTAAGTTACGCATCGCAATCTGCTTCATAACTAATTTTTTCCAACAGAAATAATCTAAAAGAAAAGACAAAATTCACCAATAAGTCGTTGAACATCGGGTTATTTTTTTGCATAAACAGAGAGGAGTCAAACACGGTGAACGATAAAGGGAAAACAAGGAAAGAAAACCAATTTGTTCTAGCTAGCCAGATATTTTATAACACGGCGTTTGTGGGGTTACACTTTGCTTTGTTTTGCTAGCGCTTTGCAGTTGTCTTTCTTATGGGCTATGAAATATGTGGAGTATGGGATAGAGAATAACCATGCAATGATGTGTGTATGTGTGTGCGTAAAGCAGTAGAACGATATGAAAGCGGATGACTTGCAGCAGGTTGAGGGGTTGTTGATAGAATTTGTGGCTTGCGTGTGCTGTGCAGGTGTGGGAAACACAAATATTGTGTTTATATGGGGATATTAAGATTCATGTTGCTTGTTTTATTGGTACATTGTTGAAAAGTAGAATTTCAAAAGGTAACTCGGTAGGAATCGAGTTATATGGACGCCTCGCCACTGAAGCGTACCCATTAATCGCCACGGCGCTTGAACGCTTTTCCCTGCGCCATTTTGTTTATTATTTATGGCACATCGCAGCCGGGAACATTTCGAGGATGACGATAAATTATCCGCAGAAGCCGACCTAATGCCGGAAATTAATTAGTCTCGGTATCTGTGCCAATACCGCACTTTTCTAGTTTGAGAGCAGGACCCACAAATAAATGCGAATAGAGAAAACCAATGTCGCTATTTAACATGTTGACACAAATGCCTTCGTCGCAAGCTTCACGCGGCGGCGCGCGCAATCGCTCGCAGTTGCAACCAGCAGCGCGTTAAATACGATCTTTTGATGAATCGATGACAATTTAATATACCCTATCCCATAGGGGTTATTAGTTTTGATACATAGTTTGTATCATAGTTTCCTATAAATACCATTTGTGTAACCTACCCCATACCATATGCAGGAGAAACGCGTTGTTTTTTGTCGGACTATAAAAGATTTTGATAACCTGTCTGAACAATATGTTGTGACAACCTCATTTTCAATACTTTATGGCCATAAAGACCACAGTTTCGGGATATTAATTTTAAAGGTGGTATGGGATAGATTATTAAACGATCCGCACAGCGGATTGTAGCCTTTTCATATGTTTATACCCTATCCCATAGGGGTATATTAGTTTTGATACATAGTTTATAACATAGAGAAATAATTTCGCTAGATATACCTTAAGCTGAGTCGATTTAGCCATGTCTGCCCGTTCTTTGTTTCTCCCAGCAGTACAAGTGGAAACATTTTGGAAATCCGCCCACTGCCACGCCCCCTTTTTAGAAAAACGTAGTTTTTGACCAAACCATAAGAGATTTTGAAAATGTTTTTGAACAACATATTTAGACAATCTGGATATCTGTATTTCTTTCATATATAATTTTTTGCCACTCCGACTTTTTGGGGCGTTTTTAATAAAAAAAAGTTTTTCTGTCAAATTTTGAAATTTTCGAAAAAACTTTCGATGCAGAATCATTAGTTATATGAATATGAACATTTCGTTTTAACCCACGCCCACTTTTAGGGGGCGTTTTTGTATAAAAACCATTTTTATACACTAACCCATAACATATGCAGGAGAAAAACCTTGTCTTTTGTAGGACCGTAAAATTTATTGTGACAATGTCATTTTCAGTATTTAATCCCCATCGTGTTTTAAGGCATGTCTACATTTTGGGGATATTAGTTTTACAGATGGGATGGGATAGGGTATTCAACGATCCGCACAGCGGAATATAGCCTTCTCATATGATTTTAAAAAAAATCAATGCAGAATCGTTGGTAATATTATTATAAACATTTCGTTTATCCCATCCTGTAGCGTATTAAATGATCCGCACAGCGGAATGCAGCCTTCTCATATGTTTTTTATACCCTATCCCATAGGGGTATATTAGTATTGATACATAGCTTGTAACATAGAGAAATAATTAAGCTACATATACCTCAAAGTATATAGATCGACTCAGAATCGATAGCTGAGTCGATTTAGCCATGTCTGTCCGTCCTTTTTTTCTCCCAGCAGTACAAGTGGAAACATTTTGGAAATCCGCCCAACGCCACGCCCCCTTTTTAGAAAAACGTAGTTTTTGACAAAACCATAAGAAATTTTGAAAATGTTTTTGAACAACATATTTAGACAATCTGGATATCTGTATTTCTTTCATATATAATTTCCTATAAATACCATTTGTGTAACCTACCCCATACCATATGCAGGAGAAACGCGTTGTTTTTTGTCGGACTATAAAAGATTTTGATAACCTGTCTGAACAATATGTTGTGACAACCTCATTTTCAATACTTTATGGCCATAAAGACCACAGTTTCGGGATATTAATTTTAAAGGTGGTATGGGATAGATTATTAAACGATCCGCACAGCGGATTGTAGCCTTTTCATATGTTTATACCCTATCCCATAGGGGTATATTAGTTTTGATACATAGTTTATAACATAGAGAAATAATTTCGCTAGATATACCTTAAGCTGAGTCGATTTAGCCATGTCTGCCCGTTCTTTGTTTCTCCCAGCAGTACAAGTGGAAACATTTTGGAAATCCGCCCACTGCCACGCCCCCTTTTTAGAAAAACGTAGTTTTTGACCAAACCATAAGAGATTTAGACAATCTGGATATCTGTATTTCTTTCATATATAATTTTTTGCCACTCCGACTTTTTGGGGCGTTTTTAATAAAAAAAAGTTTTTCTGTCAAATTTTGAAATTTTCGAAAAAACTTTCGATGCAGAATCATTAGTTATATGAATATGAACATTTCGTTTTAACCCACGCCCACTTTTAGGGGGCGTTTTTGTATAAAAACCATTTTTATACACTAACCCATAACATATGCAGGAGAAAAACCTTGTCTTTTGTAGGACCGTAAAATTCATTGTGACAATGTCATTTTCAGTATTTAATCCCCATCGTGTTTTAAGGCATGTCTACATTTTGGGGATATTAGTTTTACAGATGGGATGGGATAGGGTATTCAACGATCCGCACAGCGGAATATAGCCTTCTCATATGATTTTAAAAAAAATCAATGCAGAATCGTTGGTAATATTATTATAAACATTTCGTTTATCCCATCCTGTAGCGTATTAAATGATCCGCACAGCGGAATGCAGCCTTCTCATATGTTTTTTATACCCTATCCCATAGGGGTATATTAGTATTGATACATAGCTTGTAACATAGAGAAATAATTAAGCTACATATACCTCAAAGTATATAGATCGACTCAGAATCGATAGCTGAGTCGATTTAGCCATGTCTGTCCGTCCTTTTTTTCTCCCAGCAGTACAAGTGGAAACATTTTGGAAATCCGCCCAACGCCACGCCCCCTTTTTAGAAAAACGTAGTTTTTGACAAAACCATAAGAAATTTTGAAAATGTTTTTGAACAACATATTTAGACAATCTGGATATCTGTATTTCTTTCATATATAATTTTTTGCCACTCCCACTTTTTGGGGCGTTTTTAATAAAAAACCTTTTTCGGTCAAATTTTAAAATTTTCGAAAAAATCTTTCGATGCAGAATCATTAGTAGTATGAATATGAACATTTCGTTTTAACCCACGCCCACTTTTTGGGGGCGTTTTTATATAAAAAACATTTTTATACACCCACCCGTAACATATGCAGGAGAAAAACCTTGTCTTTTGTAGGATCGTAAAATTTGTTGTGACAATGTCATTTTCTATATTTAATCCCCATCGCGTTTTCAGCCATGTCTACATTTTGGGGCTATTAGTTTTTTTTTTATATAAAAACCATTTTTATACACCCACCCATAACATATGCAGGAGAAAAACCTTGTCTTTTGTAGGACCGTAAAATTTGTTGTGACAATGTCATTTTCTATATTTAATCCCCATCGTGTTTTCAGCCATGTCTACATTTTGGGGCTATTAGTTTTACAGATGGGATGGTTAGGGTATTCAACGATCCGAACAGCGGAATTTAGCCTTCTCATATGATTTTAAAAAAAATTCAATGCAGAATCGTTGGTAATATTAATTTGAACATTTCGTTTATCCCATCCTATAACGTATTAAATGATCCGCACAGCGGAATGTAGCCTTCTCATATGTTTTTATACCCTATCCCATAGGGGTATATTAGTTTTGATACATAGCCTGTAACATAGAGAAATAATTAAGCTACATATACCTCAAAGTATATAGATCGACTCAGAATCGATAGCTGAGTCGATTTAGCCATGTCTGTCCGTCCTATTTTTCTCCCAGCAGTACAAGTGGAAACATTTTTGAAATCCGCCCACTGCCACGCCCCCTTTTTAGAAATACGTAGTGTTTGGCCAAACCGTAAGGAATTTTGAAAAAGTGTTCGAAAAACATATTTAGAGAATCGCAATATCTATATATTGGTTATAAATAGTTTTTTGCCACGCCCACTTTTTAGGGGCATTTTCAGTAAAAAACTTTTTCCGATCAAATTTTAAGATTTTTAGAAAAATTTTCGATGCAGAATGGTTGGTAATATTAATATAAACATTTCGTCTAAAGACTATTTTAACCCACTCCCACTTTTTGGGGGCGTTTTTATATAAAAAACATATGAGAGGCTACAATCCGCTATGCGGATCGTTGAATACCCTATCCCATCCCATCCTTTAAATTAAAATCCTCAAAGTATAGGCCTTATGGCGATGAAATACAGAAAATGACATTGTCACAATATATTGCTCAGGCAGTTTCTCAAAATCTTTTGTGGTTCTATTGCTAATGCCTTGGGATGGGGTATACAAATGGTTTTTGTAAGAAAACACCCCCAAAATGTGGGCGTAGGTGAAAATGATCTTTGGACAAAATGTTTATATTACTATTGCGGAAGTATTTGCATCAACATTTTTTCGAAAGTTTTAAAATTTGGACAAAAAGCGTTTTTTACTAAAAACGCCCCCAAAAAGTGGGCGTGGAAAAAAACTTTGTATGAACGAAATATAGATATTAGGATTGTCTAAATATGCTGCTCAGACACTTTATTGAAATTCCTTACGGTTTGGCCAAAAAAAAATTTTTCTAAAAAGAGGGCGTGGCAGTGGGCGGATTTCAAAAATTTTTACACTTGTTCTGGTGGCACGGACGAGGATCCTATATACCAAATTTCATTATCCTAGCTCAAAATTTAAGGGCCAAAAATCGGTGACGAACAGACCGACGGACGGACGGACGGACAGACAGACATGGCTAATTCGACTCAGCTAGCGATTCTTAGTCGATCCATATACTTTGAGGTATATGTAGCAAAATTATTTCTCTATGTTACAAACTAAGTATCAAAACTAATATACCCCCCTATGGGATAGGGTATAAAAACATATGAGAAGGCTACAATCCGCTGTGCGGATCGTTGAATACCCTATCTGTCACCACTTGTGACGTTAATAATTTCATTTAAGAAAACACAGACGTATTTTGATAGCTTCTTTACTTTTATTTTAGAAAAATGGTATTCACACTCAAAAATTTCGTCTGCTTCCCTCGTAAAAAAAAGGTTGTGCGTTCAAAGGTAGCAATGGGTGCGTTCGCGCTCACATTATCAGGATGTGTTCATTCCGTCACATTTTTGAATTCGTTATCGACGACAGTCCCCCCTGGTATGGCGATGGAGGTCGGCTTACCACCTTGCAAGTCGAGAACGGCTATCTTTACTGCTGGACGTATATAAATTCCGCTGCTTGTCTGAACAGTAACTTTCCTTACTTGTCCATCACTGCTAAGAGTCCGATCTAGTATTCTTCCCTTGGGCCATAGATTTCTTGGGTTGGAGTCGTCGACTACGATCACAATGTCCCCGACTTCAATGGGCTTTGCTGGTACACACCACTTTGATCTGCGAGTTAATGTTGGAAGGTATTCCTTCAACCAACGCTTCCAAAACCGGTTTGCATACTGTTGAGCCTTCATCCAGTCTTTTCTCTGTAGAGCTCCATCATCGGTACGAATGCTGTCGGGTTTGTGTCCGTCAGATGTTCCCAGCAAGAAATGGTTCGGGGTTAAGGCCTCGTCGCTTTGTTTCTCCAATGGTATATATGTGAGTGGGTGACAATTAATAGTTCGTTCCACTTCAAGCATCATGGTATAAAGCAGCTCATCAGATGGGTTGCGGGTCGGTATAAACTCCTTAAGGACCTTTTTGACTGTTTGGACCATCCTCTCCCAACTGCCTCCCATATGGGGTGAAGAAGGCGGAATGAAACATCACTTCGTAGCTGGACTGGAAAATTTATCTGCAAGATCAGACTGGATTCGCATAGCCTCTTGAATTTCGTTATGTGCGCCATGGAAATTCGTTCCATTATCGCTATGGAACTCCAAAGGGATCCCGCGGCGTGCCATAAAACGTTTGATAGCCATAATACACGAATCACTGGATAAACTGGCTGCTATCTCGATGTGGATGGCTCGCGTTGTCATGCATGTAATCAAAACTCCCCAACGTTTTTCAGACCTTCGACCAATCGTCACAGTCATTGGGCCAAAATAGTCTATACCTGAGTACGAGAACGGACGACAAAATGTTGCGAGTCTAGCGGGGTTGAGACTTCCCATCAGTGGTGGCTGCGGTTGAGCCCGTTGGTTTTTGCATCGCTGGCAGTTTCTTATCACCACCTTAACAGCAGCACGCATGTTGGGTATCCAAAATCGTTGACGCAACTCATTAACGACCGTCTCGTATTGCTGGTGATGGAACTTTTCATGTGTATTTTGTATAATGAGGCGACAAATGTGATGATTGCGTGGTAACAGGATTGGGCGCTTGACATCAAATGGTACTCCAGAAGCCGCATCAATTCGTCCACGTGCTCGCATCACACCGTTGTCGTCTAAATATGGTAATAGCTGATAGATGGAACTGCTCTTCTTCAGAATATTGGTTCTCGAAAGCATCATTATTTCGTTGGCGTAAGTATCAAGTTGAGCTTGACGATATAGGTACATCTCTGCATCTTTATACTCTTCTTTGGTGAAATGACCGATTCGTTTTGGAATTTCTTGAATAGAACAGCGAATGTTATTAATAAATCGAAAAACATATACCTGAGATCGCAATAATCGCATCCAGCTTGAGAAACGTGTGACATCAATCGCACCCTCTGATTTCAGCTCATGGACAAAATGATGCGGTCGTATTTCTTCTTCGGAGGTCGTCTGGTAGCTTGTGGTATCAGGAGGCCATTCCGTTTCAGCCAGCATTAAGAATCCAGGACCTTTAAACCAGCGGCTGGATGACTCGAATTTTGGATATTTCTGCCACTTTGTCCCTTCATCCGCTACATTTAACATCGTTGGAATATATCGCCAATCTGCCACACTAGATGATTCTAATATTTCAGCTACACGAAAGGTTACAAATTGACGATAGTTGCGGTGATTAGCCCGGATCCAGCACAACACCGTTTTTGAGTCCGACCAAAATACCCTCCTCGAAATCATAACTGAGTGACCTTTAGTTATGGAGTTGGCTAGTCGCACACCCAGCCTCGCTGCCTCCAGTTCCAAACGCGGTATCGATACTAATTTCAACGGCGCTACTCTTGTTTTGGCCCCCACCAAACTACAATTTACTCTGTTCTTAATTCTGCAACGAAAGTATGCCACAGCTGCAAACGCGTTCTTGCTGGCGTCCACGAAAATATGTAACTCGGTAATAATATCTTCTTTAAACTGCATGTTGGTTAAATAAGACCTGGGAACCTTTAAAGTCTCGATCTCGTTTAACAATTGAATCCACTTGCACCATCGGTTGAAATGTTCATCACTTATTTGATCGTCCCAGCCGATTTTATCTCTCCACAGATTTTGGAGCATTATTTTAAGGTAAATCAGAAAGTTCGCAATAAGTCCCAGTGGGTCATATATACTCATAAGAATGCGCAGTACTTCCCTTTTCGTCGGCTTCTGACTGCCACTCAAGATTTGTTCGTTGCTTGCGTTTCTTCCAACGACAAATGTGAAGCAATCTGTAGAAGTGCACCACCACATGCCTAGAACTTTATCGGCTTCGATGTCAGATCCCATGTTAAGATTGTACTTGCCCTTCTCTTCATCGCCTCCCAACTCGCTGACAACTCTTGATGAATTAGAAATCCATTTTCCAATTTCGAAACCGCCGCGCTGGTGAATCCATTTTACTTCCTTTCCCAATTGAATCGCCTGTTCCACAGTGTCTACGGAGTCCAGAAAATCGTCCACATAATGGTTTTTGATAATAGACGTTACTGCTCTTGGATATTGATCCTCGAAGCCAAGGGCGTTTTTATTTTTCACAAATTGTGCACAACTTGGAGAGCATGTGGCCCCAAACGTCATTACCTGCATAACATATATATCAGGATTCATTTCAGATTCATTTTGATTCCAAAGAAAGCGCTGTGAATGTTGATCTTCATCATTTATACGGATTTGGTGGTACATCTCACGTATGTCACCGCAGATCGCAATCCCTCTTTCCCTGAATCGATGTAGAATACCAAGTAGTGAAGACAACTGGTCGGGTCCTTTTAAAAGTACGGAGTTTAAAGAAATTCCTTTTACCTTCGCAGCGGCATCCCAAACGATCCTGGTTTTGCCTAGCTTGTTTGGGTTGACAACCGGGAAAATCGGCAAATACCAGACGCGAGGATGATGTTGTTTTAATTCTACTTGCGTCAACTTTCGAATGTATCCCTTTGTTATATAGTCTTCCAGTTGCCTCTTTAGGTTTCCCTTCAATGCAGGATTCCGATTCAGCCTCATTTGCAAACATTGATATCGTCTAACAGCCATGGGAAGACTATCTGGCAATTCTACTCCATCATACTTCCATAACAAGGAAGTTTCGAAGCGCTCGCCTTTGCGCACGGTCTCTTTTTCCATCAGCTGACAAGCACGTTGATCTTCTGGTGACATCATTGATTGTGGTGAACTCGCTGCTACACCGAGACTATCAAGCGAGAAATATGTCTTCATCATGTCGTGTAGTTGAGCGTCTGACTGACAGTCACATTCGCGAAAGCTATGGAATACATGAGTATAATTTGAAGTCATACCTTGGAGTTGACACGGGCCATACAGTGTCCATCCCAGACGAGTTTTGGATGCTATTGGTTCACCATCAGCACCTTCCTTGAATCTTAGCTGCAATCCCAACTTCCAATTATCAAGGCCAATCAACATGCGTGGAGATGCCATCTCATATGAACTTATAGGAAGGCCTTTTAGATACGGATAGCGAGAGATTAGCTTTCTCATACAAATTGATTGGGTCGGAAGATCAAGTGACGCGACGGTTCGAACGTTGGACATGGAAAACTTTTTACTGTGGTTTCTTTCTGCTGCCACTTGCACTGAGACAATCTTTGAGCGATCTTCATTACGATGGAATTTGCCTGTCCATTGCAGACAAAGTTCTTTTGGTTGACCATCCAGTTGGAGCTCATCAGCTAGTGATTCGTCCATCAAGGTGATCGAAGAACCTTCATCGAGAAACACAAATATATTGACTGGACCACCTTTGCCATACACTGTGACTGGTACAATTCTATAAAGTGTACCTTGTCCATTATCGTCGTGCGAATTGCATTGGGCTATCGCGACATTGTTCTCTTCGTATTTGTGCAGTAAACGATGGTGTTTGTATGTGCATCCATTAATCCCGCATGGCGAGTTTCTTTTACACCGAGTACGCAGATGTGAGAAGAGACAAACTCGACAAAGTTTGTTTTGTTTGACTTCATTCCATCTCTCATAAAGGCTAAGGCTGTTAAACTTGCTGCATTCCTCAACTTTGGGACAGTTTTGTTTGCATATACAGCACGACTTCTTTCGATTAGTAGTCTCCATGTTGTGAATACCTACAACACCATGGTGCTTGCCACACTTACCACTAGACTGAGGGGTAGTGGGTATGACGGTGCTTACTGTATTGGCCAGCTGCATTAGCCATTTGCCAAATGTCGCCAAGTTGACATTAGATGTGTTGCACGAATACATTGCCCAGTTCAGTTTAATTTGGGCCGGTAGTTTCTCTATGAGTTCCTGCAATAAAAGAGGATTATTTAAATGCGAAATCATACCACAAACTTCCATTGTTGAGCACAAATTTTCTACCGCCAATGCGAATGACACGATTGACTCAAGCTTCTCAGGTTTTGGATTGGGCTCGTCTCTAACTTTCTGCAACAGTGTCTTGATGATGACTTCTGGATTTCCGTATCTCATTTTCAATGTCTCAATGATACTTGGTACATTGTTTGGAAGAAGCAATCGACTACGGACATCTTCCAAAGCTCTACCTTTTAAACATCTCTGTAGACGGATGAGATTTTCAGCGTGAGAAAATCCTCATGCTACAGTAGTTCCTTCAAAACAGCTAATAAAGATAGGCCAATCCTCTGCCTGTCCACTGAATATTGGGAGCTCTTTTGGTAGAGCTTGTATTGCCGCAATGTGGTTCGAGGTCAACAGAATAGGTTGAAGCTCTTGATAATTAATCTCAGTTTTAGTTGGAAGAGTTGCTGTGATTGAGTTGCAATTGGGAACATTAGAAATAGGAGTAGCACTTGGGGCAGGGCAATAGTACTGATGTTTTATTTCCGGCGCGATATTAGGACTACCTGACACAAGTTTATCGTGAATCCTTGGAGCGGATATATTACCCTCCGAAGCAGGAAGCTGTTGTTTCAGACATGGTTGTTGGAAGCGAGTTTGCTGTACATACATCGTAGAGGCGTTTGCTAATGGACGAGATGCTGTTTGACTTTTTTGGGGCAACTCAGTTGCCACACTGCCATGTTGCTTGCCCGCCTCGTTAGACTGAGCCTGGAGCCAATCATTTACTGACTCCCGTGTTGTACTCACCGAACAATTGGATCTTTCACCATCTTCATGTTCTGAATCTTCATTTATCAATATCTTCAAGCGCTGTTCGAAGTACTCCTTGTCCCGCTGCTGCTGCCGAAGTTGCGACTCCTTTTCTCGTCTCTCCGCCAATGCTTTCTCCTCTTTAAGTAGTTGTAGTTGAAGGCGTACGTGCCGAGATCTTTTTGTATTTATACTACCAGAGTGGGACGGTTGCGGGGATGTGTCATGAGCAGATGGTTTTTTGCTACATACTTCACACATCCAATCGCGTTCATTTACAGATTCATCGACATTAACGCATACAAAGTGAAACCAAAGATCACATGTATCGCACTGGACCATCTCCGGAGTATCTTTTAGATTACATTTCTGGCAAGTAGACGAATCTTCCTTTGTGACGTCTTTTATTTTACGACGTCTAGACGTTTTTGGTGTTTCACCCTCTGCCATTTTTGCAGATGACGTAATACTTATATGTATACTGGTGAAGCCAGAGAATAATTCACCGATGAAATATTTTATTTAATTTATTTTAAAAGAAATTTTTGAGAAATGTCACCACTTGTGACGTTAATAATTTCATTTAAGAAAACACAGACGTATTTTGATAGCTTCTTTACTTTTATTTTAGAAAAATGGTATTCACACTCAAAAATTTCGTCTGCTTCCCTCGTAAAAAAAAGGTTGTGCGTTCAAAGGTAGCAATGGGTGCGTTCGCGCTCACATTATCAGGATGTGTTCATTCCGTCACGTTTTTGAATTCGTTATCGACGACACTATCCAATCCTATCCATAAAACTAGAATCCACAAAAAAGTGGGCATGGCTAAAAACACGATGTGGATAAAATAAAAAAAATGATATAGTGACAACAAATTCCTCAGGCTGCTTACAAAACACTTTTACGGTTCTACAAAAGACAATGTTTTCTCCTGTATATGTTATGGGGTAGTGTATAAAAATGGTTTTTATATAAAAACGCCCCCAAAAAGTGGGCGTGGGTTAAAATGGTATAAAGACGAAATGTTCATATTAATAATGTTAATGATTCTGCATCAAAAATTTTTTCGAAAAATTTAAAATTTGACCGAAAACAGTTTTTTATTGAAAACGCCCCCAAAAAGTGGGCGTGGCAAAAAACTTTATATGAACGAAATATAGATATTACGATTCTGTAAATATGCTGTTCAGACACTTTTTTAAAATTCTTTACGGTTTTGCCAAAAATTACGTTTTTCTAAAAAGGGGGCGTGGCAGTGGGTGGATTTCAAAAATGTTTACACTTGTTCTGGTGACTCGGACAAGGATTCTATATACCAAATTTCATTATCCTAGCTCAAAATTTAAGTCCGAAAAATCCGTGACGAACAGACAGACGGACGGACGGACGGACGGACGGACGGACAGACAGACATGGCTAATTCGACTCAGCTAGCGATTCTGAGTCGATCCATATACTTTGAGGTATATGTAGCAAAATTATTTCTCTATGTTACAAACTATGTATCAAAACTAATATACCCCCCTATGGGATAGGGGATAATGATATAGTGACAACAAATTCTTCAGACTGCTTACAAAACACTTTAACGGTTCTACATAAGACAAGGTTTTCTCTTGCATATGTTATGGGGTAGTGTATAAAAATGGTTTTTATATAAAAACGCCCCCAAAAAGTCGGCGTGGGTTAAAATGGTATATAGACGAAATGTTCATATTAATAATGTTAATGATTCTGCATCAAAATTTTTTTCGAAAAATTTAAAATTTGACCGAAAACAATTTTTTATTGAAAACGCCCCCAAAAAGTGGGCGTGGCAAAAACTTTATGTGGACGAAATATAGATATTAATATTGTCTAAATATGTTGTTCAGAAACTTTTTTAAAATTCCTTACGGTTTGGTCAAAAACTGAGTTTTTCTTAAAAGGGGGCGTGGCAGTGGGCGGATTTCAAAAATTTTTACACTTGTTCTGTAGGCAGAGACGAGGATCCTATATACCAAATTTCATTATCCTAGCTCAAAATTTAAGGCCTAAAAATCGGTGACGTACAGACGGACGGACGGACGGACGGACGGACGGACGGACAGACAGACATGGCTTAATCGACTCAGCTAGCGATTCTGAGTCGATCCATATACTTTGAGGTATATGTAGCAAGATTATTTCTCTATGTTACAAACTAAGTATCAAAACTAATATACCCCTATGGGATAGGGTATAAACATTTTTAAACATATACATAACATATGCAGGAGAAAACCTTGTCTTTGTGGAACCGTAAAAGTGTTTGATAAGCAGTATGAACAATTTGTTGTCACAATGTCATTTTCTGTATTTAATCCACATCCTGTTTTAAGCCATGTCCACTCTTTGGGGATTTTAGTTTTACAGATAGGATGGGATAGGGTATTCAACGATCCGCACAGCGGATTGTAGCCTTCTCATATGTTTACCATTTAGCAATGAAAACAACGCTCTGAATATACCCTAACCCATAGGGGTATATTAGTTTTGATACATAGTTTGTAACATAGAGAAATAATTGAGCTAGATATACCTCAAAGTATATGGATCGACTCAGAATCGCTAGCTGAGTCGATTTAGCCATGTCTTTCCGTCCGTCCGTCTGTCGTCACCAGTTTTGGGGCCTTAAAATTTGAGCTAGAATTATAAAATTTGGTACACCTGCTCTTTGTTGCTCCTAGCAGAACAAGTGGAAACATGTTAGAAATCCGCCCACTGCCATGCCCCCTTTTAAGAAAAACGTAGTTTTTGGCCAAACCATAAGGAATTTTGAAAAAGTGTTCGAAAAACATATTTAGAGAATCACAATATCTATATTTCGTTTATATAAAGTTTTTTGCCACTCCCAATTTTTGGGGGCGTTTTTATTAAAAAAAACGTATTTTGGTACATTTTTAAAACATTTGCAAAAACTTTCGATGCAAGATAATTGTATGTGATAATATGAACATTTCGTCTATACATTATTTTAAACCGCGCCCGCTTGTTGGGGGCGTTTTCTTACAAAACTGTTTGTATACCCAACCCCACAGTATAAGCAATAGAAAACGTTGTTTTTTATCGAACCATAAAAGATTTTGATAAACTGTCCGAACAATTTCATGTGACAAAGTCGTTTTCCATATTTCGATTTTCTTCAAACTTCGTATCTAGGTTTTTATTTTAGTCATAATTCTAGGCCATTTTTTTACATTTAGCTTTTATATTAAGGGTACCTGCTGTTCTATACTAGGGGAGTATAGAATTAAAAGTTTGTCGGTCTAAGTAGGCGACTCAAACAATCCCGATCAAAAGAGGTCAATTTGGCGAATTGGCACGTAATGATCTTACATGGGTTGAGGGAAAAAGAAAACGTTAAAAAAAACGTTTTATGTTATAAAAAATTCGGTTTATTGTTACTCGTAAAGTGATCTTGGTAGAGTGAGTTGTATTCGGCTATTTTACCATCGAAATCTCGGTTCGTATGTGCAAAAGCCCTATGCAATTAACAGCTGTTATTTGTTTTTGGTCATTGACCTTACACAAATATTATTTTCTATTACTAACACGAACAATGCATCAATACATAAACATTATTCTCTTTGAGTTTACATTCGAACAATGCCCCACTATACCAATGGTGATGTGACTGAGAAAGTCCTTCCTTCTCCATTGCAATCGCCCATCATTGAATTTAAGGTTCTATCATTTGCCTAATTGGTTAGTGACACCAACTATGCACCTTCTTAATGTGTCTGTTACTAGTTGGAGAAGAGAAGAGCAGTATTAGCATTCTACCGTATTGCATTGACACATTTGACAGTTGCGCGTGGTTTGTTGTCGTAATCGGTTGTGCGCGAAGCCTTTCGATTTTTGTACCATATCCCATAGGGGTATATTAGTTTTGACATTAAGTTTGTAACATACAGAAATAATTTCGATAGATATACCTCAAAGTATATGGATCGATTCAGAACCGCTAGCTGAGGCGATTAAGCCATGTCTGTCTGTCCGTCCTTCCGTCCGTCTGTGTGTCGCTGATTTTTTGGGCTTTAAATTTTGAGCTAGAGTGTTGAAATTTGGTATATAGACTCTCTGGCAGACGAAGCAGAACAAGTGTAAACATTTTTGAAATCAGCCCACTGCCACGCCCCCCTTCTCGAAAAACGTAGTTTTTAGTCAAACTGTAATTAATTTCTTATAAAAACCATTTGTATACCCCATCCCAAGGCATAAGCAATAGCAATACGTTATTTTTTGTCGAACCACAACAGGTTTGATTAACTGTCTGAACAATATGTTGCGACAATGTCATTTTCTGTATTTCATGGCCATAAAGCCTACATTTTGAGGATATTAGTTTTAAGGATGGGATGGGATAAGGTATTCAACGATAGCTAGTTACCGGCAATGCGTGGCCTCTGTTAAGAGTGCATAAATTGCCCGTATTCCGGACACTATCTCAAAACATAAACGCGTCCTGACCACGAGTCAAATGTGTCGCGCGCTAATTCGTTATTTCAATTACATTTAAATTTTGAATTTCCATATCTCTTCGCTTAAATATGTTGTTTTAAATGTTTACAATTGAATTTAAGTGTTGAGTGTTGATGATGTTGAGTGTTGGGTACCGACATGCTCCCCGCCTCGGGCCTTTGGTTTTGGTGTCTTGGCCTGGTCCAATTCTTCTTCTGCTGATGTTGTTGTTGTTTTTTGTTATGTTACTTGCGGTCATAGTGTTCTCCTCGTTTGCGTCGATTCCATGTTAACGAGATGCAATTGGATTTGGCATGTAAACGAAAAATCATTAACATGTGCTACTTAATGAATTATACATTATATGCGAATATTAGTGCATTAATAAGGGGTAAGTTTGGTAGTTAAAGGGTTGTTTTGTATTTCATATTATTTCGTGAGTATGTTATTTGTTGTTGTTTTGGAGATTTGTTTGTTTATGTCTATTTACCGCTCGAATGTTTTTTTTGTTGACCTGTAGTTAATAGTTATTATACCCTATCCCGTAGGGGTATATTAGTTTTGATACTTAGTTTGTAACATAGAGAAATAATTTACCTACATATACCTCAAAGTATATGGATCGACTCAGAATCGCTAGCTGAGTCGAATTAGCCATGTCCGTCTGTCCGTCCGTCCGTCCGTCCGTCCGTCTGTCTGTTCGTCACCGAATTTTGGGCCTTAAATTTTGAGCTAGGATAATGAAATTTGGTATATAGTATCCTTGTCCGAGTCACCAGAACAAGTGTAAAAAAATTTTAAATCCGCCCACTGCCACGCCCCTTTTTAGGAAAACGTATTTTTTGTCCAAACCGTAAGGAATTTTAAAAAAGTGTCTGAGGAGCATTTTTGGAGAATCGTAATATCTATATTTCGTCAATATAAAGTTTTTTGCCACGCCCACTTTTTGGGGGCGTTTTTTAAAAAAAAATATTTTTTGGTCAAATTTTAAAATTTTCGAAAAAAAATTTGATTCACAATCATTGGCAGTATTAATACCAACATTTCTTCAATAGACCATTTTAACCCACGCCCACTTTTTGGGGGCGTTTTCTTACAAAAACCATTCGTATGCCCTACCCCAAGGCATTGCAAAGAAAAACGTTGTTTTTTGTCGAACCATAAAAGAATTTGATCAACCTTCGGAACAATATGTTGTAACAACGTCATTTTCAATACTTTATGACCATAAAGACCATATTTTGGGGATATCAATTTTAAGGATGGGATGGGATAGGGTATTGAACGATCCGCACAGCGGATTTTAACCTTATCATATGATTTTTTATACCCTATCCCATAGGGGGGTATATTAGTTTTGACATTAAGTTTGTAACATAGAGAAATAATTTCGATACATATACCTCAAAGTATATGGATCGATTCAGAATCGCTAGCTGAGTCGATTAAGCCATGTCTGTCTGTCCGTCCGTCCGTCCGTCCGTCCGTCCGTCCGTCCGTCCGTCCGTCTGTGTGTCACCGATTTTTGGGCCTTAAATTTTGAGCTAGAGTGTTGAAATTTGGTATATAGACTCTCTGGACGACGAAGCAGAACAAGTGTAAAAATTTTTGAAATCCGCCCACTGCCACGCCCCCTTTTTAGAAAAACTTATTTTTTGGCCAAACCGTAAGGAATTTCAAAAAAGTGTCTTTGCAACTTATGTAGACAATCCTAATATCTATATTTCGTTCATACAAAGTTTTTTGCCACGCCCACTTTTTGGGGGCGTTTTTAGTAAAAAACGCTTTTTGTCCAAATTTTAAAACTTTCGAAAAAATTTTTGATGCAAATACTTCCGCAATGGTAATATAAACATTTCGTCCATAGATCATTTTCACCTGCGCCCACATTTTGGGGGCGTTTTCTTACAAAAACCATTTGTATACCCCATCCCAAGGCATTAGCAATAGAAATACGTTGTTTTTTGTCGAACCACACAAGATTTTGAGAAACTGTCTGAGCAATATATTGTGACAATGTCATTTTCTGTATTTCATCGCCATAAGGCCTATTTTTGAGGATATTAATTTAAAGGATGGGATGGGATAGGGTATTCAACGATCCGCATAGCGGATTGTAGCCTCTCATATGTTTATACCCTATCCCATAGGGGGGTATATTAGTTTTGATACATAGTTTGTAACATAGAGAAATAATTTTGCTACATATACCTCAAAGTATATGGATCGACTCAGAATCGCTAGCCGAGTCGAATTAGCCATGTCTGTCTGTCCGTCCGTCCGTCCGTCCGTCCGTCCGTCCGTCCGTCCGTGTGTCCGTCCGTCCGTCTGTCTGTTCGTCACCGATTTTTGGGCCTTAAATTTTGAGCTAGGATAATGAAATTTGGTATATAGGATCCTTGTCCGAGTCACCAGAACAAGTGTAAAAATTTTTGAAATCCGCCCACTGCCACGCCCCCTTTTTAGAATAACGTAATTTTTGGCAAAACCGTAAAGAATTTTAAAAAAGTGTCTGAACAGCATATTTACAGAATCGTTATATCTATATTTCGTTCATATAAAGTTTTTTGCCACGCCCACTTTTTGCGGGCGTTTTCAATAAAAAACTGTTTTCGGTCAAATTTTAAATTTTTCGAAAAAATTTTTGATGCAGAATCATTAACATTATTAATATGAACATTTCGTCTTTATACCATTTTAACCCACGCCCACTTTTTGGGGGCGTTTTTATATAAAAACCAATTTTTATACACTACCCCATAACATATACAGGAGAAAACCTTGTCTTTTGTAGAACCGTAAAAGTGTTTTGTAAGCAGCCTGAAGAATTTGTTGTCACTATATCATTTTTTTTATTTTATCCACATCGTGTTTTTAGCCATGCCCACTTTTTTGGGGATTCTAGTTTTATGGATAGGATGGGATAGGGTATTCAACGATCCGCACAGCGGATTGTAGCCTTCTCATATGTTAGAAAAAACTTAGTTTTAAGCCAAACCGTAAGGAATTTCAAAAAAGTGTCTGATCCGTATATTTAGACAATCCTAATATCTATATTTCGTTCATACAAAGTTTTTTGCCACGCCCACTTTTTGGGGGCGTTTTTAGTAAAAAACACTTTTTGTCCAAATTTTAAAACTTTCGAAAAAAAATGTTGATGCAAATACTTCCGCAATGGTAATATAAACATTTTGTCTATAGATCATTTTCACCTACGCCCCCATTTTGGGGGCGTTTTCTTACAAAAACCATTTGTATACCCCATCCCAAGGCATTAGCAATAGAAAACCGTTGTTTTTTGTCGAACCACAAAAGATTTTGATAAACTGTCAGAGCAATATATTGTGACAATGTCATTTTCTGTATTTCATCGCCATAAGGCCTATATTTTGAGGATATAAATTTTAAGGATGGTATGGGATAGGGTTTTCAACGATCCGCATAGCGGATTGTAGCCTCTCATATGTTTTTGTTTTGTTTTGCGTTATGCCGACGCACAGTGGGGCAAGATACCCCAAAAACCGGAAACAATTCATGTGATGGGCTAGCTATACTGAAAAATATTTTTTTATGTAAGAATCTTTTATTAGTGCATAGAAAGACCATATTTGACTTTTTAAAGTTATTTTTATTGTTTAACTTATGATTTTTTTTTTAAATTGAAAAAAAAAAAAAAAAAAAAAAAAATAGTTCCGATTTTTTTTGTTATTCATATTTTTAAATTACAAATTATAATTAATATTACAACAAGTAAATACACACACCAAGAAATAACTAAAATTCAGATTCATCTGATAGACAATCACTCTCACTTTCATCGCTGTTCTCAGAACAAAAAACATTAGGAGCAATGATTAAATCGAAAACTTCTTTAGGAAATGATTTAACCTGTATTTTAGGCAATTGCGTGTAGCTTGTTATTAGCGGATCTGATGTTATTAACATTTTATTAAAAACATCTTCATTGCATTTTTGCCGGGAACATTTCCTTGAAAAGCTCTCTCGATATTTTTTGAAGTCTTTGTTCCTGGCTTCCTGCGCTTCTTCAAAGAGTTGGCCTATTGGAAGAAGAGCAGCAGAAATAACATCTGGACCATGGATTAGTAGCTAATGTACAGTTGGAGGCATATAATACCACGGATAAATATTGACAAAGTATTTGGCAGTATCCAGTGTAAATACTCTGAACTTTTCAGTATTTATATCATAGCCACTTGAAATGGCTACCAGTACAACATGCAGTTTTTCAATCAATGTCTTATCGACACCCAAGATTTCAGATGCCACATCTGCGTTGCTAAAAAATTATAACAGCAGCTCTTCAATATTATTAAAGTCCTTGGAACATGCACCGCAGATATAACAACGCTGAGATGGAGACGGTATCTGTCAAAGCGTTACAAACTTCTCTGTCCACCATTGTAAAGGCGAGTTTATGTGCCACTTCAACAACCTTTTCTGCAACGTTAACTTTTGAATGGCAAAGACTCTGAATTTGAGCATCTGAGCTTTTCAGATACCGAAACTTGAGCTGATTCTTTCGTATATACAAATTTTATTGGACGGCAGTAACTGGTTGAAGAAGGTCTAGGATTTTGCCATATTACAGCTTTTTCTTCTGTCGAGTTCGTTGTTGTTCTTTATGGAACACATTTTTATAATTAATTGCACGCTGAGGTGAACGCACTAGGTCCTCTACTAATTTTGATGCAACTGGATGACCTGCTGCTCGTAGATTTACCTTTGTCGCAAATCCTAATTGCAAAGTTGACAGCTCCTTTCGCATTGCTTCTGTTTTGAATCGTTTGCTTCTATCGCCGCTTTCTTCAAACGGCTTTTCTGGGCGGCCGCCTCGCTGTTTTGGCGGAGTTGCTTTATCCAAGAGTTTGAAGGCTATTGATGTATGCAACCAAATCTCATTTTCTTTTTTAAAACGAATTTCATTCTTAGCTTTTTCTCTAAATCTTATTCTAAATTGCGATATTGTATGCTGGAGTTCTTTAACATTTATATTGTGGTGGGCTTCAAGGTGTATCTCCAAAAAATTAAATTTTTGTTCTAGGGTTTGAAGCCCCGATTCCTTCATAAGGTAAAACAGCTCCATACTTGTATAAAACACAACATTTGAATGCGAACCTACACGAAAATAAGAACTTTTTAAGAATATGTGTGAATTAATACACCACATTTGTTGAAGTGGTGGGTTAGGAAAAACTGAATTAAAAAACATATGAGAAGGCTACAATCCGCTGTGCGGATCGTTGAATACCCTATCCCATCCTATCCATAAAACTAAAATCCCCAAAAAAGGGGGCATGGCTAAAAACACGATGTGGATAAATAGAAAAAATGGTATAGTGACAACAAATTCTTCAGACTGCTTACAAAACACATTAACGGTTCTACAAAAGACAAGGTTTTCTCTTGCATATGTTATGGGGTAGTGTATACAAATGGTTTTATATAAAAACGCCCCCAAAAAGTGGGCGTGGGTTAAAATGGTATAAAGACGAAATGTTCATATTAATAATGTTAATGATTCTGCATCAAAATTTTTTTCGAAAAATTTAAAATTTGACCGAAAACAGTTCTTTATTGAAAACGCCCCCAAAAAGTGGGCGTGGCAAAAAACTTTATATGGACGAAATATAGATATTAATATTGTCTAAATATGTTGTTCAGAAACTTTTTTAAAATTCCTTACGGTTTGGTCAAAAACTGAGTTTTTCTTAAAAGGGGGCGTGGCAGTGGGCGGATTTCAAAAATTTTTACACTTGTTCTGTAGGCAGAGACGAGGATCCTATATACCAAATTTCATTATCCTAGCTCAAAATTTAAGGCCTAAAAATCGGTGACGTACAGACGGACGGACGGACGGACGGACAGACAGACATGGCTTAATCGACTCAGCTAGCGATTCTGAGTCGATCCATATACTTTGAGGTATATGTAGCAAAATTATTTCTCTATGTTACAAACTAAGTATCAAAACTAATATACCCCTATGGGATAGGGTATAAACATATGAGAGGCTACAATCCGCTATGCGGATCGTTGAATACCTTATCCCAACCCATCCTTTAAATTAATATCCTCAAAATATAGGCCTTATGGCGATGAAATACAGAAAATGACATTGTCACAATATATTGCTCTCAAAATCTTGTGTGGTTCGACAAAAAACAACGTATTTCTATTGCTAATGCCTTGGGATGGGGTATACAAATGGTTTTTGTAAGAAAACGCCCCCAAAATGTGGGCGTAGGTGAAAATGATCTATGGACAAAATGTTTATATTACCATTTCGGAAGTATTTGCATCAAAATTTTTTTCGAAAGTTTTAAATTTGGACAAAAAGCGTTTTTTACTAAAAACGCCCTCAAAAAGTGGGCGTGGCAAAAAACTTTGTATGAACGAAATATAGATATTAGTGTTGTCTAAATATGCTACTCAGACACTTTTTTTAAATTCCTTACGGTTTGGCCAAAAATTAAGTTTTCCTAAAAAGGGGGCGTGGCAGTGGGCGGATTTCAAAAATTTTTACACTTGTTCTGGTGGCACGGACGAGGATCCTATATACCAAATTTCATTTTCCTAGCTCAAAATTTAAGGCCCAAAAACCGCTGACGAACAGACAGACGGACGGACGGACGGACGGACAGACAGACATGGCTAATTCGACTCAGCTAGCGATTCTGAGCCGATCCATATACTTTGAGGTATATGTAGCAAAATTATTTCTCTATGTTACAAACTAAGTATCAAAACTAATATACCCCCCTATGGGATAGGGTATAAAAATGGTGTACATATGAGCACCCGTTTTATTTTGTATTGTATACACAAGAAGTCAAGCTATATTGACAAATAAATATCTCCGTGTGGAAACGTGTGGAAATCTACTTTTGCTTTAGCTATTTACGAAATTATCTTTAATATTTTTGAAATTTTAATGCATATACAAAAACAAAAATTGATTTTATAGTTTTTGCATACAACTAAATCCGCAACGTAAGTACATACTTGAAGCTATCGATTCCATATTATTTTTTAACTTTCACGAGATTAAAAGAAAAAACATATGAGAGGCTACAATCCGCTGTGCGGATCGTTGAATACCCTATCCCATCCCATCCTTAAAATTAATATCCTCAAAATATAGGCCTTATGGCGATGAAATACAGAAAATGACATTGTCACAATATATTGCTCAGACAGTTTATCAAAATCTTTTGTGGTTCGACAACAAACAACGTATTTCTATTGCTAATGCCTTGGGATGGGGTATACAAATGGTTTTGGTAAGAAAACGCCCCCAAAATGTGGGCGTAGGTGAAATTGATCTATAGACAAAATGTTTATATTACCATTGCGGAAGTATTTGCATCAAAAATTTTTTCGAAAGTTTTAAAATTTGGACAAAAAGCGTTTTTTACTAAAAACGCCCCCAAAAAGTGGGCGTGGCAAAAAACTTTGTATGAACGAAATATAGATATTAGGATTGTCTAAATATGCTACTCAGACACTTTTTTGAAATTCCTTACGGTTTGGCCAAAAAATAAGTTTTCCTAAAAAGGGGGCGTGGCAGTGGGCGGATTTCAAAAATTTTTACACTTGTTCTGGTGGCATGGACGAGGATCCTCTATACCAAATTTCATTATCCTAGCTCAAAATTTAAGGCCCAAAAACCGCTGACGAACAGACAGACGGACGGACGGACGGACGGACAGACAGACATGGCTTATTCGACTCAGCTAGCGATTCTGAGTCGATCCATATACTTTGAGGTATATGTAGCAAAATTATTTCTCTATGTTACAAACTAAGTATCAAAACTAATATACCCCCCTATGGGATAGGGTATAAACATATGAGAGGCTACAATCCGCTATGCGGATCGTTGAATACCCTATCCCATCCAATCCTTTAAATTAATATCCTCAAAATATAGGCCTTATGGCGATGAAATACAGAAAATAAAATTGTTACAATATATTGCTCAGACAGTTTCTCAAAATCTTTTGTGGTTCGACAAAAAACAACGTATTTCTATTGCTAATGCCTTGGGATGGGGTATATAAATGGTTTTTGTAAGAAAACGCCCCCAAAATGTGGGCGTAGGTAAAAATGATCTATGGACAAAATGTTTATATTACCATTGCGGAAGTATTTGCATCAAAAAATTTTTCGAAAGTTTTAAAATTTGGACAAAAAGCGTTTTTTTACTAAAAACGCCCCCAAAAAGTGGGCGTGGCAAAAAACTTTGTATTAACGAAATATAGATATTAGGATTGTCTAAATATGCTGCTCAGACACTTTTGAAATTTCTTACGATTTGGCCAAAAAATAATTTTTTCTAAAAAGGGGGCGTGGCAGTTAGCGGATTTCAAAAATTTTTACACTTGTTCTGGTGGCACGGACGAGGATCCTGTATACCAAAGTTCATTATCCTAGCTCAAAATTTAAGGCCCAAAAATCGGTGACGAACAGACAGACGGACGGACGGACAGACAGACATGGCTAATTCGACTCAGCTAGCGATTCTGAGTCGATCCATATACTTTGAGGTATATGTAGCAAAATTATTTCTCTATGTTACAAACTAAGTATCAAAACTAATATACCCCCCTATGGGATAGGGTATAAACATATGAGAGGCTACAATCCGCTATGCGGATCGTTGAATACCCTATCCCATCCCATCCTTTAAATTAATATCCTCAAAATATAGGCCTTATGGCGATGAAAAACCGAAAATGACATTGTCACAATATATTGCTCAGACAGTTTCTCAAAATCTTTTGTGGTTCGACAAAAAACAACGTATTGTTATTGCTAATGCCTTGGGATGGGGTATACAAATGGTTTTTGTAAGAAAACGCCCCAAAAATGTGGGCGTAGGTGAAAATGATCTATAGACAAAATGTTTATATTACCATTGCGGAAGTATTTGCATCAAAATTTTTTTTCGAAAGTTTTAAAATTTGGACAAAAAACGTTTTTTTACTAAAACGCCCCCAAAAAGTGGGCGTGGCGAAAAACTTTGTATGGACGAAATATAGATATTATGATTGTCTAAATATGTTGCTAACACACTTTTTTGAAATTCCTTACGGTTTGTCTTAAAACTACGTTTTTTCTAAAAGGGGGCGTGGCAGTGGGCGGATTTTAAAATTTTTTACACTTGTTCTGGTGACTCGGCCAAGGATCCTATATACCAAATTTCATTATCCTAGCTCAAAATTTAAGGCCCAAAAATCGGTGACGAACAGACAGACGGACGGACGGACGGACGGACAGACAGACATGGCTAATTCGACTCAGCTAGCGATTCTGAGTCGATCCATATACTTTAAGGTATATGTAGCTAAATTATTTCTCTATGTTACAAACTAAGTATCAAAACTAATATACCCCTATGGGATAGGGTATAATTACAGCTACGCAAACACGCGCCAATTGAACTACTTGTTATACCCTATCCCATAGGGGGGTATATTAGTTTTGATACATAGTTTGTAACATAGAGAAATAATTTTGCTACATATACCTCAAAGTATATGGATCGACTCAGAATCGCTAGCTGAGTCGAATTAGCCATGTCTGTCTGTCCGTCCGTCCGTCCGTGTGTCCGTCCGTCCGTCTGTCTGTTCGTTACCGATTTTTGGGCCTTCAATTTTGAGCTAGGATAATGAAATTTGGTATATAGGATCCTTGTCCGAGTCACCAGAACAAGTGTAAAAATTTTTGAAATCCGCCCACTGCCACGCCCCCTTTTTAGAAAAACGTAATTTTTGGCAAATTCGTAAGGAATTTTAAAAAAGTGTCTGAACAGCATATTTAGAGAATCGTAATATCTATATTTCGTTCTTATAATGTTTCTTGCCACGCCCACTTTTTGGGGGCGTTTTAAAAAAAAAACTGTTTTCGGTCAAATTTTAAATTTTTCGAAAAATTTTTTGATGCAGAATCATTAACATTATTAATATGAACATTTCGTCTTTATACCATTTTAACCCACGCCCACTTTTCGGGGGCGTTTTTATATAAAAACCATTTTTATACACTACCCCATAACATATGCAGGAGAAAACCTTGTCTTTTGTAGAACCGTAAAAGTGTTTTGTAAGCAGTCTGAAGATTTAGTTGTCACTATATCATTTTTTCTATTTTATCCACGTCGTATTTTTAGCCATGCCCAATTTTTTTTGGGATTTTAGTTTTATGGATAGGATGGGATAGGGTATTCAACGATCCGTACAGCGGATTGTAGCCTTCTCATATGTTTAAGACACACGGTGCAAGAAGAATTAAAGTGTTACTTTCAATTAGCTCGTTCTAAGTGACAAATCAAGAAAAATATATAACTGTTTTTGCAAAAAATGCACTGGAATGTATTATAACGGAAAAACAACTTTGTGTACTCATCTCACTCACGAGGATCCTATATACCAAATTTCATTATCCTAGCTCAAAATTTAAGGCCCAAAAATCGGTGACGAACAGACAGACGGACGGACGGACAGACAGACATGGCTAATTCGACTCAGCTAGCGATTCTGAGTCGATCCATATACTTTGAGGTATATGTAGCTAAATTATTTCTCTATGTTACAAACTAAGTATCAAAACTAATATACCCCTATGGGATAGGGTATAATTACAGCTACGCAAACACGCGCCAATTGAACTGCTTGTTAAGACACACGGTGCAAGAAGAATTAAAGTGTTACTTTCAATTAGCTCGTTCTAAGTGACAAAGCAAGAAAAATATATAACTGTTTTTGCAAAAAATGCACTGTAATGTATTATAACGGAAAAACAACTTTGTGTACTCATCTCACTCAATTAATTTTTTGAGTTTATTCCGACTCCATCATATGAGCTGCCCCACTGTGCGACGGATTTGATACCGGCAAAGGAGAAATTTTTGCGATTGGTCGTTCAAGTGATGAATTTTTTGTTTTAATGGTCACCACGTGCGTTATACCGTCCGCACCGGGTGTAATTGAATAACTCGCGCGAGTAACCATGCTGATGGTGGAAGATTGTCTTCCTTGACGAGGACGATGTCTCCCATCTTAATGTTCGGCTGCTGTTGCAACCATTTTGGTCGTTGTTGAAGACGGTGGAGATAAGTTGTGCTCCACTGCTTCCAAAATGTTTGTGTGAGTCGTTGCACATATCTCCATCTGTCTAGTGTGTTTATGTTTTTCTCCAATATGTTTCTGTCCGGAATGGTTCGTAGTAGTGCTCATATAAGGAAGTGTCCCGGAGTTAACACGTTCAAATCATTTGGATCTGACTTCATTGGACACAGTGGTCATGAGTTGAGGCACGCTTCTATCTGTGATAAAAGTGTTGCAAATTCCTCAAATGTCAGCTTCGCTGATCCTAGCGTTCTCTTGAGGTGATGTTTAATCGACTTCACCCCAGCCTCCCACAGTCCTCCAAAGTGTGGTGAATATGGAGGGTTGAAATGCCACATTGTGCCTTGTGATGCTAGGTCTTCTTCAACTTCGGTTGACCATTCTGCGGAAATAAATTTACTGTCCATTGTCAGTTCATTGCTTGCTCCTTTAAAGTTGTTGCCGCAATCGCTAAATATGCGATCGCAATTTCCTCTTCTTGAAGTAAATCTTCGGAAAGCCGGGATGAATGCTTAGGTCGCTGACTAAATCGATGTGGATGGCCTTCGTGGAAAGACAAACAAATACCGCACTGTATCCCTTTGTTGACCTGTTGTACCTACCCTTCCATTCCCAGTATTGGTGAACGGTCGCGATACCTCTACCCGTTCTTTTGGCAAATTTCCCATTAGTTGCAGTTGCATTTTGGCGGTATATCGATGGCATCGGACACATTTATGAATAGTACTCTTTACCAATCGTTTTAAGTTGGTTAATCTAATATGTGTTTCGTATTTCCGCCATCATCATCTGCTGTCCACCATGTAAGGTCCCTTACAATCAGATGTACGTAATGATGCGAACTCTCAATATTAGTGGATGTTTTTGATGAAAAGGGATTGTCACGTTTGCTAATCTGTCTCCTACGCGTAAAAACTCGTCTTCATCTAGAAATGGATTTAGATTGGTTATCGAACTTCCCTTTGCTATACATTTTCTTTCCCTGAGCGACTTAATTTCATCGTGGAATTGTTCGTTTTGGACTATTTACGTCAGTTTCAGTTATGCGGATGTCAGTTCGTCAGCTGTAATAGGATGTGTGTCCAACAATATTCTCCCCTTGACATGTTGAATGTTGAACATATACCGTCTCCATATCGCTACAATGCGAACTAGACGCTTTAGGGTAGAACATTTTAGGAAGATATTTATTTTGATCATTAGGCAATGACATTGTCGCGAACCCTTCTTTGTTTCTACCTCTGTCTCCCAATATTTGTTGGTAAACTATCTTCTGCTACAAATGTTCGCAGAAATGTTGGACCCTGCCACCACAATTGGTTGCCGATAGGTTCTTCGGGCAGGAGACCTCGAGATCCCAAGTCAGCTGGATTATCCTTACTGGGTACGTGTCGCCACATCACCTTGCTTGTTAAGGCTTAGATTTCGGGTTTCCTGTTTGCTACGAATGTTGTTCGTGTAGCTGGACTTCCGTGATCCATGCTGGGGTAATCGTAGAGTCAAACCAAGCTAATGTTTCCAGTCGTTGGAACTGCATAGCAGATGGTATTCGGTGAAGAAATTTCGCTAATAACACCGCTGCACAAAGTTCCAGTCGTGGAAGAGATATCTTTTTTACTGGAGCGACTCTTGTTTTTGGATGAGTCTGCGTATCCAAGCAATCTTGGAATTTCAATTTTATTCATCTGACACAATTCTTAATTCTTTCCACGACTCTTCTTAGTTTGGACTTAATGCTGAGTCCCATGTCAATTCCTCGACCCACAGTTGCAGCAACATAACTTTCGCCTTTACTATGCAAGGCGAGATCCATCCGAGCGGGTCAAACAATCGTGCGATGTCAGCTAAAATAGATCGTCTGCTGTGCTTGACCACCTTGGGTATGTTGATTGTAAATGTGAACGTGTCCTTAGCTGGATGCCATTGGATACCCAGTGTTTTGATGGCTTCCGGTGAATCGAATTTCAACGAGAGATTCACTTCCCTTTCCGTTTCAGGTATCGGCTCCAAAATGTTTGCTGAATTACTAGCCCATTTGCGCAGAGGAAATCCAGCCGAGCTTAATATCCTTAGAATGTCTCTTTGCAGTCGAATAGCATCATCTTCGGTGTTAGCTCCATACAAGAAGTCATCGACATAAAACCCCTCGTTGAGTGCCTTAGCTACGTGCGGATGAGTACGTTCTACATCCATGGCCACTTGTTGCAAGGTTCTTACAGCTAAGTATGGCGCTGATGCAGTCCCAAACGTGACTGTGTTCAGTGCAAAGGTTTTTATGGGAGCATTACATTCGTCTCTCCATAAAATTAATTGATACGGTGTATCCTTCGGTGACATCCATATTTGTCGGTACATCATGCTGATGTCGGCCGCCATAGCTATACGAAACATCCTCCACTGTGCGATGAGATCAATGATGTCTCTTTGCAACCGTGGACCCACCATCAGATAATCGTTTAGCGACACTCCCTTCGATGTTACGCATGACGCATCAAATACCACTCTCAGTTTTGTGGTGGTACTCGATTCTTTGAATACTGCATGGTGGGGAAGAAAGTAGTGTTCACTACATACCCTTTCTACTCCTTCCTTCATTTCATCCATCTGACCGAGTATCATGTATTCTCTCATACACCTTGTATATTCTTCTTTCAGCTTTCTATTTGATGCTAAGCGGTTTTCTAATTGGAAGAATCTTGCCATTGCTGCCCTTCTGGAATCGCCAAGCCTTGGTCGAATGTTCTCCTTGAATGGCAGTCGCACCTGGTATCTTCCATCGCTCCTCCTGGTCATCGTTTGTTGATAATGCTCCTGACATTTTTCTTCTTCCGTAGTAAATTTTCTTTTCTCCAGGTTCTCTTCCAATTCCCAAAATTGCTTGAGTTGTGCCTCAAGTGTTGCATGATGAGTTTGGACCATTCTTCTTGTGTTTGCTGGAACCCTGGAATGTGTTGGGCCAGTAAGGATCCAGCCAAACTCGGTTAATTGTGCCATAGGAGATCCATTTTGACTCTTCATTAAACCCTCCAACATTATAGAGGAATACACGTCGGCGCCTATCAGTAAATCAATCTTCCCGGGGTAGTTATATGCTGGATCTGCAAGAGGTAGTTTCGACAGATGACCCCATTTCGATGCCTGTATTTGGCTAGAGGGTAACAATGAAGTTAAGTGAGAAAAGACAAACGCCCTAACACTCAGACAGAATTTGGGATTGGTAAAGGAGAACATTTTTAACTCAACCTGACTCTTTGAAGTACTAGTCGACATTTGACCTAAACCTGTAACATTTGCTACTGTTTTCTGCCGTTTCAATTTTAACAATTGCGCAATATTTTCTGTCAGAAAAGTTGCTTCTGATCCAGGGTCTATTAATGCCCTGAGGGCATGTTCAGATCCATTGGCTGCAAAAACCTTAACTAGAGCAGTGGCCAATAGAACCTTGGACTGCATTTGGTTAAGAAGTGCTGTGTACCGTTGATTCGGCGACGATGACGCTCCATCCTGTTGACTATTCCAGTCATTCGTACCACTGTTGAAGTTGGTTGTTTGAGCCACGTGGTTGTTGTACCCAACTTGATGTTGTTCTTGATTTGGCGCTGCATGTGGGTTGTTTGAGTAACTGTTATTGCAGGCTTGCTCCGTATGCAGCATGGTGTGATGCTTGTGTCCACATCGTTGACATCTGTTGCTGCTTTTACATTGTGATGCATGATGTTCGTATCCCAAGCAATTTGCGCATATAGAGTTCCTTTTTACTACTTCGGCTCGTGCCCTTACATCCATTTTGTTGAACATCTTACAATGCCGAATTCCATGAGAAAACATCTTCCACTCTGGTAGTAGCTTGGATGTCCCTAACTTATCTTCCCAGTCTCGTTGGGTTTGAAATGGTAGTTTATTGTATATTATATAAATGAGAATGGAGTCCCAGTTTTCGATTGCTATTCCCAAATTAGATAATGCATGGATACATTCGGCGCTTGTATCATGCAAGGATTTTAACCCTTCAGCAGATTCATGGTTTAATTGCCTTTGTTCCATCAGTATTCTTAACTGCGCGTTAACCAATTTTCGCTTGTTTTGATACCGTTCATTTAATATCTCCCAAGCAGGTGAATAGCTTTTGCCATCCATTGGAAGATGCTGAATTAGGCCAGCCGCTTTTCCGACTACTTGGGTTTTTAAATATTGGAGCTTTTGAATGTCCGAAAGCTCCACGTTTTGGTGTATTAAATTTTCAAATAAATTGTGAAATTCACACCAATCATTAAATTCACCAGAAAATGGTTTGATTTGAATCGTTGGCAAACGAATTTCACACACTGATGATTTAGTTGTGTTTAACTGAGAAGTTTCTAAATTCGAACTGCCACTTTGAACGAATTTATCGAGTTCGTCGTGTAACGAACCCATGAAGTTAAAATAAATTCTTTTAATTTTAGAAAACGTTTCGACTTCAAAATATGCGTCTTTAATAGGATCAGCCGCACTATTAACGATCGCCTCATGATCCTTTTTTGCACGTTTGAAGCCTTCTTCAATGTCTGTAAGACATGCTTGAAGATAACCCTTCGATTTCCGCGGAGCACTGTCTTTATTAAATTCGTCGAAATCTGTTTGAAACTCTTTCAGGATTAATTCCTGTCGTTCCACGTATTTGGCTAACTTCGACATAACTTTTTGTTTTTCGACCGTATCACTCACTTGAAATGGGCTTTATTTAATTGTATTATAATTTTATTGGTTTTATAATAATTTATCTTTATTTAAAAAAAAGCGAAAGTATAAAATGAATAGTTTTCTACCTTTCTATGCTTATGCAACTGCCACTTAAGTATTTTACTATCAGTTGCAGTTGCAGAAGGCTTTTGGTTGTTGCACGTTGATGCACGTATATTCGCAATAAAAAGGAAATAAGAAAATTAATTTCTTACCTTAATATGCTCTTGCAACTGCCACTTCAGTATTCCACTGTTAGTTGCAGTTGCAGAAGTCTTCTGTTGTACAGCTCCTTTGTCTTCTGTACCGCTCGAGAACAGCTTGCTGAGTCCCGCTGGATGACCGCTTGTGAATCCCGCTTGATGACCGCTTGCTGACCGCTATGCTAATCCCGCTTGCTGACCGCTTTGTGGGTTTTTCCGTCGGAGGTAAGTTCCGGATTTTTTGATCGTTGGGTACTGTGGCCGATTGACTGTCCGTCGATGATCGGATGTATATTTGCTTGGATTTGGGTGATCCAATTATACTCATCCCACAGTACACTTTTATTCACTTTTTCACGAATTCACGAATTCACTTTCCACTTTTACGCTTATGCGATTTGTCTTTAATTTTGTTTAAAAACTATAGCACTGTTCCTTATTCAAGGATCGAAGGACCATGTTCTATACTAGGGGAGTATAGAATTAATAGTTTGTTGGTCTAAGTAGGCGACTCAGACAATCTTGATCAAAAGAGGTCAATTTGGCGAATTGGCACGAAAAGATCTAAAATGGGTTGAGGCAAAAGGAAAACGATTGACCATTTACGTTATAAACTTCGGTTTATTGTTACTCGTTAAGTGATTATTATAGAGTGGGTTGCATTCGGCTATTTACCATCGAGGAAATCTCGGTTCTTATGTGCAATAGCCCAATGTGATTAACAGCTGTTATTGTTTTTTGGTCATTGACCTTACACATATTTCAAATATTATTTTCAATTACTAACACTAACAATACATCAATACATTATTCTCTTTGAACATACGTTGTTTTTTGTCGAACCACAAAAGATTTTGAGAAACCGTCTGAGCAATATATTGTGACAATGTCATTTTCTGTATTTCATCGCCATAAGGCCTATATTTGGAGGATATTAATTTAAAGGATGGGATGGGATAGGGTATTCAACGATCCGCATAGCGGATTGTAGCCTCTCATATGTTTATACCCTATCCCATAGGGGTATATTAGTTTTGATACCTAGTTTGTAACATAGAGAAATAATTTAGCTACATATACCTCAAAGTATATGGATCGACTCAGAATCGCTAGCTGAGTCGATTAAGCCATGTCTGTCTGTCCGTCCGTCCGTCCGTCCGTCCGTCCGTCTGTACGTCACCGATTTTTAGGCCTTAAATTTTGAGCTAGGATAATGAAATTTGGTATATAGGATCCTCTTCTCTGCCTACGGAACAAGTGTAAAAATTTTTGAAATCCGCCCACTGCCACGCCCCCTTTTAAGAAAAACTCTGTTTTTGACCAAACCGTAAGGAAATTTAAAAAAGTTTCTGAACAACATATTTAGACAATATTAATATCTATATTTCGTCCATATAAAGTTTTTGCCACGCCCACTTTTTGGGGGCGTTTTCAATTAAAAACTGTTTTCGGTCAAATTTTAAATTTTTCGAAAAAAATTTTGATGCAGAATCATTAACATTATTAATATGAACATTTCGTCTTTATACCATTTTAACCCACGCCCACTTTTTGGGGGCGTTTTTATATTAAAACCATTTTTATACACTACCCCATAACAGATGCAGGAGAAAACCTAGTCTTTTGTAGAACCGCAAAATTGTTTTGTAAGCAGTCTGAAGAACTTGTTGTCACTATATCATTTTTTCTATTTTATCCACATCGTGTTTTTAGCCATGCCCCCTTTTTTGGGGATTTTAGTTTTATGGATAGGATGGGATAGGGTATTCAACGATCCGCACAGCGGATTGTAGCCTTCTCATATGTTTTTTTTTTGCCTTGGTACCGATTATTCTCTGGTGATTGGAAGGGGTAGTTCTTAGGAGGGGATTGCTGTGTAAAATTGTTGTTGTTTTTTTTGTTTATACAATATCCCATAGGGGTATATTAGTTTTGATACTTAGTTTGTAACATAGAGAAATAATTTTGCTACATATACCTCAAAGTATATGGATCGACTCAGAATCGCTAGCTGAGTCGATTAAGCCATGTCTGTCTGTCCGTCCGTCCGTCCGTCTGTGTGTCACCGATTTTTGGGCCTTAAATTTTTAGCTAGAGTGTTCAAATTTGGTATATAGACTCTCTGTCCGACGAAGCAGAACAAGTGTAAAAATTTTTGAAATCCGCCCACTGCCACGCCCCCTTTTAGAAAAACGTAGTTTTAAGCCAAACCAAAAGAAATTTCAAAAAAACGCCTGAGCAGCATATTTAGACAATCCCAATTGTTGGTACCCAACATAACTCAACACTCAACACTCAACACTTAAATTCTATTGTAAACGTTTAAACATTTATGAAATTCAAAATTTAAATGTAATTGAAATAACGCATTCGCGAGCGACACATTTGACTCGTGGTTGGAACGCGTTTATGTGTTGAGATAGTGTCCGGAATACGGACAATTTATGCACTCTAAACAGAGGCCACATATTGCCGGTAACTATCATCAAGACAGAAAACACAAAGCCAAAAAACAAACACTTTAAAAATAAAATAAAACGAAACTAAATTAATTACAAAATTCGAAAGGCTTCGCGCACAACCGATTACGACAACAAACCACGCGGAACTGTCAAATGTGTCAATGCAATGCGGTAGAACGCTAATACAGCCTCTCTTCTCCAACTAGTAACAGCCACATTAAGAAGGTGCATAGTTGGTGTCACTAACCAATTAGGCAAATGATAGACCTTAAATTTAATGATGGGCGATTGCAATGGAGAAGGAAGGACTTTCTCAGTCACACCACCATTGGTATAGTGGGGCATTGTTCGAATGTAAAATCAAAGAGAATAATGTTATGTATTGATGTATTGTTAGTGTTAGTAATTGAAAATAATATTTGAAATATGTGTAAGGTCAATGACCAAAAAACAATAACAGCTGTTAATCACATTGGGCTATTGCACATAAGAACCGAGATTTCCTCGATGGTAAATAGCCGAATGCAACCCACTCTATAATAATCACTTAACGAGTAACAATAAACCGAAGTTTATAACGTAAATGGTCAATCGTTTTCCTTTTGCCTCAACCCATTTTAGATCTTTTCGTGCCAATTCGCCAAATTGACCTCTTTTGATCAAGATTGTCTGAGTCGCCTACTTAGACCAACAAACTATTAATTCTATACTCCCCTAGTATAGAACATATAAACACATAAACGCGTTCCAACCACGAGTCAAATGTGTCGCTCGCGAATGCGTTATTTCAATTACATTTAAATTTTGAATTTCATAAATGTTTAAACGTTTACAATAGAATTTAAGTGTTGAGTGTTGAGTGTTGAGTTATGTTGGGTACCAACATGCTCCCCGCCTCGGGCCTTTGGTTTTGGTGTCTGGGCCTGGTCCAGTTCTTCTTCTGTTGATGTTGTTGTTTTTTTTTTTTTTTGTTGTGTTGCTTGCGGTCCTAGTGTTCTCCTCGTTTGCACCGATTCCATGTTAACGAGATGCAATTGGATTTGGCATGTAAACAAAAAAATCATTAATATGTGCTACTTAATGAATTATACATTAAGTTAGTTTTGGGGTAAGTTTTGTTGTTATAGGGTTGTTTTGTATTTCATATTATTTCGTGAGTATATTATTTGTTGTTGGTTTAGAGATTTGTTTGTTTATGTCTATTTACCAATCGAATTTCTTTTTGTTGACCGGTAGTTAATAGTTCTTTTTTTTTGTTGATTTGTTTTGCGTTATGCCGACGGACTTGATACCGGTAAAGGGGAAATTTTTGCGATTGGTCGTTTAAGTGTTGAATTTTTTTGTTTTAATGGTCACCACGCGCCTTAGACCGTCCGCACCGGGGTGTAATTGTATAACTCTCGCGAGTAACCATGCTGATGGTGGAAGATTGTCTTCCTTGACGAGGACGATGTCTCCCATCTTAATGTTCGGCTGCTGTTGCAACCATTTTGGTCGTTGTTGAAGACGGTGGAGATAAGTTGTGCTCCACTGCTTCCAAAATTCTTGTGTGAGTCGTTGCACATATCTCCATCTGTCTAGTGTGTTTATGTTTTTCTCCAATATGTTTCTGTCCGGAATGGTTCGTAGTGGTGCTCCTATAAGGAAGTGTCCCGGAGTTAACACGTTCAAATCATTTGGATCTGACGTCATTGGACACAGTGGTCGTGAGTTGAGGCATGCTTCTATCTGTGATAAAAGTGTAGCAAATTCCTCAAATGTCAGCTTCGCTGATCCTAGCGTTCTCTTGAGGTGATGTTTGATCGACTTCACCCCAGCCTCCCACAGTCCTCCAAAGTGAGGTGAAGATGGAGGGTTGAAATGCCACATTGTTCCTTGTGATGCTAGGTCTTCTTCAACTTCGATTGACCATTCTGTGGAAATAAATTTGCTGTCCTTAGTCAGTTCATTGCTTGCTCCTTTAAAGTTACTGCCGCAATCGCTAAATATGTTGGCGCAATTTCCTCTTCTTGAAGTAAATCTTCGGAAAGCCGCGATGAATGCTGCTGTGCTTAGGTCGCTGACTAACTCGATGTGGATGGCCTTCGTGGAAAGACAAACAAATACCGCAATGTATCCCTTTGTTGACCTGTTGCACCTACCCTTCCATGCCTTGATATCCACGGGACCTGCATAATCTACCCCAGTGTTGGTGAATGGTCGCGATACCTCTACCCGTTCTTTTGGTAAATTTCCCATTAGTTGCTGTTGCATTTGGGCGGTATATCGATGGCATCGGACACATTTGTGAATGGTACTCTTTACCAATCGTTTTAAGTTGGTTATCCAATATGTGTTTCGTATTTCCGCCATCATCATCTGCTGTCCTCCATGTAAGGTCCCTAAATGTATCTCCCTTACAATCAGATGTACGTAGTGATGCGAACTCTCAATATTAGTGGATGTTTTTGATGAAAAGGGATTGTCACGTTTGCTAATCTGCCTCCTACGCGTAAGAATTCGTCTTCATCTAGAAATGGATTTAGATTAATTATCGAACTTCCCTTTGCTATGCATTTTCTTTCCCTGAGCGACTTAATTTCATCGTGGAATTGTTCGTTTTGAACTATTTTTGTCAGTTTCAGTTGTGCGGATGCCAGTTCGTCAGCTGTGATAGGATGTGTGTCCAACGGTATTCTCCCCTTGACATGTTGAATGTTGAACATATACCGTCGCCATATCGCTACAATGCGAACTAGACGCTTTAGGGTAGAAAATTTCAGGAAGAAATTTGTTTTGATCATTAGGCAATGACATTGTCGCGTACCCTTCTTTGTTTCTACCTCTGTCTCCAAGCATTTGTTGGTAAACAATCTTCTGCTACAAATGTTTGCAGAAATGTTGGTCCCTGCCACCACAATTGGTTGCCGACAAGTTCTTCGGGCAGGAGACCTCGAGATCCCAAGTCAGCTGGATTATCTTTGCTGGGTACGTGTCGCCACATCGCCTTGCTTGTTAAGGCTTGGATTTCGGTTATCCTGTTTGCTACGAATGTTGTTCGTGTAGCTGGACTTCCGTTGATCCATGCCAGGGTAATCGTAGAGTCAGACCAAGCAAATGTTTCCAGCCGTTGGAACTGCATCGCAGACGTTATTCGGTGAAGCAATTTCGCTAATAACACCGCTGCACAAAGTTCCAGTCGTGGAAGGGATACCTTTTTTACTGGAGCGACTTTTGTTTTTGACGCTATCAGCTGAATTGTTTTGTTTCCGGATTGCGTAATACGTGCGTAGATAACCGCAGCATACGCCTTCTCGGACGCATCGCTAAAGCCGTGAAGTTGGACCTTGGATGAGTCTGTGTACCCAAGCCATCTTTGAATTTCAATTTTATTCAGCTGACACAAACTCTTCCTTAATTCCTTCCATGACTCTTCTAAGTTTGGACTTAATGGTGAGTCCCATGTCAATTCCTCGACCCACAGTTGCTGCAACATAATTTTCGCCTTTACGATGCAAGGCGAGATCCATCCGAGCGGGTCAAACAATCGTGCGATGTCAGCTAAAACAGATCGTTTGGTGTGCTTGACCACGTTGGGTAAGTTGATTGTAAATGTGAACGTGTCCTTAGCTGGATGCCATTGGATACCCAGTGTCTTGATGGCTTCCGGTGAATCGAATTTCAACGGTAGATTCACTTCCCTTTCCGTTTCAGGTATCGGCTCCAAAATGTTTGCTGAATTACTAGCCCATTTGCGCAGAGGAAATCCAGCCGAGCTTAATATCCTTAGAACATCTCTTTGCAGTCGAATAGCATCATCTTCGGTGTTAGCTCCATACAAGAAGTCATCGACATAAAACCCCTCGTTGAGTGCCTTGGCTCCGTGCGGATGAGTACGTTCTACATCCATACCACTTTTAGTTTTGTGGTGATACTCGATTCTTTGAATACTGCATGGTGGGGAAGAAAGTAGAGTTCACTACATACTCTTTCTACTCCTTCCTTCATTTCATCCATCTGACCGAGTGTCAGCTTTCTATTTGATGTTAAGCGTTTTTCTAATTGGAAGAATCTTGCCATTGCTGCCCTTCTGGAATCGCCAAGCCTTGGTCGAATGTTCTCCTTAAATGGAAGTCGCACCTGGTATCTTCCATCACTCTTCCTGGTCATCATTTGTTGATAATGCTCCTGACATTTTTCTTCTTCCGTAGTTAATTTTCTTTTCTCCAGGTTCTCTTCCAATTCCCAAAATTGCTTGAGTTGTGCCTCAAGAGTTGCGTGATGAGTTTGGACCATTCTTCTTGTGTATCTGGAAACCTGGAATGTGTTGGGCCCGTAAGGATCCAGCCAAACTTGGTTAATTGTGACATAGGAGATCCCTTTTGACTCTTCATTACACCCTCCAACATGGAGGAATACACGTCGGCGCCTATAAGTAAATACATCTTCTCGGGGTAGTTATATGCTGCATCTGCAAGAGGTAGTTTCGACAGATGACTCCACTTCGATGCCTGTATTTGGCTAGAGGATAACAATGAAGTTAAGTGAGAAAAGACAAACACCTTAACACTCAGACAGAATTTGGGATTGGTAAAGGAGAACATTTTTAACTCTACCTGACTTTTTGAAGTACCAGTCGACGTTTGACCTAAACCTGTAACATTTGCTACTGCCCTGAGGGCATTAATAGATCCTGTTAACTATTCCAGTCATTCGCACCACTATTGAAGTTGGTTGTTTCAGCCACGTGGTTGTCCTTGATTTGGCGCTGCGTGTGGATTGTTTGAGTAGCTGCTATTGCAGGCTTGCTGCATATGCAGCATGGTGTGATGCTTTTATCCACATCGTTGACATCTGTTGCTGCTTTTACATTATGATGCAAGATGTTCGTATCACAAGCAATTTGCGCATATAGAGTTCCTTTTTATACCCTATGCCATAGGGGTATATTAGTTTTGATACATAGTTTGTAACATAGAGAAATAATTTAGCAACATATACCTCAAAGTATATGGATCGACTAAGAATCAATAGCTGAGTCGATTTAGCCATGTCTGTCCGTCCGTCGGGCCTTAAGTTTTGAGCCAGAAGGATGAAATTTGGTACACGTGCTCTTTGTTGCTCCCAGCAGAACAAGTGTAAACATTTTTGAAATCCGCCCACTGCCAAGCCCCCTTTTTAAAAAAACGTAGTTTTAAGCCAAACCGTAAGTGTCTGAGAACCGTATTTAGAAAATCGTAATATCTATATTTCTATTGGGATTTTTGAAAAAAAATGTGATGCAGAATCAATAGTAATATTAATATGAACATTTCGTCTGCAGACCATTTTAACCCACGCCCACTTTTAGGGGGCGTTTTTATATAAAAACCATTTTCATACACTTCCCCATAACATATGCAGGAGAAAAACCTTGTCTTTTGTAGAACCGTAAAATTTGTTGTGACATTGTCATTTTCTATATTTAATCCCAATCTTGTTTTAAGCCATGTCCACATTTTGGGGGTATTAGTTTTACAGATGGGATGGGATAGGGTATTCAACGATCCGCACAGCGGATTGTAGCCTTCTCATATGTTTACTACTTCGGCTCGTGCCTTTACATCCATTTTGTTGAACATTTTACAATGCCGAATTCCATGAGAGGCCTTGCACAGACGACAAAGAAATTTCTTCGTTTCAGGTGCCGCCATAACATGGAAAGACGCAGGCGTGAATTTCCTGTTTATAATGAGTACCCCATGATTCTTTTAACCTCTGTATTGTTCCTGCATATTTTCCAAAGAACTAAATCGTCCTTCAATAAACTTTGAAAACATCTTCCACTCTGGTAGTAGCTTGGATGTCCCTAACTTATCTTCCCAGTCTCGTTGGGTTTGACAGGGTAGTTTATTGTATATTATATAAATGAGAATGGAGTCCCAGTTTTCGATTGCTATTCCCAAATTAGGTAATTTGATTTGAATCGTTGGCAGACGAATTTCACACACTTATGATTTAATTGTGTTTAACTGAGAAGTTTCTAAATTCGAACTGCCACTTTGAACGAATTTATCGAGTTCGTCCTGTAACGAACCCATGATATTAAAATAAATTCTTTTAATTTTAGAAAACGTTTCGATTTCAAAATATGCGTCTTTAATAGGATCAGCCGCACTGTTAACGATCGCTTCATGATCCTTTTCTGCACGTTTGAAGCCTTCTTCAATGTCTGTTAGACATGCTTGAAGATAACCCTTCAATTTCTGCGGAGCGCTGTTTTTATTAAATTCGTCGAAATCTGTTTGAAACTCTTTCAGGATTAATTCCTGTCGTTCCACGTATTTGGCTAACTTCGACATAACTTTTTTGTTTTTCGACCGTTTCCCTCACTTGAAATGGGCTTTTTTTAATTGTATCAACATTTTATTGGTTATACCCTATCCCACAGGGGGGTATATTAGTTTTGACATTAGAGAAATAATTTCGATACATATACCTCAAAGTATATGGATCGATTCAGAATCGCTAGCTGAGTCGATTAAGCCATGTCTGTCTGTCCGTCCGTCCGTCCGTCTGTGTGTCACCGATTTTTGGGCCTTAAATTTTGAGCTAGAGTGTTGAAATTTGGTATATAGACTCTCTGGCCGACGAAGCAGAACAAGTGTAAAACTTTTTGAAATCCGCCCACTGCCACGCCCCCTTTTTGAAAAACGTAGTTTAAAGCCAAACCGTAAGGAATTTCAAAAAAGTGTCTGAGCAGAATATGTAGACAATCCTAATATCTATACTTCGTTCATACAAAGTTTTTTTCCACGCCTACTTTTTGGGGGCGTTTTTAGTAAAAAACGCTTTTTGTCCAAATTTTAAAACTTTCGAAAAAAATTTTGATGCAAATACTTTCGCAATGGTAATATAAACATTTTGTCCATAGATCATTTTCACCTGCGCCCACATTTTGGGGGCGTTTTCGTACAAAATTTTGAGCTAGGATAATGAAATTTGGTATATAGCATCCTCGTCTCTGCCTACAGAACAAGTGTAAAATTTTTTGAAATCCGCACACGGCCACGCCCCCTTTTAAGAAAAACTCAGTTTTTGACCAAACCGTAAGGAATTTTAAAAAAGTTTCTGAACAACATATTTAGACAATATTAATGTCTATATTTCGTCTATATAAAATTTTTTGCCACGCCCACTTTTTGGGGGCGTTTTCAATTAAAAACTGTTTTCGGTCAAATTTTAAATTTTTCGAACAAAATTTTGATGCAGAATCATTAACATTATTAATATGAACATTTCGTCTATATACCATTTTAACCCACGCCCACTTTTTGGGGGCGTTTTTATATAAAAACCATTTTATACACTACCCCATAACATATGCAGGAGAAAACCTTGTCTTTTGTAGAACCGTAAAATTGTTTTGTAAGCAGTCTGAAGAATTTGTTGTCACTATATTATTTTCTCTATTTTATCCACATCGTGTTTTTAGCCATGCCCCCTTTTTTGGGGATTTTAGTTTTATGGATAGGATGGGATAGGGTATTCAACGATCCGCACAGGGGATTGTACTCTTCTCATATGTTTATACCCTATCCCATAGGGGGGTATATTAGTTTTGATACATAGTTTGTAACATAGAGAAATAATTTTGCTACATATACCTCAAAGTATATGGATCGACTCAGAATCGCTAGCTGAGTCGAATTAGCCATGTCTGTCTGTCCGTCCGTCCGTCCGTCCGTCTGTCTGTTCGTCACCGATTTTTGGGCCTTAAATTTTGAGCTAGGATAATGAAATTTGGTATATAGGATCCTTGTCCGAGTCACCAGAACAAGTGTAAAAATTTTTGAAATCCGCCCACTGCCACGCCCCCTTTTAGAAAAACGTAATTTTTGGCAAATTCGTAAGGAATTTTAAAAAAGTGTCTGAACAGCATATTTAGAGAATCGTAATATCTATATTTCGTTCTTATAATGTTTCTTGCCACGCCCACTTTTTGGGGGCGTTTTCAAAAAAAAACTATTACGGTCAAATTTTAAATTTTTCGAAAAATTTTTTGATGCAGAATCATTAACATTATTAATATGAACATTTCGTCTTTATACCATTTTAACCCACGCCCACTTTTCGGGGGCGTTTTTATATAAAAACCATTTTTATACACTACCCCATAACATATGAAGGAGAAAACCTAGTCTTTTGTAGAACCGTAAAAGTGTTTTGTAAGCAGTCTGAAGATTTAGTTGTCACTATATCATTTTTTCTATTTTATCCACATCGTATTTTTAGCCATGCCCAATTTTTTTTGGGATTTTAGTTTTATGGATAGGGTGGGATAGGGTATTCAACGATCCGCACAGCGGATTGTAGCCTTCTCATATGTTTATACCCTATCCCATAGGGGGGTATATTAGTTTTGATACTTAGTTTGTAACATAGAGAAATAATTTTGCTACATATACCTCAAAGTATATGGATCGACTCAGAATCGCTAGCTGAGTCGAATTAGCCATGTCTGTCTGTCCGTCCGTCCGTCCGTCCGTCCGTCCGTCCGTCCGTCCGTCCGTCCGTCCGTCCGTCTGTCTGTTCGTCAGCGGTTTTTGGGCCTTAAATTTTGAGCTAGGATAATGAAATTTGGTATATAGGATCCTCGTCCGTGCCACCAGAACAAGTGTAAAAATTTTTGAAATCCGCCCACTGCCACGCCCCCTTTTTAGGAAAACTTATTTTTTGGCCAAACCGTAAGGAATTTAAAAAAAGTGTCTGAGTAGCATATTTAGACAATCCTAATATCTATATTTCGTTCATACAAAGTTTTTTGCCACGCCCACTTTTTGGGGGCGTTTTTAGTAAAAAACGCTTTTTGTCCAAATTTTAAAACTTTCGAAAAAAATTTTGATGCAGAATCATTAACATTATTAATATGAACATTTCGTCTATATACCATTTTAACCCACGCCCAATTTTTGGGGGCGTTTTTATATAAAAACCATTTTTATACACTACCCCATAACATATCCAAGAGAAAACCTTGTCTTTTGTAGAACCGTAAAATTATTTTGTAAGCAGTCTGAAGAATTTGTTGTCACTATATCATTTTTTCTATTTTATCCACATCGTGTTTTTAGCCATGCCCCCTTTTTTGGGGATTTTAGTTTTATGGATAGGATGGGATAGGGTATTCAACGATCCGCACAGCGGATTGTAGCCTTCTCATATGTTTTTATATTAATTTTAATTTATCTTTATTTAAAAAAAAAAAACGAAAGTAAAAAATAAATAGTTTTCTACCTATATATGCGTATGCACCTGCCACTTAGGTATTTTACTATCAGTTGCAGTTGAAAAGGCTTTTGGTTGTTGCACGTTGATGCACGTATATTCGCAATAAATAGGAAATAAGAAAATTAATTTCTTATCTTAATATGTTCTTGCAACTGCCACTTCAGTATTCCACTGTTAGTTGCAGTTGCAGAAGTCTTTTGTTTTACAGCTCCTTTGTCAGCTGTACCGCTTGAGGACAGCTTGCGGAATCCCGCTTGATGACCGCTTGTGTATCCCGCTTGATGACCGCTTGCTGACCGCTTTGTGGGCTTTTCCGTCGGAGATCCGTTCCGGATTTTTTGATCATTGGGTACTGTGGCCGATTGACTGTCCGTCGATGATCGGATGTATATTTGCTTGGATTTGGGTGATCCAATTATACTCTTCCCAGAGTACACTTTTATTCACTTTTTCACGAATTCACTTTCCACTTTTACGCTTATGCGATTTGTCTTTAATTCTGTTCAAACACTATAGCACAGTTCCTTATTCAAGGCTCGAAGGACCATGTTCTATACTAGGGGAGTATAGAATTAAGAGTTTGTTGGTCTAAGTAGGCGACTCAGACAATCCCGATCAAAAGAGGTCAATTTGGCGAATTGGCTCGCAATGATCTTAAATGGGTTGAGGGAAAAAGAAAACCGATTGACTCGTACAGTGATCTTGATAGAGTGAGTTGCATTCGGCTAAATTGGGCTTTAGCCCAATGCAATTAACAGCTGTTATTTGTTTTTGGTCATTGACCTTACACATATTTCAAATATTATTTTCTATTACTAACACTTACACTAACAATGCATCAATACATTATTCTTCTTGATTTTACATTCGAACAGTGCCCCACTATACCAATGGTTGTGTGACTGAGAAAGTCCTTCCTTCTCCATTGCAATCGCCCATCATTGAATTTAAGGTTCTATCATTTGCATAATTGGTTAGTGACACCAACTATGCACCTTTTTAATGTGGCTGTTACTAGTTGGAGAAGAGAAGAGCTGTATTAGCATTCTACCGCATTGCATTGACACTGTTTTAAGTTAAATGATATAAAGTCACTATTCGAAATTTATGATAAACAACTTTTACTCAAAATAAATATGTAAACCCAGTAATCGATAAATCTAGTACTATGTCAAATGTCAATAAAATGTAAACAATCTGTCTGTCAAAATGTAATATATATACATCAATTTTGTAAAAACAATTAATTCGCTTCAATCAATCGAACGCACAAGATCGTGCTAAATAAAGTTTATAACGTTTAAAGAAAAACGCAGGATTTTTATTTCATTCGTCCAACACATAACAGACACATTTGACAGTTCAGCGGGGTTTGTGGTCGTAATCGGTTGTGCGCGAAGCCTTTCGATTTTTTTTAACTTTCTCTTACAAAGAGAAAGACATTGTTTTTCGTGAAAATTTTTGGCCTCGAGATTTTGATTGATTCTAACATTACGATGATAGCGGAGCCCAAAAAAGTGGTTTTTGGAATTCCGTCCGTCGGTTCGTCGGTCCGTCTGTCCGTAATGGTCTCCCCAGCCTAAACGGCTTGCCCGATTTTCTTCTTATTTCGTATCCAAATTTCTTTTGGTCATAATTCTAGGCCATTTTTTTTTGTTTGCTTTTAGCCATCTTATTAACGGTACCTGCCATATAAAAATTACACATAACCTCAATTTTCTCGAAAACGGCTCTAACGATCTGATTAAACTTTATATATACTATAAGCATATTAGTTCCAACAAAACTGCATACCCAGTTTTTTTTTCGAGAAAATCCATATAACGGTTTTTGTCATTCAGGCCATACAAAGAAAATTGTTAATTTCTCGCAAACTATTGTGTCAAAGTGAATGAAATTTAATATGTATACTACTTTTATAGTTCTAAACAATTCCACATAATTAGTTTTAGCCCAACTATCACTTAACGGAATTTTCAGTTTTGGCCAATAACGAAAAATCATTATTATTCACAAAGACACCGATTCCTTCAAATTTCGGAGTAAACGTTCGTATAATCACATTTCGACATTATTTATATCATCTTAAGCATTAATAATCAAAATGCGTACTATTTGATCTAACGCCTAACTCCTACTCGCTGTGAAAGAGAAAGTTGCGTACGACCCAGTCGTGCACCCACCACTCGTTGTAATTAATTTAGTTTCGTTTTATTTTGGCTTTGAAGTGTTCCCTGTCTTGACGATAGTTACCGGCAATGCGTGGCCTCTGTTTATAGTGCATAAATTGCCCTTATTCCGGACACTATCCCAACACATTAACGCGTCCCAACCACGAGTCAAATGTGTTGCGCGAGTTACATTACAACATCAGCAATGCATCAAAGTAGAAATGCATCGAGCTGATAGAATGCCAGCTCAAACAAATAAACTCTGCTTGGTAACAAAAACCGCAAAGAGATGCTAACAATGCTGGCGAAATGATAAACAACAACGCGGGACTTCTAGCTTGTTTACAACTTAGCAATAGGAGAAGATGCTTATCAGTGGTAGCATATGGATATTGGCGGAACTGTACTGATAATGTTGGGCTCTCACGAAAGCATCGACTAAACCCTTCATTTGTCATCGTGAGAGAGCTTTGGCGTTGGTAGTACAACAATATTTGGGTTATACCAAAGAGAATATAATACATGGGGTGCGCATCTCATTGTAACTTGAACAAACAAAAAATTAAAAAGTAATAAAGTGAACACTATAAAAAAATTAAACTTAAAAAAATGAACAATTGTAAAGTTTGTGCAGAGGAGATTGATAAAGGGTCCGCTTCTAAAATATCATGCAATGATTGCTTGTGTTCTTTTCATGCTTCATGTGTTAAAGTTTTAAAGGAAGACATTGATTACTATAAATCAAGTGATGAACCATACCGTTGTGACAAATGCAAAGCTATAGTGCGTACCAAATCAGTTGGCCAACGGTCAATTGCGCAGAGAGAGGATTTAAGGGAAATTTAAGATATTTTACAACGCGCAACTAGTAAAGCAAAATGTACCCATTGCCGTTCCCAGTGCAGCGCATAAAGAGAATGTCAAAACAAAACATATGAGAAGGCTACAATCCGTTGTGCGGATCGTTGAATACCCTATCCCATCCTATCCATAAAACTAAAATCCCTAAAAAAGTGGGCATGGCTAAAAACACGATGTGGATAAAATAGAAAAATGATATAGTGACAACAAATTCTTCAGACTGCTTACAAAACACTTTTACGGTTCTACAAAAGACAAGGTTTTCTCCTGCATATGTTATGGGGTAGTGTATAAAAATGGTTTTTATATAAAAACGCCCTCAAAAAGTGGGCGTCCCCAAAAAGTGGGTTAAAATAGTATATAGACGCAATGTTTATATTAATAATGTTAATGATTCTGCATCAACATTTTTTCGAAAAATTTAAAATTTGACCGAAATCAGTTTTTTATTGTAAACGCCCCCAAAAAGTGGGCGTGTCAAAAAACTTTATATGGTCGAAATATAGATATTTATATTGTCTAAATATGTTGTTCAAAAACTTTTTTAAAATTCCTTACGGTTTGGTCAAAAACTGAGTTTTTCTTGAAAGGGGGCGTGGCAGTGGGCGGGTTTCAAAAATTTTTACACTTGTTCTGTAGGCAGAGACGAGGATCCTATATACCAAATTTCATTATCCTAGCTCGAAATTTAAGGCCTAAAAATCGGTGACGTACAGACGGACGGACGGACGGACAGACAGACAGACATGGCTTAATCGACTCAACTAGCGATTCTGAGTCGATCCATATACTTTAAGGTATATGTAGCAAATTTTCACTATTTCACTATGTCACAAACTAAGTATCAAAACTAATATACCCCTATAGGATAGGGTATAAAAATAAATCAAGTTTACGTGCAGCTTCACCAGCACGAGCACCAGACGGTTGTGAGAGCGAAGAGTTCTCTTTACCAGTGGTTTGCCAAAAAACTTACAAACCTAGAACAGATGATGGGAACATACTCCAGACAGTAAGCGATTTGCGAACAGAAAATAACAAACTAAAGACCAGAGTTCAATCACTTGAAAACAAGTTAAATTGGCAACAACAACACCAACTCGCCAACTGCATCGAAATTACCGGTGTACCCAACATCAATGACGCAAACGCGAAAGGCTTAGCACAGCATATATTTACTAATGCACTTTCCATAGATGTACCTGATGATAAAATAGTCAAGTGCTATGTGAAGAAAGTGTTGAGAAAGGAGAATGGCAAAAACGACAAAACATCAAGCTCTTCATCGTCACCCTTGTCTGTCATTTGTCTGACTTTTTCGGATTCATCTCTGAAGCATAATATAATGAGAGCGAAGTCAAAAAAAAAACATATGAGAAGGCTACAATCCACTGTGCGGATCGTTGAATACCCTATCCCATCCTATCTGTAAAACTAAAATCCCCAAAAAGTGGACATGGCTAAAAACACGATGTGGATAAAATAAAGAAAATGACATGGTGACAACAAATTGTTCAGACTGTTTACAAAAAACTTTGACGGTTCTACAAAAGACAAGGTTTTCTCCTGCATATGTTATGGGGTAGTGTGTAAAAATGGTTTTTATATAAAAACGCCCCCAAAAAGTGGGCGTGGGTTGAAATAGTCTATAAACGAAATGTTCATATTTATACTACTAATGATTCTGCATCAAAAGTTTTTTCGAAAATTTTAAAATTTGACCGAAAAACGTTTTTTATTAAAAACGCCCCCAAAAAGTGGGCGTGGCAAAAAACTTTATATGAACGAAATACAGATATTCAGATTGTCTAAATATGTTGTTCAGAAAGTTTTTAAAAATTCCTTATGGTTTGGCCAAAAAATACGTTTTTCTAAAAAGGGGGCGTGGCAGTGGGCGGATTTCAAAAATTTTTACACTTGTTCTGCTGGGAGCAACAAAGAGCACGTGTACCAAATTTCATCCTTCTAGCTCAAAATTTAAGGCCCAAAAACTGGTGACGTACGGACGGACGGACGGACAGACATGGCTAAATCGACTCAGCTATCGATTCTGAGTCGATCCATATACTTTGAGGTATATGTAGCTAAATTATTTCTCTATGTTACAAACTATGTATCAAAACTAATATACCCCTATGGGATAGGGTATAACAAATCTGCCTAATTCAAACATTTTTGATGGAAATGGAGTTGGCGGTCGCAGTGGTAGCAATGGTAGCAGTGGTAGCGGAAGAAAAATGAGTAATGCTACTTATATTAATGATTCTCTAACAAGTTATACGCGAGCGTTGTTTATGAAAGCAAAAGAGATTAAAACATATAAGAAGGCTACAATCCGCTGTGCGAATCGTTGAATACCCTATCCCATCTCATCTTCAAAATAATATCCTCAAAATGTGGGCTTTATGGCGATAAAATACAGAAAATGACATTGTCACAATATATTGCTCAGAGAGTTTATCAAAACCTTTTGTCGTTCGACAAAAAAACAACGTTTTTGTATTGCATATGCCTTGGGGTAGGGCATACAAATGGTTATTGTAGGAAAACGCCCCCAAAAAGTGGGCGTGGGTTAAAATGGTCTACTGACGAAATGTTCATATTAATACTACCAATGATTTTGCATCAAAATTTTTTTTCTAAAATTTTCAAATTTGGCCAAAAAAGGTTTTTTTTTATAGAAAACGCCCCCAAAAAGTGGGCGTGGCAAAAAACTTTGTATTGACGAAATATAGATATTACGATTCTATAAATATACTTCTCAGACACTTTTTTAAAATTCCTTACGGTTTGGCCAAAAACTGAGCGAGGATCCTATATACCAAATTTCAATATCCTAGCTCAAAATTTAAGGCCTAAAAATCGGTGACGTACAGACGGATGGACGGACAGACAGACATGGCTTAATCGACTCAGCTAGCGATTCTGAGTCGATCCATATACTTTGAGGTATATGTAGCTAAATTATTTCTCTATGTTACAAACTAAGTATCAAAACTAATATACCCCTATGGGATAGGGTATAAGACATATGAGAAGGCTACAATCCGCTGTGCGGATCGTTTAATACCCTATCCCATCCCATCCTTAAAATTGATATCCCCAAAATATGGTCTTTATGGTCATAAAGTATTGAAAATGACGTTGTTACAACATATTGTTCCGAAGGATTATCAAATTCTTTTGTGGTTCGACAAAAAACCACGTTTTTGTATTGCATATGCCTTGGGGTAGGGCATACAAATGGTTTTTGTAGGAAAACGCCCCCAAAAAGTGATCGTGGGTTAAAATGGTCTACTGACGAAATGTTCATATTAATACTACCAATGATTTTGCATCAAAATTTCGAAAATTTTCAAATTTGGCCAAAAAGGGTTTTTTATGAAAAACGCCCCCAAAAAGTGGGCGTGGCAAAAAACTTTGTATTGACGAAATATAGACATTACGATTCTCTAAATATATTTTTCAGACACTTTTTTAAAATTCCTTACGGTTTGGCCAAAAACTGAGTTTATCTTAAAAGGGGGCGTGGCAGTGGGCGGATTTCGAAAATTTTTACACTTGTTCTGTAGACACGGGCGAGGATCCCATATACCAAATTTCATTATCCTAGCTCAAAATTTAAGGCCTAAAAATCGGTGACGTACAGACGGACGGACGGACGGACGGACAGACAGACATGGCTTAATTGACTCAGCTAGCGATTCTTAGTCGATCCATATACTTTGAGGTATATGTAGCTAAAGACAGACATGGCTAATTCGACTCTGCTAGCGATTCTGAGTCGATCCATATACTTTGAGGTATATGTAGCAAAATTATTTCTCTGTGTTACAAACTAAGTATCAAAACTAATATACCCCCCTATGGGATAGGGTATAAAAACATATGAGAAGGCTACAATCCGCTGTGCGGATCGTTGAATACCCTATCCCATCCTATCCATAAAACTAAAATCCCCAAAAAAGGGCGCATGGCTAAAAACACGATGTGGATAAAATAGAAAAAATGATATAGTTACAACAAATTCTTCAGACTGCTTACAAAACAATTTTACGGTTCTACAAAAGACAAGGTTTTCTCCTGCATATGTTATGGGGTAGTGTATAAAAATGGTTTTTATATAAAAACGCCCCCAAAAAGTGGGCGTGGGTTAAAATGGTCTATGGACGAAATGTTCATATTTATATTACTAATGATTCTGCATCAAAATTTTTTTTCGAAAATTTTAAAATTTGACCGAAAAACGTTTTTTATTAAAAACGCCCCCAAAAAGAGGGCGTGGCAAAAAACTTTATATGAACGAAATACAGATATTCAGATTGTCTAAATATGTCGTTCAGAAAGTTTTTCAAAATTCCTTATGGTTTGGCCAAAAAATACGTTTTTCTAAAAAGGGGGCGTGGCAGTGGGCGGATTTCAAAAATTTTTACACTTGTTCTGCTGGGAGCAACAAAGAGCACGTGTATCAAATTTCATCCTTCTAGCTCAAAATTTAAGGCCCAAAAACTGGTGACGTACGGACGGACGGACGGACGGACGGACGGACAGACATGGCTAAATCGACTCAGCTATCGATTCTGAGTCGATCCATATACTTTGAGGTATATGTAGCTAAATTATTTCTCTATGTTACAAACTATGTATCAAAACTAATATACCCCTATGGGATAGGGTATAAAAATAAATGGTTTTATTAAAAACGTAATTGGCGCAGTCAGTAGTCGCTTAATCCAGCAAGTGTTTCTAGTGAATTTATAAAAGTAGCTTTATAAACCATAGCTGGTAAACGGCATTCGATCACACTTCGACGGATTATCGAAGTGGCATCGTAAGAAGAATCTGAATACTCCCAGATGAATAAATTGACAAAGTAAGTCCAAATTGTGTTTTATCTTTCATTTGGTTTCATATGCCTCCTTTCCTGCGTTTATCCAAACTCCCAGTATATAATACAAATATTAGAAGTTCGTTATTTGCTCCAAGTTGGAGAAAAAACATATGAGAAGGCTACAATCCGCTGTGCGGATCATTTAATACCCTATCCCATTCCATCCTTAAAATTAATATCCCCAAAATATGGTCTTTATGGTCATAAAGTATTGAAAATGACGTTGTCACAACATATTGTTCCGAAGATTTAACAAATTCTTTTATGGTTCGACAATAAACAACGTTTTTCTTTGCATATGCCTTGGGGTAGGGCATACAAATGGGTTTTGTAAGGAAACGCCCCCAAAAAGTGGGCGTGGGTTGAAATGGTCTATTGGCGAAATGTTGGTATTAATTGTTGCCGATGATTGTGCATCAAAATTTTTTTTCGAAAATTTTAAATTTTGGCCAAAAAACGTTTTTTTATTAAAAACTTAATATTGACGAAATATAGATATTACGATTCTCTAAATATGCTGCTCAGACACTTTTTTAAAATTCCTTACGGTTTGGCAAAAAAATATGTTTTCCCAAAAAGGGGGCGTGGCAGGGGGGCGGATTTCAAAAATGTTTACACTTGTTCTGGTGGCACGGACGAGGATCCTATATACCAAATTTCATTATCCTAGCTCAAAATTTAAGGCCCAAAAATCGACTCAGCTAGCGATTCTGAGTCGATCCATATACTTTGAGGTATATGTAGCTAAATTATTTCTCTATGTTACAAACTAAGTATCAAAACTAAAGGTTTGGACGAAAACGGCAAACCAAAATTACGAATGGTCATTGACTTCATGAAAATAAATGAGAACACCATAGCCGACCGGTACCCCATCCAATCTATATACTTTACAACCCTAGATTTGAAATCCGGATTTCATCAAATTCTTCTAAAACTACATTTCCTCACACTACATTCTCACAAAAAAATCCAATAATATCACCATTACTGTATAAACAGCACTTTTAATCCATGCACCGATCCATTCCCTCACGATGCTTCAAAGAGATAAAATTACTTTGAGGTAGAATTAAGTTATGAAGAAATAAATCAGTGATGAACTGAACCTGAAAGTAAGTAAGTCGTTTCATTTACAAACGAGCTTAAATAATTTAAACAGTACAAGTCCAAGTCCAATGATTAATAGAGTCTATGTCCAGACTCCTTGCAGAAGTTATTGGTGTAACATAAGAGAAGGCTACAATCCACTGTGCGGATCGTTGAATACCCTATCCCATCCTATCTGTAAAACTAAAATCCCCAAAAAGTGGACATGGCTAAAAACACGATGTGGATAAAATTAAAAATATGACATGGTGACAACAAATTCTTCAGACTGCTTATAAAAAACTTTTACGGTTCTACAAAAGACAAGGTTTTCTCCTGCATATGTTATGGGGTAGGGTATAAAAACGTTTTTTATTAAAAACGCCCCCAAAAAGTGGGCGTGGCAAAAAACTTTATATGAACGAAATACAGATATTCAGATTGTCTAAATATGTTGTTCAGAAAGTTTTTCAAAATTCCTTATGGTTTGGCCAAAAAATACGTTTTTCTAACAAGGGGGCTTGGCAGTGGGCGGATTTCAAAAATTTTTACACTTGTTCTGCTGGGAGCAACAAAGAGCACGTTTACCAAATTTCATCCTTCTAGCTCAAAATTTAAGGCCCGAAAACTGGTGACGGACGGACAGACATGGCTAAATCGACTCAGCTATCGATTCTGAGTCGATCCATATACTTTGAGGTATATATAGCTAAATTATTTCTCTATGTTACAAACTATGTATCAAAACTAATATACCCCTATGGGATAGGGTATAAACATATGAGAAGGCTACAATCCGCTGTGCGGATCGTTGAATACCCTATCCCATCCTATCAATAAAAACATATGAGAGGCTACAATCCGCTATGCGGATCGTTGAATACCCTATCCCATCCCAGCCTTTAAATTAATATCCTCAAAATATAGGCCTTATGGCGATGAAATACAGAAAATGACATTCTCACAATATATTGCTCAGACAGTTTCTCAAAATCTTGTGTGGTTCGACAAAAAACAACGTATTTCTATTGCTAATGCCTTGGGATGGGTTACACAAATGGTTTTTGTAAGAAAACGCCCCCAAAATGTGGGCGTAGGTGAAAATGATCTATGGACAAAATGTTTATATTACCATTTCGGAAGTATTTGCATCAAAATTTTTTTCGAAAGTTTTTAAATTTGGACAAAAAGCGTTTTTTACTAAAAACCCCCCTAAAAGTGGGCGTGGCAAAAAACTTTGTATGAACGAAATATAGATATTAGGATTGTCTAAATATGCTACTCAGACACTTTTTTGATATTCCTTACGGTTTGGCCAAAAAATAAGTTTTCCTAAAAAGGGGGCGTGGCAGTGGGCGGATTTCAAAAATTTTTACACTTGTTCTGGTGGCACGGACGAGGATCCTATATACCAAATTTCATTATCCTAGCTCAAAATTTAAGGCCCAAAAACCGCTGACGAACAGACAGACGGACGGACGGACGGACGGACGGACGGACAGACAGACATGGCTAATTCGACTCAGCTAGCGATTCTGAGTCGATCCATATACTTTGAGGTATGTGTAGCAAAATTATTTCTCTATGTTACAAACTAAGTATCAAAACTAATATACCCCCCTATGGGATAGGGTATAACTAGAATCCCCAAAAAAGTGGGCATGGCTAAAAACACGATGTGGATAAAATAAAAAAAATGATATAGTGACAACAAATTCTTCAGGCTGCTTACAAAACACTTTTACGGTTCTAAAAAAGACAAGGTTTTCTCCTGTATATGTAATGGGGTAGTGTATAAAAATGGTTTTTATATAAAAACGCCCCCAAAAAGTAGGCGTGGGTTAAAATGGTATAAAGACGAAATGTTCATATTAATAATGTTAATGATTCTGCATCAAAAATTTTTTCGAAAAATTTAAAATTTGACCGAAAACAGTTTTTTATTGAAAACGCCCCCAAAAAGTGGGCGTGGCAAAAAACTTTATATGAACGAAATATATATATTACGATTCCGTAAATATGCTGTTCAGACACTTTTTTAAAATTCTTTACGGTTTTGCCAAAAATTACGTTTTTCTAAAAAGGGGGCGTGGCAGTGGGCGGATTTCAAAAATGTTTACACTTGTTCTGGTGACTCGGACAAGGATCCTATATACCAAATTTCATTATCCTAGCATCAAAAATTTTTTCGAAAAATTTAAAATTTGACCGAAAACAGTTTTTTATTGAAAACGCCCCCAAAAAGTGGGCGTGGCAAAAAACTTTATATGAACGAAATATAGATATTACGATTCCGTAAATATGCTGTTCAGACACTTTTTTAAAATTCTTTACGGTTTTGCCAAAAATTACGTTTTTCTAAAAAGGGGGCGTGGCAGTGGGCGGATTTCAAAAATGTTTACACTTGTTCTGGTGACTCGGACAAGGATCCTATATACCAAATTTCATTATCCTAGCTCAAAATTTAAGGCCCAAAAATCGGTGACGAACAGACAGACGGACGGACGGACACACGGACGGACGGACGGACAGACAGACATTGGACTCAGCTAGCGATTCTGAGTCGATCCATATACTTTGAGGTATATGTAGCAAAGTTATTTCTCTATGTTACAAACTATGTATCAAAACTAATATACCCCCCTATGGTACCCTATCCCATAGGGGGGTATATTAGTTTTGATACATAGTTTGTAACATAAGAGAGGGTTCAATCCGCTGTGCGGATCGTTGAATACCCTATCCCATCCCATCCTTAAAATTAAAATCCTCGAAATATAGGCCTTATGGCGATGAAATACAGAAAATGACATTGTCACAATATATTGCTCAGACAGTTTATCAAAATCTTTTGTGGTTCGACAAAAAACAACGGTTTTCTATTGCTAATGCCTTGGGAGGGGGTATACAAATGGTTTTTGTAAGAAAACGCCCCCAAAATGTGGGCGTAGGTGAAAATGATCTATTGGCGAAATGTTTATATTACCATTGCGGAAGTATTTGTATCAACATTTTTTTCGAAAGTTTTTAAATTTGGACAAAAAACGTTCTATACTTAAAACGCCCCCAAAAAGTGGGCGTGGCAAAAAACTTTGTATGGACGAAATATAGATATTAGGATTGTCTAAATATGTTGCAAACACACTTTTTTGAAATTCTTTACGGTTTGGCTTAAAACTACGTTTTTTCTAAAAGGGGGCGTGGCAGTGGGCGGATTTTAAAAATTTTTACAGTTGTTCTGGTGACTCGGCCAAGGATCCTATATACCAAATTTCATTATCCTAGCTCAAAATTTAAGGCCCAAAAATCGGTGACGAACAGACAGACGGACGGACGGACACACGGACGGACAGACAGACATGGCTAATTCGACTCAGCTAGCGATTCTGAGTCGATCCATATATTTGAGGTATATGTAGCTAAGTTAATTCTCTATGTTACAAACTAAGTATCAAAACTAATATACCCCTATGGGATAGGGTATAAACATATGAGAGGCTACAATCCGCTATGCGGATCGTTGAATACCCTATCCCATCCCATCCTTTAAATTAATATCCTGAAAACATAGGCCTTATGGCGATGAAATACAGAAAATGACATTGTCACAATATATTGCTCAGACAGTTTCTCAAAATCTTGTGTGGTTGGACAAAAAACAACGTATTTCTATTGCTAATGCCTTGGGATGGGGTATACAAATGGTTTTTTTAAGAAAATGCCCCAAAATGTGGGCGTAGGTGAAAATGATCTACGGACAAAATGTTTATATTACCATTGCGGAAGTATTTGCATCAAATTTTTTTTCGAAAATTTTATAAGTTGGACAAAAAGCGTTTTTTACTAAAAACGCCCCCAAAAAGTGGGCGTGGCAAAAAACTTTGTATGAACGAAATATAGATATTAGGATTGTCTAAATATGCTACTCAGACACATTTTTGAAATTCCTTACGGTTTGGCCAAAAATTAACTTTTCCTAAAAAGGGGGCGTGGCAGTAATCGGATTTCAAACATTTTTACACTTGTTCTGGTGGCACGGACGAGGATCCTATGTACCAAATTTCATTATCCTAGCTCAAAATTTAAGGCCCCAAAACCGCTGACGAACAGACAGACGGACGGACGGACGGACGGACAGACAGACATGGCTAATTCGACTCAGCTAGCGATTCTGAGTCGATCCATATACTTTGAGGTATATGTAGCAAATTATTTCTCTATGTTACAAACTATGTATCAAAACTAATATACCCCCCTATGGGATAGGGTATAAACATATGAGAGGCTACAATCCGCTATGCGGATCGTTGAATACCCTATCCCATCCTATCCTTTAAATTAATATCCTCAACATATAGGCCTTATGGCGATGAAATACAGAAAATGACATTGTCACAATATATTGCTCAGACAGTTTCTCAAAATCTTGTGTGGTTCGACAAAAAACAACGTATTTCTATTGCTAATGCCTTGGGATGGGGTATACAAATGGTTTTTGTAAGAAAACGCCCCCAAAATGTGGGCGTAGGTGAAAATGATCTATAGACAAAATGTTTATATTACCATTGCGGAAGAATTTGCATCAAAATTTTTTTTCGAAAGTTTTAAAATTTGGACAAAAAACGTTTGGACGAAAAAAAAAAAACTTTGTATGGACGAAATATTGATATTAGGATTGTCTAAATATGTTGCTAACACACTTTTTTGAAATTCCTTACGGTTTGGCTTAAAACTACGTTTTTTCTAAAAGGGGGCGTGGCAGTTGGCGGATTTTAAAAATGTTTACACTTGTTCTGGTGACTCGGCCAAGGATCCTATATACCAAATTTCATTATCCTAGCTCAAAATTTAAGGGCCAAAAATCGGTGACGAACAGACAGACGGACGGACGGACGGACGGACAGACAGACATGGCTAATTCGACTCTGCTAGCGATTCTGAGTCGATCCATATACTTTGAGGTATATGTAGCAAAATTATTTCTCTATGTTAAGAAAATGTCATGGTGACAACAAATTCATCAGACTGCTTATAAAACATATGAGAAGGCTACAATCCACTGTGCGGATCGTTGAATACCCTATCCCATCCTATCTGTAAAACTAAAATCCCCAAAAAGTGGACATGGCTAAAAACACGATGTGGATAAAATAAAGAAAATGACATGGTGACAACAAATTGTTCAGACTGTTTACAAAAAACTTTGACGGTTCTACAAAAGACAAGGTTTTCTCCTGCATATGTTATGGGGTAGTGTGTAAAAATGGTTTTTATATAAAAACGCCCGCAAAAAGTGGGCGTGGGTTGAAATAGTCTATGGACGAAATGTTCATATTTATACTACTAATGATTCTGCATCAAAAGTTTTTTCGAAAATTTTAAAATTTGACCGAAAAACGTTTTTTTATAAAAACGCCCCCAAAAAGTGGGCGTGGCAAAAAACTTTATATGAACGAAATAGAGATATTCAGATTGTCTAAATATGTTGTTCAGAAAGTTTTTCAAAATTCCTTATGGTTTGGCCAAAAAATACGTTTTTCTAAAAAGGGGGCGTGGCAGTGGGCGGATTTCAAAAATTTTTACACTTGTTCTGCTGGGAGCAACAAAGAGCACGTGTACCAAATTTCATCCTTCTAGCTCAAAATTTAAGGCCCAAAAACTGGTGACGTACGGACGGACGGACGGACGGACGGACGGACAGACATGGCTAAATCGACTCAGCTATCGATTCTGAGTCGATCCATATACTTTGAGGTATATGTAGCTAAATTATTTCTCTATGTTACAAACTATGTATCAAAACTAATATACCCCTATGGGATAGGGTATAAAAACTTTTATCGTCCTACAAAAGACAAGGTTTTCTCCTGCATATGTTATGGGGTAGGGTATAAAAATGCCCCCAAAAAGTGGGCGTGGGTTAAAATGGTCTATGGACGAAATGTTCATATTTATATTGCTAATGATTCCGCATCAACATTTTTTTCGGAAATTTTAAAGTTTGACCGAAAAACGTTTTTTATTAAAAACGCCCCCAAAAAGTGGGCGTGGCAAAAAACTTTATAAGGACGAAATACAGATATTTAGATTGTCTAAATACGTTGTTCAGAAAGTTTTTCAAAATTCCTTATGGTTTGGCCAAAAAATTCGTTTTTTTTAAAAAGGGGGCGTGGCAGTGGGCGGATTTCAAAAATTTTTACACTTGTTCTGCTGGGAGCAACAAAGAGCACGTGTACCAAATTTCATCCTTCTAGGTCAAAATTTAAGGCCCAAAAACTGGTGACGTACGGACGGACGGACGGACGGACGGACGGACAGACATGGCTAAATCGACTCAGCTATCGATTCTGAGTCGATCCATATACTTTGAGGTATATGTAGCTAAATTATTTCTCTATGTTACAAACTATGTATCAAAACTAATATACCCCTATGGGATAGGGTATAAACACCATAGCCGACCGGTACCCCATCCAATCTATATACTTTACAACCCCAGATTTGAAATCCGGATTTCATCAAATTCTTCTAAAACTACATTTCCTCACACTACATTCTCACAAAAAAATCCAATAATATCACCATTACTGTATAAACAGCACTTTTAATCCATGCACCGATCCATTCCCTTACGATGCTTCAAAGAGATAAAATTACTTTGAGGTAGAATTAAGTTATGAAGAAATAAATCAGTGATGAACTGAACCTGAAAGTAAGTAATTCGTTTCATTTACAAACGAGCTTAAATAATTTAAACAGTACAAGTCCAAGTCCAATGATTAATAGAGTCTATGTCCAGACTCCTTGCAGAAGTTATTGGTGTAACATAAGAGAAGGCTACAATCCACTGTGCGGATCGTTGAATACCCTATCCCATCCTATCTGTAAAACTAAAATCCCCAAAAAGTGGACATGGCTAAAAACACGATGTGGATAAAATACAGAAAATGACATGGTAACAACAAATTCTTCAGACTGCCTTTAAAAAACTTTAACGGTTCTACAAAAGACAATGTTTTCTCCTGCATATGTTATGGGGTAGTGTATCAAAATGGTTTTTATATAAAAACGCCCCCAAAAAGTGGGCGTGGGTTAAAATGGTATATAGACGAAATGTTCATATTAATAATGTTAATGATTCTGCTTCAACATAGCTCAAAATTTAAGGCCCAAAAATCGGTGACGAACAGACAGACGGACGGACGGACGGACGGACGGACGGACAGACAGACATGGCTAATTCGACTCAGCTAGCGATTCTGAGTCGATCCATATACTTTGAGGTATATGTATCAAAAATATTTCTCTATGTTACAAACTAAGTATCAAAACTAATATACCCCCCTATGGGATAGGGTATAAACATATGAGAAGTCTACAATCCACTGTGCGCATCGTTGAATACCCTATCCCATCCTATCTGTAAAACTAAAATCCCCAAAAAGTGGACATGGCTAAGCACACGATTTTGATAAAATAAAGAAAATGTCATGGTGACAACAAATTCATCAGACTGCTTATAAAAAACTTTTACGGTTCTACAAAAGGCAAGGTTTTCTCCTGCATATGTTATGGGGTAGGGTATAAAAATGGTTTTTATATAAAAACGCCCCCAAAAAGGGGGCGTGGGTTCAAATGGTCTATAGACGAAATGTTCATATTTATATTACTAATGATTCTGTATCAAAATTTTTTTCGAAAATTTTAAAATTTGACCGAAAAACGTTTTTATTAAAAAGTGGGCGTGGCAAAAAACTTTTTATGAACGAAATACAGATATTTAGATTGTCTAAATATGTTGTTCAGAAAGTTTTTCAAAATTCCTTATGGTTTGGCCAAAAAATACGTTTTTCTATAAAGGGGGCGTGGCAGTGGGCGGATTTCAAAAATTTTTACACTTGTTCTGCTGGGAGCAACAAAGAGCACGTGTACCAAATTTCATCCTTCTAGCTGGTGACGTACGGACGGACGGACGGACAGACATGGCTAAATCGACTCAGCTATCGATTCTGAGTCGATCCATATACTTTGAGGTATATGTGGCTAAATTATTTCTCTATGTTACAAACTATGTATCAAAACTAATATACCCCTATGGGATAGGGTATAAACATATGAGAGGCTACAATCCGCTGTGCGGATCGTTGGATACCCTATCCCATCCCATCGTTATTATAAATATCCTCAAAACATATGAGAGGCTACAACCCGCTGTGCGGATCGTTGAATACCGTATCCCATCCCATCCTTAAAATTAATATCCTCAAAATATAGGCCTTATGGCGATGAAATACAGAAAATGACATTGTCACAATATATTGCTCAGACAGTTTATCAAAATCTTTTGTGGTTCGACAAAAACCAACGTATTTCTATTGGTAATGCCTTGGGATGAGGTATACAAATGGTTTTTGTAAGAAAACGCCCCCAAAATGTGGGCGCAGGTGAAAATGATCTATGGACAAAATGTTTATATTACCATTGCGAAAGTATTTGCATCAACATTTTTTTCGAAAGTTTTAAAATTTGGACAAAAAGCGTTTTTTACTAAAAACGCCCCCAAAAAGTGGGCGTGGCAAAAAACTTTGTGTGAACGAAATATAGATATTATAATTGTCTAAATATGCTGCTCAGACACTTTTTTGAAATTCCTTACGGTTTGGCTTTAAACTACGTTTTTCAAAAAGGGGGCGTGGCAGTGGGCGGATTTCAAAAAATTTTACACTTGTTCTGCTTCGTCGGCCAGAGAGTCTATATACCAAATTTCAACACTCTAGCTCAAAATTTAAGGCCCAAAAATCGGTGACACACAGACGGACGGACGGACGGACGGACGGACGGACGGACAGACAGACATGGCTTAATCGACTCAGCTAGCGATTCTGAATCGATCCATATACTTTGAGGTATATGTATCGAAATTATTTCTCTATGTTACAAACTTAATGTCAAAACTAATATACCCCCCTATGGGATAGGGTATAAATATAGGCCCTATGGCGATGAAATACAGAAAATGACATTGTCACAATATATTGCTCAGACAGTTTATCAAAATCTTTTGTGGTTCGACAAAAAACAACGTATTTCTAGTGCTAATGCCTTGGGAAGGGGTATACAAATGGTTTTTGTGAGAAAACGCCCTCAAAATCTGGGCGTAGGTGAAAATGATCTATTGACAAAATGTTTATATTACCATTGCGGAAGTATTTGCATCAAACATTTTTTCGAAAGTTTTAAAATTTGGCCAAAAAGCGTATTTTACTAAAAACGCCCCCAAAAAGTGGGCGTGGCAAAAAACTTTGTATAGACGAAATATAGATATTGGGATTGTTCAAATATGCTGCTCAGACACTTTTTTGAAATTCCTTACGGTTTGGCTTAAAACTACGTTTTTCTAAAAGGGGGCGTGGCAGTGGGCGGATTTCAAAAATTTTTACACTTGTTCTGCTTCGTCGGCCAGAGAGTCTATAAACTAAATTTCAACACTCTAGCTCAAAATTTAAGGCCCAAAAATCGGTGACACACAGACGGACGGACGGACGGACGGACGGACAGACAGACATGGCTTAATCGACTCAGCTAGCGATTCTGAATCGATCCATATACTTTGAGGTATATGTATCGAAATTATTTCTCTATGTTACAAACTTAATGTCAAAACTAATATACCCCCATATGGGATAGGGTATAAACATATGAGAAGGCTACAATCCACTGTGCGGATCGTTGAATACCCTATCCCATCCTATCTGTAAAACTAAAATCCCCAAAAAGTGGACATGGCTAAGCACACGATGTGGATAAAATAAAGAAAATGTCATGGTGACAACAAATTCATCAGACTGCTTATAAAAAACTTTTACGGTTCTACAAAAGGCAAGGTTTTCTCCTGCATATGTTATGGGGTAGGGTATAAAAATGGTTTTTATATAAAAACGCCCCCAAAAAGTGGGCGTGGGTTTAAATGGTCTATAGACGAAATGTTCATATTCATATTACTAATGATTCTGTATCAAATTTTTTTTCGAAAATTTTAAAATTTGACCGAAAAACGTTTTTTATTAAAAACGCCCCCAAAAAGTGGGCGTGGCAAAAAACTTTTTATGAACGAAATACAGATATTTAGATTGTCTAAATATGGTGTTCAGAAAAATTTTCAAAATTCCTTTTGGTTTGGCCAAAAAATACGTTTTTCTAAAAAGGGGGCGTGGCAGTGGGCGGATTTCAAAAATGTTTACACTTGTTCTGCTGGGAGCAACAAAGAGCACGTGTACCAAATTTCATCCTTCTAGCTTAAAATTTAAGGCCCAAAAACTGGTGTCGTACGGACGGACGGACAGACATGGCTAAATCGACTCAGCTATCGATTCTGAGTCGATCCATATACTTTGAGGTATATGTAGCTAAATTATTTCTCTATGCTACAAACTATGTATCAAAACTAATATACCCCTATGGGATAGGGTATAAAAACGATTATGAGTTGCCAGGTTATAATTTCTTTCTCTATGCAAATGAGCAGCTGGAGGTTGTTTTGTAAAACAAGCTTTTGATGTAGTTGATATTTTGAAATTAGGATTTCAGAGCGCGGATGTTTTAAAAATAACATTCAAAATTAGTCATCAAGTCTTTGTCATATTATGCATTTATAGACTTCATCAGCCGTATTTATAAAAGCATTTTAGAGGTTGCCTAACTTTAGGCAGCCTTTAAGTATTGCCTAAGTGCAAAATCGGTATTTATAATCGATTTTTACACTTAGGCAACGTTGCCTAAAGGCCGCCTAACTTAAGCGCGAGCGAACCCTGCCTAGAGGCTGCTTAGAGGCTGCCTAAGGAATTTTCATTTCATTTTCATTTTGACGTTTAAGAGAATTTCAATCTGTAAATTAATTTTGAGATTTTGTGTGGTGGTTTGCAATAAAGTGAAAATATTTGAATAAGAATGGACCCAAGCTACATTTCACTTGTGAATGATTTAAGTGTAGTGAATATTATAAATTCATTCAGGCCAACTAGTAGGAGACCAAAAATATACAAAACAAGATTAAATCCAATGCAACTTGAAGATAATTATTTTAGGAGAAAGTATAGATTTTCTAAGCCCAATATGGTAAAGTTAATCAACCTTGTGCGATCTGATCTGGAAGGATCAAATAGAGGTGGTCACATTTCTGCTGATCTCCAAGTGATGGCTGCTATAAGAAATTGGGGGCGAAACGAGGTATATTATATTACATACCATAGTATTACAATATAATAGTTAGAAAATATCCTAATTCCCTTTTAGATGCAAGACGATGGAGCTGACATTCATGGATTTAGCCAATCTGCGCTTTGTGTTATTTGTCAGAGAGTTGCAAAGGCATTTTCCTCAAAGAGGCCGCAATTCGTAAAAATGCCAACAACAATGTCTGAGCAAATAAAGGAAATAAATGGGTTCCGAGAAATACGTGGGTTCCCACAAGCTATTGGAGCAATAGACTGCACCCATATAAAAATCCCAAAAGTTGGTGGTCCAGCTGGGCAATATTATATAAATAGAAAGGGATATACTTCACTGAACACGCAAGTTGTATGTGATTCAAAATTAAAAATTCGAGACATCGTTTGCCATTGGAGAGGAAGCACACACGATTCCAGGATTTTTAGAGAGAGTCGAATAAAGGAAAGGTTTGAAAATGGAGAGTTCAAGGGACGCTTACTCGGTGATGGGGGCTATGCCTGCTCCAACATTCTTTTCACTCCACTGTTGAATCCTCAAACTAATTCCGAACAGCATTATAACATTGCCCATATAGCTACTCGAAACGTTGTTGAAAGGTGCTTTGGAGTCTGGAAAAGTCGATTTAGAATCCTACTTACAGGGTTTCGATGCTCTCTTAAAAATATAAAAACAACAGTTATCGCGCTTGCTGCCCTGCACAATTTAGCAATTGATTTTCAGGATAATATCTCTGGTAAAAATGAAAAATCGAACCGTTGAACTAGCCTAACCTATTATTTTTTTTAGAAGAAAGCAATGAATATGAAGGTATAGAAGAACAACGTTCAGATAATCCTCAAATCCAGCAATTACACAGTGATAGAAACATATCCCGTAGAGTATTCATTGAGCAATTTTTTACCTAAAACTTGTTATAATAAAATAAGCTGAATATATGCATCATTTAACTTATATTTTATTTACATAATATGTAATAATAACAAAAAACAACAACAAAAATAAGTAGTTCAGTCACATTTTGTAGTTTAGTCTTAAAAATAAATTATAAAAAAAACAAAAATTAATTATGATTTTGCGTCATCAGTTGCAGTTTTAACTGGTGCTCTTCCTCTATACATTTTAATTTCATTTGATGTTCTTCCTCCTTTCTGCGTTCATCCTCCTCAAACGCTTTAATTTTATAAGCTCGTTCTATTCGAAGAGTTTCGATTTCTTCTCCCATCCGGTCTTTCAATAATATGGATTCTTTATTTTTGGCTTGAATAGCCGCCTCTAAAAAATCAACCTTTAATTGGTCTTCATCAACCTTAAAAATAACAACGAAAGAACAATCAATTTTTTTGTAGATATGTACTAAATTAACTGATGAACAGTGCAATTTTATTTTCTTATACAGTTAGAAAAAAACAATTAATGAAACTTATCTAAATAGGTATATAAATACATGTATACCAATTGATATACAATATACACATATATACACATACATATTTATGTGTGTAAAACTATTAAAATAACTTAAAAATATGCTTAACTACTTTTGGCTTTGGCGATTTTTTTTGTCTTGATGTCGACTTCGGATACGTCGTGTTGCTACTATCCTTCTAAACAAAACAAATGGAAATCACAAATATCATATACAATATTTTTTGAAAATATATGTTATCTTACAAAGATTGTTGTTGTGGGTATATCATCCGTTAGTAAAAAAGCGTCCACCAATTCCTCATCCAAATACTCTTCGTTTTCGATTTCCAATGCATTCTAAACAAATATGCAATCAGTGATATATGTAGTTAAGTTACCTTTTTTCTTAATAAACATGTGGGTAATGCTCATAATGCGCATTCAAAAACTCAATGTTAGATATCTTATTGGATATTATCATTGTATTTTATCATTGGTTTCGGACCAATAGTATTTAAGGGCCCAGTTATAGCTATCATTGAAAAACATCAATGGAAATTAAATTTCAATACCATCATGTTTTTCGTTCCAATGAAGTTGTTCAATGATAGCTATAATTGAGCCCTAAGACTTTTCCAATATATATTAGAAAATCAAGTTATCGAGCGCATAAATTATGTTCATACCAATGTTTTTGTTTTCAATACTTACATCAGGGGCATCACAATCTTCATCGTTGTGGTCTAAAGCGAATTCATCCGGAATTAGTGCCATCAAGCGCGTATCCATAGGATCCGGTGATTTAGGTGGTGGTCCACCACCAGTTGCTCCTCTTTGTTTTTTATACGCCGATAACCTCATTTTCGCATCTATTTTCTTTTTCCTCCATTGCCGTTGAATTAGCGTGACATCTCTTTTTGTGATGGCGCAATTGTTGAATCTAAAATATGTTTATACCCTATCCCATAGGGGTATATTAGTTTTGATACTTAGTTTGTAACATAGAGAAATAATTTTGCTACATATACCTCAAAGTATATGGATCGACTCAGAATCGCTAGCTGAGTCGATTAAGCCATGTCTGTCTGTCCGTCCGTCCGTCCGTCCGTCTGTACGTCACCGATTTTTAGGCCTTAAATTTTGAGCTAGGATAATGAAATTTGGTATATAGGATCCTCGTCTCTGCCTACAGAACAAGTGTAAACATTTTTGAAATCCGCCCACTGCCACGCCCCCTTTTAAGAAAAACTCAGTTTTTGACCAAACCGTAAGGAATTTTAAAAAAGTTTCTGAACAACATATTTAGACAATATTAATATCTATATTTCGTCTATATAAAGTTTTTTTGCCACGCCCACTTTTTGGGGGCGTTTTCAATAAAAAACTGTTTTCGGTCAAATTTTAAATTTTTCGAAAAAAATTTTGATGCAGAATCATTAACATTATTAATATGAACATTTCTTCTATATACCATTTTAACCCACGCCCACTTTTTGACGGCGTTTTTATATAAAAACCATTTTTATACACTACCCCATAACATAATGCAAGAGAAAACCTTGTCTTTTGTAGAACCGTTAAAGTGTTTTGTAAGCAGTCTGAAGAATTTGTTGTCACTATATCATTTTTTCTATTTATCCACATCGTGTTTTTAGTCATGTCCCCTTTTTTGGGAATTTTAGTTTTATGGATAGGATGGGATAGGGTATTCAACGATCCGCACAGCGGATTGTAGCCTTCTCATATGTTTTTAATTAGTATATGTATTTAATATTATCTATCGAAAATACGTACGAACAGAGAATCTCTTTCCAAGCTTATCGTTTTGCCTTGGTCGTGTTTGTGTCTACACTCTTGTCTTCAACTATAGAAATTTTTTCTTCGATGAGGTGTAGAAGAAGTATATGCAAATAAAACATATCAACAAAACATATCGACAAAAAACAACGGTTTCCTATTGCTAATGCCTTGGGATGGGGTATACAAATGGTTTTTGTAAGAAAACGCCCCCAAAATGTGGGCGTAGGTGAAAATGATCTATTGACAAAATGTTTATATTACCATTGCGGAAGTATTTGCATCAACATTTTTTTCGAAAGTTTTAAGATTTGAACAAAAAAACGTTTTTTACTAAAAACGCCCCCAAAAAGTAGGCGTGGGAAAAAACTTTGTATGGACGAAATATAGATATTAGGATTGTCTAAATATGTTGCAAATACACTTTTTTGAAATTCCTTACGGTTTGGCTTAAAACTACGTTTTTTTCTGAAAGGGGGCGTGGCAGTGGGCGGATTTTAAAAATTTTTACACTTGTTCTGGTGACTCGGCCAAGGATCCTATATACCAAATTTCATTATCCTAGCTCAAAATTTAAGGCCCAAAAATCGGTGACGAACAGACAGACGGACGGACGGACGGACAGACAGACAGACATGGCTAATTCGACTCAGCTAGCGATTCTGAGTCGATCCATATACTTTGAGGTATATGTAGCTAAATTATTTCTCTATGTTACAAACTAAGTATCAAAACTAATATACCCCTATGGGATAGGGTATAAAAACCACCCCTATGTAATTATCACAGTATCTTTAAGACATATATATTACCTTATCTGTAGAATCCCAATTTTCGGATCTTTTCTTTTATTTGATAGCTCCATGTTCTTCCTTAAGATATTTGTTTACAAATAACATATGCTGTCAAACCCAAAAAAAAAAAATCTGATGTAAACAAAGTACAAGAATCTTAATTTTATATACTAGATTTGTAAATTCTACTACTTCTTTTGACATAACCTTCGCCTAGTTAGGCAGCAATGGAAAATCGATTATAGATAAGAATTTAAGCAACGTTGCCTAGAGGCAACTTAAATATTTAGGCATGCCTAACTAGGCAGCCTCTGAGACCCCGCCTAAGGAAATCTAATAAATACGGCTGCATATGTTTAATACTACAATTTTTATGAAAGATTTTTCAACATTCTTGTATAGTGAGAAATCGAAGAATTTATTAGCTGTGGGTGATTTGAACATAGATATTTTAGAAAATTCTGAATTCGTAGGAACATATCTCGATTTGTTAGCTTCTCATGGACTTGTTTCGATTATAAAAGGAATAACTAGACCGAGGTCTGGAACATGTCTAGATCATATATATGGCCGATTCGCTTCTTTTATCAGTTCTTGTGAAAAATGTGTTTTTGACCTAAATATCCCTAATCATTCCATGACTGGGATTCTTACTGATATAGGACAAGAAACTATTTGCTTAGATTCTAGTTCCAGTAACTTGATTACAAAATCGATTTTAATAGGCTTAAAACTAATCTGCCTTTTGAGTTTTGGGAAGAAGTTTTTGCCGAAAATGATCCTTCCAAATCGTATGATATATTTATCGATATCCTCTGTAAATATATTTCTGATGCCTCTTTTACAGTCGTTCCGAAAAAGTCTACCAAGCGTCTAAAGCTATGGATTACGTATAGTCTGCTTAAAAAGGTGAAGTATAAAAACAAACTAAGAAAAAAGTGTTAAAAACATACTAGCTGTCCGTATATAAAAAATAAATTTAAGAAAATATGTATTGATTTAAAAAAGGAAATTTCTATTTGCCTTTTTTTTTTTTTTTTTTTTTTTTCCGTGGGCTGGTGGAAATCTTCATAGACACGATGAGCACGTGCCCAAAGTAGTGTGAGATTTTTACTCACTAAAACCACCACCCATTTGGTATTTCTATTGCAAATAAGTATTCGACTTATCCAGCAATTTTTTTTATCACGATTATATAATATGTTTGGCAGGTAACTTTCCTTTGAGAGTTCCTGCTTTTCCGCAATTATAGCGCGGTTTGTTATTATCGGGCCAAATCTAAGGGTTTAGTTCTTTGAAGACGCCGCAATATATTTGTTTCGTCCAGAATTTGGAGGACTGTTGTGTTAACGTGTCCTAATAAACGTTTTTTATGTTTTCGTGCAAAATTTTTTATTTCATCTTTAACCGCGGGAATACCCAGATCTCTGCGTAGATCTTCGTTCCTTATGTACCACGGCGCATTGACGAATGATCTTAACATTTTGTTTTCAAAAGTTTGTAAAATGTTTAGATTCGTTTCACTGGTACAACCCCATAGTTGTATACCATATGTCCAAACCGGTTTTAGCACTTGCTTGTATAATAGCAGCTTGTTATCAAGGTTAAGCTTCGAATATTTTCCGAGCAACCAGTACAGTTCTCTGTATTTATTCTTAAGTTCTTCGCATTTCTTTTTTACATGCGACTTCCATTTTAATTTTGCATCGAGTGTCATACCGAGATATTTCGCTTCATTTGCAAACGGGACTCGAACCGTATTTAGAAATACAGGCAAATTGTTTGTCCGTTTATACGAAAAATCTACATGGATCGATTTGCTCTCATTAAGTGCAATCCGCCAGGATTTAGTCCATTCATTAACCTCGTTAAGAGCGTTTTGTAATTTGATATTTGTTTCCTCTATTGTTGTGGCAACTGCAGTATCGTCAGCAAACGTTGCAACTATTGTATCGTTTGTTTGTGGGATATCACGAGTGAATATGAGGTACAGGATTGGTCCAAGGACGCTTCCTTGCGGTACACCTGCCATTATTTCTTTGAACTCGGAATATTCGCTTCCAAGTTTCACACGGAAGAGTCTATGCTCAAGATACGACACGAGGATTTTATATAATTGTTCTGGCAAAACTTGACTTAGTTTATAAGTAAGGCCTTTGTGCCACACCTTGTCAAAAGCTTGCGACACGTCAAAAAATACGGCTGAACAAATTTTCTTTTCTTCGAAAGCTTTCTCAATTACATCTGTAATTCGATGTACTTGGTCCACCGTTGAATGTTTACTTCTAAACCCAAATTGATGGTCAGGTAAAAGACGTTTCTGTTCAATTATGGGGTGTAAGCGACCGAGTAATATCCGTTCAAAAACTTTTGAAATGATTGGAAGAAGTGAAATAGGCCTGTAAGATTTTATTTCATTCGGTGATTTTCCTGGTTTTAGAACCATAATCACTTCCGCGACTTTTCACTGTCTTGGTATGTATTCTAATCTGATTGCTGCATTTATAATAAAAAGAAGCTTAGTTAATGCTTTCCGAGGCAACATTTTAAGAAGTTCTCCTGTAATCAGGTCATAACCCGGAGCTTTTTTAGGCTTTAGTTTCTGTATTTCCCGTTTAAGCTCGGCAATACTTGCATATCTTACTATGTTATTATCGGTTGTACTCTCGAATATATTAATGTTTTCATTTTGCGCCGGACCATCAAATGGCTTAAATGTTTCCTCAAGATGTGAGGCAAAAACGTCAGCTTTTTCCTTATCGCTCTTTGCCCAAACGTCTTGAGTTACCCTAATGGGCGGCACAGCGATTTTTGGCCGTTTTATGACTCTAATTGCTTTCCAGAGCGAATAATTCGATTCCTTTCCAGCGGTTAGGCTTTGCAGATAAGTTTCTACTGAATGGTTTTTAAAGTATTTAATCGAATTTGATAGCAAATTACTCAACCGATTGAGATGTGTTTTATCTTGCGGGGCACGAGTTTGGTGCCATCTTTTACGAGCTTTTCTTTTTTGTCTTACTAAATCTTGTATTTCACGGGGGTACTTAATTTTACTATAGCTCACTATTTTGTTCTGTTGAGGAGTATTATTCCATGCTGCTTTTTGGATGGTATTGATAAATGAGTCAACAGCGACTTCGAGTTCCAATGGGGTTCTAAGCGATACACCCAGTCGGATATTATTTTCAATATCGTTTTTGAAACCTTCCCAGTTGGTTTTCGCGTTTGTTAATCTGGGTGGTTTTCAATTTTTAATCAGTGACTCGCTCATTGTTAAAATGACTGGAGAATGATCAGAGGAAAGATCAAAGCATTCTTCAACTTTGATTCGATTGGACGGCAGACCTTTTACAATGAAAAAATCGATCAAATCCGGTATTTTTCTAGCATCAGTTGGCCAGTAAGTTGGTTTTCCCGTAGAATGAAATTCGGTATTGTACTTTCTACCTATATCATAAAGCATCCTACCTTTCTGTGATATGCATCTAGATCCCCAGAATGTATGTTTTGCATTAAAGTCCCCTCCGATGACAAAACGTTGTCCAAGGGAATTAAGCAAGTTTTCAAAGTCAATTTTCTCAACCTTGCATCGTGGTGGGCAGTAAATAGACGATATCTTCAGAAAGGATTGTCTGCTTTTGACTTGTATAGAGCTAACTTGCATTGTTTCGATTTCTAGTTTAAGATCAATCGAATGTTCGATACACTCTTTTATATATAGCGAGGCTCCACCTCTAGCCTTATTCGATGGATGTAGAGCATGATAGGCGAGGTAACCTTTTATTTTTAAGTTCGAATTACTCTTTGCGTGAGTTTCGGATATTAAACAGATGTCTATATCTTTTTCCTGCATAAATAATTCAAGTTCTCCAAGTTTTTGCCAAAGGCCATTGGCATTCCACGTAAGAATTTTAAGCAATCTATTCATGTTAAAGGTGGGGTACTTCTATTGCGAATACTATTTTCGAGCTTAACGAGCCTGTCAAAAATAAGTTTATTCGTTTTGCTTTGTTCCTCAAGTTTTGAAAGAATAATCGAAAATACATTTGAAACTGGGTCAGGTGAGATATTTTTTTGGGCGTTATTGGATACTGTAGCTTGAGCATACGTTTGTACATTTGGTTTTGGATGTACAAGATCCGAACGGATATCTGATGGCCGCGTAGTTTGTGGACATTTAGGTTCTTCGATTATGGCCTGCTTTTTCTTCGACATATTTTTAATCGGAATTTTAGGCTGTTGCTTGTTTAAATTTAATTTCTGTGAATTAATACTATTAAATTTCGTCCGTCTTTCTTGCAACTCTTTAGCTACTTCGCAGCCGCGATAATTTGCCGGATGATTGCCTTTACAGTTAATGCAGATAGCAAGAGCTTTCTTATCTGACATACAATCTACCGTCAGGTGATTGCCGGCACATTTTACACACCGCGGTTCTTTCTGACAATAGCTTTGCGTATGATTGTATCCTTGGCAGCGCTTGCACTGGGGAACTAGTTTGGAATCCTTACGCATAGGCTCTATTTTTACAACAATATTAAGTATTGTTTTTATTTCATAAATTTTGTTCAAACTTTCTGTTTTATCGAAAGTGAGTATAAATAAAGGAAGGCCGCGTTTTATTACATTTCCTTCGCCATCTTTTTGCTTTTGGTCTCGTTTGACAATGTTAACGGCATCTATGACTTTATATTGCCTGTTTTTCAGATCATTTACAATGTCATCCTTTAAGCACGACGCATGTAACCCTCTAGCTACAACGCGTAAAGGCCTTTCAGATTTATTTTCAAAAGAATACCATTCTATTTTATCGATATTAAGCTTGCGAGATAATAGACGGTAACTTTCAGGGTCTTTAACGCAGACTTTCCATGTATTTTTTCTTAGCGAAGTTACTTGGTAGCCCGATAATGGCAACGATTTTAGCAAGGTATGCAACTTGTTAAAGTCGTCAATACCGATCACATTAATTGGCGGTGGGGGACGTTGTTTTAGCTGTTTCGCTTTGTTAATAATCTCTTTGTCGCGGTTTATTATTTCAGGAGAGGATACAGCTTTCCTCTTTTTAACTGGTCTTTTCTTTAAGATCCAGTCAGTTTCGCGACTGAGTTCTTCTTCATCCGTGTGGTATTCCGAATTCACGGGGCCGTTTGAACTTGTTTTTGGTATTTTAAATGAACTCTTCAGAGTCATATTTTCTTCCTTTAGATGGAGAATTTCTTTACGAAGCTCTTCGCAGAGCAGTTCGACATTGTTAAGCCTTGTTCGAAGAACGTCGTTTTCTTCCTTTAGGCTCTTATTTTTCACTGAGTCTCGTTTTTCGTGGGCTGACACTTCTGGTGTTGTCGAGCTCCTTGAGACACATATATTTTTTTGAGATCCTGATGTAGGTGACCTCGTTACCCTTGAACTTTTCCCGAAAGGGTTACACATTTGCAATAATTGGCTCTCCCCAGAATCCGTAGAGCCGACCTCCGTAGAGGGTGGATTTTCCAGTGAAACTGAATTGCCACCTGGGGTAGTAAATCTTTTCGTTGTACTCATTGCATTTTTGTTGTTTGTATACGCTTTACACTCGGTATACGGGGAGTGGATTTTAGTCGCATTCTACGACAGGCATGCCTTACCTCGGGTATATTCTGACCCCTAACCCGAAGGGGGCTATTTGCCGTGATAGTTATTATAAAAACAAATTCAATCAAGCTGAAGGGAATATAAAACATATGAGAGGCTACAATCCGCTATGCGGATCGTTGAATACCCTATCCCATCCCATCCTTTAAATTAATATCCTCAAAATATAGGCCTTATGGCGATGAAATACAGAAAATGACATTGTCACAATATATTGCTCAGACAGTTTATCAAAATCTTTTGTGGTTCGACAAAAAACAACGGTTTTCTATTGCTAATGCCTTGGGATGGGGTATACAAATGGTTTTTGTAAGAAAACGCCCCCAAAATGTGGGCGTAGGTGGAAATGATCTATGGACAAAATATTTATATTACCATTGCGAAAGTATTTGCAAGAATATTTTTCGAAAGTTTTAAAATTTGAACAAAAAAAGTTTTTTTACTAAAAACGCCCCCAAAAAGTGGGCGTGGCAAAAAACTTTGTATGCACGAAATATAGATATTAGGATTGTCTAAATATGTTGCAAACACACTTTTTGGAAATTCCTTACGGTTTGGCTTAAAACTACGTTTTTCCTAAAAGGGGGCGTGGCAGTAGGCGGATTTTAAAAATTTTTACACTTGTTCTGGTGACTCGGCCAAGGATCCTATATACCAAATTTCATTATCCTAGCTCAAAATTTAAGGCCCAAAATCGGTGACGAACAGACAGACGGACGGACGGACACACGGACGGACGGACAGACAGACATGGCTTATTCGACTCAGCTAGCGATTCTGAGTCGATCCATATACTTTGAGGTATATGTAGCTAAATTATTTCTCTATGTTACAAACTAAGTATCAAAACTAATATACCCCTATGGGATAGGGTATAAAAATGAATGGCAAATTGTGAACAGTATACTTAACAAATCTCAGTGCAAAAAACAACCATCTGCTGTAAATGTGTATGACTGCATGGTTTCAGATAAAGTTGGAATTGCTAATGCATTCAATGACTATTCTTCAACGATATCACTTAATCCACAAGCGACTTCTAGTCATTCAAACAGTGCACTTTATAGTCCCTCTGGTAGTGAACCTTCTCAAAGCCAACGTTTTGTATTTGAGCCTATAACAAGCTAAGAGATTCTTAAAATAATTGGCACTTTAAAAAGCTCAAATTCTTCTGGTTATGATGGTATTTGTAAAGTTTATTTAAAACATATGAGAGGCTACATTCCGCTATGCGGATCCCATCCTTTAAATTAATATCCTCAAAATATAGGCCTTATGGCGATGAAATACAGAAAATACATTGTCACAATATATTTCTCAGACAGTTTCTCAAAATCTTTTGTGGTTCGACGTAATTCGCTAATTCGACTCAGCTAGCGATTCTGAGTCGATCCATATACTTTGAGGTATATGTAGCAAAATTATTTCTCTATTTTACAAACTAAGTATCAAAACTTATATACCCCCCTATGGGATAGGGTATAAAAACTAATATACCCCCTATGGGACAGGGTATAAAAATATAGCTTGTTTATACCCTATCCCATAGGGAGGTATCTTAGTTTTGATACTTAGTTTGTAACATAGAGAAATAATTTTGCTACATATACCTCAAAGTATATGGATCGACTCAGAATCGCTAGCTGAGTCGATTAAGCCATGTCTGTCTGTCCGTCCGTCCGTCTGTCTGTTCGTCACCGATTTTTGGGCCTTAAATTTTGAGCTAGGATAATGAAATTTGGTATATAGGATCCTCGTCCGTGCCACCAGAACAAGTGTAAAAATTTTTGAAATCCGCCCACTGCCACGCCCCCTTTTTAGGAAAATTTATTTTTTGGCCAAACCGTAAGGAATTTCAAAAAAGTGTATCCTTATATCTATATTTCGTTCATACAAAGTTTTTTTGCCACGCCCACTTTTTGGGGGCGTTTTTAGGAAAAAACGCTTTTTGTCCAAATTTTAAAACTTTCGAAAAAATGTTTGATGCAAATACTTCTGCAATGGTCATATAAACATTTTGTCCATAGATCATTTTCACCTACGCCAACATTTTGGGGGCGTTTTCTTACAAAAACCATTTGTATACCCCATCCCAAGGCATTAGCAATAGAAATACGTTGTTTTTTGTCGAACCACAAAAGATTTTGAGAAACTGTCTGAGCAATATATTGTGACAATGTCATTTTCTGTATTTCATTGCCATAAGGCCTATATTTTGAGGATATTAATTAAAAGGATGGGATGGGATAGGGTATTCAACGATCCGTATAGCGGATTGTAGCCTCTCATATGTTTTAGATCAATCTTCATTTGAAGTTGTTGCATAATTTCGGTTCCAATTAAACCAACAAAATATTGATGGAATCGAAATATTAAAAATGAAAGTGTAGCATTTGTTTTAAATTCCTTTAAACCATGAATGCTTACCTGGCTATTGACAAATTGGGTCTCAAAAATTGTTTTAATTTCGATAGGGTCGACGTAGTCTACATAACAATCATGCACTATGTCTTGATTGATAAAAGACTCATTGCTACCCGTGTCGATTAGAAATTTTAAATGTCTGTTGGTTAAGCTTTTAACGGTTACATATGGCAGAAGGCATATATTGTTGTTATTTACATCTAAATAACCTACTGGTTCTCCGAGGCTTGGAGTGGAAAATTTCCATCATCAATACTACTATGTTGAATTAAATTAGATGGAATATATTGGCCTTGAACATAAGTTGTACTTGAAGATGGTTGATTTGAGTCAAGCATACAATTGTTTTGCATATACACTATA